>BSBK01005848.1:0-680529 GCA_027943335.1 Chamaecyparis obtusa | reverse complement strand
TACTTGATGTTTAGGATAGGAGGATCATAGATTCCTTCACAAATTCTTAGGTCTATAGATTAATTATTTTATTCAATGCCTTGAGTGTTTGATCTATTGGTTTAGAACTTGTAATGAAAAATTATAGTTGAGAGCTTGAATTGAACTTGTGTAATTGAATTGAATTGAATTGAATTGAATTGCTTGCCAAAACAAGGGAGGATGGCTTTCTTTTATACCTCTCCCCATCATTTTAGGGAGTAAAAATTAAATAAATCCAATGTAAACTTAAAATGTTTGTTAAAACCAAGTGACCATTGCACAACTTAGTTTGGGGGAAAACATCAGGGAATGGGAGACCAAGTTGGTCCATTAGCTCCAAAGCGGTCCCAAATCGAGACTAGAGGTTCTAATTAAAGACAAGATGCCAAAATTATACATGGAATTGTGTTGGATCAATAATTTCAAGAACAAAGGGCCAAGAACAAAAAAATAGGGCCTAACTAAGCAAGAAATCACACATGGATAAAATTTACAATGCTACACTAGGTAATCAAGATCTAAGTACAAAAAACTAACAATGGGTGATACATAAATCTAAAAACTATAAAGCATATGCATAAATGAAAGGGAAAATTACATTGTGCACCTATGTTCAAAAATATAGGCTAAAATATGGTCACTATTATATAGAACGATCTTGTCTAAAAAAGTTGATCCACGTCACCGGTTTCAATATCTAGGGTCTTAGGACTCTGCACTAGTCTCCTAGCAAATTTGAAATACTTCTAGCACATCAAGGCTGCCTCAATGACCTTTTCCTAGGCTTTTTTGATGAAATTATGGATTTGGATCTTTGACTATTTGTTGAACTGATTTATTCTTTTTGTGTGTATCATAACCTATAAATGAACTTGCAAAATAGAAAAAGGGTGTGTACCTAGTCAAACCATGGGTTGGGAATCAACCCTATAACATTAATGAATTGAAATATAAATATGGATTGAAATGCTTGAATTGAATTGATTATACCTTTGTTTGATGATGCAATTCTCTTAAGATAAGTCCTCCATGTGCTGATGCAATAGCATGATAAATCATAATGAAATCATAATTGAAAAAAAAACTAAAGATGCTTTAATGTAGTTTGTTCCTCCTTGAATCAGATCTTGTCTTGAAGTGTTCCAATGATGAGATGATAAAATTCGATGTTGAAATAAATTGAAGAGGCCTTATATAGGAATTTTATAGTGAAGTCACATTTTAGCCAACTTAGAATTTTTTTATTTTTGTATTGGGGGTAGTTTTGGAAAGGTAGAGCCCTCCATATCATGATCCTAAATTTTAGGAAAAAGTATAGGTTAATACCACCCCAAATGGTTTTGACCTAACTAAAATTGTTCGATTATTTTAGAGATGCGAGATAATAGGGTCTATATATATCCTAAAAGTATTTGCGTGAAGAGAGATGATGTTTAAATAGAAGAAAATAGTTTCAAATTAAAGGCTCAAATAATAAAGTGTGATGTAATAAAGTGGAAGAGGAGTCATAATATTAATTTAAATCAATAAAGGTCCTATAATGCATAGAGGAATGAGAGATACTAAAATGAGTGCTAGAAGAATGTGAAATTGGACGTCCTAATTAAAGGTTTACAATTGATGATGCTAAATATGTATATGTATATGTATATCTATAATAAATCTATATGTATATCTTTATGTATTTGTGTATATATGTATGTTCTATGTGTATATATAAATATGTATACATATAAGCATATAAATAAATTGAACTAGCATGACATTTACACATAGTCTTAGAAAACACATTAGTAACATCATATGCTCATCGATTTCAATTCCATAATGAAAGAAAACACAGTGAAAAGTACCTACATAGAAAATAAAAAGGGTGAAGCACAAATCAATGTATGATTTCTCAAAATAAGCTGCTCCAAAAACCTCTAGTGAAAACTTGAATTCTCAGCTATGTATCTTAGAATTTTATTGGTAAATCTTAATGCCAATCATTGATCCAAGGTTTTTAATCATTGGTTTTGATTTCCCTTATGTTTTGATTGTAATGATTGATGTATTCTAATACCAAATCAATACATTGTGTTGGAACTGGGAAAGTGATGACTTTGAGCAAACCACTTTTTGTTATTCTTTATCTGGTAGGTGCTTGTCCTATTGGGAATTAGTGTTCACCATTGCAGTGTTAGGAATATTAGAATGCATAATATAATTTGGTGTCATAATATTCAGTTTATAATAAACAACTTAATATTATTAATAGTCACAGTTTTATTCAATATAAGGTATTTTATAGTGGTACATATGTTGAGTTGTTATAACAAATCAACATAATAAGAAAAGTAGTTTAGGATGTTTCATATAAAATAGGATATGGAACTCCTATATATATATATATATATATATATATATATATATATATATATATATATCTTATTAAGTATTATTCTAGCTTTAGTTTATCTCTACCCATTTTTTGTAAAATGATACAAATAACAATTTTGTGCCTATTTTATTGTGATATAGAGAAATTATTGGTAGGTGATACATTATAGGAGTTGGAGATGCCTTTAGTTTAGGAACCTCCATAGGAGTTGAATATCATTCTTAGTTGTGGTGGCCCTTAGTTTTTTATCAATATTTGGTCATTGTTTTTGAGGTTGCAATCCTAGCGACATGCACAATAGAAGCATGATGATTTTGTAAAGATTTTAGTTTACTTTGTTGAAGTTGTTTGTTCAGTGCGTCTAGGGTCAGTGGTGGCCAATGACATTTGGTGATGCTCCTTTACTATAATACAACTCCATCCTTTGATTTGAGATATAATGTGGGAAGCGAGGAGGATGGAAATAATGAATTGATCAGCCAATATGGATCTTTTTTCTAGCTATGAGCACTTCTATGTGACTATCCTAAAGTGATTCATTCAATAATCTTCTCACATGAATTTATTTTTATAGAATGATTAGGCCTTATTCTTTTTTATCAGTACAATAGATCTATGGAAGCATTCCAATATAAGACCTATCAATCTAAAGTGTCAATTACATCATTTAGTGACCCAAGTATCAACTTTCAGAGTATGTCTTGGATCAATCTCATAACATCCTTATATAAAAGCGCTTGTGGAGTGATGTAGTTTTTCCCTTCATGATTATATTTCCTTTGGATTGGGTTGGCAATATTTTGTGTTTTCATAGTTTAAATCAACCATCAAAATCTTATCTCAATACAAATATAATAGCGATCAAAGAGGGTGAAGAACCGTCTAATTATTCCTATAAGATAAGGTTGTTATGAAATTTAAAAGTGTATCAAACCACAGATAAGGACAAACACACATAACATTAATATTTACATAGAAAAAGTTGGTAAAATTATACTAGAGAAAAAAACCCACAAGAAAATGTCTTTCATACCGATTCTCGATAATTTTCATAGTTACAATAATCTTCAAAAAGTACTTCAAATCATGACTTCAAGTTGTATATAAAATTGAGTTGCAAAGTCCTAATTGTAGCCAACCTACTAAATTTAGTAAGTATGACTTGTACAACTACATGTTCAACTAGTGACAATCCATGATGAACCAACCACAACTAGTGACAATTCATGATGACTTCACATTCTAACAAAGGGGTAATATTTGTCACAAGTTTCATCTTTCTGAGTATTATGTGTGTTGCCTCACTTTTCACCCCATACCTATGTTGTTAAAAGTGAAAGATCTTGAAGTCATAGTCATGTCTGGTCTGGTTAGTGTCTAGGTCTAAGTCCTTCATAGGTAGGCTATCCTTGTCGGGTTTCCTTTTCTCTTGCCCTCTCATTTATAAGCTGGGTGGGTTGGTTCAAAGTGTTGTCATGTTGGGTAAGTGATAGTTCCTAACCTGGCAAGGATGTCATGTTTTCATTAATGATCTTCTCAGATGAAGGATGATTGTGAAGCTATGATCTCCAGGCATATACTGGGGATCTGATGAAAGTCTTCTCATATGACTGATGCAATAACAAGTCTGGCATTTGAAATTTAAGAGATTCACTCCATGGGGCAGTGTATACAATCCAGTTGATAAGACTTCTCTTGTCTTAATGTGTACACTGGTTATAAAAGTAGAGCTTGCAAGTGGAAGGCTTTGATTATAATAAAATTTTGCAAATTTAGAAGATCTCAAGGAACATGAGTAATCTGATATGGTTTTGAAGTGTGATTAGAAGACACATTAGATACAATGATGGTGCATTCAAAAAGATTGTAGTTCGAAGTCAAAATAATGAAGATAATGCAAGGCAGAAAATGACACAGTGACTACTCCATGCGGATTTCACACCCTCTGCATACATTTTCCGCCAAGAGCATCCCTCTGCCAACAGTGCAGTCCACGTGTGCCAAAGAAAAAGTGGTCGCATGATCGCATGAATTTAAAACATACTATGCGATCATGCGACAAGGCAAAATGGAAGCTCGGGCAAGTGGGAGTGTGTTTTGCTGGGACCCACGAAGGCCAACAGCGCAAGTGCGATGATGAGATGGAATAGTTATTAAATATTGTGCCATTCATAGAGCGGTCGCATGATCGCATGAATTTAAAACATACCATGCGATCATGCGACAATGGATCTCCGGGCATACGTTCCTGAAGTCATCGTAAAAACGTAAAGGCATGAGATCGTATGGTCGTAACAGCGTAAATGCACTTAAGTTGAAAATTCAAGCACATGCAGATTAGTGGACCCTGTTTCTCAGTGGGACCTGAGTTATGACATCGGATCGATGGTTCAAATCACCCAAAGTTTCGATCCGATGATGGTCAGTATTTCACGATGGAAAGATGCCTGAAAAATAACCAATGTGACATAGCGAGAACTTGACATGTGGCTCTGTGGGTCCAAAAGAGTTGTAGATACTTAATCGATGGCTCCCGCTTTGTCGCTATGGTGTGAGAGATTCTATGCAATCATGCGGGATCATGCCACGTGTACTCTCTCACTCAGTTAGTGTCTTATGCGGTGTGGCAAGATTTAAGTGTTTAATGAAGCACGTGCTCTAATTTGAGGAACTCGTGTACATAAAATTGACGGTTGGAAATATAGCGAGGCCGAATGAAGTGTAGCTCAATGCCATGAAACGTGTTCATCAGTATTTGAATTTTAAAATGAACTGCATAATTGAAGTTTTAATGGAAGATGTTGGTTCGATGGATAATGATAAAATAGACAATGAGAGTCTTGAAACGAAGTGTCATAATTATGATGTCTGTTCCTATTCCTATATCTATGATTGGCTTTCCAAATTCTTTTGTTAAAGGTGTCCTTTCTCGGTGCCTAGTCTTTCCAAATTCTGGAAGTTGAAACACTTGGCATTCTCATGGAGGTTGTGTATTGTAAACTCTATATATACTGTTGTAAAAGTAAATACAAAGGTCGGCAAAATTGTTGATGTATCAGACTTGATATTGTGGAGCCAGTAAAGAGTGTTTTATATCAATAATTTTCTATTCCATTAGTTAGTTAGCAGTGGTTTCTATGTTTCTTTCTTTTAAATCTGAATTGCAGGAAGAAAGGAAGGATGTTTCATTATTTTTGTTATGAGGATATGAATTAACCAGAGTAGGATGTGCTTTGGGAGATTCAGGGGAAGACTCATTGGAAGTTCTTAATCATTGCGGTTACATTGTTGTAGATCGGTTAAACACTGAGTGTATGGATTCATAGTATGTGTGAGTTCTACAACTTGGTTCATAGATTAGAAAGATCTCCTTGCCTGGATTAAGTTCTGTTTAGGCTTAATTTGGTTTGCCTCTTTTGCTCTCGGGTTAAGAGCATACCCTATGTTAGTTTTAGGACCAAAACATAATTCGTTGCATATCATTCCATAAGGGAGTTGTACCTTCCAATTCAGAGAAAAGCCAACAATCATAAAGCGGCTTTTCAACTATTGTATTCAGATATTGTTCATAGTTTGGGCATTAAGAGTTGTTATCATAAGAAATAAGAAAGGACAAATCTGTTTACTAACAATGTGTCTACTACACAAAACTATTGCAGTATGCTTAGATCTACATCATGATCATTATAAGGTTGATAGATAATAGATTGAAAATTTGTACAAATTGCTTTGATAAGACCACATTGCAATTTTTAATATGGGCTCGATTTTTTAAAATCACAAGAATTGCTTGTTGGAATATTGATGTGATAGATGACATTTATGATGTGTATGAAGAGCATGGTTGTCATTGCTGGCAAACCATTCAATCAGTGAAATCATTTTTGCTAAGTATGTGTAGTTACACCTAATGGTAAATAGGTATAACCAACTGGTAAGTTGTATACCAACCAGTATATAACATGGTAATTGGTACACAAGAAGGTAACTAGTGAACATGACAACAGGTGAAGCCCAGACAGGTAAATGGAGTAGATCGGTAAAGGAAAATTGATGAGATCACAAACTGGTACAGGTAAAAATCAAAACACTATTAACCGGTCAATACAGTGAATAGGTATAGACATAGGTTTTTATACAATTTTTCTTAGTTATCCAAATTGGGCATGACAATGGAAGATTCACTGAATCTGGACAATAGAGAAAACATAGTACATTGTTCTAGGAGATGACTGAATCAATTTATCGAAACTTATGTATGGATCTTTTTATGATTCCAAGGCATGTTTGACAAATAATATTGAGGGAATATTGCACATTGGGAATGCCAACTTATGTTATGATTTGGCTGATGTAGTAAGGATTTTCATGTTTTAACGAGTCAATTTAGATTGGAGAAACACGTTTGGAGGAAAATGAAAACCCTAATTAGGTTTTACATTTGGAAGTGAAGACACTATATTAGGATTTTCATGTACGGATCTTTTTATGATTCCAAGGCATGTTTGACAAATAATATTAAGGGAATATTGCACATTGGGAATGATAACTTATGTTATGATTTGGCCGATGTAGTAAGGATTTTCATGTTTTAACGAGTCAATTTAGATTAGAGAAACGCGTTTGGAGGAAAATGAAAACCCTAATTAGGTTTTACATTTGGAAGTGAAGACACTATATTAGGATAGAGTTGCAAGAAGAAGCATAGGTATGGAAGCAGTTGTTGTTGTTGTTGCAGTTGTGAAAAATGTTCAGAACTATTTGCAAAGATGTTATAGAGTTGATGTCAAAACAAGAACAAAGAATAAGGGATCTGATCAACATTGCAAAGTGCAAATTACAAGTCATTTATTCTTGTTGTATTCCTGATAGTTTCAACATGTTGTAAAACCCTTAACCAAGTAGTATTTAGCAGGACACAATTGTAAATCCTTTAATAGGGTGAACACTGTAATAGCGGGATTAAATTCTTTAACAAGGTAGTTTGTAATTGGAATATAGATACTTCTAATAGGGTATGAGTCATTCCTAATAGGGTGAGTCACCTAGAAAGTGATAGATTGTAAGCTCTTAACCAGACACTCTTTTCTACTGTAGTGAAAGGATTATGGGTGTCATCCCCACCGTGGTTTTTCCCTTTGACCAAGGGTTTAAATGATAAAAATAAGTGTGTTATGTGTGTGCATGTATTGTTATTTAATTTACCGCACTTTCATATTACAATTTCTGATTATGCTTCATAGTTTAGAAATTTCTTCTATTATTATTTAAGAGTATCAGTAAAATATTAAAAGTTTTGATTAGAACTGATTCACCCCCCTCTCAGTACCTATTATTCCCAACAATTAGTATCATAGCACATGCTCTCTAGAGGAAAAGTTTGACAACTTAGGAGTAGATTCGAGGGAATGAAAAGCTATAGGCATGAAAGATAGTTGGAAGCAACCAATGAGATGATTGATGAGTTGAAGAATAAGCTAAGGGCCTCATTAGCTATAGGTATGAAAGAGAGTTGGAAGCAGCCAATGAGATAATTGACGAGTTGAAGAATAAGCCAAGGGCCTCATTAGCTATAGGTATGAAAGACGATTGGAAGCAACCAATGAGATGATTGACGAGTTGAAGAATAAGCTAAGGGCCTTATTAGCAAAGAGAAAAGAATTGTCTAAATAATTGAGAGTAAGTGTAGATAGCATTGATGAACTATCTGAAGAAAGTGTTAACTCCAAGGAAGCTGAGGTAGCTATAGAATATCTGATGGAAAAGAACAAGATCCTGACTGAAGAAGCCACCAAAACAAAAAGAGAACAAGAAATTCAAGCCATAAGGATGTGTGAAGTGCTTGGAGGCATGAGAGTTGTTGAAGATGCAAAAAGAACTGTTGAAACTGTAAAAAGGAATGTTGAAGATATGATCAGAGAAAAGGATGCTATACTTCAAAGGTTGACACATGAGAACCATGCACTGAATGTACAACTAAGTGGCACTGATGATGAAAACACTCAAATGTGTGCTAAAAATGAAAGAACGAGGCAGGAAAATGAACAACTAAAGAAAGACTTGAAGATTAAAAGAGATACAAATGAGAAACTCAAGCAATTTGAACAAATCATGCAAAAGATTGATGAACAACTAAAAAATCAAAGGTGACATAAGTATACTTTTGGCCTAAGATATACCAGTGACAACAAATTCGAAAAAGGAGAATCATCCAAGTCTAGTGCTGAGCAACAATCCAAGATTCCAAAGGGTAATACTAGTCTACAAGGTAAGAATCCTACTAAACCCACTTACTACAATTGTGGAAATCTTGGAAACACTACTAATGTATGTAGAAGCAAATCAGTGAATATTCCAAGAACTACTCATTTTAATGGATATTGTTACAATTGCAATAAGTATGGTCATCAAGCTTATGCATGGAAATCAAAATCTACTAGTATATCATTTGAAGGGAGTTTCAATGGCTATTGTTACACATGTAAAAAGTTTGGACACAAAGCATACCATTGTAGATTAAGGGTACCATCACTAAGATTGCCTAACAATCTGGTTAGTGTTCTAAGAGAGATGGAATCATGAATGTCACATGCACTGTTCATGGGAACTATGGACACATGATGATGAACTGTCAATTAAGGAACCCTAGAAGTAATACTGGACCTTGGAGGACAACAAGTATGACATGTTTCCATTGTCACAAGGTTGGACATCTGGCAAGAGATTGTAGGTACAAGAACTGGTCACCAAGCAATGAAGATAGGAAAGATAACAAGATAGTTAATCCTAAATAAATTAGGAAGAAAATGAAGACAACATGGATCAGAAAAGGAGAACTCAATTCCTTTGAATTGATAGAAAACTCCACAACACCAGGAAATGTGGAGAATTCATCAACAAACTAAGCCTATTTTGGCTTAGGGGGAGTAATTAAGGTAAGATCAATCTAAGACCCCTAAGAATAATGAGCATTAATATCTATTTGTATAGTGAGATGCATTGAAGTTAATTTTGATGTATTACATTGAGTAGAGTTGTTAAAAACATTTGGTCTTCACCGAATTTATCATTTGCAAAGGTTATATACTAATGCTACCTTTATCATTAATCAGTGGAAGTTGAAATTAGTAAAAGAGTGATATCAGTAAACTACATTAAATGTTTGTACCTAACTATACGTTGGAGAACTCTTTGGGAAAATAAATTCCTTGTTAACCTATTCATTATTCACCTTGCATTTCGAAGAGCACTTATAGAAGTAGAGAGCGATTCTAAATTGTGATCGATTGTGTGAATTTTCTGAGCTGAATACTTGCAAGGGATCAATCTACGAATTTGAAAACCCTAGTTAAGTTGTTGAGCAGAGCGGTAGAAAGTTGTGAAGATATTTGGTTCTATTGTGATTTAGGGAAGAAGCTTTACAGTGATATCATGGCATCATCGGTTGTAGCACCTAAGTTGATCGAGATAACAAAGGAGGCAGAACTAGAACATAAGTTATGTCCATTGAAAGCTACAAAAGTAGATAAAATTGATGCCTTATCCCTAATTCCACCTTGAGTGCTACTAATTGAGGATGTGAGAACATTCATTCACTACAACATTGTTGAATTAGGAGATGTGTAGATGCAAGAAGAATATCTGGCAATGTGTGAGAACAAAGAATTGAAGGATGAGTTAAAACATCTTCAGACGAAGGGCTTGATGCACATTATGGACCTACCAAAAATATTCAAGGAGTAATGGATTTGATATGTGTTGAGTTGATTCCATGACCAATTCATCTGGGTGGAACAACTGATCAAGGTCACAAAGGAATTGATTCATTTGATCACAAGATTATCAGCAGACGAGGAACAATGTATCCTAAGGCAAATATCAATGTAGACGGTGGACAAACTCACAAAATCGAAACAAGATCATCGAGGAATGACAATAGATGACATTGAAGATCAAGAGGTTCAATTTTCTTCAATGGTTGTCAAATACAAAGTATACCAATCTAGCTAGTTAAATAGTGTGCCATGCGAAGCTATTCATGTCGCATACATAATTGTGAAGGAAGGCATTAGATATGACCTAGCAGAGATGGTCAGAACTCAGTTGCTAGCTAATCTAAAGAGGATCTAGACTCACAAGAAGCAAGCTTTAAAATATGGATCATTGTTGGTATGTATGTTTTTCTATGTTCAAAACTTCTTTCTTGGTAAAGGAAATGTTACATGGAAAATCGATAGGCCTGCACTGTATCAAATTAATAAATACATCAGTGAAAACATAAATAATGTTATGTGGGGATACTTCAAATACTTTCAAGATAGAATGCATAAGAGGTATAGGATTCCACCTCACATAGTAGAGAAGTACAAGGAAATAATTTGTTTTCTAATTGATATCGACACATGCAAAATCCAAGTAGTAGAACCAAGAGTTGCATGGATACCGGGCATGGGTTATGAAACAAATGAACACTTGTTCACCCTACACATAGATGCATTATTGCAATTACCGGTTAAGAAGACTTCTAAAAGATATGGGATATATGAAGAAGCATATCAAAGAATAACCTTAGAACTCAAAAATCCTAGAGTGGAGATGAAGGTGAAGAAAATAATAAGTAAATTGGAGGAGAAATTTAGAACAAGTGAAGGTAGTAGTTCCATTACAAAAAAGAAAAAAATTCCCGAGTCTTATGCAAAGAGGAAGGGAAAGAAGTCAGAAACTAAAATACTAGAACTAGTACCATCGGTGGAGGAAATCGAAGTGGAAGAAATTGAGGGAGGTCAATCCTCTAACCCTGAGCCACCAGAGGCACCTCAACTTGTAAAAACAAAAATATATGAGAAAGGAAAAACTAGAGGTGAGACTAAAGCCTCTCCGAGGAAAAAGAAGAAACAAAAGGCATAAGGAGACAATGAGAAAATAGATTCAGATAAGGAGATTACATGGTTAGGTAAGTCTTGGAAAATAAGGTTCGACATTCCAAAGATTACAACCGAAGTTGCACAAGTAATTAGAGAATAGGGAATGATTGACAACATCAATAACTTTAAGTTTGCTAGGTTATCAGATGAAGATAAGAAAATAATTGAGGATGCAATTGTATTTCATTTTCATAAGTTCATTAGATTTCCAAAATACCTTAAAGGTCATATACCTAATGAATTGTTTGAAGCGATCAATGTTAGATGGGAAGCTATAGTCAAGGATGAAAAGAAAGTAAGAGAAAGAACTCTTATATACTTTGCCACATTTGATAGTACAAGAAGTGGATGCAGGACTTGAAAACTACAAAGGCAAATTCAATATTGGTAATAGGACATGAAAATTATTAGCTAGAAAAGAGCAAGAAGTTGAAGATGAATTAGTCATGATTTGGAGAAGAATATTCAACTTAGACCAACCATTGGCACGAGATACTACCGATACATCTCAAGGAAATGACACATTTACTATGCACGAGCTAAGATGAGGGATGTTGGGAAATGTACCAACACATATAGACCTAACAAAGGATTCAGTAAATATTGAGGATATTACCGACCCACCTGATTCTCATGTGGTTGGAGATGAAGCTATTGGAGATGAAACTTAAGATACACCACTCCAATCACCACTGGAAGTTAATCTTATTGAGATTGACAAGGATGCAATTGATACTGAGGTAAAAAAAATGATGAAGCTGAAAAAAACAAGGGAACAAAACATGTTAATAGACCTTAGACCAACCCAAGGACACTGATAAAGAGGATACACAAGATAAACAAGCTGAGAAACAACAAGAAAAATGATAGGAACAAGAAACAGTTAAGGACAGACATCGAGATAATATCAGAACAGGGGAACAAGGCACTAAAGATACTACTAGTACACCACAGGTAACCTCTACCTCGGTCAATACTCAAGCTGTTAATCCTATTGAGAGTAGGAAGATATATGATAGATCACAAGTTGAAGAAGAAAATACACAAAAGGATAGCACTCCCAATGCTTCCCAAACTATAACACAAGATACCGGTGATACTAGGAAAAGGAAGAGAATGGAAGAAGAAGAAGATGATGATGATGAAGAAGAGGAAGACGAAAATGATCCATAATTTGCAATTCTAAAGAAAGACTTCAATAAACTGAAACCAAAAGAACATATATTATTTTCCAAGAAGCAAGGAGAAAAGGTAGAAAAGAACCAACAAAAGAAAAAGAGGTATAAAAAGAAAATACTAAGGAAAATAATTTCTATTCTTTTTGACTTAGTACCGAAAGTTTAGATTGATATAGAAGATTAAAAAATTGATCAACTCAAAACTTTGGTTGATGCAATCACTAGTTTGGATCATGACATGGAAGAAGAGATGAAAATGAGGGTTGAGAAGAGGTTAAAACAAGAAATGATGGAGAAACTACTACAAAAGATTTCTCTTGAGAGAGTTTCATTATTTTTACTGGTCAAAGAGATTAAGGACTGACTGCTTGATATTGGTAAAATATTCACCAAGATATCCATACTCACCAACTTTACAACAAACATAAAGACCAAGAAGGAAGAGTTAGAAACTGAGTTGGCTACACTTGCAAAATAATTAGACCCCTTGAACAGTTCAATGATGGATTATACTACCAAACTAAAGGAACTGATATTCAAGGAAAGGGAACTCAAAGCTGAAGAGAACATCATAAGAATGACACTGTTGGAGTTACAGGGATTCCTAACTCCTCACATGGATATAATTCAAGCATACATCAAGAAGGCTGAAGCATTGATAGGTACCCCTGGTACCCCTGAGATGATTAAAATTGACAGTATGGAAGAACTGGCCTCTAGACTTCATGATCAACACATTGCATTGACATCACTAAAAGATTCTTGGGAGCACTCACTTGCTAGTGCTAAGGTACTTTTCAAATCTGTATTTGATAAGCTGTAAGTCAGTCTTGTCAATACAATTTTGCTTATAGTTTTTGACATTGTTGCCAGAAAAGGGGGAGTATAGAGGAATATAGAGTTAAACAAAAAGGGGGAGTAATATATATAGAGTATAGAGGAGTATATAAAATGATTATCTAAGGGGGAGTAACCGATTCACAATGATTATGCATAAAGATTCGAGAAGATCAATCAAAGTTTACCAAGATGATAAAAAGTTATTGTTGGTGCCCAAAGTAACAATAGTCTTGTCCTACCTTATGCATTCAATCTCATTTTCTAGTCCCTTGTAACATTGACCAATTTTTTAAAATTTATCACTTGTTCCTAAATTAATTTAAAAAACCCTAAAAACTATTGATTTATTTAATTTAATGAATGATTTTAGGATAGCCGTTGAGAGAATGAATGATTTTAAGATAGCCGTTGACAGAATGACAACAACAAATAAAAGGGTGCGGAAGAAAGCAACTCAGTTAGAGAGCGGGAAAATGAGACAGTGATTCTTTCTTTCTTTGTTCTGTTCTATGACTTCTTTCCCTGTTCTTTCTTTCTTTTTTCCGTCTTTGCTCGCTCTGTTCAATTTCTTTTTTCAGTGTTTGTTTTACTTAGCGTGCACGCTGCTTTTTCAATTTTTTTTGGTTTTGGTGTTATATAATCGTGGCAGAGCAAAGGAAGAGGCCGAGCAATTGAGAGCAAATTCTTCTTTCAGGTATGTGAAATTTAATACCCATTCCCATTCTGTCGTAAAATTTAATACCAAACACTGGAATATCTAGCTCAGAATCATATTTTCTAAACCATCACTGGAATTTGTGGTCATGAGCAGAGACGTGACTGGTGAGGGTGCTTCCATGAAAAACATTGAATCCCTCTGCAGTGTTGGACGATCCACTACTGGAGGTTGTATTGGAGAGAAAGGTACCTGCTCTTGTTTAGCATTTATAAAATTTGTCTTGCTTCAATTATAGGAAGGCCTAGTTTTAATGCTTTTACCGAACGAATTATTGAGGTTATGTAGACATGCAGTTCTTGTCCTTTGACACTACTTCATGTAATCATCAGATTATAGACTTACTAAAACTATCTGTTTATATAATTCCAAATGGTTACATTGTGGAGTGAAATCTAGCTTTCTCGTATTTTTCATAATGGATAACAAAGTCAGATTCATATACTAAGTTTGCGGTTTCCCTCATCGTCTTTGTTTGCTGTTACAGTCGTAGCAGCAACTACCACGGTTCTCTTTTTCCGTTCGAACCCATCATCTGGTGCAGAAGTGTTGAACCCATACAAAGCATCCCTAATAAGCGGATAACCAAGCTATTGAGCATAAGCCCTTATCTGTTCTCCTAATCTCCAATTGCCATTCCACGAGCGCAACACCACCTCCACCAATAACTTCAATCATGTTATACTAGTAGCAAGTCATTGGTTTTCCACATCGTGTATGCAAATAGAACCGTCATATAATCTTCCAGATCTGTAGAATATCCAACTGGATACCAGAAGCTCTTCACATTGACAGAAAATGGTTCAACAAGACCAGATTCAACAGGGTCTTACACATGCCATTAGTGGTTCAACAATGTAACCCTAACTCTTTGAGTAGAACTCCTGCAATGAAGTTTTCTGAAATTTGTAACTCTACAGTTATTACTCTGTATTTGGGTAAATGGTAGTTAGGACTCTCTTTGAAATGCAAGTTGAAACTTATGGGTTAGTTTTTTTTATCCCACTCCATCTCTATCGATTTTACTTTGCCCTTGTATATACAGTTGAATTACACATGAGCTTGAATTAGAAAGTTTCTGGTAGAATGTTTAAGGAAATTCAATGCTTAAATGTGATTAATACATTTTTCCTTAGTAACCATTAGAGGTTTTTGCCCCTATGAGATATAATGAAGTGAGATTCCAATACAGGCACGTGATGAGGACCCGGTGGGAGTTCATATAACCAATGTAGAGAAGAAGAGATGGGAAGTTCCTTATGATCTGCTTCCTAGATCACAAGTAGCTGCTCTTGGAGAAAGCCATATTTCCAGAATAATCTGTCTGAATTCTCTGTGTTCTCAGCCAATGACTTGATCTTCTCCATCACAGCTAATCCATTTTGATTTGCTATAAACTTCCCGTATGACAGACTTCCCACATCAACTTCACTATATGGGTTTAAGATTCTTTATACAACTGACATTGTTTCCTTTAATTTAAACACAGATTTGTAAGGCTACCATCCTTTTTACACGATATGGTTTGGCTCATGGAATTCTATTGATGAACAGTATTGGAATGATGTTTTTATGCTGGCACTAACCTGACATACAAGGTTATGGGGAGTTCGCCAGACTTTACTTTGCAGGTTCGTCTCCAATAGATGTGGTCCGACAGTTCACTGACTCATTTGGGAAATACAACTTCAATGCCCCATTGGGCTTCTGGTATGTCCATACATGTCCTGCTCTGCAGTTTTTAGGTGTAGCATTGTATTGTTTATTCATTTTGGTTCAGGGTTTTAATATTTTTTTGGATTCCTTATGTTGGGAGTTCTGGTAGGTTTGTTGGATTTATTCATTTTCTTTAATATTTCAAATGGTATACAAGGACGTAATTTTTCCTTGGTTTTAGGTTAGCTGATTTTATAGAATAAAGAATGAAATTCCAATTTCATGTTTTGAGATGTTTGGAATGTTTTGAAAATTCATAAGGTTTACTCAGGACAAAACTGCCAACATTATTTGTTGGCTGTATTAGTACAGGAAAAAATTCCACGATTATATGTCGCCTGTAATAACACAGAAAAAAATGCTAGGATTGGATTATATATGGACTGCAATAATTTAGAGAAGCAACAGTCTTTGAAATTGATGTGCTTGATGAAGTTGACATGAATGAACAAGAGCTGCACGGCAGTGTAGTTCCTGCCAAGTGCTGGCAGAGTGGTTTTGGTAAATAGGAGAAGATGAAGAAGGTAGGAAATTATATGCAGAGATGTGTGAGTGTTGACAGAGATTGTATGAACATTTTCTCTATAGTGAGGATTTACAGTTTTGGGTTTGTTGCATATATGTTTGAAACACAGTTATTAAACTCAATATGAGCGGCAAATCAGAAACTAGTTTTAACCAATGGAAATTTAAATTGTTCTCGTTACTTTGGATAAAAATATATAAATTTCATCAAGAAAGAACTGTTGTGCAATCTCCAATGTGATACAGGCAATCTGTTTACAATAAAAAAGTTGGTCCGAACTATGTCATGTCAATCCAATTGACTTCTAAAATTGCTTTGCGTTATGCTCATTATCTCATTGTGCATGAATAAGCATTCCAGGAACAGTCTGAGCATACCGCATGGGGTTTCACAACTCAACTTGTGATGGTATTCCAGCTTCAAAATAATAAGCTCTCACTGGTGTTCTGGACAGAAATCTACATGAATCCTCAACTCAAGCAATTCAATGTTAATAACAGCCTCAACTCAAGCAATACAAGGTTAAAAACAACCTCAAGCTGTTGGTGTTGAGGACAGTAATACAACAATTCAAGGTAATCTTGTTCAGAAAAGATTACAGATTTAGCTTTAGTATTATATGCGGGACCAAAATCGCCAACAAACGGCACCAACTCAACAAATGACTTATATGCATAGTACATATCAAGGAGAACACAGAGGGTGGAATAGTGCAAAATATTGTTGTAATGTCCCCTTTCATCTGCAGCACTGAATAAGATATTCTGTTGGCAGATGGAATTGAGCTTTCAACTAGGAATGTTTGTGTTTAAAATAAGGTGGCTGAGTCTTCAGTTGGGGGGTAGCTATGCCTTTATGTGTTCCAGAAGAGAAGCATCTGGGACATTCAGTTAGGATTCAGTTATAAAACTTGAATACTGGAATGAGATGCTGAGTTTGTTGCACAAATTTCAGTTGACTGCCCAGTTAATCTGCTAGTTAACTGCCATAATTTTTGAGATTGATTTGCTAGTTAGCTGCCCACAATTGAGAAAGTTGCTCATCAGTTAACTGCCACCAATTTAGAAAGTGATTGCCACTGATTGAGGAATGATTGCTACAGCATCTTTAGCACTAAACTCAGGAAGTTTAGCTATTATCTTGGGGAAACCTCAGGAAGTTGGGTGACAATCCGGGGAACAGGGCAACTGCAGATTTGTGCAGATCAAGGCGACAGTATAGTAGTGTAGCTTGTCCAAGACTACCAATAGTTTAGTTTGCATGCTGTAGACTGTTCGGGAGCTTCAAAGGAGATTAGTCTGTATAATGAATCATTTATCCAAGATAGAAAGGCAAAAAGAATGAACATATTCTAGCCAACGACAGATTAAGGAATCATGTATCCAAGTTAGAAAGACAAAATATAATTAAATAGCCCAATGTTCATATACACACCCTATGACTTACCAGTGCATCCCACATTGAAAGAACAAAAGATTAAAAATGTGGGCAACGTAACTTGATGTGAAGGTCTCTTGAAGTTCAATGTCCGAAAAGAACATGCAAGGGTCTATTATGACTGATATTTCCAAGTGCCAGTAGGCAACACAGAGCCTTTCCACATCCTCCCTGGATTCTACAATCCTGAATCGCAATGTGGTCTTAGATTTAATTTTACTATACTACAGGACTCCAATCTCAATATATCTATGGATCCTTTGCCACTGCAATAGAGTGAATTCAAATAAATCTAAACAAAATGTCAAAACTTAATCACAGATCCAACAGTCAATGAAAAATACTCAATGAACAACTCCAGGCTATTCCCATCCCTGCTCTGAGCTCATATTTAATGCTTATTGCCAGCACAGTTCCTCCTAGAGCCTCCTGTTCAGACCGAGTTGTCAATACATTGCCACGATAGCCAAGCCAATAAAACCCTTTTGGTTGGCCTGCATAAATTACAGAATTATAAAGCTATTAAACAATAAATTTATGCAATCTCTAGGCCAATTAAAAAGCAAATTGCTTTGCTGGAAATTTCAAGCCCTAAAGCTAACCTTGGTGGAATGGTTTGATTGCCCTTAAGGCCTTTCCTATTTTGAGATTACAACTCAACCAAAGGAAGAATAGTTGAGCCATTTCAGAAGTTACCTGGCTATTTACAGTGTGAAAAATTGCCCTTTTAAGAACAAATATTGCCCTATATTTACAATTAGAAGTTTACAACCTGAAAATTGTTCTCTGTAGAGCTCAACTACTTGTGCATGAGATGACAGAACATCATGGCCAAACAATATATGGTTCTACTGGAGAATCTCCTGCAGTGCAGTTGCCAAAATATCCATTCTTTGAAACAACTTTCTGCAAAGGCCTCTGAAATTATCTCTGTTTATCAACAACAAATCAATTTCTGTTAGGCATTTGTTTAAGAGTAAAGATTAGCTTCATGAATAACCATAGCCACTTCTTAAGATAGTGACTTCTGCAAACATTTTTATAATGTGTAGCTTACAAGTCAAAAAAAAAGCCCAGGTTCAGTATTAATGATAGATTGAGACATCCACCATAGGCATCTTCCAAGCTCTAGAGCAAATCGAAGTGGTATAAGGTAGCATGCGGTTGAATACCTGCAAATTTTCCAAATGTCTTCAATCACATTGTTTTGGGTTAGATTACTCATTCAATTTTCAATTTACAAATAAAGGAGAATAGAATGTCCTGTTTGGTAGTCAGATAAGATTGTTTCCCTGAATGGTGGTGCCTTGGATCCAATCTAATAAACCAGAGCTTCTCATACGAGGTTTTGTTGGTGCCACAATTGTTCATCAATCTGAAATTACAAAATCAGAAGCTTTAGACATAATACAATGAACAAAGAGTAAATGAAGAATTTTTTTTTTGGGATCAGTGTTGAAGCAACATGTGGGGTTCTTTGACACAGATGCTCAACTGGGGATATCGTGTTCAACATTTCCACAGACACTGTCCTAGTTCAAGATGCAATCAGTGAGAAGGTACAATTATTCATATTATTATTCTTTCGATAATTTGAATGCAAATGCTTTAGTTTCCTGGACACTGATCACCTGATAAAAGGACATTTGAAACACGACCCAAGACCAGATTCATGAGTCGACACTTAAAAGCTAATCAAGCATATGACGAGATACACAACTACGTGCCAGCAAATATATAGGCATTGCAGAATTAAGGCTGAGATGAAAGTTTGCGCCTATGTACAGTGGTAAGAAACTCTTGATTGACCCATTGAATAACTTGTATTGCAATTAGTATCATTAATCAGAATGATAGGATTGAAGGAGACAAGCAGCCCATTTGAGGTGCTTTTGATTTGTTTGTTTAATGTCTTTGCATTTCCAACTGCTAAATGCATGCATATACATTGTGAAAATAGGTAGGGAATTTTATACACTACCTATTATCATTCATGGCAGGTTTAGTGGTTGGATTTGTTTCAGTATGGAGACTAGCTGTTCTGAGTATTGCTGTTATCCTAGGTATTGCATTTGCTGGAGGTTTACATGCTTACACACTTATAGGGTTGACATCCAAGATCCATGAAGCATATGCAAATGCAGGCAAACACTACAGAGCAAGTGAGTTAGGAAAAATTTAAATTTTATCCTTAGGATGGATAGTTGCATATGCATTATGTAATATCTTGATTTATTTTCCAGTAAACCAGAAATTAGTTTGAAGTCATATTCTAATTCTTTTTAATATTTAACAGGCGATTGCACAAATCAGATCTGTCTACTCTTTTGTGGGAAAAAAAATAGAGCATTAAATTCATATTCAGAAGTTTTACAGACCATACAAAAGTTAGGTTGCAAAGAAGGGGATGTCTAAGGGATTGGGCATAGGATGCATGTATGGAATAACATTCATGTCTTGGGCATTGGTTTTTTGGTACATGAGTGCTTATGAGAAATGGCCAAACTGATTGAGGCGAAGAATTCACTGCCATTTTCTCAGCTATTGTTAGTGGAATGTATACAATCACCATCCTTTGTAATCTCATTTTACTTAGTAGAAAAGGTGCATTAAATGAATACAAAATAATCTTTGCTATTTTCTTAGATTGTATTTGCTAAAGTAGAATGTCTGTTTTGAAAGTAGTTTAGAGCAATCACTTGCAAATCGGTAACAATTTTTGAGTCAATATTCATCACCGTAGCCAGGGACCATGTTAAATTTCAGACATTTTTATGACTTTTAGTCCTCTGTGTAAAGTATTGTTCATAATACATCAATTTATTCTTTGCCTAAGCTGTGTGATCAATTGTCACGAAGCCTGCCAGATGCATGATGGACTTGTCAAGTCCCGATGCAAGGCAGTTAAACAAGGCCTACAGATTTTCCAGTGGGTCTCAGTGAGTTTTTGACAGACTCACTTAAGTATGCCAGACTTACTGGACTAGCAAGTTCCACTAGTCAGACTTAGTTGGCCAATAGAACCTCAAAAACACAGAAAAAATGAGACCTTCTATACCCTAATAAGAAAAATCAAAGACAATAAAAGGAAAGAAACATCACTTGCAATGAACAACATGTTGTCCTCAATTTTGACATCACAAAATTGTGGCAACCCTACGCAATTTTCTTATGAATTCATAGGTGTATCCTCTACATTTTTTGATGTTTTGAATAATGTGTTATAAAGACAATTTTGTCATCCCTGAAATGTTCTTTATTTTGCATATTTCATGCATCCTTTTTGAGGGTTTCTGTCAAGTTAACCACCTTATTGCTTGTTAAGACGAGTTTTTCTTCTTTGATTGCAAGCGCTTGATTTTTGGTAATCTTCAAGTCCTTTTCTTCGTTTCAAGCTATTTTAGATATCAAACGGAGTTGTATAACTCAAGTTATGATGCAAAAGGTGGGTTTTTTCAGGCTGACTGCATGAATGGAAAATCTTTCAAAAGTGGATTTTTCATGGTCGATTGCACGAGTTTAAATTATATTTAATATATAAAATGGATTTTGATGTCCATTTTTAAATTATATTTAATATATTATATTTAATATATAGTTTTTAATGTTTTCGTGAAATTAGCTTTTAAGCGATCTAATTTCATGTTACTTTATTAATACTATAGTTATATATTAAATTTAATTAAAATTAAATCACTTAAGTTCACAAGAGTGGGGTTTTCGTTCTTCTTTGCATATCATCCACATGCAAATCACTTTTCAAAACCCACTTTTTGAATTTAAATCATTTAAGCATTAAATACGTTGTTTTTATATGCAATTGCATATGTTTGTATGTTTGTATAAATGAAAAACATATAAAAGTCGCTTTTTCTAAGCCAAAAACATGTTTTATCAAAACATGCAGTTGCCCTCCAAAAGAGCGTATTTAATCCTTTTGAAGTGTTGTTTTTATATGCAGAGACATATCTAAACTGTGTATTTAAAGACAAGTCATGAAGTGGCTTTTTCTAAATGAAAAACATATCTTTTCAATGTGTAATCGCACTTGAAAAGTGCGTTTTTAATGGAAATTCATGAGAACACACTAAAAGTGTTGTTTTTAAAATCAAATAAATGTTTGTCTTACGTGTTTTTCAATTCCTAAAGTGTGTTTTTAAACCCAGCACTTGGGCGTCGATTTTGGAGCCCCTTACATGTCTTTTTGCATGTAAGGGGCTCCAAACAGCCATGGACGTTGAACTTGAAGGCATTTACATGTCTTTTTAAACATGCATTTGCATCTTAAAAATGTGTTCTAACTTCCCTTTGGCTGTGTTTTTGAGAAGTGGCGATTTTTGAGAGGAAAACATGTGTTTTTCACTTCAAAAAACCCACTTATTTTAGGGTTTTTTGAGAAAAACAGGATTCATGGTCAAAACTCAATCTTTTTTGCTCCCCATAGGGTCGTTTTTGCACTAAATCTTCCAAGGATCATTCTTGGCTACTCAAAAATGAAGATTTGAAAGGATTTTGTTCCCCAAAACAGCCCATTTAGGGCACGTTTTTGGGCGTTTTTGCTAAAAAACGTCCCATTTTTTGGCCATTTTTCTTCATCAAAATCAAATCTTTTGTTTCTAAGATGAGTTCTTGGGCATTACATTTCATTTGCAGCTTGTTTATCATCATTTCTAAGTTGTCTTTGATGCCCTAGGTGTCGTTTTTGGTTGCCATTACATGTGCATTGGAAATGGTCAAAACCGTTGCTATTTCCTTGTATTTATTCTCTCTTTTCTTCCCACTTGGTTGTGAATGCATGTTGACTCTCCAAAATTGAAGGAAAAAGACTAGGAAAGAGATTTATATATAGTTTTTAAATCTCATCTTTCCTAAATCCAAAAATCCATTGGATTCATTTTAGATTTTACCCAAGATTTGGAAAGATTTCTTCTTGAGGATTGAGGTAATTTCTTCCTTAAGTCTTTTTCCAAATTTCTTCCCAAGGTATCTTGTTTACGTGTAAATTTTCATTTTTAGATTTACATGTGTTTGAATTCATGATCCTTCTACTTCTGTCTCTCATTCTCAAGTTGCATATGCAAGAATCTCTACTTGCTTGCATATGCAGTCGGGATTAAAAACCCCGTTCTATGATGAAAAAAAGGAACAAGTCCATACTTGTGTATACATGCATTATCCTTCAAAAAATCTATTTGCTGTCCCACAAGTTTCCAGCCATCCTCCATATGCAATCCCCTTTCTTTTGAAAAACTCATTTTTTTTTTGTTTTCTCACCATATGAGTGACCATTTTGAGCCAAACTCATCCACCTTTTCGCTGTCCCGAAGTTTTACAACCGTTCCTCTTGTTCACACCATTCCAAAATCTATACTTGTACATCAAAAAGCGTGCAATAGACCCATCCATGCTTTATTTTCTCACATAATACTAGCTGTCCATTCATATGTAATACCCTCTGAAAAACCTGTTTTTGGTTTTTCTCACAACACAAGAGCCAATCTAACCCAAATTCGTTTGTTCTTCGGCTGTTCACAAGTATTCCAGCCACTCACAATACCCCAAGCTCACTTCTTGTGCATCCAAAAAGTGCAATGGATCCATCACTTGAAGATATTCTTACCTTGTGGAATCTTCATGTCACAGCTACTCAGGCATATCAATTGCCATGTCAAGAGAATTTCTAGCCAACACTAGAAAAGGAAGAAGTAAAGGCCCAAAGGATTGAAAGGGAGAATTAAGAAAGGTTAGAACGTGAGAGGCAAAATTGAAAAAATGATCTAAGATGGTGTTATCTTCCTATGCTCACTATCCAGTTATGCAACTAGGTTTCGATATAAACGTAAGGCAGGAAGATATCATTTCAGACTTAAGGGGCTTTCATTTGGAATCAAAGAGAAGACGACACACACTATACAATTGCTCGGGCCATCTTGGAGGAAGTTGGTATTGAATTTGAAAGAGAAAGACAAAGAATTGAAAGGGGGCTTAGAGAAAGATTGGAATGTGAGGAAAGAGGAAGGGAAGCCCATAGGAGAGCTCAAAGGCTACCCTTAAGAGAAGTTCAACTTTGAGGGAATCAAGTGAATCAAAATTAGAAAACAAGCTGGATAAGAAGATTGGATCTTTCTCCCTAGAAAGGTTTGAAAAACCACAAACAGAAAGAATGCTTTCAAGACAGAGATGGAAAGAAACAAATGTGCTTCTCAAAAGACAACCACCATTATACTGCAGAACGGGCAAGGATGCAAGTTCTTGTTCCAGATCAAGATACTTCCACCAAACCAAGCACATCAATCGTAAAGCATCCTTGTAGCAGCATGAATAGGGGTCGTGTCTTGTCAGGCACTTAGAATATTTTCATCATCCATTTGTAATTTATATTTGACATATTAGAAGTAATGTAACAACAAGATGTAATTGCATGTGATAGTATCACGTGCAAAGTTGTAACATGTAATCAAGTTGCAAGTGCATTAGGCATGCAACTTTGAATAAGTCAAAATTAGTTAGTTAGTTAGGGAATAAATCAAGGTGGTTAAGGGTTTTCCCCTTCTTTCTCCACCTTTCTCTCCACTCTTTTCCTATATAAAGGAGGGAGATCATTGTAAATAATCATCTTTTGGCAAGGCAAGAAAATTCTGCCAATTTGTATTTACACTAAGACTTTGAGCTTAGATGTAAATTTGAATTGCTTTCAATAAAAGGGGCAACTTGCTTTCAAACTTTGTGTTGATTCAAGGTGTTATGTGAAGACATTTTCTTGAGTTGATTGTGAATTTTAATGCTTTGATTCAAGAGAGATTTGGATTCAATTGCACAGACTTTGAGCTGCCTGTTGCCTTCAAAGCCAATTTGAACTTTTGAAGACTTTGTGTTGTAGAAGGACAAATTGTGATAGATAGTAGTGGCTGCAATTACTTAGAGCTGAAGACTTTGGGCTTCAGTTGTCAGTGTTTTTATTAAACTTGAGAGTATCCAGTAAGAGACTTTGTACCTTACTGGTTATTTTGCTTGAATCCTCACGAGACAAGCGCGGGAGACTTTGGGAAATTGTAAAAAAGAAAGCTGCTGACCCTAGTATTGTTCTTATGTCAACTCCAGGGTCACTAGTATTTTTGTAGCAATAAGTTTTGTTAAGTTGGAAAGTAGTAGTTGTACGCAAATCGTTCTTGAAAAAAGAGGAATTGATTAAGAGAACTGCCCTTTTTTGTAATTTCAATTAAGTTCTTGTTGAAGCCACCTACGGTAAGAAGAGAGCCTCCCCTATTGTTGAGAGGAGAGAGAAATCTCATGAGATGTTGTCTAAAGTTAGCAGCTTGCAAAATTTTTAGCCAACACAAAAAAAAGAAAAAGAGATAACAGCGAGCAAAAAGATAACTTAGCAAAATAGTTTTGGGCGATGAATGACAATTAAAGTGTGTATTGGCAGATTTAGAGCAGTTCATGGTGCATTAGGAGGAGTCCACCGTCAATTTGGAGAAGTCCACAATCAATCAGCCCTAAGTTAATGCATCATTTTCCAAAAAATAATTCATTAAAATCTCTTTGTAATGAACTAACATTTATTTACCTCTGCAAAGGCTGCAAGAATGAGAAGAGGGAAAGTAGCTAGTACAACGAAAGCAATTCTCCACTGCATTATAAAGCATAGAGTGAAAATGGTGAACAGTGCCGAAGTATTGTGAATGAGTATAGAAACATATTTAACAATGGCAGATCTGACAGTAATTGAATCCAAGGCCAAACATGAGACCACTCAGCTGCTGTTATTCTCTCCTTGATCAAACCATCCAATTTCATTTTGTAGAATCATTGCGTTAACAACATATTAATATTTAAACCCAAACTAAATATAAAGCAAAGTTAAATTTAGAAATATTCACAAACTTTGTAAATGTGTCTTCAAGCTCACTTGGGAAAAAGAAGAGAGAAGTATATCAGGACCTTACTAGAAAGGAGGTCTATAAAGATAAAATAGTGAGTTCAATAATAACATATAAGGAGGATAGCAAAGTGTGGCTCTCAAAAGTACACACAACAATGGATCTGTTTTATTATTAATTGAATTTAATCCAATTTAGACAGTAATTTCTATAAATAATCAAGAAAGGCTGCAGAAACTGAAAATTTTACACAGCTGAAAAGTTGTACAGTGAATACTTACCACTGAAGACGAAAAAGAAATTCGGATATATATTATATGCAGCACTTGAAAACCATAGCTGCTAATCTGTGTAAAGAAATTTCTCTCCTCAAAAATAATACGACAAAGAAATTAAACTTAAAACTGTGTCAGGCAAGTAGTCCCCAGTAAAAGAAACTCAAGAATAAAAACATGAACTAACAGTGAATACTTACCGCTGAAGACGAAAAAGAAATTCGGATATATATTATATGCAGCACTTGAAAATCATAGCTGCTAATCTGTGTAAAGAAATTTCTCTCCTCAAAAATAATACGACAAAGAAATTAAACTTAAAACTGTGTCAGGCAAGTAGTCCCCAGCAAAAGAAACTCGAATAAAAACATGAACTAACATCTTCAATACTTGAAAACCTGAAGTCATTTCAAGATACTGATCTCCTAATGTTTGAAATCAAGAAGAAATTTATTAGGGGTCATATGCAGCACTTGAAAACCATAGCTGCTAATCTGTGTAAAGAAACTTCTCTCCTCAAAAATAATATGACAATTAAATTAAACTTAAAACTGTGTCAGGCAAGTAGTCCCCAGCAAAAGAAACTCAAGAATAAAAACATGAACTAACATCTTCAATACCTAAAAACCTAAAGTCATTTCAAGATACTAATCTCCTGATGTTTGAAATCAAGAAGAAATTTATTAGGGGTCATATGGTGTTCACAACATGGACATTGCTTGGTTGATCTTATAATTGATGTGTGGTTGTAAGGGAAGTGTTCATCTAACTCTTGCTTACCATTAAAACCAATATCCGACTTGCAGACATCATATATTCAACTCAAAATTCATTGATCCTGATGTACAGGAGCTCAGCAAATGTCATGTGATTGCACTTAATTTGCATTTTTGTTGAGATTTAAGTTGGAAAGTTTAGGGAAATTGGTTAGTAGTTGTGTGGGAATTCTAGGGACAGCTTTTAAGCCATCTTAACTATTATATAGACCAAGTGGATAGTTTCTTTTCCCATTTCTGCTGTATGTAAATGTAGCAGTTTTTTAGTTATCTTTGTCAGGAAGATTTGTGCATGATCTGTAAACTACAATGGGTTTATGACAATGGATTACTTAAGGACAACAAAGATTGGAATTAATAAGCACAATTGAACAAAAATAATCAACAAATGAGAGAACAAGCATTACCAAAGAGGTAAACACGTATTTACATGCAAAAAACCACATGTAGAAAATCACACGTGGGAGAAAATGTTATGCCCAAAAAGTAGGGCAAAACACACACCAACAAATTTTTTTTAAAAGCACAAAAGACAACTAAGGTAACACTCCAAGGAACACTCAGCATGAACGAAATGCATAACCCAACACAAGTTATCTCCCAAGAGGTATCATGACATGCGCTTGCTTGCCAACATCCCTTGATTGATAACTGCGTTAGTTAACTCGAAACCCTAACTAGGTCTCTAAGAAACCCTAACAGGGTTCAAACCGAGCGTATAAAAATAAGAGATAAAAAAACCAAGGAAAAATAAAACTTGGATAATGATATAAAGTCAAAGGTTTGATTAACACTCCCAAAAGGGTTTAATTAAAATAATGATTAATTCAAGGCATTAGAACCCTAATGGTTCCTAAGGTGAACCAGGTTACTAACTAGGGTAGAAAACGCAAGAAAACATCAACAAATAAAATGGTAAAATAAGGCCAAGTTAATAACCCTACGCGAAACCTAGGGTTATAAAATATTACTCATTAAAACAATAATGTTCAATTATTTTATTTTAAAATATTATATTTTTACTAAAGAAATAAAGTTAGCAAGGTTTATTATTTAATTTAAATTGTATAATAAAAAGCATTTAAATAACCATATAAAACATTAATAATAAATTTAACATTAATGCTAAGGGAAAAATATTTAAGTCCCATCCTAGGACATTAAATAATTTCTCCTGTGGCTTGGACTGTTGCTGTCCCCCTGTCATGCTAGATCCACTGAAACCACCTCTAGAAGACTGCTGAGTCCTAGCTGGAGGTGTATACTGCGTCTATGATCTCTAATCCTGTCAAGGACCTTGTGACTGCCACTGCTTGGGCTTGGAGCCTTGCTGACCCTAAGGAGGCCTTTGTCTCTGACTCTGCTGTTGCTGCTGTGGCTAAGGGGCTCTAAAGAATCCCGATGAGTGCCTCCGATTCCCCTTCCAATGGGATCTTTGAAAACCGGAAGACTGAGGTGTGGGATTACGGTTCTAAGACCTTATCGCATGCATCATGAGATCTATTATGGATCTCCTCGGCTATCATGGCCCTCTCTATAGTGTAGCAAAGATCTCCTGGAGGTACCATGCGCACTTTGTCAGAAATAGCGTGGTTCAACCCCTTAATGAAGCGGTTGACCTGCAGTTTGTCGTCCTTCATGTAATGTCCATGATTTCAATAGAAGTTAGATTTATGTTATCCTGCTTTCTAATTTGGTCAATTATAAAAGCTGAGGCCAAATCCCACCCAGGTACAAGCAGCATGTTACTGGCTTTTACTAATTGCCTAGCTTCTTCTGGGGTTATGGTTTCAGATTCAGGATCATAATCCCTCAAGGCTTGGATGGCTTCATCAGGTATCTGGCCATCTTCTTTGATCTGAACATTGGAAGCTACCTGCTGTTGTTTGTGCCATAAAAGGAAGTCCTTGAATTCATTTGACTTGATGAAATTGTCATCCTTCAAGAAGGCATCCTGTTCAAGCATCCTTTCATCTTGACCTAAGACCAAAGGTAGCTCAACTACTTCTGTCACTGCTTTCTGTTTTCTTTTTTCACCACCCTTTGGTGTGAGATATAAACAACTATCTATAGAGAGACCACCTTGGGATCCTTGAGAAAAAGGATGCAACAAGCTACAGGTGGCTCTAATAGTGACTTGCACTAGAATACAAAAGTTTTAAAGCATATAACAAAAGAGGGAAAATGGCGCCAATCTTGTTTCTTCTTGGAGTTTGAACTTCCACTTTGAGCTGCACCTTTGTCTTCAGGTATTCAGATGCAACTGCTAAAGTTTGTTGTATGAATGATGACCGCCTAACCGGCTAACTTATATCATCCTTCATGTTTTTAGTAAAAATTTAATGATATGTCCCTGATTTCAATAGAAGTTAGATTTATGTTATCTTGCTTTCTGATTTGGTCAATTATAAAAGACGAGGCCAAATCCCACCCAGGTACAAGAAGCATGTTACTGGCTTTTACTAATTGCCTAGCTTCTTCTAGGGTTATGGTTTTAGATTTAGGATCATAATGTTGGCATCACTAACCGGTAAGTTCTCTACCGGTCTAAGTGTTGTCATTGTTTGGTAAAAGAGGATAGAGAATCTGGCAAAAAAGGATAGAGATTTGTTCTCTATTATAGAGGGGACTCTTCATCAAGAAAGGCTGAGAAACTGGTCACTACACTAAGCATCAACAACCGGATAATGCACTCAGCAGAGAAGAGTGTATCTTAGTATCAACCAAGGACCGCCCTCAACCAGTATAGACAAGTACAAATAAATGCATATCCAACAATTGTCTATAACACAACCGGTAAGAATAGTGCAACTGGTAATCTGCCCCACCAAGGGCGTATACCCGGTATATAGCGTATACCCGGTATATAGCATAAAGAACTCAACCGATATATTATAAGACTCTGGTAGGGACTGAGGAAGTCATAGTCAACTGTCTGTTCCAACCAACTCTTCTTTACCGGGATTTATTGCAGTAAATCCTAGTGATCTTGAGTTGTCTTGGTGATCGGTTTGAGGCGCAAGTAAAGGATTTAAAGCCGGATTAAGTGGCTTTAAATCAAAGTGATATCTCTTATGAAGAAAGGTTGCCTGACACGCAGCTGTTGTTTTCTTCATGTAGTGGATGAAGACAAAGCTTGCATCGAATGCGTGCTCAAGAGAACAAACACTTCACCAAGTGATGCATTCGTTGGATCTCAGGATTAGGTCATGCATTTGAGGCGCAGTCAGGGCAACAAAACTGAATATATTCTTATGTCTGTTGAGAAGAAGTTTTGCCTTCATTTTGCCGAGAAAAAGAGTGAGCCTATATGCTGCAGAAGCAAAGGTTAGAAAAGTATCAAGGGTTAGAGAAAATCGACAAAGCAAAAGTTGTGCAAGGCAACACGACAATAGTTGAGAATACACCTGTGTCAACCGGTGATAATTCTCAGTAGAGCACAAATAGAGATCACATCTGGCTAAGTTGAGCCTTCTGTAAAGATCTTAATTCTATTGTTTTCTAGCAAACTACAATAGACAAATCCCAGTATTTGGGTGGACTCTAACAGGTCCCTTGTATCAAAATCCCTTAATTGGGTGACATCTTTCAAGGTGTTTGAAGTCCCTTAACCGGACAGGTCTTAACAGATCTTACTGTAACAAATCCCTTGACCGGGTCGCACCTAGCAAGTGCGTTTTATCCCTTGATCGGGCAAGCTCTTAACATGGTGTACTTCAGAAGAGTACAAATATTGTGAGGTCTCCTCACACCGTGGTTTTTACCCTAACCAGGTTTCCACATGATAAATCTGGTGTCACTTTGTGTTTGTTCACTTACTGTTTTGTTTTCTTAGAACTATTTGCTTTGGTGTTGTAAGTTTACTTCACTAGATTAAAAGAAAAAGGAAAGAATTTTTCAAGTGCTGATTCACCCCTCCCCTCTCAGCACCGGTTGGGACTGTCAATTGGTATCAGAGCCTTGTTCTGTTTTTCTTTGTTGTTTAGCCACACAGAGAGAAAGCTATGATGATGAGAAAGAAAGGACCAAAGTTTTCAAAAGAAAACTTCACCTTATGGTGCAGTAGAATGAAGCTATATATGAAGACCAACGGTGACCAGTACTGGAAGCATGTACCAATGGCTACAGTGAGCCCGCTTGTACCTTGACACCCGATGAAGAGAAAATTAAGACTAAGCACATGGCTGCCATGGACATGATAGCTAGCACCTTACCCGACCACGTGTATGCTGAAAATGAACATCTCGACTCCGCCTACAAAATGTGGAAAAAGTTACAAACAGTCTATGGAGGAGATCCCAATGTTCAGAGAGCCAAGGTTGAAAGCCTCAGGGGAAAGTATGACGACATGAGGATGAATGATGGAGAAGATATCGAGCAATATAGCAACCGAATCAAGGAAGTGATCAACTCCATCAGAAGTGCTGGAGGCAAGTTGACTGAAGAAGAGGTGGTGAGCAAAATACTAAGAACTCTCAGACCTCAGTATGCCATAAAGATCTCTGCCATTCAAGAGCTCAGATCCGTGAGCAACGATCAAGTCACCCTAGACTCCCTAATCGGTAAGCTAGCTGCTTTTGAACTAAGCAACTTTGATAATAGACTATCTGTTCAAGAAGCAACATTTAAATCATCGGTCAATGCCTCTTCCACCAAAAAGGGAAGAGAAATCGGTAACTCCTCTACCGGTAAGATCGGCAACCTCATTGAGAATCTGCTCTCAGAGGAGACAGAGCAAGATGAGTTTGAAGCTCTGATCGTGTTGTCCTCAATTTTGAGATCACAAAATTGTGGCAACCCTACGAAATTTTCTTGTCAATTCGCAGAAGTATCTCTATGTTTTGAACGTTTTGATAAAGTGTTAATAAGGACAATTCGTTATCCTTGAATGACTCTTTGTGACACACGTTTCATGCGTTCTTTATGTTCTTCCCTTTGTTTTTAATCTTGATTTTCCCTTGAGTCGATGCCCCTTTAAATTATACTCGTTTCGAGCTAACTTAGACATCAAACGAAGTTCTACAACTCAAGTTATGATGACAAAGGTGGGGTTTTTCAAGCTGACTGCATATTCTTTAAAAATCCTTATAAAAGTGGGGTTTTTGAAATTGATTGCACGAGTTTGAATTATTTTTAATATGTTAAATGGATTTCAAAGTTCGTTTTCAAATTTCAACTCATTTCAAGTTGATTTGACTATAGTTTTTAACGTTTTCGTGAAATTAGTTTTAAATCTTCTAATTTCATGTTACTTTATTTAAATACTATAGTTACGTATTAAATTAATTCAAATTTAAAAGACTTAAGTGTAAAAGTGTGGTTTTCGTTCTCCACTGCATATCATCCATGTGCAAAATACTTTTAAAATCTTACTTCTAAGTCTTTTTTGTATTAAATGCGTTGTTTTTGTCAGCGACTGCATATACATTTCATGTTTTCAATCATATGTAGTTGTATTTCTAAAGAGCGTATTTAATCCTTGCTAAAGTGTCGTTTTTATATGCGACTGCATATTTAAAATAACATTTATAATCTTCCCATGGTGTCAAATTTGGAATAAGTTACATATTTTATAAACTTATGTCTTTTCCTTATGCTTTTCATTTTAGACGTCGAATTTAGAGGCTAGTGCATATGTTGAAAGGTACATGTTCTGGTTTTTAAAAATAACGTTTATAACTAATCCTAAAGACGTCAATTTTTGAATGCTTTACATATGTTAATAGCACATGTTATGTATTCTAAAAACAACATTTTTAAAGACTAAGGCGTTGAATTTGGAGGCTAATGCCTTTCCTTTTAGACGTCGAATTTAGAGGCTAGTGCATATGTTGAAAGATACATGTTCTGGTTTTTAAAAATAATGTTTATAACTAATCCCTAAAGATGTCAATTTTTGAATGCTTTACATATGTTGATAGCACATGTTATGTATTCTAAAAACAACGTTTTTAAAGACTAAGGCGTCGAATTTGGAGGCTAATGCATATACATTTCCATATGCTAGTGCCTTTTTTTTAAAATGACGTTTTTAATATCCAAAGCTGGGCGTCGTTTTTTTAATGCATTACATATATTGCAAAGACATGTAACGCCTTTTTAACATAACGTTCTTTAAAGTCCCAAGTCTCATTGGCGTTGATTTTAGGTGGCACTACATATGTTAACGCATATGTAATGCATTCAAAATATAACGTTTTTAAGCTCCAAACCTAGAGCGTCGATTTTTAGAGCCTTTGCATATATTTTAAAAATCATATGCAAAGTGTCTTCTTCCAACATTTGCAGCTCTCAGTCTTGGCGTCGATTTTTAATGCCCTTGCATATGTATTGTTTTTCAAAAACAAGTTATTTGCAGCTCTCTTCCTATGGCGTTAATTCATGAAGGCATTACATGTGCTGAAAGACCTACGTAAAGGCTTTTTAAAAACAACATTTTTAATGCTAGGTTGAAGGCGTCGATTTTTGAGGGTTTCGCATACATAAGTTTGCATTCAAACTTGTGTTTTCAGCTTCTAAACTTCAAGACGTCAATTTTAGGAGGCATTACATATGCTGTTCAACATACATTGCATATGTATTTTCATCAAAACGGACTAAAATTTATCTAACCAAAGAAAGTTTTTGCACTTACTTGTTCTGTTAAGAAGTATTGCTTTGCTACTGTGTTCTTTTGCGCCCGATATACTTAAGCTATAAGCCCTAGAAATGCCACCTAGGAAGGAGCTTTCTGGTGAAACCGATTACCTTAAGAGGGGTCTGCATGAAGACTTATTACAAATTTTTCCTAGCTCAACAGTAAATTTGGTAGAGGTCAAACAACTAACACCAAAGGAGCCTAGGGTAAAAGTGGCAGATGGATTGTATGATACAGGAAATTATATCAGGGATGCTAAGATTGGTTTTCTTAATGCAAGTGGCACTTCTGACTTCACTGGGCTGACATTATTTGCAGTAGGATTCCGCCAGAGAAATACCCCTGTTCCCGCCTGTAATGTATGGGAAAATGACTTAGGCAAGCATGTGGTACCCGGTGTCTTCTTAGATGTAGACCTGATGATTGAAGTTGCAAAAAACTATGACCCTATTACTAAGGAGATTAGGGGTGTTAGAGGGCAAAAGTTATTCAAAATCTCTGCTGAGGAAATTAGAACGGTTTTTATACTAAGTGACCCCTCACCTAACTTGGAACCGATTGATTTTAAGGAATTAAGAGAGGTATATGATGCACAGAGACATCTCCTTAGAATTGGTCCTGTAAAAGACTTCTGCACTCAAATTGGAAAAATGATTGTTACAGGACTCGGTGCCCAGGAGCCATTCAAAACAGAGTATTTTGATGTACTGGCAAGAGGTGCCTATTGGTCACTATGTCAGGTTTTTGGGGAAAATGCTAATGAGAAAATGCCACAGCACCTGATGTATATGGTGATCCAGATATTACATCCACATCTGTCAATTACTTTTGATTATGCCCCCTTCATTGCTGACTTAATCCATGATGGACTAATGGGGATTCAAAAGAATAAAGTTGATAACCCCTTTTGCTGGTACTCTTTTATGATGTACATGTTTTTGTTCAAGGGTGCTGATTATTTTGCAAAAGAAATGGAATTATCCAAACAAAGAGGTGGAGAGGACATGCATGTTCAGCTGTGGAATTCAAATATGACATGGGACAGAAAGGATAGTAGTTATATACGGTTTAACAAATGTTTTGCAGCAAGATTGAAAATATTCTTTGTTCATGATAGCCCTAGAGTCCCGGTCGCCTTGGCCGAAATTGTTAGACCACAACAATTTGCAAAGGCCCTCAACATTGTGCACAATTGGGGTGATTTTATTTTCTATCCCTATTCAACTGTTATTAGATTATTATATGGTTTCAGGGGGACTCCTTTTATTTTGCCTTTCCAAGTTCCCATCAAGATTGGCATGGCAGAATTCTTCAGACAATTAGGGGATATTGAGAAGAATAATATTGCACCCACTTATCCAAAATTTTGCCCACAGTGTCTTCTTCTTTTCTAGAGGAAAGCAAAATGTCAAATAACTGCCCTGCATATTTATAAACCTCTTTGGGCTTTACATTCCTAACAAAGTGCTGAATGGTGTCCTTTATTCTCTTTTCAGATTTCTGCTGTTCTCTCTGTTCTACATCTTCACTGCTTAGGGAAGGGGGAAGAGGAGACATGGGAAACTCAATAATGGGGCTTGAGGAGGAAGGACCAGCAGTAGAAGAAGGAAGTTGCAACTGTTGTGGTGCTTGGATTGAGCTTTCCTCCCCCAACCTTTTCTTCAAGTCTGCAATTATTTTATCTTTCTCAAACAATCCTTGTTTCAAATCTCCATACGCCCTCAGCATTTCTTCAAATTTTCTTGTGAGTTCCTCCTTCTCTTTTGCTTCCCTTTCTACCACCTTTTCTGCAAGGTGAGCTGTGGCTACCACCATACTTGATGCTTCTATTGCTGAGGTGTCCAAAACCCTCTTGACTATGAGACCACCAGAGAGAATATCCTTAATTATTTGCTTTCCTTTGTTTTGCTCATCCTTCTTTAATGACCACATGACCAAAGCTTGATGGTCATTACTAAAAGCAACTCCTTTGATGGCCTGTTCTGCCTCTTCCTTGGTCTTGTACACAGGTGTAGTTTGTTTTCTAACTGCATCAAGGACTACTGCATCAGCTATGTCCCATTCAGGGAGGACAAGTACTCCTGCATTCTTTACCAATTCTCTCCCCTGTTTTGGAGTAGTCCCTTCAAAGCTATCTGTCATCTCTTTCCTAATTTCATCTTCAATAGTCTTAAGATCCTTATCAGGATTCTCCTTGTGCTTCTTCTCACAAGCTTCCTCAAATTTACTCATGTTTATTTTCCATAAAAATTGTAAAAAGGTCCGGGTCTTCACAAATGCATCATCAGCCAGAAATTCTTCACATGCCTGTTTGACTATAGGGTCCAATTCTGTCCCTGCAATTTGTCCCGCTGTTAGGCCTAACTCAGGCTCCTTTGGTTGCTCTGGAATTCCCTCATTTATTTCGTCTTGAGTCATGAATATTTGACCCTGAGATCCCATTTGTTGAACCTGCTCTATGATCTCCTGATCATCTCTAACATTCAAGGGTGACTGTGAAGGAGAATATTCTTTCTCTGAATCATGAGGCCTCTCTTCTATCCTTTGTTTCTTGGTGGGAGGTGAAAAGTCAAGGATGTCTTCACCTGGCTGGTCTTGTGGTACATCTGTAATTTCTTCAACCTCCTTTTGCCTCCCCACCTGCTTTGATGTAGAAGGGAGATCTTCTCTTTTCTTTTGCTGCTTCTTGAAGTCAGATTCAGGGATTATTACACCGTAACCAGTCCTTTCTTGCAACATATATTTGCCAGGAGGCAACACCTTTGCAAATGCACCTTTGCCCAATAATGATTTAGCCTTCTCAGGGTTGTCCTCCATGGCCTTTTTCTTCTTCTCCTCCAGAGTCTTAAAAATTTCTTGAAAACAATTCATGAGAGTATCTATCTTCTTTCCCATAGGATTTATACTGCCTATAGGATCATATTGGGGATCAAATTGCCGGACAAAATCCCATGTTTTCTTGTACACTAACCACTTTTGCTTTCTGACTGCTTGGTCTTGCAACCCTGGGGTGTTTCTAATAATATCTTCAGGAAAATTAAAAATGTGGTTTATTACTGAGCATCTGACCCTCTTTCTAAACAATTCATTGTAGAAACCCTCTGGGTCTATCGTCCGAGCAGTTGTGGTTGTCAAATGATATGGATCCAGGATTTTATGCATATGAAGCCACCCACCCTTTGTGATTATAAACTCGTGAGCAATGGTAATATTTGGGAACAAAGTTCCTCTACCTTTAGCAATATTATTCTTCTCAATATCCCCTAATTGTCTGAAGAATTCTGCCATGCCAATCTTGATGGGAACTTGGAAAGGCAAAATAAAAGGAGTCCCCCTGAAACCATATAATAATCTAATAACAGTTGAATAGGGATAGAAAATAAAATCACCCCAATTGTGCACAATGTTGAGGGCCTTTGCAAATTGTTGTGGTCTAACAATTTCGGCCAAGGCGACCGGGACTCTAGGGCTATCATGAACAAAGAATATTTTCAATCTTGCTGCAAAACATTTGTTAAACCGTATATAACTACTATCCTTTCTGTCCCATGTCATATTTGAATTCCACAGCTGAACATGCATGTCCTCTCCACCTCTTTGTTTGGATAATTCCATTTCTTTTGCAAAATAATCAGCACCCTTGAACAAAAACATGTACATCATAAAAGAGTACCAGCAAAAGGGGTTATCAACTTTATTCTTTTGAATCCCCATTAGTCCATCATGGATTAAGTCAGCAATGAAGGGGGCATAATCAAAAGTAATTGACAGATGTGGATGTAATATCTGGATCACCATATACATCAGGTGCTGTGGCATTTTCTCATTAGCATTTTCCCCAAAAACCTGACATAGTGACCAATAGGCACCTCTTGCCAGTACATCAAAATACTCTGTTTTGAATGGCTCCTGGGCACCTAGTCCTGTAACAATCATTTTTCCAATTTGAGTGCATAAGTCTTTTACAGGACCAATTCTAAGGAGATGTCTCTGTGCATCATATACCTCTCTTAATTCCTTAAAATCAATCGGTTCCAACCAAGTTAGGTGAGGGGTCACTAAGTCTAAAAACCGTTCTGATTTCCTCAGCAGAGATTTTGAATAACTTTTGCCCTCTAACACCCCTAATCTCTTTAGTAATAGGGTCATAGTTTTTTGCAACTTCAATCATCAGGTCTGCATCTAAGAAGACACCGGTTACCACAAGCTTGCCTAAGTCATTTTCCCATACATTACAGGGGGGAACAGGGGTATTTCTCTTGCTGAAACCTACTGTAAATAATGTTAGCCCAGTGAAATCAGAAGTGCCACTTGCTTTAAGAAAACCAATCTTAGCATCCCTGATATAATTTCCTGTATCATACAATCCATCTGCCACTTTTACCCTAGGCTCCTTTGGTGTTATTTGTTTGACCTCTACCAAATTTACTGTTGAGCTAGGAAAAATCTGTAATAAGTCTTCATGCAGAGCCCTCTTAAGATAATCAGTTTCACCAGAAAGCTCCTTCCTAGGCGGCATTTCTAGGGCTTATAGCTTAAATATATTGGGTGCAAAAGAACACAGTAGCAAAGCAATACTTCTTGACAGAACAAGTAAGTGCAAGAAGAACCAACCTTTTGTTCAAAATCCCTAAGAAAACAACAATCGATTTCTGCAATTCTGTTCGCTAAACTCTCCGCAAATTTTTATCTCCTTGTGGCTTTTCGAGGAAGCATAGATTTTGATATACTCACAATCAATCCACAATTATTTTAGTAATTTACTTCGCATGATTTCGCCATTAATTTTCCGGGAGACGAACTGTCACTTGTCTGAACCTTTCACCCACTTCACCTTCAATTTAAATTCTGACCGTTGATTTTCACTTGGCAAATAATCCAACGGTTTGTTGCATGATCGCATAGCTCAAAAGAAGCTTATGCGACCATACAACAAGCCGTCATGTCAGTCCCTTCATTGGCGACAATCCCTTATAACTTTCATTGTTAACACAAAACGTTAGTCGCATGATCGCATAGCTTGAAAGAAGCTCATGCGAACATGCGACAAACCGTTAGCCTTCAAATGCCGTCATCTTTTCTTGAAGTTACTGGTCCCAGTTCGCCTTTGTCAATAAAGAAAATCCACGCTTGCAACACTTGGCAAGTTGTCATGTAATTTCTTTCTTTCCGAGCACTGGTGTTTGTTGACATCCTCCACATTAGCAAGTATTATCGACCAATCAAGGAAAAAACCATATGCAAAAACTGACATTGGTCCCACTATTTTTAACCAATGAGAAACTGCCAGTCATGTACACCTGTCAATGGTCCCACCTGAGAATTACACTGAGCTTTATGCAAGATTGACGGTTACTCGCATGATCGCATAGACCTCTAAGATTCTATGCGATTATACGACAACCATCGGATCTTCCCTTCATTACTTTCATCTTTGAAGATTCTTTTGATACTGGTCCCACTGTCCTTTACAAATAAAAATCCGCCACTTGGGAAATACCTGTCAGCGGTCCCACTTTGTTTCTGCATTAAGCTTCACTGTAAGATCAACGGTTAGTCGCATGATCGCATAGGTCTCTAAGATTCCTTTTGAACACATGACCGCTATTAGATCTTCTTTAAAGATACAAAGCTGAATGAAAGCCGAAACATTAGAATATAAGGTATGTAGGATTTAGGACATATTATTTATATCACTAGCCTTTAGACTTGGGGAAAATAAAGATATGACCCCTCGCATGATGATAAAATAAAAGCACGTGCTTTTCTATGAACCTAAGTGACTCAAAAAAGGTAACACTCAAATAGAAATGAATAGAGTGACCTAGGGTTTTTTGAAAATGGCATATATTTAGAATTTTTCTCAGGTTTAACTCTTAGTTAGGGCTCATTGGATACTGAGGAAAGATAGATAATTTTGCAGGATTTTTTATGGGTTTTCTGTAGCAAAATTATCACAGTCTTTTAACACTTATGCACACTTCAGTTTTATAAAAATTTCACAAGATTGACATACTAAAAAATTGAAGTGCCAACAGTGGCTCTGTCTGGGGATGTATGCCTCTTGTAGGCATGACAAGAATTCAGAATCTCTGGGATAAGCAGACCATCTACAGAAACAAAACAACTAACCTACTCACACAACTAGAAAAAACACACAACTGGGAAAGGGAAACTAACTACTGTTCATGGATAATGAGAGTACCTTAAGAAAAGTACAACTTGAGGAATTGTCCATGAACTGGCAATTCCATTTCGTTCCCAATCAAGTCCTTCAGAATGTATGAATCAGGTCCCCATGTTTGACTAATCAAATATGGTCGCAACCAAATAGGGTCAAATTTGCTATGTTTACCCTTGTCTTCAAGCCTGGCATTCCACATCGAGACCAAATCATTATCTTGAAAACTTTTGACTGTAGTTTTTCTGTCATACAAATTCTTATACTTGAGTTGAGATCTCAAATTTCTATCGTGTGCTTCCCTCCTTGATTCATCTAGTTGTATCAGGTCCTGTAATCTGATCTTCATTTCATCATCCTGATCATCATCATACAACTGGATGAACTTGTACATTTGCAACAAATTATTTTGTGGTAACCTGGCATGGATACCATACCATATACTAAATCAAAAGGAGCACACCCAATAGCCTTCTCGATTGTCACTCTGTCAGCCCACAGAGCTAGCTGTAGTTTTGAATCCCATGCCTTCTTGTTTGCATCTAAGACTCTTCAAAATTTTTATCAAGCTATTGTTACTTGATTCAGCCTGACCATTTCCTTTAGGATGGTAGGGAGCAGAGTATGAAATTTTTATGCCATATTGCAAACAAAAGCTAACAAATTCTTCAGATCTGAAACACAAAGCATTGTCTACAACTAAAACTTCAGGGCATCCAAACCTTATCAGCAAATTTTGCATCAGGAAATCAATAACCACTTTACTGGTTGCTTTTTTAGTGGGAATGGCTTCCACCCACTTTGTAAAGTAATCAGTTGCAACCAATATATAGGAATGTCCTCCAATATACATCCAGATACACCAAATCTCATATTTTGCGCAAGGTTATTACAATTGCTCATCATATGGGTACACCGGATCCAGCCATGATACACGAGTCTCTATGCAAGTTTGAAACTTATGTAAATACTGCTTGATGTAATTTCCTAAGTGTCCGGGACAGTTTTTCTTTATTTTATAGTTCGTTTGACAGATTACATGTAGTTTATGTGATGATTGTAAATACAGGAAAACATATTCTTGTATACAAGAGTTATGTAATCATGTTGCAAGTGCTTTAAGCCTTGTAACATTGAATAAGTCAAAGTAGTTAGTTAAGTTTTTGAATAAGTCAAAAGTGGTTAAGGGTTTCCCCTTTTCTCTCCACTTTTCTCTCTTCTATTTTCCTATATAAGGAAGAGAGTTCTTTGTAAATATTTTTATCTTTTGTTGAAGCAAGCAAGGCAATATTTGAGAGCTTAGGTGATGAAAACTTTGTGTTTCATTGTATGAGTTATCAAAAGTGAATAAAAGTAAAAAGATTCTTCAGACTTTGGGTTGTAGATCTTGAGATTGAATGGTGTTTTCTTACGTTGCATTGTTCAATCTTTCTTGAATTCATTTCTAAAGCTAAACTTTTATACATCATTGGAGGTTTCAATTCATCTTTTGTGAGACTTTGAGCTCCAGGAGGGGAATTGCTATAATAGTAGTGGCTGCAAATACTGGGAGTTGAAGACTTTGAGGTTCAATTTTAAGTATTTTTCTTTTATTTTCAGAATCATTAGTGAGAGACTTTGAGCCTCACTATTGATTCTCGCTGTTTCAAAATAGGATTAATCGCAAGAGACTTTGGGCCCTTGTTCTTAATTCACCAAATATATTAGTAACTGCTGCCTTAGGGGTGTTGTCCTTACGTCAATTACTAAGTCACCAGTATTATCATAGCAGTAGGTAATCTTTGTAGAGTTCATAAGTTGTGTTTATCTACAGGTCTTTTCCCGAAAGAAGAGGAAAAGATTAGAAGTATCATCCTTATTTCATTCCAGTTGAAATCCTGCTGAAGCCACCTAAAGTAAGAAGGGAGCCTCCCCTATTGCTGAGAGGAGAGATTTATCTCATTACACCATTGTCTAAAGTTATGATTTTGTAAGGTGTAGTTTTAGTAGCTTACAAAATTTTTAGGCAACAGTCTTATAATATATCGGTTGAGTTCTTTATGCTATATACCGGGTATATGCCCTTGGTGAGGCAGATTACCGGTTGCACTATTTTTACCGGTTGTGTTATAGACAATTGTTGGATATGCGTTTATTTGTACTTGTCTATACCGATTGAGGGCGGTCCTTGGTTGATACTAAGACACACTCTTCTCTGTTGAGTGCATTATCCGCTTGTTGATGCTTAGTGTAGTGACCAGTTTCTCAACCTTTCTTGATGAAGAGTCCCCTCTATAATACAGAACAAATCTCTATCCTCTTTTGCCAAACAATGACAACACTTAGACGGGTAGAGAACTTACCGGTTAGTGATGCCAACAATATCCCCCTTTGGCATTGATGGCAAAAATATGATAGATAATCATATTCTCCCCCTTTTTGACAATAGAATGCCAAAAGACTAATCAGAAAGATTTGCATACTCTGCTTCCTCTGCGAGCAGCAGTCCTTTTCATCAGTTCATAAAAGATAAGATGTAACCTTTTGAATCATAATGAACTGATGACTTCCTGTTGATAATTATTGATGATCTGAGAGGAGTAGAACCCCCAGTCTACGTCTGAGATACTCAAAGGTACTCTTTGGTAATGGCTTTGTGAATATATCAGCAATTTGTTCTTTTGTGGACACATACTCCAATCTTACTTCTTTGTTCTGTACAAGTTCCCTCAAGTAGTGATACTTGATGGCAATGTGCTTGGTCTTGGAGTGCATAACAGGATTTTTGGATATGTTTATGGCACTGGTACTGTCACAGTAAATTGCGATCGGTTCAGGCATCTATTCCTGAATACCTTCCAACAATTGTTTGATCCAGATCACCTGTGTGTAGTTTATTGCAGCAGCAACATATTCAGCTTTAGCAGTGGATTGTGAAATGCAATTCTGCATCTTACTTGTCTACGATACTATGCTTGCACCTAGAAAGAATTCACCACGACTTGTGCTCTTTCTATCATCCACGTTGCCAGCCCAATCTGCATCTGTGTAGACTTTGATTTGGAATCCACCCTTGTGTGAAAACCATAAGCCATATTCCTTGGTTCCTTTTAGATATCTGAGGATTCTCTTTATTGCAATTAGATGTGTTTCTTTGGGATTAGCGGAGAATCTTGCTACTATGCCAACTGCATGAGCGATGTCCGGTCTGTTGTGAACAACATACTGCAATTTTCCTATCATGGACCGATACATTGTTTCATTGACTTCTTTGGCATCATCCTCCTTTGATAACTTAAGATTAGTTATCATTGGAGTTCCGACCGGTTTGGATTCTTCTAGTCCAAAGGTCTTGAGAATTTCTTTTATGTACTTGGATTGAGAGATGAAGATACCTTTTGTTAGTTGATGGACCTGCAATCCAATAAAGAATTTTATGGGCCCTATCATAGAACATCTCAAATTCTTTCTTCATTTCTTCAGCAAATGCTTTGCTCATTTTGTCATCTCCTCCAAAGATGATGTCATCAACAAAGATTTCAACAATTAGATTTCCATCCTTTCCGGTTTTAAGATACATATTGCTGTTGTCACCGGTTCTGACGAATCCAATTGTCAGAAGATATGAATGCAACCTTTCATACCAAGCCCTTGGGGTCTGCTTGAGCCCATAGAGAGCCTTTTTTAGTTTGCAGACCATATCAGTCTTTTGAGCAGATGTAAACTCTTCCGGTTGCTCAATGTAGACTTCTTCTAGTATTCCATTGAGGAATGTAGACTTCACATCCATCTGGTACACTTTAAAGCCTTTGTGAGCTGCATAGGCAAGAAGAATTCTCACCCCTTCTAGTCTGGCTACTGGTGCAAAAGTTTCTCCATAGTCTAGTCCAGCTTCCTGAGCATAGCCTTTGCAAACCAGCCTTGCTTTATTTCTGATGACTTTACCATCCTCATTTGCAAACCAGCCTTGCTTTATTTCTGATGACTTTACCATCCTCATTTAGTTTGTTTTTGTAAACCCATTTAGTCCCAATTACATTTTTGTCATGAGGTCTTGGCACAAGTTCCCATGTGTCATTCTTTTCTATTTGCTCAATTTCTTCGTCCATGGCCTTGACCCAATTTTCACTTTCAAGGGCTTCTCTGGTGGTTTTGGGCTCAACACACGAGAGAAGACAGATGTTCTCTTTGGCCTTTTTTCTTGTCAGGATGTTCCCATGTCTATCACCAATTATATTGTCAGTAGAGTGATATGTGACATACCTTGGAAGAGTTGGCCTCTGTTCCTGGTCCGGTTCATCTTGTTGAGCAATATCTTCATCATGGTTCTGAACATCTACTTGTTCGCCATCTTGGGGTGTCCTGTTAGCTTTAGGCATAGTCTCTCGCTCTTTATTTCTGTTAGTGGGAGTTGTCTCCTCTTCTTCAGTTGTTGCTTCATGAAATTCAAAGACATCTCCTCCATTAGTAAGTTTAAAATTTTCATAATTGACATGTCCGGTCCTCTTGTTTGGTTCAGATGATTCATCAATTTTTACATTGATGCTTTCAATTATTTTGCCTGTTTTTTTGTTCAGACACCAATAAGCTTTGCTTTTGGTAGAGTAACCCAGAAATGTTCCTTCATCACTCTTGGGATCAAACTTCCTAGAAAACATTTCTCTTTTGATATAACAATTACTACCAAAATTTTTGAAGTACCCTACACTAGGAGTATGCTTAAACCATAGTTCGTAAGGCATCTTACTGGTTCCCTTTTTGACTTGAACTCGGTTGATTGTATAAACAGTGATGTTGACAGCTTCTTTCCAGAAGTGATGAGGAAGATTCTTTTGGATCAACAGGGTTTTGGCATAGTCGATCAACGTTCTGTTTCTTCTTTCTGCTGCTCCATTCTGCTGAGGAGTCCTAGGTGCAGAGAGCCGTCTCTGTATGCCATGTTCTTCACAGTAATGAGTAAACTCCTGAGAGGTGTATTCACCTCTTCTGTCCGACCTCAGACATTTCAAGCTTCTACTAGTTTCCTTTTCCACTCTAGCCTTGTAAATTTTGAACATGTGAAAGGCTTCCGATTTTTCACAGAGAAAGAGTGTCCACATCATTCTCGAGAAATCATCTACGAAAAACATGAAATACCTGTCTCCATGATAGCTCTTTGTCCTCATTGGTCCACACAAGTCTGTGTACAAGATCTAGAACATTTTCAGCAGAGAAGGACTTGCTACCAAAACTTGCTCCCGTCAGTTTTCCTAACTGACAATCCTTACAAATACCTCCCATGGGTTTTGCAATTTCTGGGAGTCCTCTGACCGATTTCTTCCTGCTCACTTTGACAATGCTGTCAAAGTTTATATGGCAAAGTCTCTTGTGCCATAGCCAGCTATTGTCTTCTTTGGAGATAAGACCAATCTTGCTTGATTCTCCTCTGATATAAGCAATTAAATAGGCTCCTTCTGTTGAGTCTAGGTAGAACAGATTGCCTTTGCTCTGTCTACCGGTTGCAACGTGGGATCCAGATTGATTTTTGACTACGCAGGAGCCTTGACCAAATTCCAACTGGAAACCTTTGTTGTTTAGCTGTGCAACACTCATTAGGTTATACCTGAGTCCTTCGACCCAATACACGTCTTCACAGACAACATTATTGTAGAGAACAATAGATCCCTTACCCTTGATGGCACAAGGGGCATTGTTTCCAAATGTGACTGATCCGCTGTCGTTGAGCTCCAAGTTGATGAACTTGCTCTTGTCACCGGTCATATGGTGAGTACATCCACTGTTAATGATCCAATCGTCATACTGATCCCTTACAGAGAACAATAGATCCCTTACCCTTACGTCTTCACAGACAATATTATTGCAGAGAACAATAGATCCCTTACCCTTGATGGCACAAGGGGCATTGTTTCCAAATGTGACTGATCCGCTGTCGTTGAGCTCCAAGTTGATGAACTTGCTCTTGTCACCGGTCATATGGTGAGTACATCCGTTGTCAATGATCCAATCGTCATACTGATCTGATCTGGATATGAGTGCAACTTCATTAAGAGCTGGGCTCTCCTCCTTTATTGCAACAAATTCAATTTCTGGATCTTCTGAGTCTTAAGACTCATTGTCTGTGACTCCTTCCTTTGCAAGATAGCAATCCTGCTTTGCTTTGTTCTTGAACCGGTCTCTTTTGTCTCTATTTTCATTATCTGGACATCAGGCATCAATGTGTCCTATTTTGTTACAAGAGAAGCATTTTAAAGGGAGTTTCCCTTTGTACTTCCCTTTCCCTCTGCGAAATCTCTTAGCAATCTGTTGGCTAAAAATTTTGTAAGGCGCTAAGACTACACCTTACAAAATTGTAAGTTTAGACAACGGTATAATGAGATAAATCTCTCCTCTCAGCAATAGGGGAGGCTCCCTTCTTACTGTAGGTGGCTTCAGCAGGATTTCAACTGGAATTAAATAAGGATGATACTTCTAATCTTTTCCTCTTTTTTCAAGAAAAGATCTATAGATAAACACAACTTATTAACTCTACAAAGATTACCTACTGTTACGATAATACCGGTGACTTAGCAATTGACGTAAGATCAACTCCTAAGGCAGTAGTTACTAATAAATTTGGTGAATTAAGAACAAGGGCCCAAAGTCTCTTGCGATTAATCCTATTTTGAGACAGCGAGAATCAATAGTGAGGCTCAAAGTCTCTCACTAATGATTCTGAAATTTAAAGAAAAATACTCAGACTTGAAGCTCAAAGTCTTCAACTCTGAGTATTCGCAGCCACTACTACTATAACAATTCTCCTTTTGTAGCTCAAAGTCTCTCAAAAGACGAATTGAAACCTCCAATGATGTCTGCAAGTTTAGCTTAAAAATGAACTTAAGAAAGATTGAACAATGCAACATAAGAAAACACCATTCAATCTCAAGATCTACAACAGAAAGTCTGAAGAATCTTGTCACTTTTATTCACATTTGATAACTCATACAATGAAACACAAAGTTTTCATCACCCAAGTTTTCAAGTATAGCCTTGCTTGCTTCAACAAAATATAAAAATATTTACAAAGAACTCTCTTCCTTATATAGGAAAACAGAAGAGAGAAAAGTGGAGAGAAAAGGGGAAACCCTTAACCACTTTTGACTTATTCAAAAACTTAACTAACTGCTTTGACTTATTCAATGTTACAAGTCTTAAAGCACTTGCAACATGATTACATAACTCTTGTATACAGGAATATGTTTTTCTGTATTTACAATCATCACATGAACTACATGTAATCTGTCAAACGAACTATAAAACAAAGAAAAAGTGTCCCGGACACTTAGAAAATTACATCAAGGAGTATTTACATATGCCTCAAACTTGTGTAGAGACTCGTGTATCATGGCTGGATCCGGTGTACCCATATAATGAGCAATTGTAATAACCTTGCGCAAAACACGAGATTTGGTGTACCCGGTTACTTGTCTCTGAAGCTGATTTAAGGATATTTTACATTCCATAAACCAATCAAAAGCAGCAGGACTGAAGTCATCTGCATCCAGGTGAAAGTGAACCATTTCCGAGAACCTTGCCATCACAATCCCTTCTTCAATCAGCTCACCATTCTTTGAAGAAACTTCACAGGACAATTTCTCGAACTCTTTTATCATGTGGCATTCTTGTTCGTCCCATGAGTTCAAAACTGTTTCACTTACCCAAGACTCTCTCCTTATTAACTATTAAATCAAGAGACTCGAAGTATGAATCAGCAGAAGAGATAACTTCAAGCTGGCACAACTTTTTGAGGTCAAATCCTTGCATAGTCTTCCACACATTTAGATCCTCACTCAGAACTCCCAGCTGCTGATGGAAAGACGAAATAAGTTCCCTTATTTCATTAACAGTGATGCGTATATGCCTCAAGGCTTCCAATGAATCTTTAATCACCTGTGTACCTTGCGTCTCAATATGTGCACACCATTCATCAACTACCTTTGCCTTCATGTGGCACTTGTCATAATCCTTAGGATGTGAAACTGAAATAGGAGCAGCATTCTGGGAATTGTTCATCATGCTGATGACTTCAAGCAAGCGTGCATTCTCCTCCTTCAATTTATTCTTTTTCTCCCATAGTTGGTCATTCTTTTGTGAGAGTTGCGTGACAACGTCTTGAGCATCCTGTTGGCAACTCAAATGTGTCTGCTTACCCAGTTCCACCCTTGTGATTCTAAAATCAGATGGCTGCCCATCTTCTGTGATTCTATCAACCAAAGGTTCGGCAATCTTAGCATATTTAGTATTGTCCTCCACCACGATCCTTGAGACTGTCTTTGGCCTTTTGTTCCTTGGAGCTCTCGTCTTGGAAACTTGCTTAAAATCAAAGCCCTCCAATGGAATATCTTCTTTATTTCTCTTCTGTGTTATGGCACTGAGCCAAGGAGGTAAAGAGAAAGAAGAAGAAGTTGCTTCCGCAGATGTAATGGCCAGAGTAGTAATTGGGTCTATCTGTGCAACTGTCGCCACAAGAGGAGGCTCTGTCAGGATTGCCATAGGGGTAGGACTACCATGTGTAACCTCATATATGAACTGCTCTACCTGCAGTAAAGTGGTGTCCAACACTATCGCAAAGGAGATGGCCATGGAAGGAATGGTCATAGAGTATGCGTCAAACACACTCTCAAAGTTGTGATAAGAATCCTCCTGTATGACAATAGGAGCAGCTGATGAGATAGGCAATGTAGGTGTCACCAAGACTGAATCTATAGGAGGTGCCTGCTCCGCAGTAAATTCATCCGCAGCTGTACCTGAAGGTGAGTCGGGAGACTCATCTGATGCCGGTGCTGAATCAGGAATGATGGTGGTGGTTGAATTATCCACAGGAGGAGGTATGTCTGGTGAGGATACCTTAGGTGAGCTAGGCATCTCATCATCACTAGATACAATTTGAACCTTTTCAGGTTCTATGTTTCTGACTTCAAGAACTCTTCCAGTGTCCTTGCCTCCCTTAATGGTAAGTTTAGGAAGAGTGGATATGACAGGAATGACATGATCAACTACTGAAGAAGATGCGCCATCTTTGTGGATATGACAGGAATGACAGGATCAACTACTGAAGAAGATGCGCCATCTTTGGTTCTTCCTTTGATTTTTGATCTCCTACCAACTGGACCACCATGATCAAAATCTTTACCCGCTTTTATCTTGATACTTTTGAGCCCTCTTCTTTTTAACTAGATGTTGGTATTTGCAAGGATGGACTGGAAACGATCCCAAATAGAGGGAAACGATCCCAAATAGAGACACTCTCTTTTCCTGACCAGGAAGGAGACAAAATAGGCAAGTCCTCAACATGATTATGGGTATAATCACGATCAAGGATGTTATCATCATCTTCAACCCCTGGAGGAATATCTGCAAGATTGAAGTCAATGATCTGCTTGATGGATAGGCGGTGGTAATCCATTCTCCATATGTCTGTCTTAGTGCGGAGGTCAATCCATATGTCCTCCAACTTGTACACATGTACGAATTGCCTTCTCATCTTGTCGTTGAGCCCTCGCCAGTCGAAGTGACTCCTAGCCATGAACTTCTTCAAGGTGATCCTTTGAAGCTCATACTCCATGTTTTTCGCTTTAGGGACTGTGTCTATGGAGTATCCCCCAATCTTCAATGGATTTCATGAAGAAATCCCCACACCCGGTCTATGTAGTGTATTCTGGTGCATCTGAACAACCATGAGTTGCCTGACCAACTCCATGAGTATGATTTTATTTGTAGGATATCTCGGAAGTGTATGTGGTTCTCCCTTGAAGTAACCTACATGTAAGTGAAGCTAGGAAACCGAAGAAATAGACAGCCATATTCATTAACCTTCACCCATGCCTCATCTGACACACGCCTGTTTAGGAGACTTTTATCGAACAAGCACATGAAATGCCCATAAAAAGCATCCTATACCCTGCGGTAGTGAGAACGGCTAGCCTTCAAAACGAGTTGAGGAAAATACTCCCACACAGGAACCAATGATCTATCCCCCTTAGTAGATAGTCCAGAGAAAGAACCAAGGGAGGCAACGATATATACAAGATATGAATTCATGTAAAAAGTGCAAGTGTCAACAACTTGGGAAAGCTGTTCACACAACATGTCATTGATCATCTCTCTCCAGAAAATCCTTTTCTTCGACCGGACAATGATAGAAATGTACTTGTACATCGAAGGCTCAAAGTTGTTTGATGTCTTTAACCCTGCTAGGTGGCTGAATATGGTAATGAGGTCACTGATTTCTTCCTTGAATTCTGTGCGTCGAATTCCCTTTGGCCATCTTGCAATGTTTGGCCTCTTATTGAGCAGCCAGTTTTCTTTAACGAACTTCGTGCATGAAGGAGTGTCCTGATTCCATCTGTCAAGAGTTTTTTGCTTGGTGATATTGATAGTAACAGGACTTAATGGTACTTTGAAGATTCTATCCACTGTCTCTGGATCAAGGCTAATGATAGTCTTACCATCTTGGTCCTTGATGGTTCTGGAGGTAGGATCGAAGTTCTTTGCACATGCAAATACGAACTTTGGTTCCATGGCAGCCAATGGAAATGTAGAGACAAGATGAACGCTGCTCTGCTTGATTGAAAGCATGTCCTCTGTAACCGCAACATCTACTCTTTGAAGAAAGTCTTGAAAGTTCATGTGAGAAACATCTGTATCCTTAACCTCATCACAATATGAAATCATTTGTGAAGGCGGAATAAAATTGTGGTATGAGTCATACTTATACTTCATCTTTTTCTTCTCCTTTTCTCTTGGAAGTGTGATCCCTTCAGACATAGCAACTTTATGTGATTGAGAAGCTGTGACATAGAAATCCCACAAAATAAGAACATCTTCTTGGGAGGGATTCTTCAGAGAATGACAAAAGGTGTATGGAGATGACTGATTTTTGGGAAAATGGATGGTTTTCAGCTCAAAGAGAACTCAATAACGAGTTTCTCATGGGTAATTACATATGGGGACAGTAAGAGACATGTAGTGAATGGATAATGAGTGAATGGAGGGATGTTATTTTATAATAAAGTGTCAAATTGCCCACCATTATGAGTTTGACATCACATAGCAGTGGTAGGGACAACGACTTTATGCAAGTGGATTTGGAAGATAGCACATGTATAAACTTGCGTTTGGTTTGTCTCTTTCATAGAACGGGGTTTTTAATCCCAACTGCATATGCAAGAAAGATGAAGCTCTTGCATATGCATCTTTGAGAATTGAAGACGGAAGTAGAAGAAACATAGATTCAATCACATGTAAATAAAAAATGAAAGCTTTACATGTAAATCAAATAATTCTGGGAGAAAAACAAGGAAAATAGTAAGAAAGAAATTACCTCAATCCTCAAGATAGAATCTCTCAAAATCTTGAGCCAAATCTGAAATAAATCCAATTGATTCCCTGCTTTAGAAAAGATTGGAAAGAAAGAGTATAAATAGATCACATTCCTAGTCTCTTTCCCTTAAACTTGGATAGTCAATAAGCATACACAGCCAAGTGGGGAAGATTGAGAAATAAAATGCCAAGAAATAGCAACCGTTTGACTATTTCTCTTGCATATGCAATGAGAAAGAAAAAAGGCGTCTAGGGCACAAAATCAACCAAAAATGATAGAATAAATCCACAAAAAGAAGCAATAACTTACCAAAATCAGTCTGCTGGATAAAAAAATGATTGAAGATGCATAAAACCCTTCTTCAATGAAGTATTTTGAGGGAAGAATGACTCAAATGCGGACTGTTTTGATGAAAATACATATGCAATGTATGTTGAACAGCATATGTAATGCCTCCTAAAATCGACGTCTTGAAGTTTAGAAGCTGAAAACACAATTTTGAATGCAAACTTATGTATGCGAAACCCTTAAAAATCGATGCCTTCAACCTAGCATTAAAAACGTTGTTTTTAAAAAGCCTTTACGTAGGCCTTTCAGCACATGTAATGCCTTCATGAATTAATGCCATGGGAAGAGAGCTGCAAATAACTTGTTTTTGAAAAACAATACATATGCAAGGGCATTAAAAATCGACGCCAAGACTGAGAGCTGCAAACGTTGGAAGAAGACACTTTGCATATGATTTTTAAAATATATGCAAAGGCTCTAAAAATCAACGCTCTAGGTTTGGAGCTTAAAAACGTTATATTTTGAATGCATTACATATGCGTTAACATATGTAGTGCCTTTTAAAATCGACGCCAATGAGAATTGGGACTTTAAAGAACGTTATTTTAAAAAGGCGTTACATGTCTTTTCAACATATGTAATGCATTAAAAAAATTGACGCCCAACTTTGGATATTAAAAATGTCATTTAAAAAAAACGGCACTTGCATATGGAAATGTATATGCATTAGCCTCCAAATTCGACGCCTTAGTCTTTAAAAACGTTGTTTTTAGAATACATAACATGTGCTATTAACATATGTAAAGCATTGAAAAATTGACGTCTTTAGGGATTAGTTATAAACGTTATTTTTAAAAACCAGAACATGTATCTTTCAACATATGCACTAGCCTCTATTTTCGACGTCTAAAAGGAAAAGCATAAGGAAAAGACATAAGTTTTCATAAAATATGTAACTTATTCAAAATTTGACACCATTGGAAGATTATAAATGTTATTTTCAATATGCAGTCGCATATAAAAACGACACTTTAGCAAGGATTAAATACGTTCTTTAGAAATACAACTGTATATGATTGAAAACATGAAATGTACATGCAGTCACTGACAAAAACAATGTATTTAATACGAAAAAGACTTAGAAGTAAGATTTTAAAAGTATTTTGCACATGGATGATATGCAGTGGAGAACGAAAACCACACTTTTACACTTAAGTCTTTTAAATTTGAATTAATTTAATATGTAACTATAGTATTTAAATAAAGTAACATGAAATTAGAAGATTTAAAGGTAATTTCACGAAAACATTAAAAACTATAGTCAAATCAACTTGAAATGAGTTGAAATTTGAAAATGAGCTTTGAAATCCATTTAACATATTAAAAATAATTCAAACTTGTGCAATCGACTTCAAAAACCCCACTTTTATAAGGATTTTTAAAGAATATGCAGTTAGCCTGAAAAAACTCCACCTTTTTCATCATAACTTGAATTGTAGAACTCTGTTTGATGTCTAAGTTAGCTCGTAACAAGCGTAATTTAAAGGGGCATCGACTCAAGGGAAAATCAAGATTAAAAACGAAGGGAAGAACATAAAGAACGCATGAAACATGTGTCACAAAGAGTCATTAAGGGATAACGAATTGTCCTTATTAACACTTTATCAAAACTTTTAAAACATAGAGGATACTTCTACGAATTGACAAGAAAATTCCATAGGGTTGCCACAATTTTGTGATCTCAAAATTGAGGACAACACTGTTCCAATCAACTCTTCTTTACCGGGATTTATTGCAGTAAATCCGAGTGATCTTGAGTTGTCTTGGTGATCGGTTTGAGGCGCAAGTAAAGGATTTAAAGCCGGAATCAATGGTTACTTGAGGCACGATTGAAGGATTTATAGCCGGATTCAATGGCTTTAAATCAAAGTGTTATCTCTTATGAAGAAAGGTTGCCTGACACGCAAGTGTTGTTTTCTTCATGTAGTGGATGAAGACAGAGCTTGCATCAAATGCGTGCTCAAAAGAAGAAACACTTCACTGAGTGATACATTCGTTGGATCTTAGGATTAGGTCATGCATTTGAAGCGCAGTCAGGGCAACAAAACTAAATATATTCTTATGTCTGTTGAGAAGAAGTTTTGCCTTCATTCTGCCGAGAAAAAGAGTGAGCCTATATGCTGTAGAAGCAAAGGTTAGAAAAGTATCAAGGGTTAGAGAAAATCGACAGAGTAAAAGTTGTTGAGCTAGCTTTGGTCTTAGGTCAAGATGAAAGGATGCTTGAACAGGATGCCTTCTTGAAGGATGACAATTTCATCAAGTCAAATGAATTCAAGGACTTCCTTTTTTGGCACAAACAACAGTAGGTAGCTTCCAATGTTCAGATGAAAGAAGATGGCTAGAAACCTGATGAAGCCATCCAAGCCTTGAGGGATTATGATCCTGAATCTGAAACCATAACCCCAAAAGAAGCTAGGCAATTAGTAAAAGCCAGTAACATGCTGCTTGTACTTGGGTGGGATTTGGCCTTAGCTTTTATAATTGACCAAATCAGAAAGCAGGATAACATAAATCTAACTTCAGAAACCCAAGTAGGGGATTTGATAAGAGAGTTTGGGTACAACCCTAAAAATAAGGCATTGGCTATGTGGAGCCTATATTCAAAAGATCAAAAGCCTTCCCTATTGAACATCCAAGAGAAGATGGATGGTGATAAGATGATATGGTCAAATACACAATACTGGAGATCTTGATATCTCACAAGTGCTGACTCAATTTGCCAGATTAAATGAAGATAAAACCAAACAATTATCAGAGAGGCATCAAAATCTTTTCAATGATTACAGTGCATTAGTGAAAGATAGAGAGATTTTGATAATGAAGGGAAAAGAACTAGAAAAGTGTGTAGAGGACTTGCAATTGCAAATTTCCAACATGACTAAAGCTGCCCCTACACCACTAGAGCAGCCTGGACTATCAGAGGTATAAGGTGTAACTGAAGAAGAAGTTGCTGCTATAGAAGAAAGGATGAACAAGGAAAAGACTGAGAGTATAATACAGTCCTTGTTGAAAATCTTGCAGCATAGGATAGAAGTTTTAAAGGATAAGGTAGAGGCAGTTTATACTGCATATAATAAATTGCCTGGTTTACAAAGTGAAGTAAACAATTTTGTTTCTATTTCAAGTACCTATCATACAACTTGGTCCACAAGGGAGTCATTGTTTGAGAGACTAGCAGCAGTACAGTCTCTAAGGAGTGACATCCCAGATGTAGTATTACAAGTGGGAACTGAAATTGCAAAGATTGGTGTTGTTTCCTCTTTGTTCAAGGGCAAGGCAAATCAGGTGGAGGCAAAAATGGAAATGTTTGGACCTGACTTCAATAGGTTCATTCCTCGAATCAGAACAGAGGAGGGAGAAATAAAGAACTTCGACACATGGAGGTCAGATTTTGATCTCTTACTACCTAAGAAAGAGGCTTTTCTTAAAAATAAAAATGATGTTGATCTAGATCATTTTAACACAGTTTTGGATGAAGCTATTAGGGCAGAAATGGACATCAGCAAGTTCACCACAGATGTAAAACAAATTGCTGATGTTAGATGGGAAAGACAAAAGAAGCAATTGCAGAGCATTCAGCAATTCCCATGGCCAACAGAAGATCAGGTTACTACATGGGACAACATGACAAAGCCTAAAGTAAGCAGGCCTGCAACAGATGACCTGGATGATTTGGATGATGAATGAGTTCCAGCAGTGCACCTGATCTACGAGCACAGGAAGAGCAACTGATCATACAGGGGATGATGCAAGTTAGCCGGTTAGGTGGTCATCATTCATACAACAAACTTTAGTAGTTGCATCTGAATACCTGCAGACAAAGGTGCAGCTCAAAGTGGAAGTTCAAACTCCAAGAAGAAACAAGATTGGCAGCATTTTCCCTCTTTCTGTTATATGCTTTAAAACTTTTGTATTCTAGTGCAAGTCACTATTAGAGCCACCCGTAGCTTGTTGCATCCTTTTCTCAAGGATCCCAAGGTGGTCTCTCTATATATAGTTGTTTCTATCTCACAACAAAGGGTGGTGAAAAACGTATTGTCATAGGAGTTAATAGATTTAGTCTTTGATTCTGAGGACTCCATTTTTCTTTGAATGTACTGACACTGGAGTTTTATCAATAAAATATACTAAATTTCCATGTATATTTCTTATTGTCTTCATGTATGGTTTTGATTTCTTTGTATGTTTAAATTTGCAAGGCATTTTAGACATATCTTTCTACAAGGTAGATAGTGGGGTTGAAATTTGAGTTCCTTTCAAGGGAGGGATATATCTTGAGTGAGGTCTTTGAGATTTTTGTGTTCATACATGAATTAGATAATATTATTTATGCATAAGAAGGTAGTTTGCAAGGCATCTAATTTGGGGTTTGAGTGTGTTTGATTTGAAAGATTTTTTGTAGATGTTCATTCATTGACTCTGATGCCCTAGGATTAGGCACTGGTCTACGCTTATTTTGCTGTTGTTTTCACCATCAATCAAATTAAAATGATTTACTTTAAACTGATTAGATCTAATCATCTAATCTGGGGTTTGGTTGTTTTAATTTATGATTAGATCTGTATCAATTATACAGATCACAGTTGTGATATTTGAAGAATCCAATCTAGAAAGGTAATACCCACCTGAAGCTTTAAGCTCAAAGAGAAGAAGGATTGAAAATCATTAATACCTTAGTATTGATTATTGTTGATGCATCTATTGGGACTGCTAGAGTTATAAATCAGAGTTTTCTGATTGAGTTTTGATCATCTACAATTTTAAGTACTAACACAACATATGGATGGAGCTCGAGAAACTTGCTCTCATACTGAGCCACTGTGAGACCCCTTTGCTGAAGGTGGTCATGAAACTCATCAATCCTGCGTTGCTTGAAGTGCTTTGACATATATCTGGCTTTGAACCTCTCCAAAAATGTCTCCCAAGAGAGGGTATCAACGACTAAGTGATTCTTATACTCCTCCTGCCTCCACCATGTAGAAGCAGTCCCTTTCAACATGTGCACTGCAAAGCGTGCCTTTAGGTTGCTCTCATAGGGACACAACCTAACGCAACGCTCAAGGCTCAAGAGCCATGCCTCATCCTCAATCCCATGTGTAGATCCTGTGAATGGTGGTGGCAGAAGGCGAATAAGCTCCCTAATCTGATCCCCTGCATCTCGGGGCGCTCTATGCACTACTCCTGGTGGTGGTTCTGGCATATGAACCGACTCACCCTCATGCTCTGCTTGACCCTCAACATGCCTAGAAGGAGGGCTCCTACTCCGCTCTCGGGCCTCTGCCTGCTGACCCCCTGGAGGTAACCTATCCATGATGATACCAACAAGATTCTGAAGTGCATTCAAAATATCCTAGGTGGGATTCGATGGCAGTACAGGGGGGGGTCCTGGCTCACCACCTACTCCCTCTGCTATCTGCTCAACACCCTCTATTGCCACTCTCGGGCCTCTGCCTGCTGTCCCCCTGGAGGTAACCTATCCATGATGATACCAACAAGATTCTGAAGTGCATTCAAAATATCCTAGGTGGGATTCGATGGCGGTACAAGAGGGGGTTCTTGCTCACCACCTACTCCCTCTGCTATCTTCTCAACACCCTCTACTGCCACGCGGCCACCCCTAGCACCTCGTCCACCTCAGCATCCATTACACGTGATTGGAGGCATCCTACACAAGGGTAAAACAAGTTATGAGTTGAAAACGCAATGGGTTTAGGTTCCTATAGTTGAAACCTATCTCTGATACCAAAATGTTTTGCCCTAATTGAAACTTGGCTCTGATACACATTGCTACTAATTGAAACTTGCCCTAAAATGTTTTGGTTCCTAGAGTTGAAACTTGGCTCTGATACACATTGCTAGAGATTGTCTGTTAGGTCAAATGGTGTGACCGCTTCAAAGCCTACAATAGGAGACATGGGGAGATCTTATTGAGTTTTTGCAGCGATTGATAACCGCCAGGCTAAGTACTAGGCCATGGTTATTGACGCCACAGGTAGGATTGGAGGTAGTAGCATTTCCATTCTCTTTGATTCAGGAGCTACTAATTTTTTCATTACTCTTTTATTGGAGCGTTGCGGGCTAGTGGCAGCTAGGCAGGATGTGAGTTGGGAGGTTGAGTTATCCTAGGGTGCTAGGGTATTAGTTATTTCCTTGGTGAGAGGATGTCAGATGCAGATAGGGGACATGACCACCATAGTTGATCTCTGTATCACACCGCTCGGATCATATAATGTTGTTCTTGGCATGGATTGAATTTATGCCCACAACGGCAAGATGGATTGTAGGCACAAGAGAGTTGAGTGTGTGGATGATTTTGGTGTGTCCTCAGTAATTTCAGGAGTTTAGAGGCCCATATCCCTTCGTGTGATATCCGCTATGCAGCCTAAGCAGTGCATGCGAAAGGGGTGCCAATTGTTCGCTATCACTATCTGTGATAGAGAGGAGGTGGAGAAGGAGCCTTCCCTCGATGATCATCCCATTTTGCAGGAGTGTGCAAAGGTCTTTCCTTCAGAGCTACCTGGTATGCCACCACCTAGAGCAGTGGATTCTCATATTGACCTTGTTCCAGGAGCTGAGTATGTATCTCGAGCACCTTACAGGATGACTACCCACGAGCTCAAGATTCAATTGGAGGAGCTCTTGGAGAAAGGGCATATTCGTCTTAGTGTGTCACCATGGGGTGCACCTGTCATCTTCGTTAAGAAGGACAAATCTCTTAGGTTGTGCATGGATTACCGTTAGTTGAATAAAGTGACCATTAAGAATCGGTATCCACTTCCTAGGATTGATGATTTGTTTGATCAACTTTAGGGTGCTCCTGTATTCTCTAAGATTGATTTGAAGTTAGGGTACCATCAGTTGAGGATTGTGGAGAGTGATATCCACAAGACTGCATTTCGTACACGGTATGACCATTATGAGTTCACTATGGTTCCTTTTAGACTCACGAATGCTCTAGCCTGTATTCATGAGTCTCATGAATGGAGTATTCCGCTCATTCTTAGCCTTCAGCCACCACCATTCACATGATCTACAGATGGGATTGAGGTTGAGGCATGGCTCTTGAGCCTTGAGCGTTGCTTTGGGTTGTGTCCTTATGAGAGCAACCTAAAGGCACGCTTTGCAATGCACATGTTGAGAGGGACTACTTCTACATGGTGGAGGTAGGAGTGTAAGAATGACTTGGTCATTGATACCCTCTCTTGGGAGACGTTTTTGGAGAGGTTCAGAGCCAGATATATTTTAGAGTGCTTCATGCAGCGTTAGATTGATGAGTTTCGTGACCACAAATCTGTCTAAGAATGAGCAGAATACTCCATTCATGAGACTCATGAATACAACTGGAGCATTCATGAGTCCAAAAGGAACCATGGTGAACTCATAGTGGTCATACCGCGTACGAAATGCAGTCTTGTGGATATCACTCTCCACAATCCTCAACTGATGGTACCCTGAATTCAAATCAATCTTAGAGAATACACGGGCACCTTGAAGCTGATCAAACAAATCATCAATCCTAGGAAGTGGATACCGATTCTTAGTGGTCACTTTATTCAACTGACGGTAATCCATGCACAACCTAAGAGATCCGTCCTTAACGAAGATGATAGGTGCACCCCATGGTGACACACTAGGACGAATATGTCCTTTCTCCAAGAGCTCCTCCAATTGAATCTTGAGCTCGTTGAGCTCATGGGTAGTCATCCTGTAAGGTGCTACTACTTGAGATACAAGCTCAGCTCCTGGCACAAGGTCAATATGAAAATCCACTTCTCTAGGTGATGGCATACCAGGTAGCTTTGAAGGAAAGACGTCTGCAAACTCTTGCAAAATGGGATGATCATCGAGGGAAGGCTCCTCCACTTCCTCTCTGTCACAGATAGTGATAGCGAACAATTGGCACCCCTTTTGCATGCACTGCTTAAGCTGCATAGCGGATATCACATGAAGAAATATGGGCCTTTGAACTCCTGAAATTATTGCGGACACACCAAAATCATTCACACTCAACTCTCTTCTGCCTACAATCCATCTTGGCATTGTGGGCATAAAGCCAATCCATGCCAAGAACAACATCATAGGATCCAAGCGGTGTGATACGGAGGTGAATTATGGTGGTCATGTCCCCTATCGGCATCTGACATCCTCTCACCAAGGAACTAACTGACACCTTAGCACCTGAGGCTAATTCAACCTCGCAACTCACATCCTGCTTAGCTGCCACTATAAAAGGAGTAATGAAAGAATCAATAGCTCCTGAATCAAAGAGAATGGAAATGCTACTACCTCCAATCCTACCTGCGGCCTTAATAACCGTTGCCTGGTGCTTAGCTTGTCGGTTATCAACTGCTGCAAAAACTTGGCGAGATCTCCCCATATCTCCTACTGTAGGCTTTGAAGTGGTCGCCCACTAAGTGCCAGCTCGACGACCTGACGGACAATCTCTAGCAATGTGTATTAGAGCCAAGTTTCAACTCTAGGAACCTAAACATTTTAGGGCAAGTTTCAATTAGGGCAAAATATTTTGGTAAAACATTTTAGGGCAAATTTCAATTAGTAGGTGGTTAGGGACCTCTTGTGGTGCTCAGCTTGTCGGTTATCAACCGCTGCAAAAACTAGGTGAGATCTCCCCATGTCTCCTATTGTAGGCTCTGAAGTGGACGCCCTTTGACTGCTAGCTGGACGACCTGACGGACAATCTCTAGCAATGTGTATTAGAGCCAAGTTTCAACTCTAGGAACCTAAACATTTTAGGACAAGTTTCAATTAGGGCAAAACATTTTAGGGCAAGTTTCAATTAGTAGGTGGTGAGTAGGGACCTCCTCCTGTACCGCCATCGAATCCCAACCAGGATATTCTGAATGCACTTCAGAGTCTTGTTGGTATCATCATGGATAGGTTACCTCCAGGGGGTCAGCAGGCAGAGGCCTGAGAGCAGAGTAGGAGCCCTCCTCCTAGGCATGTTGAGGGTCAGGCAGAGCATGAGGGTGAGTCGGTTCATATGCCAGAACCACCACCAGGAGTAGTGCATAGAGCGCCCCGAGATGTAGGCGATCAGATTAGGGAGCTTCTTTGCCTTCAACCACCACCATTCACAAGATCTACAGATGGGATTAAGGCCAAGGCATGGCTCTTGAGCCTTGAGCATTGCTTTGCATCGCTATGAGAGCAACCTAAGGCACGCTTTGCAGTGCACATGTTGAGAGGGACTACTTCTACATGGTGGAGGCAGGAGGAGTATAAGAATCACTTGGTCATTGATACCTCTCTTGGGAGACATTTTTGGAGAGGTTTAGAGCCAAATATATGTGAGAGCACTTCAGGTAGCGCCAGATTGATGAGTTTCATGACCTTTAGCAGAGGGGTCTCACAGTGGCTCAGTATGAGAGCAAGTTTCTCGAGCTCCTTCCATATGTTGATTACGTGAAGGACGAGAAACAGCAGGTCAACCACTTCATTAAGGGGTTGAACCACTCTATTTCTGACAGAGTGCACATGGTACCTCCAGGACATCTTCGATACGCTATAGAGAGGGCCATGATAGCTAAGGAGATCCATAATAGATCTCATGATGCACGGGATAGGTCTCAGAACCGTAATCCCGCACCTCAGTCTTCCGGTTTTCAGAGATCCCATTGGAAGGGGAATTAGAGGCATTCATCGGGATCCTTTAGAGCCCCTCAGCCACAACAACAACAACAGTCACAACAGAGTCAGAGATAGAGGCCTTCTCAGGGTCAGTAGGGCTCCAAGCCCAAGCAATGGTAGTCACAGTGTCCTCGACGGGATCAGAGATCATAGACGCAGTATGCACCTCCAGTTAGGATTCAACAGTCTTCTAGAGGTGGTTTTAGTGGATCTAGCATGACAGGGGGACAACACTCCTGATTGTATGTGTTTTCTAAATGAAACAATATCATTTACCGTTATATCAGAGATATGGTCTGACTAGGAATATCAAGTCACATGATATTCACCATAACTCATAGATTCATAAGAATATCATCTCATGATAGTAGGAGTAATAGCTATAGAATATCAAGTCACATGATATTCACCATGTACTCATAGTACTGGCCTACCAACATCAAGTCTCATGATGTCCACCAGGTACTCAACAAATATTTTAGATATCACCTTAATATGATATCAGAGATATGGTCTGACCAAGAATATCAAGTTTCATGATATTCACCATAACTCAAAAATTTTCATAGGTAATGTATCCTTAATGCAAGGTATCATCTATTGTGATCTGTTTCAGCCATCACACGATGTCTATCACAATAGAAGGTCAATGGTCTATTTAAGGAACTGAATCCACCATGGAGGAAAACATCTATTGCGATCTGTTTCAGCCATCACATGATGTCTATCACAATAGAAGGTCAATGGTCTATTTAAGGGACTGAATCCACCATGCAGGAAATCATCCATTGTGATCGGTTTCAGCCATCACATGATGTCTATCACAATAGAAGGTCAATGGTTTGTTTAAGGAACTAAATCCACCATGCAGGAAATCATCTATTGTGATCTGTTTCAGCCATCACACGATGTCTATCACAATAGAAGGTCAATGATCTGTTAAAGGAACTGAATCCACCATGTAGGGAATCATCTATTGTGATCTGTTTCAGCCATCGCACAATGTCTATCACAATAGAAGGTCAATGGTATGTTTAAGAAACTGAATCCACCATGCAGGAAATCATCTATTGTGATCTGTTTCAGCCATCACACGATGTCTATCACAATAGAAGGTAAATGGTCTTTTTAAGGAATTGAATCCACCATGCAGGAAATCATTTATTGTGATTTGTTTCAGCCATCACATGATGTCTATCACAATAGAAGGTCAAGTTATTGTAAGATCGTCACCTTTAAATAAATCTTACAAATACAAGTGATAATCATTTGGAAGTCATCACTTCCTCATGATTTACATAGGGCCCAAAAGGAATTCATGATTCCTAGTTCTCTGACTATAATAGATTCTTTATCACTGGAGAATACATCTCAGTATGGACTACTCCTTTTGAATCAATATGACCAAGATTATCAAAAGTTGATTTAACCATATCCTCTATTTGCTCCCTTTGAAGCTCAAGTTCTTGTATCAACCTCTTGTCTTCTTTTGAAATGTCAGACTCCCTCTGCATCTGGTCTCAATCATGTGTTTAATCTTCCCTGGCTAAGAGGGAGTGTTGATGTTTTGTAGCTTCAGTTGGATAAACACTATGAGTCAATACTGGTGAAGATGTGTATATATATTTAGTATATATGAGATGTATATATATACTTAAATATATATAAATATTATTATTATGTAAATATTAGAGAAATTAATATAATACTCAAGAGATATTATATATATATGTATGTATATATATATATTTATAATTGTCATTATAGTAATTACATAATAATGAATAGACATGTCCCATTGTAACGTCCCCGTTTTTCAGACTATTGGATTAGCTTGGTTTGGCGACCCTTGCAAGCTAATCGGGCGATCAGAGGGGGTCAGTTGGCGGAGCCAGAGTTGGGATTCCATTCTGGAGGTTCAGATTATCAGGTCTGCTTTTCATTCGGGTCAATTTGGTCAACTTTAGTAAGTGGTATTTTTGGGTATGGCCAGAAATAGCAGGGCATCTGCACGGAGTGTCAGATGTTTCAGGATCGAGTTTCAAGGGATCCCCAGTTTGAGAGACTTACTATTTATAGTAAGTCTATTTTTAGCAGTTGGCTATTTCTGGTAGGGCAGTTGAAGTTTGAGACTCTGGTGTCAGAAACAGATTTGTTGCAGTCAGTGGTTTACAGTGGCTTTTTATTTTAAAATTATCGTTATTAAATTAAATTATTTTAATTTAATAACTTAATGACTTTATAACTTAATGTTATAAAATGAAGTTGTCACTAAAAAGCCTCTTAAGTGAAAAAAGTGAAATTGAAGTTTTTTCCAAAAAAGCTATATATTCAATTCGAAAAAGCACTTTCATGATCCATTATTCATTTGATGAAAATATTTATGAAGTCATCTTGGCTGTGAGAAATGGCTAGGGTTTTGAGGACTGATTCCTCTTCTTGCAATTTGAGTCATTACGAGTTAATGGTGAATTTTGCAGCTGTTATTTTATAAGAGAATAATTCTATTCTTGGAATCATAATTCAGTGCTGATGTATATTGAAATTGTGAGAAATCTTTAATCTGTAGATAAATTGATTTTCTCTCCTAGGGTTTGATGTTTTCTTCATGTTGAGGGATTGGGAATTCGAATGGGAGGCTGTTGTATCTCCTTTGTTGATAATCAAGAGCAATTTGGTGAAGTAATTATTAAAACTCCAAGAAACTTGGTATCGTTTCATTGCTGCAACTCACTGAAGGAACTGCGTGTGCATTCAAGGAGGTGCATGAGGGTTAGAGGGCTGTGTCACCCTACCACCAGCCTGCGTGACTTTCTCCAGGGTGGTGTTTTTATATTACAAGGACCTGCGTACAGCTTCCAGCCAGATCACCTGAATACTAAGGAGCTGCGTTAATGTTTTTTTTTGCTGCGTGACTATTGTTTTGGGTAGTGGAGATCCGATTTATAGAGGCTGCGTTTTATGCTGAAGGCTGCGGGTTGAACATTGAGCTTTTATTCATAGACAGGCTGCATCAAGACATTGATGCCATCTCAAAACATCGTGTGAACAATGAATTGCCAGGTGCCAATTGAAATTGAAGAAAAATTTGAAGTTATTGAGTTGTATTACAATTTAAGTTTATTTAATGTTTATTTAAAAGATTCAATTTGATTATGTTTATGAATTCAATATTGGTGGGAAAATTTAGTTGAAACAAAGAATTTTCAAAATACATTGAAACAAAGTTTGCAATTAATTCAAGCAAAGGGATTAATTTTGAGAAGAGCTAGGCAGGCTCTTTACACCCATGAAGGGACATGTCTCTTGGTTCATTCTCAATATAAATGCAAGGGATTGTTGCATTTGGAAAACACATACAATCAGGAGTGGTATTACATTTGGATAAACACACATATATATAATCACAATTGTCATTATAGTAATTACATAATAATGAATAGAGGACATGTCTCTTTTTGGCTCATTCTCAATATAAATGCAAGAGATTGTTGCATTTGGAAAACATATACAATCAGGAGTGCTATTACATTTGCAACAATCCTAAAAACCTTAACATTATCCTTGAAATGTGTTCAACATTTCACTTGTGGAGTCACCAAATGTTGTGGCCTATTCACACATTGCCCATTAAAAAGTGGGACCCCCTGCTTTGGATTGCTTGGCCCTCTTCTTTTTTCTTAGGAGCTCTAGCTCTGGTTCCCACGGGTTCCTTCCATTCCAATTGAGAAGTGGCAAGGTTGGCTAGGTCTAGAGCCTTGGCAATTGGATTCCCACCTTTTGAGGTTTCAATTTTGAGGTGTTTCCTGATTTTAAGTTTTGAAGTTGAATCCTTTGGAGGGAGTTAGTCAGATTTTAAATCTTTTCGAAGCCCCTATTATGTGGTCATTTCGTGTTACAGATGAACACAAAGAAGGTAGTTCGGACGAACAATTTGATGAAGAGGAAATAAATGCATTCAAAAGGGGGAAAAGCATCAAAATCACTAAAGTCTGTGATATTTTCTTCACGAGGCTTAGTGTATGCTTGGGGTGAGCTCAACTTACAAATACAAGGTATCAATCTAAAATGAATATCCTCCACTACCTCTAGTACATGCTTAGGCTTGGGAGAAAGGATATGATACACATATGCAAGTTGTCCCTGACAACTCTGAAAATGGTACTACAAATGATAGAAATCTGCTTCCAGGTTTAAAGTTTCATTCATGAGTCAAGTCTTGTGCTCAGTATACTAGGAAGTTTCATAGAGTATTCACAGGCTTAATGCAAATATCTAAGAACTTCATCAGATACACTAAACACTAAGGCCTTAGTATGAAGAGTTATGAGAGAGTGCCTCAAATCTATTACAAACTATTGAGTATCCGATGCTCTTGAAAACTCACCCCCCACAAAGGAGAATCTGCAATAGGGAAGTGACCAAATGTGTGGAGGTCCTCTATACTTGAACAACCCTCTCTAATGTAAATATCCTATGGCTTATTTTCTGAACGCTCAGACCGTAGTTGTTTGCCCAAAGTTTATTTGCAATGTCTTATGTATATTTTATAAATAGTGCAGTTTAAACAGGAAGTATTGTATTCTGGTTATTCGAAAATGTTTACTCAAGTAACCAAGATAACAACTAAATATCACAAACTTCCAACATTGCAAATCGTATCAATTTTTTTTTTTTGTCAATACAAAATGGGAAGGGAAACGTAATAACTTGACCTAGTTCAATCACCATGTGTTGGAATATATGGCCAATCTGATTCCAGCACTACATGTTAGCCTCAAGGGAGTGGGACAGTGGTCTAGACACTCGATGCTTGCTTCAAGCGGTGACTGATGATCATAGAGGAAGTACACTCCGTCATTCTTCATTGGGAAGTCGGACTGTATAACCGCGTGAGCAGTTCCAACCTCCGCTTCTACCACATTGCGCACATAATCATATCCACCCTGGTTGCTTGGAATCACAAGCTATCGGCACCTGAGGACGTCCACTCTCCACACAGCGAACGCGTCCACCTCTCTATTGCCGTATATGCCCAGAAGAGTGTTTAGCATTGTTATCTGAAAGCTCCAATAACACCACCACGCACAACACCCAAAAACACAGTTCAACACTACTCGATAGGAATGGGAAATGGAGCAACAGTAGTAGCCTCGCGTGTTCCAGAAGGTGTGCTGGCCCGTAAACAAGCAATGCCTTGCATATAATGAAGACTGGTCAATGGCGTATAAAATGTGCAGTGACTTCACCCACGCGAGTACACTAGTTTTAGTCTTTTCTCTTTCCTTGCTTGCCAAATCTGATCTATGAACACTGATGCAATAACCTTCTCCTTGTACCTACGTATGTAAACAAGCAATGCCTTGCATATAATGAAGACTGGTCAATGGCGTATAAAATGTGCAGTGACTTCACCCACGCGACTACACTAGTTTTAGTCTGTTCTCTTTCCTTGCTTGCCAAATCTGATCTGTGAACACTGATGCAATAACCTTCTTGTACCTACGTATGAAACCAACTATGAAATTTGAATGACTCCACCATTATTGAGATGCTGGGGCTACATCCAACTTTGCATATTTTTCCTCGAGGGTTTCCGTACTCAAGAAATAACCAGTCACGTGAGTAACTTGATTTGTTTAATCTTTTTATAAAATTCATGGTACTTTTCCCAATGAGAGCCTTTTGCTTATATAACCTCGATATGAGGGAAACACTGAAAACTAAGATAAATTGCGCTCACATAAAGTCACTTAAGTTACTTTTTAATATAAAGTGATTTAAGTCATAATGTAACTTTTATAATCTCACTTTATAAAATAAAGTGACTTAACTATAGAAAAGGGGTCCCAAATAATAAATATTCACTCATTGAAGCCCGTGACTGGCTAGCATCATTTGAAAGAAGCCATTAGTCTATCCGGGTGGGGAGATAGACTAATCAAGCGCCATAATTGCCTATCATGGAGAAGGGGACATTACAGTCCTCCCTTCCCGAGATTGCTTGCTCTCAAGCAATCTCAACACAGGATGTTGTAGAATAGACTCACTCTCCCATGTGGCATCCTTGATAGGTAAGTCCTTCTAGCGAATCAAATACTTTCTGATAGCTTTGTTTAGAAATTTCCTTTCTCTAACCTTAATCACCTCAGTTGGAACCAAAACCAATTTACCTTCCTCATCAAGTGGGCGTAACTGAATTGAAGGGACTATCTGCTGCCCAATCGCCTTCTTGAGGCAAGACACGTGAAATACATTATGAATCCTACTGTCTGCCGGTAGCTCGAGCTTGTAAGCCACCTCACCAACCCTCCTGGAAATGCGGTAGGGACCATAAAATGAGGGCTTAAGCTTTTTTGACACACTCTTCTTCAGAGAACTATGCCTGTACGACTAAAGACAAAGGTAGACCATATCCCCTGACTCAAAGCTCCGCTCTATCCATGTCGATCAACATACATCTTTTGTTGGTTCTGTGTCCTCTGAATGTTCTCCCTCAGAGACCTAAGAATATCCTGGTGATCCTGTAACCTGGCTCTCGCAATTGGTGCCCTGCTGTCCTATAGAGTGAAGTCTATAAATGATAGTGGCTCGTTGACATAGAGAGTCCGAAACGGTGACATGCCAATGGTCATGTGATAGGTGGAGTTGTAGCAAAACTCCCCCAAATACAACCATTTAACCCATGCCCTCTGCTGCCCCGCTACATAATTCCAGAGATAACCTGCCACCCATTTGTTCACAATCTTTGTCTGGCCATTTGTCTGTGGGTGGTAACTGGTGCTGGGAGTCAACTCGGTGCTTGCCAATCTGAACAATTCCTACCAGAAGATGCTGAGGAACTTACTGTCTCTGTCGCTCACAATGGTCTTGGGGAGACCATGCAGCCTAAAAATCTCTGGGAAGAATAATTCAGCTACCTGCGAAGCTGACCAATCTGCTGCGATAGCGAAGAAATGAGCAACTTAGTAAGTCTATCCACCACCACAAATATGCTATCCTTGCCTTGCACTCTCAACAAACCAGTAATAAAATCCATCGAAATACCCTCCCACCTCTGAGCTGGAATGGGAAGGGGCTGCAATAAACTGGCCGGATGCTTGTGCTCGGACTTGTTCAACTAACAAGTCTGGCACTCTCTGACACGCCGAAGGACATCATCTTTAAGGCCCTTCCATGAGAACCTCTCTCTGACCTGCCTGTAAGTTTTGAAAAACCCCAGATGTCTTGCTGTGGGCGCATCATGAACAAGCTTCATTACCTTAGCCTTTAGCTTAGAATCTGGCACTAGGTAGGTCCTATCCTTATAGAAAATAATATCATCGATTACCTTGTACCTGTTATCCGGGAGCTGACCATCCAAAATCTGACAAGCTTGAGTATTTTTAGAATACTCAACCAGCAAATGAGATATCTGCAAATATCTCTGAATAAAGCACAAGAAGCCGCTACTGGGGGTCTCTTGGAAAGTGCATTAGCCACAATGTTATTTTTCCCTGACATGCTCAATATCAAAATTGTATGCTTGAATTTTACTAACCCACTTTTGTTGTCTTTCGTTCAACTCTTTCTGTTCCAAGAAGTAGCGCAGGCTATTGTGATCTGTTTTAACTATAAACTTGCCACCCACTATACACTACCTGAATTTAGCTAGGGCATGCATAATGGAAAGCATCTCCTTCTCCTAAGTAGAATACAATCTCTTATTGTCCTTAGCTTCCTGCTTTTGAATGCTATGGGATGTTTGTCCTGCATCAATAGTGCACCAATCCCATTCCTTGAAGCATTGCACTCTAGGACAAATGGATGAGAGAAGTCTGAAAGTGGTAGAACTGGGCAAGTACTCATGACTGTCTTAAGTCTATCAAAGACTACATCTGTCTCATCTGTCCACCTGAAAGCCCCTTTCCGAGTAAGATCGGTGAGGGTTGCCGCCGTCTGAGAGATTCCCTTTATGAACCTCCTGTAATAAGAACATAATCCAAGGAAACCCCTCAAATCTGACACATTCCTTGGTGGTGGCCAGTCAAGAATTGCCTGTATTTTTGACGCAGTCAAGCTCGGTGGATCCAATTAAGGACTGACGGACCTTGCAGCCAAACCAATATGCAGCGGAAATACACAATAAAAACAACAGATCTGCAATGAAACATAAGTCTTTATTCATGAAAACATCGATTACATGCAATGTGCCGGGCTGTATGGCCTTCCCGGTTACGACTAGATACAAAGCAGGTAACAGTCTACAAGATCTCATAGGATCTAAATCTTTCCCCAACATCAGCATTCAGCTAGCCCAGGTCTATAACACATAGCACACTGGTAGGCACCCAGGAAAGATCTAAACTTGTACTCCAACTTCTAAGCAATCTTCCTGCTCCTAAGCTCGCAAGCTACTAACCTTTCTTTTCACAATCTGATGCCTAAACAACTACCCAAGCATCCTATAAATACTGATTCCCTGCCACAAGTCGGCTGATGAAACAGTAAATCTTTACAAACAAATATTAAATGCTAAAACATCAGTCGACTCTCACATAGCCTCACAAAATAAATAAACTCTCAAAGATGGCCCCAAACGGTCATCAAATCCGCAAAGAAGAATGCAACACGCTAGATCTAGGTCCCCACATGTCCAACGGTCAATCCATAACACGAGGAGCGCGACCCAAATTAAATGCGCAAGTCGGCGAAGCCGATCTATCCAAAACAAACCAATCTGTAAGCAAGAACACCGAGCAACAGAAGAAATAATTGAGCACCAGTCGACTGACCATGCCAGGCATGACCGAGCAACGCAGTTATCGCCGAGCGCCAATGAACTGAGACCTTCAGCCACCGAGCGTTCTTCAGAGACCGAGCACCCTGGTAACCATAGAAATCGAGCAACTAGTCTCCCAAACCGAGCAAGAACTCCACCAAACCAAGATCAAAACTAACAATCTACCTTCAAAGACAAACATATTTTTGGTTGATACAAGATTGCCAAGAATCCTAGGATGCTCCTGCATCAATTTTCTCCTAGTGAGCCTTAACTCCATCTGCCCTTATCACATGTCCCAGGTAGAGAATCTCAGTCAATCCAAACTCACACTTGGATTCTTTCGCAAATATAGATTGACTCTCCATGATGCTAAGAATCTCATCCACGTGTCGTAAGTGATCTTCCCATGTCTTGTTGAAGACCAAAATGTCATCAAAGAATACCAAGAAACTTTTGCGCAACTGCTTTTTGAATATGTGATTCATGCAAGACTGAAAAGTAGCAAGTGCATAAGTGAGCCCAAATTGCATCACTAGAAACTCATAGTGCCCGTAGTGACATCTAAACACTGTTTTATGAACATCCTCATCACGGACACGTATCTGATGGTACCTTGATCGAAGATCTGTCTTCTAACAATATACTGCCTGATGTAGCTCATCTAATAACTCATCAATCCGGGGAATGGGATACTTGTTCTTAATGGTTCTCTTATTGAGTGCTCGGTAGTCAATGCACATACGAAGAGTACCATCCTTCTTCATCAAAACTACCAAAGAAGCAAAGGGGCTGTAACTGGGCCTGATGTGTCCCATATCTAGAAGCTCCTTGATCACCTTCTCTATTTCTTCCTTATAGTGTCTGGGGTGATGATAAGGGGTAATTATCATGGGCTTGGCACCCTCCTCCAACTCAATGATGTGCTCAAAACCTCTGTCCGGAGGTATACCTGGAGGGATGTCCTCAAAAACCCGTTTGTGTTTATCAAACAAATTCTGGATATCAGTGTGAACTTGCTGCCCTGAATTTGGTGGGGGTTTAGAGGATATGAAACACTCGGCTGCCCACTCCATATCGCTATGCCTCATGATGGCCTCCATCTTGTGAGCCAAACCAACTGGGACCCGCCATCTGGTATGGCCTTAAGCAGGATTAGGGTACCATTAGATATGTGTCTGTGTTGAGGATGTTCATAAGACAACGTTTAGATGTCAGTACGGGCACTATGAGTTTCTAGTGATGCCATTTGGGCTCACTAATGCACCTGCCACTTTTTAGTCTTGCATGAATCACATATTCAAAAGGCAGTTATGCAAAAGTGTCTTGGTATTCTTTGACGACATTTTGGTCTTCTGCAAGACATTGGAGGAACACTTACAACACTTGGATGAGATTCTTAGCATTATGGAGAGTCAATCTTTGTTTGTGAAAGAATCCAAGTGTGAATTTGGATTGACTGAGATTCTCTACTTGGGACACATGATAGGGGCAGATGGAGTTAAGGTTCACTAGGAGAAAATTCAGGCAATTCTTGATTGGCCATCACTGAGGAATGTGTAAGATTTGAGGGGTTTTCTTGGACTATGTTCTTATTACAGGAGGTTCGTGAAGGTATTCTCTCAAACAACAACCCCCCTCATCGATCTTACTCGGAAAGGGGCTTTTAGGTGGACAAATGTGGCAGAGGTAGTCTTTGACAGACTGAAGACAGTCATGAGTACTTGCCCGGTTGTAGCACTTTCGGACTTCTCTTGTCCATTTGTTCTAGAGTGCGATGCTTCAGGGAATAGGATTGGTGCAGTGTTGATGCAGGACAAACATCCCATAACATTCGAGGGCAAGAAGCTTAAGGACAATGAGAGGTTGTATTCTACTTATGACAAGGAGATGCTTTCCATTATGCACACCTTGGCTAAATTCAGGCAGTATCTAGTCGGTGGCAAGTTTACAGTTAAGACAAACCACAATAGCTTGTGCTACTTCTTGGAACAGAAAGTGTTGAATGAAAGACAAAAAAAGTGGGTTAGTAAAATCTAGGAATATGATTTTGACATTGAGTATGTCAAGGGGAAAAATAACATTTTGGCTGATGCACTTTCCAGGAGACCCCCAGTAGCAATGTGTTGTGCTTTATCAAAGATTTCCACAGATTGGAAATCTCATTTGCTGGTTGAGTATTCTAAAAATACTCATGCTTGTCAGATTTTGGATGGTCAGCTCCCCGATAGCAGGTACAAGGTAATCGATAATATTATCTTCTATAAGGATACCAAGGGGAAAAATAACATTTTGGCTGATGCACTTTCCAGGAGACCCCCAGTAGCAATGTGTTGTGCTTTATCAAAGATTTCCACAGATTGGAAATCTCATTTGCTGGTTGAGTATTCTAAAAATACTCATGCTTGTCAGATTTTGGATGGTCAGCTCCCGGATAGCAGGTACAAGGTAATCGATAATATTATCTTCTATAAGGATAGGATCTACCTAGTACTAGGTTCTAAGCTCAAGGCTAAGGTAATGAATGTTGTTCATGATGCACCCACAACTGGGCATCCGGGATTTTTCAAAACTTACAGGTAGGTCAGGGAGAGGTTCTCATGGAAGGGCCTCAAGGATGATGTCCTTCAACATGTCAGAGAGTGCCAGACTTGTTAGTAGAACAAGTCCAAGCACGAGCATCCGACCGACTTATTGAGTCAGGTGATATGGTCTAGCTTTGTCTTTAACCGTACAGGCATAGTTCTCTGAAGAAGAGTGCGTCATAAAAGTTTAAGCCCCGATTTTATGGTCCCTATTGCATTTCCAGGAGGGTTGGTGAGGTGGCTTATGAGCTCGAGCTATTGTCAGACAGTAGGATTCACAATGTATTTCATGTGTCTTGCCTCAAGAAGGTGATCAGGCAGTAGATAGTTCCATTAGTTGGATTACCCTCGCTTGATGAGGAAGGTAAATTGGTTCTGGTTCCAGCTAAGGTGATTGAGGTCAGAGAGAGGAAACTGTGGTTCCAGAATATGAAGGACTTACCTATTGAGGATGCCACATGTGGGGGGGTGAGTTGATTCTGTAGCATTCTGCATTGAGATTGCTTGAGGGCAAGCAATCCTGGGAAGGGAGGACTGTAATGTCCCGTTCTTTGCGCTAGGCCATTTTGGCACCTGATTAGTCTATCTCCCCATCCAGATAGGGTAATGGCTACTTCTGAAGAATGCCAACCAGTCACAAGCTTTTTGGGTGATTATTTAGTGTTTGGGGGCCCCTTTTCCATAGTTAAGTCACTTTATTTTATAAAATGAGTTTATAAAGTTACTTTATGACTAAAAGTCATTTTATATTAAAAAGTACTTAAGTGACTTAAGTGGGTGTACTTTATCCCACATGGCTTGGAATTTCGTGCTTTCCCTCATGTCAAGGTTATAAACAAGGACAAACAAATCAAGTTACTCACGTGATTGGTTATTTTCTTGAGGATGAAAACCCTTGAGGAAAGATTTGAGGAGTTAGATGCAACCCCAACATCTCAATAACGGTGGAATCACTCAAATTTCATTTCAGAACTTAATGTATTGGTAAGTGAGAAATACTTCATTTTCAACATTCTTGACAGATAAAGACAGGTTGCATGTGTGAATTCAGTTCGAACCAAGTTTTGTGTGTTACGACAATAGGAAGGCCCAAAGAGTTGTGATTATCAAAGTTGGTGTTGGATTTTACATTAAGTTTGATGCTGGGCATCGAACCTGGGTGTGATACGAAGGGTAAGACGCATTGTTAAGAAGTTGTGTGGCGCATGACTGATAGACCTCCGTGCTGCAGCGTGACTGCATAAACCTAAATGCTCACCTCTAGAAAATTGCAGGACGTCACAAGGCGTGCTATACATATTGATATTGCGTGACTTCCTTGGCACGCACAACCGTGCTAACACGGACACCCCTAGGCTCGGGGGTAGCGCGGGGGGGACTGGTTATTGTGTGGCGCATGACTGATAGACCTCCATGCTGCAGCGTGACTGCATAAACCTAAATGCTCACCTCTAGAAAATTGCAGGACGTCACAAGGCGTGCTATACATATTGATATTGCGTGACTTCCTTGGCATGCACAACCGTGCTAACACGGACACCCCTAGGCTCGGGGGTAGCGTGGGGGGGACTGGTTATTGCGTGAGCTTCCTTGGGCACTCACGACTAGGTGGTAGCGACACCTCAGACTTACAGGCGGCACTGCTAAAGGCAATATTAGGTATACAGGAGGGTGGCGTACACCAGCGCTTGGGAGAACGTTACTATTGGATGCAGGCTGGGTGCATTAGCATCATCAATTGTTTGCAGCCACAACACTCCTTTCACTGCAATCAACCTTGGATTCACATGAAGGCACAACAATCAACCTTGGATTCACATGAAGGCACAACATTTCTTCACTACTGTCATCTCTGGATTCGCGTCAAGGTATTCCTTGAACAATAAACTCAGAAAATATCTTAAGTATTATTTTCTGGATTGGCATAATGTATGGCTGGCTTGTATAATGGAAGTTATTTGACAGTAGAAGTATCCTTGAAGTTGGCGTAATGTATTTCCTTTCATGCATTGATAAAATTGCACAAATTAAGTTACACACACCACGTGAAAACAATTAAACATCGTCTTTCAGAAATTAGTGATCTTGCAATCATTTTATTTAGAGGCTGTCAGTTAGGATCATACAAGGCATTATAAACAAGAAGTGGTTGTGGAGGTATATAGATCACAATTCAAAGATGCCTAAGCAACTAATCTGGCTTGACTTCTAGCGTGAATATAGTGATTTAGTCATGATGCTAAGCAAAATATTTGAGATTCCACTATCCTATTAGTTCGAGGCATCGATGTGGTATTTCATTGAACGGATGGTCTGAGGATTCAACAACATGGATTGGGCTTGGATGATTAGCAACAACCCGAATGGACAACTTGTGACTCTAGAGTAGTTAGGAAAGTTCTATATGAGCTTTTATGTTATTTACATGTTGGCTTGGATGACAAAATATGATGGATTGAGATGCAAAGGAGTGATAGGAAGTGGTGTCCATCTTTGAAAAGTACATGGATGCTATCCTTATTTGCAATTGTATGCTAAAGGTTATTTTGTCAGAGTCAACGATGCTTTTGCAATGCGTATTGTTAGGACTCTACAAAAGAGATTGCTCCTGAGATTGTCAGTTGGGGCAATGGAATTGGTTGAGGAGTATGGAGCATAGTTCATCTTGCTTTCTACTTTCTCTTACATCAGAGTACATGGATTTTCTTTGCAGCCATATAAACTCCCAAGGTATCCAACTGACAAAATGGTCTTGCTGGAGGTCACAAGACAATTAACAGTTTATGACAAGATTAAGAAGAGGAAGATGAAATTGGGACTTGAATTCCCAATTTCTGTTGGAAAAGAAGTTGAGATATGCCCTTGTTTGCAGGCGGCTGAGAAGTCATCAATGGAGTTGCATTTCTACCGTCTACCGCTTTTTTCGGCAAGGCCAGATTAATGATTCTTACAACAAAATTAGAGTGTTGCAGGTGCAAAATATCAACATAAGATGCACCTCGAGGATTTTTGGGCCAATGCTGCAGATGAGAATGAGATTAGAAAGAGGATGTATTCCGGGTTGCCACTCAATATGATTAGAGCATGCAAGATCATCTGGGTTCCTGATCAAATGGAAGAGGACATGAATATGATCCAAAATGCATATGACTAGGAAAAGGAAAAGACCATCCATCAATATGATTGGTCTACGAAGTATTGGGCATCGATTCATTATCTGCATCAGTTCTAGAATTCATGAAATGATGGGTTGAGCAACAGATCAACATGCTGAAGTTACTTAAGGATTCCCAATTTCTGTTGGAAAAGAAGTTGAGATATGTCCTTGTTTTGAAGGTAGTTGAGGAATCATCAGTGGAGCTGCATTAATACCGTCTACCGCTTTTTCTGGCAAGGTCAAAATTATGATTCTTACAACAAAATTAGAGTGGGGGTAGGTTCAAAATATCAGCATAAGATGCACCTTGAGGATTTTTGGGCCAATGCTACATATGAGAATGAGATGGAAAGAGGATGTATTCCAAATTGCCACTCAATATGATTAGAGCATGCAAGATCATCCGGGTACCTGATAAGTGGAAGAGGACATGAATATGATCCAAAATGGATACAACCTGGAAAATGAATATACCATCCATCAATATGATTGGTCTAGGAAGGAAGTATCGGACATCAATTCATTATCTGCATCAGTTAGTGTTGCACAGGAAGTGCAATCGAGAAGTAGGCCTAACCTTCACATTGAAGAATCCCAACAAAAGAGGCAAAGGACTACTCCCTCATCACCTAGTCGAACTCCAAGTTTGCAATAGAGAATGGAACAAGAGGATTAAATGAATAGATCAATGCAGGACAAAGAAAGCATCAATGCCTATCAGAAGTTCACCTAAGGAAGAAATAAATAGCAAGATGTTTCCACTGAGGAAAGTCTTAGCACTCTTTTAGAACAAGAAATGATGGAAACAAAGGTAGGTTCTTGTGGCAGAAGCAAAAATTCTTATAGTAGAGGCAAAAAATTCTATTGTAGAGGTAGTGGCTTTTGAGATGACATAAAGTCTTGTAGCTAAGGAAGAGATTGATGTAAGGGTAGTATAAAGGCAAGAGCAGTTAGTCCGGGTTTCTCAAAATGGTATCGTTCCAGATTGGCTAAGGCAAAGTCTGTAGGAAAGTCGGGAGAAAGAGGTTGACTTGACATTCGAGTTGCAGGAAATTTTGAACTGAGTCAACAAACCAAAGGAAAAAGACAAGGTTTAATAAGTTTACAAAAGTCGTCAGGGGAGAATCCGGATCTAGAACTTTACAGTTTGTAGTGCCTGCAGTCAATAAAGAGAAGGATTAGGTTATTGTAGATGAATATAATGTGACAGAGTTCGATCTGGGAGATGCTTCTCAAGAACAAGTTATTGAAGAATTCGATGATTTTGCATAGCTGATGAAGTAAAAGATGGCGAAATTGGAAGGAAAGTACTAGAAGTTGAAAGGTGAGAACATGGCCTTGTGTGAGTATTTGAACAACTTATCCCATCTGGTGAAAGAAGGCCAGGCCTTTCTTCCTCCTACAATTTTTCTAGTTGAGTCAGTGGAGGGTATTGAGAGAATCAGACAATTTCTTAGAATGCAAAAGCTTGGGTTGAAGGCATCTAGAATGAGGCGTACAGACATGTTGAAGACTTGGTGCAAATTCATGAAAGGGCATTGACTGTCCTTTCCAGGATACAATGCATGGATGAGTTGTGGGAGGATAAACATATTTATTGAGATGGAATAATCTCACACTTGCAAGATTTAATATACTCCCAGACATATGTTGGCTGACAATGAGAAGTGGTCAGGAAGGAGAGACATGACTTTGCTCTGTGGTACAGTGTAGTAATCATGGCAAAGGAAATGTTTGAGTGTTTCAATGAGGAGTCCACTCGATTGAAGAAGGTGTTCAAGAATTTCCAACAGGGGATCTCCAATACAGTTGCCTCATTGTTATCACTGAGGTTTGCTGAGATTGAAATAACTGTGGACAACCTAAAAGGGAAATTGGAAGAGTTCTTTCAGTTGAATAACTTCACAAAGGATGACTTTGAGAACTTCATTTTCTCAAATGTCATGCACACAACCTAGGACTTGTTGCCAGATTTGGAAAGCAGTTTGAACAAGTCTGAGCGAGAGATGATAGTCTTGGAATTCAAACGGGAGTCGATGCCAAGTGTTAGTGTGGATGAGATGGAGACCATGTTGAACAAATTCCATGCATTCAAAGGGAAAAGTCAAACCTAGGCTATTTTGGGAAAGCATTGCATTCATGTCGCCCCACTCTTGTTGAATGGACATGCATAGTGGGCACTTATTACCCACTAAGATGGTGGTCTTTCTTCTGGTTGGTCCGTGTGGACACATAAATTAAATCTAGATTCTCTCTTCTTGCCCTCACCCTAATTAGAGATGAGGTGGTATGATCAGAGCCTTTGATTTTATTTTAATCCAATCCACTCATTGTAATCGGGGACCTATATAAAGGCCTCATTTCTCTTTTGCAAAGACAAAATTTGGAGATTGTTGCTATGGAGTTATTGAGTCAATAAAGTTATCATGGAAGTTTGGTGTGCTTGCATGTTCTCTTGTTCCCTCATTTAGATTGGATTTGTTAGATAAAGTGTTTTGATTTCGATGGAGAATGTAATGATGTTTGATGAATTCAATGACTTGTACTTTTGATGGTTTGCTAATTGTAAGCTATTGTGCAAAGTTAGCCTGAGCCCTCACTTTTATGGATGCTTAACTTCTATTATTCAATGTGCATTGTTCTTTTGATGGTGTTCATTGTGGTATGAAAATCATTCGCATAACCCACTGAAGATTGCACTAGTTCTAACGTAGTTGTAGTTAGTCTTGGCGAAATAGAGCTTGGTTATTTTGGTATTTGTTCATCAAAGTAGTAACTGTTAATAAATGTAGCTTCGATTAGATAATAGAATTATTATGATATATATATTAATAATTATGTAGATAATAATAATAATAATATTATTATTATTATATACATATATATTAAATTATATTATCATTATTATTATATCTATATATATATTAATATATATAGTAGTTATGATCGAATGAATCGACTATGCACTATCGGGTGAGTATTATTATCGAACATGGTTAATACCGATCACTTAAACATTGATTGAAGTCAACGGTAATGTAATACACATCTACAACATATTATTATCGGTGCCTTATGTTATACGGTCTCCATGCTACGTCATATGGTATTGACTGCCATATACGATCCATGTAATTACCTTGCCATATGAGCATTAGTCAATTTGTCTCTATAACAAGAAGTTATATTAGTATCAGTTTAACTTAGTGCATGAGTATTGTGGAAGTATGTGTGACATGCACAGTGGCGGTCAATATCGGCAGTATTGTGACTGTTATGTATTAACAGTCACGATACTATCGTGACTGTTAATACATAACAGTCACGATAGTAACTATACATTAAAACAATTAATGCGATGTGTTCATACCGATAATTGTTATGAACAGTCATGTCATTTCGTTATGAACTATCACATCACTTCTTGCTATGTTAATATATATAGATATTCAAATATGTAGATTCAATCAATCACCAAGGCAATTGCAATCTACTACATATATTCAGTTTATATCTTATCTTCTGATCTCATATTATTTAATAGTAACTATTGATGTCATTGCCCTTAGCAGTAGAATAGGATTCTTGAATCCTATTCCCCTTAGCTTTCTGCATATTTGTGAAAACCCCAAAAAAGTACTCAATTGCAATATACTTTGAAAGCTCTCATATCCGGTACCATATGAAATCAATTTGAGTAACGCAAACGTTAGACCCCTCGTGATAAACATCATAACACATTTATCATTGAGCTTATTCACAGTCAAGAACTGACATAAAAGGAACCTTGTAATCCATTGTATGATCCTTCACAATCTTAGCATACACACGATTTTGATCAAGAGAGGATAAGATATCTCAATATTTTGTTCTACTATTGGTAGGTCTTAAAACGCTATGGTTATTTGGGGACGTCCCAGAAACTCGGAAAATTCCGAAAACTTGGCTGTCCTATAAACTTAATGTTTCAGTTTTTGATAATTTGTTTGACTTCCACTCTCATGTGAACTCTAAAGTAAAATTATTTAACACAAACATTATATGTTAAGGTTCTATAATGTATATAAGCATGCTTTATCCATGTTTTCATATGAATATTTAAAATTTCCCTGTATATTTTAAAATTTCCCTATTTTTAATATAGTTGTTCCCACTGTTGTCCCCTGCTTTGAGAAAAAAATACGTCTCGAAAATCTGTTTCCCCGTACCCTCGTCCCCCCATCCTGGAAACTTGGGGTAACATAGTAAAACGCACATCAACAAATACCCTTTTTCCTCTTCAGCTAGAGCTCATCATTTGTCAAGACAAATCTTAGAAAAATAGACTTACTATAAATAATAAGTTATTTCAAATGTGAAACTAGTGCAAACTCGGACTTACTAACAATAGACATCCCTAAAAAGAGGAAACCCTAAAAAATAGGAACTACTTCAAAACTCAAAATGTAGCTGATTTGAGAATTAGTAAATCTTACTAAAAATAGAAACTCGCTAGAAAATAGGAACCTCTCGAAACATCTCAAAATTTCACTAGTTCATTCTTCAAAGGATTTTCAACTGAACACTTCATCCAAAATTCACAGTTCTTAATCAGGAAACCTTTCGAAACAGAAACCCTAAAAGGTAGGAAACAACTCTCAATTCTAGACTTGGCCAACTTCATCAATTCTCATTTGAAACAGGGGGCACCGGAGGCGAGTGACGCCATAACTACCAATAACCAAAGACAAAAAGTACAAGAGAAAAAAAGTACGGGGTCCCCCCCTTTGCAATGGGGTGATTTGTGAAAAGGGTAGAATAGGATGTTTGGACCATCGTATATTGCATAGGGATAACTTCCTAAAGACTAGATACACAGGTGTTTCTACCATTGATAAATTGAGATACAATTCCATAACACTCCTACAAAGTGGGGCTCACTATGTTACCTACTTATTATTCATTAGAAATTCTCCATCCTCTAGCCCATCAAATGGGTAAGCAACCTAGGCACATTCATTGTTGACATGCCGCTTGCTGTAAGGCCCAATGCTCCTAGTGGAATCCATCCTGTTAGGGGATTTTGCAAAGAACCAATTAGGTTCACCTTGATAGAGGGATTTCAATATGCTTTCATTCCTTATATAAGTAATGATCTTATTTTGACACTGTCTGTCAGATTAGATCATACCTGTTGATCTCTTCTTTGGTTTGATTGGCTATTGATCTCTCTTTCTTTCTTCACCTCTGTGCTTGCGGCACTTCTCAGAAGATATCTCTCCTCTGCTCTGTGCAATCATCAACTATCAACAACAAATTTTCTTTGTGTCCTATGACCTATATTTATATTAGAGTTCATCGTAATGAAACCCTTAACTCATAGAACCGCCAGGCTGCAAACTCCGCATTAAATCATGCAATCAGCAAAAAGCTATGCGCTTTGATCTGGAGTTCACCTTCCAAAAGCATCCTTAGGAATAAAGCTAACTCCTGTTAAAAAGGTAACTCTACTTCTCAGCGGTGGATGTCCTGTATAATCTAGCTTTGACTTAAACTGTAACTCAAATTGATCTATAAAATCCGGATTGGATCTATCTTGCAGTTAGACTGGTATACCCTTATACCTGGTTTGTCCATGTATGCTTCATAAGACCGGTTCTGCGTTCTTTATTCAGTCTACCGGTGAATCTATCGAGATAGTCAACCAGTGCATACATTCTGTTCGTCATCTACCGGTGTTGTCTAAGTAATGTGAGTGACCGATGACCCTTTACCGGTGTGAGGTTTGTGAAATACACTAATGACAACTCATATTGCTAACAATCTTGCCATTGGTGGCAAAAGCTTCACGAACTTTACTCACTTACTAAATACTAGTACCTTGTATCGGTAGAACGCTACTTCCCCTGACTGAATGCTCTGCTTCCCCTGACTGAATGCTCCGGTATGCAAAGTTCTATCCGGTTCTGTTCTGCACTGGGTCATTCCTTTGCTTCCTCGGTTCTATCCTTTCCTTCCTCTGTATACTCTTCCCCTTTTTGCCTCCAGAGGACAAAGGGTAAAGCATATCTTCACAGTTGAAGCTTTGTAAAGATATCCTTGTATATTGTTCTGCCTGAATGAAGGAATGGTGCCCACTGACCGGTTACATATTCTGAATTCTTTTGGGTTGCTGTCAGAGAAATAATGATATTCTCCATGTCTTCCACAGTTTTGTAGGCTGGTTCATTGATTAGATCTTCAAGAGAAGATGCAGTTATATTCATGATGTCAAACATGGGTGCCAAAAACACTTGAAATCCAATAATATCTTGGATCCACTTATTTTTCTCTTCAGCAATTTTTTTGAGTGCAAGAGTTAAACTTGTCATTTCTCTGTTGTAGGATGTTGCAGTCTTGCTCTTAATATCAAACTGAGAGGACAATGCTTTAATCTCTTCTGTTATCTTGGCAGACTTTTCTGACAGATCTTGCAAAAATACTTCAAAGTTTGATGTTCTGCTCATCAAACTTCCTACTTCTTGAAGTTGCTGTTGGAGAATTCTCAGGTTTGTTGTCACATTCACCTTAATCTCTACAACCTGTTTGTGGAGTATCTGCAGTCTTTTCTTCTCGTAATGGTCGATCGCTACTGTTTCCGGATTTGTGAGATCCTCACTGATTGCCTGTGCCAACACTTCTAGCTGATCGATGACTGGTTCATCGCTATCGACGTCAATATCAGGAACGAAGTTGCACAAAATGTTCTTTACAATGGTTAGGACCATGTCCTGTTTTCTTTCGGTCAGCTCTTTGAGCTGCCTGGTTGACATCTTGCTGATGTCTACCACTGTATCGGTAGTTTTAGTCCTTGCCTCCTCCTCGGCAAATGACAACTTCCTTTTAGAGGAGGAGCTTGGAATGTCTCGTTGTTCTTGTTGTCCTTGCTCTTGCTCCAGTTTAAGTTGCTCGGTGTGGACTCGGATGTCTTTGTTTTTTCCCTTATTATCTTTTGTTCCTTGATGAGCTCTATTCTCCGGTTGAACTTCTCCTTCTGATAGATTTTGCTTTTCAGAAGGTTTTTCCTTGGTTTGAGCTTCTTCATCTGGTTGCTTATTAGCATCTTGTTCTTGTTCTCCCGGTGGGACTTCTTTTTGTTGTTGCTCCTTAGCCATATGAAGTTCTCCCATGGGTATATCAGTTTTTGTCCCTTGTTCAACATTTATTTGTGCATTAGTTATGAACTCTTCTGTTTGAGCTTTTTCCTTTTCAGTAGAAGATGCTTCACCAGTTGTGGGTCTGACCGGTGTTGCTTGCATTTGGTCAGTTTGATCCTGAGGACCTAGTTTATCCAATGCACTGAGGTCATACTTATGCCAGTAGTCTGGAGTTGCTTTGTAGTCTTGATTCTCATATCCGTTTAAAATTTCTGCAACTTTGTCAAATGTCTTTAAGTTCATGGATGCTTCTTCTAATAGAAGCTTTATTCTTTCTTCGCTAAATCCAGGTTTGACCTTAAGCAATGTTTCCCTTGTGATTCTGGTGTTTATACCTTGACCAGTTTTCCATTTTGATTGTAGCCTGTTATTCAGTTCTGGTGGGAACTTGGACCTGTAGTCCCTTGGAGTCCTATTATAATCCATGAAAGTTTCTACTATCCCTACAATTAGCTTTTGTTTGTCCTCTTCATTTAGTACACTGTACTCCCTTGGAGTCCTATTATAATCCATGAAAGTTTCTACTATCCCTACAATTAGCTTTTGTTTGTCCTCTTCGTTTAGTACACTGTACCACTTTGCAACATTATCTACTTCTCCAAAGTCCATTACCTCAGTAATTATATCATCAACATGCATGGGTTTGATATTACCTTTGCTTGAAGAGATGAGAACTGTTGGATTCGCTGCCTGATCTTTGGTTAAGTCTACTAATGCCGGTGTTTCTTCTCCAAGTACTCCTTTCCCTTTACCAATGTTAGCTCCCGGTTTGTCTGTTGTTCTTTGAGCTGCTTCTTGTTCTACTTGATGCTGGGTTTGGAGAAGTTTGGTCCATAGTGCTACCTCTTCATTATGTACTTTCTCAATTTCACCAATAAGCATGAGACCTATCCTTTTTATGGTTGCGAAGGTTTTTTGGTGAAGTTCAGCTTGTTTTGTAGCTTCTTCTAGAGTAAGGTGATTCTGGACCTCTAAAAGAGCTTTTATCCTTAGCTCCTTTTCTCTATCTTCTGCGGCTTTCCACTGGGCTTCAATATTCTGTAGATGTTTAGGTAGAGTCGTGTGTAGTCCACCGGGATGAAGATTAAATTTATGGAGGCAGAATGCTATGGCTTCTTCAGGTTTTCCTTTTTCTTCATCATTGGCTAGTTCGTATCTTCTTCTAATAGAACCTAAATGCCCAAATTCTTTCAGTCTTGCCACAATTTTGTCAATTGTGGGTTTGGCTTTTCTAGGTGGATCCTCCTTTGCCATTTTACTAGTATTCTTCTTTCTAATCAGAGGAACTGTGTCCTTGGTCCCTGTCTCTTCTAGATCTTCCTCTTGGATGCTGGGCGTCGGTTCTACTTTCTTCCTCCGACCCTTGGGCTGTTCTGTCGCCGGTTTCTTCTTTGGTGCGGGCGACCTTTTGTAGACAATCTTGGCTGGTGCCCTTTTTGACAGATTTTGAAGAATCTCAGTATACGTGCCAAACCGATTGGCACCAAGATCCAAATTTGCATCATTTAGTGCATCGGCATATGCCTTAGCAACCTTGGCAGAGATCTCGTAACCCAACTCAAGAGCATACACATCTCTTGGTTCCACTGCTTGAATGATGCAGTTGTCGGTGGTGACCAGAAAACATACGTCGTCCTTGTAAAGGTCAACAATAGTTGACGATACTCTTTCTCTTTCGTGGATCTTCAATTGGAACTCTTGAAAATCTTCAGTCATTGCTTTGCTTAACTGATCTCCCAGTCGGTTAGCCATTTCAGGGATTTGATGCATGATCGGTTTATTGGTTGTCCAAGTCACTTTACCGATACCTAGGAAGAAATCTAGGTAGAAAAAGTATAGGCACATTAGGAGGGTTCCATACTTGATGGATTTCTTTTTCACAACTCCAAGCCTCTTCATGTTTTCAAATATTTGGCTTTGAAGCATTGCACATATGTTGTATTGGGCATTCTCGTGCATGATGCGGTGCGCAACATGAATTGCACCACTTGGTATGCTGTTCCAGTTGCTTGACTGATAAACCTTGTATCCGATGACAGCAGACACAAAGCGTACTCCATCATCTTCAATGTCATTCACAGTCATAAGTCGACCATCAGACTTCGACTTGGTCAACTTGTTGATCACGGTATTGGCAATGGTGCGAAGGGTTAGCGCTCCCCCTTTATCACTGTATCCGGTTACTCTGTGGAGATCTTCTTTGGTGATCTCGTGCCATGCGCCTCTGGTGAGCCAGAAACCTGGTTTGTGAAGACGACTTAGTACCAGTCTTACTTGGTCGTCCCGGAAGATTGCAGGGTATACACCATTTATTAATTTGGATGATACTAGATTGGCGTACTTGTCAGGAAGTTTACCTTCTTCGCATAGTGACAGATTCTCTCCTTGAATATAAATTTCTCCTAGTTCTTCCTGTTTGGCGTGAATAAACGCTGTAACATCCTCGGTCAAGAGAACTCCTTTTGGTACAGAAGAGAGCGCTCCAGCCATGTCGTTTTCTCTATTCTGAACCAGCAGGATGTTGTATGCTGACCTGTCCACCTGATCTCCTTTGATCAATTTTACGGTAACGGAAGATGAGGCCATACTTGCTAACTGGTAGTTTGCTGAGAGTAGCTTAGATCGATATTGCAAATAGTGATTCTTAGTGATCAAGGTGCGAGAAAAATGTTTAGCACAAGAATTCGTAAATAATACAATAAGCAGAGTGAAAACTTGTGAGTAATTATCCTTTCTTTTATAGAGTTAGGTTATAACGGTAATTACCAAATGGTAACTATTTGTTAAACGGCCACAGTAATAAATGCCTTACCTAACTTTACTTTCCATTTTCCCAACCGGTTAATCATAATTTGCCTTACCGGTTTTCTCCTTGCAGACCGAGTGAGTCCGATTCTCACTAGTCATATCGGGAACGGTAGGGAATCTACCGGTTTCCTCTAAGCCTTCACGGATCAGTTTGCTGATGAAATATCGCCATCAACAGATGGTGATCTTTCCTCTGTCTTCTCTTCGGCGGGGCTCTTTGATTCTTTTACTACCCAAATCTGTTTGATTGATTTCTCAGTCTTCTCTTCCCTTTTTTTTCTTCAGGTTTGACCGGTCCCTTCTCCTTACTAGATAACCGGTTCCTGCACTCTTTGGCTTTGTGTCCAACTTTGTTGCAGTGATAGCAGACTACCCTCATTGTGTCTTTCTTGGGTACGTTCTTCTTGTGTTGGTTGACTTGTCCCAAGAGCCATTGTAATTGTGTGATCCATGGTTCATACAGTTGACTATACTTCGGTTCTTGTTTCTCTTGGTGAGTACCGGCTTTAGGGATCTAAATGCCATTGTCTTGGATTTGCATTCTTCTGCCTTGTGTCCAAATCTGTTGCATGCATAGTAGCAGCCCCTGAAGCTTCCCTTGCTACTATTGGACACAGATATGGGACTGGACCAACACTCACTGGTCTTGTGACCATCTTTACGACAGTTCTTGCAATGACTGTTATTGGTCCTTACCGGTGCATTTTTGCAGTTGTTAGTTTTATGACTTGGTTTCCCACAATGCTTACAAGATGTGTTAAGGATATTCTTACCTTTTTGTGCTAGTGGTTTCTTCTCATCCTTTTTGATTGCATTTGCCCTAGAAGGCTCACCATTTTCATTGGTAACTTCACTGATGAATCCAGGACCGGTTTGATTTTTGTGCCTTCTTTATGCCTTCTTTGAGCTTTAAGTTGCTCATCAAGCTTGGTCGAGTTTTTATTGTATCTTTTCAAAATTTCATTTGTTTCTTCAAGTTTGTTCATTTGTTCCCTTAGTTGATACAATTCTAGAGATAGTCTATTGCATGCTTCATTCCTGTTATGCCAGCTTTTCTGCATGTGAGCATTTTCTTGGGTGACACTCTGCATGTCTTCTTGAAGTTGTAGGATGATAAGTTCATTTGCTCCTACCGCTTCTAGTGCTCGGTCCCTTGCTTTCTCAGAGGTTGTTAGGGACTTGACTGCTGAGTTCCTTTCATCTTCAGCTTTTCTCTTTTTCTTGATTAGTTCAGTCATCCTCAGGGCATTGTCCTCTTGATCTCTCTTAAGATTAGAGATCTGATCAGTCAGGATCTGATTCTTGTCCATGAGTTCAGATACTGCCTCCTCAGCTTCATCAGATCCACTCTGCCTAGAGAGTTCATCAATGGTTTCATTGCTCTCATTTAATTGTAACGCTAGCTCCTTTCTCTTTGCAAGTGATCTCCTGAATTTGATCTCCAGAGATGTAATGATGTCATTAGCTTCCTCGAGCTGTTTTTGATACCGGTAAACTTCCATGATCTTTCTCTCAAGCTGTTAGGCTTGGTAGTATAGAGAACTTAGCTCTGATACCAATTGTTAGTACTAAACCGGTTACTGAGAGGGGGGGTGAATCAGTAAATATCATCTTTTTGCATGTTTAAAACTTGTAAACAGATAATTAAATGTAAAACAAAGTATAGTCAATTATTCACAAGCAGAAACAGATCACACAGATCAACTCAAGTATTTATACGTGGAAACCCTCGGTTAGAAGGAAAAAACCACGGTGAGACAGAGCTCACAACTTCACTATCGCAAAATGAAGGCAGCCTGTTAGGAGCTTACAAAAGCACTGATTGAAGTGCTACCCGGTTAAGGGATTTTACAAAAGATCTGTTAAGATCTGAACTCTGTTAGGAGTTGCATGGTTACAGGACTTTGAACATCTACAAAGTTGTTACCCTGTTAGGGGATTTTACAAAGAACCAATTAGGTTCACCCTGATAGAGGGATTTCAATATGCTTTCATTCCTTATATAAGTAATGATCTTATTTTGACACTGTCTGTTAGATTAGATCATACCTGTTGATCTCTTCTTCAGTTTGCCTGGTTGTTGATCTCTCTTTCTTTCTTCACCTCTGTGCCTGTAGCACTTCTCAGAAGATATCTCTCCTCTGCTCTGTGCAATCATTAACTATCAACAACAACTTTTCTTTGTGTCCTATGACCTATATTTATATTAGAGTTCATCGTAATGAAACCCTTAACTCATAGAACCGCTAGGCTGCAAACTCCGCATTAAATCATGCAATCAGCAAAAAGCTATTCGCTTTGATCTGGAGTTCACCTTCCAAAAGCATCCGCAGGAATAAATCTAACTCTTGTTAAAAAGGTAACTCTACTGCTCAGCGGTGGATGTCGTGTATAATCTGGCTTTTGACTTAAACTGTAACTCAAACTGATCCATAAAATCCGGATCGGATCTATCTTGCAGTTAGACCGGTATACTCTTATACCTGATTTGTCCCTGTATGCTTCATAAGACCGGTTCTGCGTTCTTGATTCGGTCTACCGGTGAATCTATCAAGATAGTCAACCGGTGCATACATTCTGTTCGTCATCTACCGGTGTTGTCTAAGTAATGTGAGTGACCGATGACCCTTTACCGGTGTGAGGTTTGTGAAATACACTAATGGCAACTCATATTGCTAACATCAGGGACATCCCTGAGACGGGGACTTGGCGTTCCCAAGTCCCCCCACCACTGCTTTTGCGCCACCATCTTGTCGCTGGGGGTTTCTGCAAGCAAAAGTTGCAGCTGCAGCTCTTGTGATAGAAAGGGGGTTTATTGGCCACCGTAAAGGTCACTGTTACAGACAAACACACACTACATATGCATATTTATGAATCTATGTACATGATTTTGTACTTGTTTTGATATCATGCTACTCATTGTAATCATCTTTATGATATTTTTGATATTCATGTTGCAATTTTGGTATGCTCAAGTATTTGGTATTATAATTTATTAGTTCTTATACTAGTATACAACATTTCATAACCAACATTTCAAGTACTATGTATAGTATATTACAGCACCCTCCCCCTTACCCTGCCGTCGTCCCCAAATTAAAGCCCTTTTTTCGCGTCCTAGATACATTGTGTCACTCCATAACTAATTGTGTCCCCCAGTGCCCGTGTTACAATGGTATATAATACATTTCAAGTTAGATTTAAACAAGCCTTATGGGCTCAATCATATTTAGCTAATTTATTTATTATTGAGCAGATGCTGCAGAAGAGAATGTTGAAAACTGCAAGCACAAGCATTGCAGAAAATGATACAGTGCAGGAGATATACAATAAGATGCAAAAGTTTTTGTAAATATAGATGTTCCAGTTTCGTCATACATCACCTTGAATTGTGACAGTGTAAAAGCCCTCCTTAAGATTCATCCATTGTTATTAAACTTGATGAACATCTAGGAGTTGACAGATATCAGAGAACTAATGAATCTGAAGGAATTCAGAAACCTTTAAAACACAGAAGTGAATAGCAATGATGCAGAATCCTCCACTCACATTTTCACAGATATAAATGGATACATCTTTGACTTAAAGAAGCACATTGATCTGCTACTCCCTGTCCGCATTAAAGAGCAGAGACTCACAAACCTTGATAGAGAGAGTTCCTTTCTGTTTCTTTCCTTGGAAATAATAGGGCTTACAAGGTGAGGGCTGGAAGCCAGTTTTCAACATTTTTTCTTTTTTTGAAATTGAAGGCTCTATTCTTTCCAGTTTCCAGTATTGTATCTAACTATTGAAATGGTTTGTGAAAGCAGTGAACTCTTATTTTGACCCCAACAATCTTTTAGATCACTTATTTTATATTTATGTACACTTGCCACTGATTATAGGGACAAATTCTCTCTGACGCAAATGCTATAGAAGAAAATGTATCCTGAAGTATCATCAGTGGATGTCATAGCACCAACTGCAAATAAAACTGCTCGGTTTGCCACACATATACTATATTTTATAACTGTTCATAAGAACAAGAAGTATTTGTATCATCACGGGCTATTTGCATTAGTTCAAGCTATTATGATGAATATTTTAAACACTGAATTGTAACATAGTTAAAATTGCAGTAAACTTTGCTTTCAAGAAGCTCTAGACCTGCAAAAAGTTGAAGGCGGCAAGATAGTTAAAATTGCAATTTGATGGAGATGTTTTTTATTACATTTATTTAGTATTTTAAAGCACAAATGATGTACGTAGGACTTGATTCCCAATTTGTAGGATGCCAAGATATTTATGTATTATTTTCAGATATCTCTCAAATTATGCTTAATTGGAACCAGGTTTATGAAAGCCAAATTAAGACATTTATGAACTGCCAATCGACAATTCAATTTCATTGGGTTACAAACATTCTTTCTTTTTGTGATTGTCCCTTTCTGTCAAATGTTTTGTTCTCTCTCTGCATGTTTATTTTTTGTCAAGTGTTTGTTTTGTTTTGGTTGTGTACAAGGTGTATACTGGTTTTTCTTTCTGTCTTATTTCTTCAAAACTTTTTTCATTTTTTTTTGTTTTGGTGTTACATTTTCATGGTAGAGTAGAGGAAGAGACAGAGCAGAGGAAGAGACGCAGCAGGGGAAGAGGCAGATCAGCTAAGGGCAAGTCTTCTTCCAGGTAATTTTTAATAACACGAAAGAGCTAATCATTCCTTATAAATAACTTTCATTTTAGATTGAAGTCATTTAGTCTTAGTAGTTTTCACCTTCTTAATAGAAACTTCCTGATCATGTTCGTCCTCACCTTTCTCACCACCCATACCATTTTCATCCTTAATTTCATTATATGTCAAACTTGAATAATATGCACTTAAGAACCACTTCCATCCTTTTTTGTCATAAATTTTAAACCAAATACTGCAATATCTCAGACTCACTCCTTAACATGGCCATTGAAGGCACTCACTATTTGTTTACATATTTTCTGCAAGCTTTCCCCTCTTTGCTTGGTTGTAGTCATGAGTTGCTCTTCTAGGTATTCAAATGTGCAATATAAATCCATCTGATAGTTATTTTCTGCAATATCTGTCCGACTCACTAGTTTTCTCCAAGTTTTTTAAAGAGGTCAAAGATGTGAATAAAATTGGGAGGACAAGCTTGTTCAAAGATGTGAATTAGGTTTGTTGGATGGATGATATGTGGTGCTATCAAATAGCTTTATTATCCTCTTAGTATTATTGTCCTTGAAGCTTTTGCTGTTGCTTGCATTATGATGACAGTGGTGGGCATGACACATTTGATCTTGGATATAATTTGATGCTTTAATATGATTCATACATTTTCACCTAATCCCCATTAGTTATTTTTAACCCCCTTGGAATATAATGAAGTGAAATTCCGATGCAAGACCTGGCAAGAGTTCATATAACCGGTGTAGAGAAGATATTTGAAGTTCCTTATGATCACTAGCACCTGCTGTAGACGGAAGCCATATTTCCAGAATAGCCAACCCAGCCTTTGAATTCTTTGTGTTCTCAGGCAATTAGTTAATCTTCTCCTGCACAGCTAATCCATTCGGGTTTGCTATCAACTCCTTGCATGACAGTCTTCTACATCAGCTTCACTGTATGGGTTTACCATTCTTTAGACAATTGACATTATTGCCTTTCATTTCAACAGAGATTTGTAAGGCTCACTGAAAGGGATATGATTTTTCCTTGGTTTCAGATTAGTAGATTTTATAGAATTGATAATGAAAATCTTAATTTCATCTATTGAGATGTTTGGAATGTTTTGAAAATTTATAAGATGGGTGCCATTGTTTAACTCAAGTAAATATCACTTTTTTGTTACTGCAACAAGCAAAACTATTATTGTAACATGGATGTAAGTTTTACCTTGGAGCTTCTTCCAATTAGAATTCTAATTCTTGATTGATCTTTGTTCTCTTTCCCTTATCAATACTTTGTTTTTGAATTAGACCGTTTTATGTTTACTGGCATGATTGGGGACAGCCCTCTGGAATACCATTTTATTTTTAGTCACATGCTAATTTTTGTGAAGGATGTTCTTGCAACATTGGATGTTCGAGTGTTAAATGTGGCCAAACAAAGGTATGCATTCCATTATATTTTTCTTTGGAATATAAATGAATTGCAATAAAAATTAAGATTGATAGGCCTGATTATATTCTCTCTTCTCTCTCTCTAATTTCACATGTTTATTTTGTCTAAAAGATAGATTACCAGTTGTCATATATTGCGGGCAAAAACACTTGTATCTGGTTGTTCTTGGAACATGCGGGTTGGAGGCCTCTCTCCCAACAATCAGATATCCCAAAGAGAGTTGAACAAGTTTTTGAATAGTAGTAAGGGATAGAATTGGGCTTTGAACTTTTCTTTAATAATATTTTTAGCATTGTAACATGTAAAAATAAAAACTTCTCAAAATTTTTGGCGCTCTACAAATTTCTAAACTTTGCGCTTTCATGGTGGATGAATTTGGTGGGGGGCAAACCCCTGTTGGTGAGCCCCCACTAGTAGTTGTCAATCTTGCGCTTGAGGGACCTAGTGGTTCCACTTGTCAGGAACCGACTCTTGCTGGAGTCACAACATGAGATGGAGACAATGGGAATACTAGGGAAGGGAGACCAGGAAAAGACCCAATCCAGTGCTTTGATAGAAGGCTAGAAACAAGTCTTCGAGGGTGACTTCCAAAAAGGAGGGGGATATGGTGGTGGTACCAAACTGCACACAAATCAAGGGGGAACGACTATTTAGGGTTTTTGATGCAGTGGTTGACTGTATTGTTGCCTCCATGAACAACACTTTGGTTGGTTATTTTTTCTCCTTTCAATCACCCATTAACATGGTCAGAAAGTGGGTTTCTCAAAGGTGGAAACTCAAAAGAAGCGTCACAACTAGTGCAATGTCAGGATCCTTATTCTTGTTTAAGTTTATGATAACAAAAGACTTGACCCTCATACTGCACATGACAGACCATCGATCCTTTCCCTACTAGAAAGTCAAATGACAACTACTAGTCCATTTGGATGCCGACCTGTGATGTGGAACGTTGAGCGATAAGTCAACAAATGGAAACACCCAAGTCATCACCTCGTTGCCTAACACCATCTTTATCAACATTGGCCAACTGTGAGCATGTGGCCGCAACACCTCGTGATCTCGCGTTGAATAAAGATCGTTTAAATTGCATCACGTGATCACTAGAACTATTGATCTTGTCCTTTCTTTAATCGTCACTTACAACATACACTCATTCTCATGCAATAAAAGTTGATCACCTTTTTGACTGGGTTAAAACATGTTCATTGATTTTTGCCATTGGCTAAAAGATTAGAACACAAGTTGTAATTATTTTAACCACAGTATAATCAACAACTTTAATATTTAAAACTCTACAATTAGATGTGACCAATCAACCACATTTATTTGTCACCAACTGTCATGCAACCCCGTCCTACGTTCTCAGTTACAAATGAACCAAGACACGTAGAACCATCTCATAATCCCGCACTGAATAATCCTTGAGCAAGTTTGATCACGAGATTGTGAGGACCGTTGATCCGTGCAACATTTTAATTCGTGAGCTCCAATGGAGCCAAATATTCGTCGGGCACCTGATAGATGGCAAAGTCTCTTCGTCCTGCGATCAATCGGGTCCATCTTGTGACATCATCATGAGATCGCAGGGAAAATGGGAAAACAACATGTAGCCCACCGCTTGAAAAGGTAAAGGGTCCCGCCAAACATGAACAGTTAATCCCTAGCTCGGTGAAATAAAAGGAAAAGGCTACAGGGCGAGATTTTAGGAAACAACACTTAAGGGTCCCCTTTAATGACGACTAACCCCTTGGTCTTAAGAGCAAAAAGGTAACGAAAGAAAAGAACAACGCATGGTTTAATGAAAAGATTTTAATTGATCCAGAGCCCCAATCCCTAAAAAAGAGAAAGGGTGATAAATAATCGTAAGGGATGAAAGCAAGGTGAAGAACATACCTCCTCAGATGATTTTTCATCGAAATCACAAGGCAATTAAGTGCATGAAGGCCAGAACAGGGCACCTACTCAAAAATTTGAAAAGGGCTCCTCAAAATCTTAACAATGGTAATCTCAAGAATTTTAGAGTACCAAAAGTGGCTCTGTTTGGGGATGTATGCCTCTTGCAGGCATAACAAGATCATAGATATCTGGTTAGAGAAGACTAAACACCTTCCACATAACTTATTCTTTGAAGCAAAAAGAAATCAGACTTACCTTTTGTTTGGTGGCCCCGGGCCACCAAACACAAAACACCAATTCTTTCATTTATCCCAAATCTGATTTTCGTCAACATATAGGAGCAGAAAACTGAAAATGTCATCACACACCCGCTGTCCACATACATAAGCATTCATTGGTTGAAAAGTGATTCCATATTTGCAACTGCTAATGTTCTTCCAGTCACACCTAAAAAAATGGTCATACTCCAACAAGTGTGGAACATTATTTATTTCATCTTTAGGTGGTCTGGAAATGCAAAATTCATTATGTAATGCATTAACATACAATATGCAATGATCACCATGCATTACCCCACATTCATCTGGCTGAAAAGAAGTTGAAAACAATGATTTATCTTCATGCATACCTTCAATTTCACACAATGGTTCAATCATCAAAACATTTGGTTCCTCAATGATGTCTTCATATAATGGGTTAGAAACCAAGTGCAAACATCTTTCATAAATATTGTGGCAAAGGACAAAGTGATCTATATCATCATCTTCATCAAATAATTCATAATATTCTTCATTCAAATTGTTATCGAAAGAAGATAAAAATGAATATGAACAAGAACGATGTTCATTATTGTAGTCCTTCATGACATGAAGGCTCACTATCATACCTCTCATCTTCTTCATCAACAAAGTAACTATATGAAAGTGATTCATACACACATGAATCAATATCATCAACACTTTGGAAACTTGCATCATCATTATCTGATGCACAACCTTATTCGTTTTCTTGATAGAAGCTACACGACCCATCAAAAACATATGACTATTTGTCTGTATCACATGTAGCCTCTGACATGGAACAAGAAATCATTCCATCACATGGTGTGAACTCAGAAAATAGCTGTATCTCTACTTCAACTGTACACATTTCTTCACTAACCTTTTCATCTACAACATGAGGAATAACCACTGACAAACAACTCTCTTCTCTCATACTATTTGAATCAAAATTACATACATGATTAGCATGATCAACATGGATATCTTAACTCCTCAACTCACACCCATCATTTGATTGTTTATGACAACGAACACTGGCTGAAAGGAAACCTTTCATGATTCTATATTTTAAATTATTCTGAATATCCATTGCTATCATAAATGCCTGATGCAAGGTGCTAGGATTTTTATCTCTTAACAAGAAACTCAACTCTTCATCAAAAGCCCCCAAATAAACTACTAAGCACACTTCATCATTAGTCCTATAACTGATTGAGATTTCACCCAATGTTTTTACAAATTTGATGTTGAAAGAAGGGACTAACTCGCCTTCTTCAATCTGAATCTCCACGAGTCTTTGAATCAATACATGTGGGTTAACCCTTTCACCAAACTACTCCATAAAAACTGCAACTAATTCTTCCCAAGAAAAAATAGAATGTGCTGGTGAAAAGGAAAACCTATCTCTGACATCTTCCTTCAAAGTTTGCACAAACAACCTCATGAAAACATCCTCATGGCAGATCTCAAAGTCACTCATCATATCTGAAAACTTCTACAAGTGCTTACTTGTACAATTAAGATTCTTCCCACTAAACTCTGGTAGACATTTCCTAATCTCGGAAGGAATAACTTTGGGAAGCCTCTAATGCCATCAAAACGAAGTGACATGTATCTTTGCATAGAGAAAAAACTAGAAGAATTTTCCATGGGCATCATACTATGCGAAAACATACTTGGTGTTTCTCACATATACGTTAAAATCACACCCACTTATACAATATTGTGTTACATCTTGTAGCATTAAACCTATTTCCCTATCACCAAATGCAACTAAAACATACTTCAACACTCTAATGCAAAAGATGAAAATCCCAGAAGTATGTAACAATTACCATTCCCTCACTTAGTGCTGAAATCACTCAATAAGGAAACAACTTTTTACAACGGATTTTCATGAAAAATACTTTGTAGATGAAAATAAAAAATACATGGAGGTGTTGTGTCAACAAATCATCTTGTTGGTTGGAAAACTTGACAGGTCTGAAACTTACTTCACACCTTCACTTAATCCTTTGGTAGAGTCGCCACCTCTTTGTAGAGGACAAGTACTTTAACTACTGAAAGTTCCTTTCTACTCACATTTTCTCAAAAACCAACATCAACACAACAACACTTCACCATCAACAACATAAGCTCTTCATATTTCCTTCCTTGGCTAAGAACCACATCACATGGGCTTGAAATCTGCTTCAACAAAGCTGCAAATCCTTCATTTCTTTCACTTTAACAATGCAATTGATGCAAGCAAAGATCTTGGAGTTGGCACTCACACTTGGTGAGATAATATAAGACTTTTACATGACATGGAGAAATTTGGTTTAGCTTTGCACTTGATGACATCAGTAGATTATCCAACCACCCTTGAAAAACACACTTGGCTAAGGGGAAGAAAATTTTAAAACATGACTCTATATAGCAACAACTTAGGGTAAATTCAACAAAGCAAGGAGCAAATCACTATAAGCTTTGTTGCACAAGTTTTTAACAAATCTCTTGAGTTATTGGTGACATGGATGGGCTAACATAATTGAGAAATAAATTTTTAGGAAGGCAAGGAGACATACACTCACTATAAACCATTGTTGCAAAACACAACTTACTTTACATTTCCTCCCCAGTAGAGTCGCTGTTTTGTTGCTTCCTAGTTTGACATGGTTTACACTACGAAATAACTACCAGTACTCTTCAACAAATTCTAAGGAGAATTCAACTCCAAGTAGCAAATTCCTAAGAGGATTGGACCAACTGACAATGATTACAAATCCTTCTGCACTTTAGGCTCTACAAAACCAAGGTGGGTAGACCTCAATGCATTTCAATACATACTTTACAAACTTACAACATGACATTGCATAAATAGATATATCTCATATGAGGCATCAAACATGACATGGAGATACTAGATGATGGCTGATCACCCATTGAACATCAACCTGTATGGAGCATGAGATAGGGTAGGACAACATACTTGCATGAAAGTAAATGATATTATGTGATTTAATCAATGTTTGCAGCAAGAAAACGTAAGGAAAATGAGTAGACAAAACATATGTAAAACTCACAACCAATTGAGATCAATGCCTTATCCTATTGGGCCACAGAGCCATGAGAATCAAAACATTATACAACATAATTTATCAATAGAAAATGCTCTAAGAAATGTTGCATTACACCACTCTTTAACAGTAATCCTAACCCAACCTACTTGTCAAATCCTTGCACATACCCAGTAAATTTGTAACTTCTAACAAGCATTTAATTGATCCATTAGACCAAAGCATGAAAGAAAAGTCACATATCTCGCAACAAGACACTAAGAGAGAATAACTGTTTGTTTTATTTCTCTTAAAACTTAACTGGTGTGCACAATGGACAGAATTGAACCAACATTATATTTCATTGAAAATCTATGCTATTTTTGTCATATAACATAAATATAGCTTACAACTAAAAAACACTACAAAAGAACTCAACCTAGATTCATAATATTTCTCTTTGGAAGATTTACAAGACTACCCATCATTAGAAAACCTGCTACTGGAACCAAAAACCCAAAAGTTGGAACCCCTAAGCTTCCAAGGCAGAAATTTTTGAGAAGAGAGAAGGAAAGAATATATAGATAGGAGACTAGATTTGATCTAGTGTTGCCACCTATCCCTCTCCAATTTGAATGGTCCAGATATCTTCTCCCTCCTACACTAATGACCCTAGGATTCCAAAATTAATTGGAATGCAACAAGCTTCAAGTCATAACCTAAAATTGACCTAACAAGATTTGATACATAAAAAAATCATTACACTAGCATAGTATGCTATATCTTAACTTTCAAATGTGAACAAACCACCAACTGATGAAATATAAAAGTTATGAGGGGTGCCAATATCATTCCCTATATTGGTATCAAAGTTGCAGAGTTGACGTGTATCAAATATTTTTAGGAATCTTTGCAAGCCCATGATTGACTGTCATTGTTGCGGTGCACACAAGGATGCAAGATTCTGGGCAACCTCTCTCCCTCTTTCTAGAGGTTACCACATAATTTCGAGGTCTCATCTACCTCTTCATTGCTTTGCATTCCTCAGCAATGCTGACACCAGTAAGTATGATAGTGTTAGCCAAATGGATACTGAGTTTGCAACACCAATTTTCTTTAAATATCCCTTTGGCTATCACTCTCCATTTAAATACCCCTCTGGCTATGATATGCACAACTCCTTCCTTCCATCCCAGTAAACTTCCTGCAATTGCATCTTCCAAAATTTGGCCATGTTCCAAAAATTGCCTCCCTTCTATAGAACATCCAATTCTATTTATATCTGAATAATGAAGTCTGCTGGGAAGAACTATATATATCTTCTAAAAACATACAACTAGGAGAATCTTGCGACTGTTCTTCTTGAAAAACTGAAAAGTTGCTCGCATGTAATGTTCTACATATCTTTCACAGTATCAAATCTTACTGTTAGCCCATTGTAAACCTGAGAATCTTTTGGATTTGCTGGCCACAATGACCCTTTGATTCTTGTGCATGCCACATCAATTGCCTATATTTATGGAAAGGCCCATCACGTCTCCATCTCTGCTTTTGAAACTCCTTACCGTGCTGTGAAAATCTCGTGATAGTATGATGGTTTGTCACCATTTAACTTTTAGCCACTGTGCACTGACCCTCGTACTACACATGACAGACCATCGATCCTTTCCCTACTGGCAAGCCAAATGACAACTACTGGTCCATTTGAATGCTGACCTGTGATGCGACCCTTTGATTCTTGTGCATGCTACATCAAGCACCTACATTTATGGAAAGGCCCATCATGTCTCCATCTCTGCTTCTGAAACTCCTTATTGTCCTGTGGAAATCTCGTTATAGTATTATCGTTTGTCACCATTTAACTTTTAGCCACTGTGTACTGACCCTCATACTGCACATGATAGACCATCGATCCGTTCCCCGTTGGCAAGCCAAATGACAACTACTGGTTCATTTGAATGCTGACCTGTGATTTGGAACGTTGACTGATAAGTCGATAAATGGAAACACCCAAGTCATCACCTCATTGCCCAACACCATCTTTATGAACACTGGCCAACTGCGAACACGTGGCGAGATCTCATGATCTCGTGCTGGATAAAGATCATTTAAATTGGATCACGACATCACGAGAACTATTGATCCCATCCTTTCTATAATTATAACTCGCAACATAAAATCATCCTCGTGCAATAAAATTCAATCACCTTTTTGACTTGGTTAAAATATTTTTGTTGATTTTTCCCATGTGTTAAAAGATTAGCACACAAGTTGTAATTATTTTAACCACAGTATAATCAACAACTTTAATATTTAAAACTTTGCAATTATATATGACCAATCAACCACATCCATCTCGTGATCCCGCACTGAATAATCCTCGAACAAGTCTGATCATAGGATCGCGAGGATCGTTGATCTGAGCAACATTTAAAACCTTGAGCTCCAATGGGGTAGACTATTCGTCAAGCACCTGACAGATGGAAAGCCTCATCCTATTGCGATCAACCGGGTCCATCTTGTGACATCATCACGGGATCACGAGGCAAATGAGAAAACAACATGTAGCCCACCGCTTGAAAAGGTAAACGGTCCCGTTGAACATGAATAGTTAATCCCTAGCTTGGTGAAATAAAAGGAAAAGGCTATAGGGCGAGACTTTAGGAAACAACACTTGAGGCACAAAAGATTAAAAAGGACCCACACCTAATCATGTACGGTGCTGGGTCTTGTCTAATAGGTCCCCTTTAATGATAACTAACCCCTTGGCCTTAAGAGAAAAACGGTAACGACAAAAAATAGCGCAAGGTTTAATGAAAAGATTTTAATTGATCCAAAGCCCTAAACCATAACAAATAGAAAGGGTCAGAAACAATCAGAAAGGACAAAAGAAAGGTGAAGAACATACCTCCTCAGATGATTTTTCACGGAATTCACAAAGCAATTAAGTGGATGAAAGCCAAGATAAAGCACCTACTCAAAAATTTCAAAAGGGCTCCTCAAAAGTTTAATAGTGGCAATTTTAGGAATTTGAGATTACCAACAGGTGGATGAAACACTTTACAGGTCCATGATTGGTAAGCTATAGTGTGTGGTGCACAACATACCTGACATAGCACATGTAGTTGGATTAGTGGCCATATTTTATGCTAATCCTAAGGAATCTCATTTGATTGCGGTGAAGAGAATCTTCAGATATCTTAAGGGAATATAAGACTATGGTCTCTGGTATGGATATAAATGTGATTTTGTTAGTCCTAACCGGTTACTAAGAGGTGGGGGGGGGAATTAGTAAATACAATTTCTACTTCAATTTATCCTTATATATATATTCTTGCAAAATTAAAAGAATATAACAACACTCATAAACATAAATTGAAATACACAGGTCAACACAACATATATACGTGGAAACCCTTGATTAGAAGGAGAAAACCACGGTGGGACAGAACCCACAACTTTACTACTCTAGTAATAAAGGTGCCATGTTAGAGGCTTACAAAGCATTGGTAAGAGTGCTACCTGGTTAAGGGATTTGGTAGAAGACCTGTTAGGATCTTGACCCTGTTAGGAGTCGCCTGGTAAGAAGACTTTCAACACCAATAAAGATGTTACCCGGTAAAGGGATTTATACAAAGAACTTATTAGGGCTCACCATGATTAAGGGATTTTAATATGCTTCACAATCTAAATCAATGATCAATGATGACACTTTCTGCCTGATTAGATCATACCTGTTACCCTTTCCTCTGCTTGGCTGTAGAACCTTTCTCTGTGTTTCACTTCTCGTGACTGTAGCTCCTGTTAGAAGATATCTCTCTCCTGCTCTGAATATTCAACAACACTTCTTTCATATCCTATGACCTATATTTATAAAAAAACTAATCTTATTAACAATACAACTCATAGTTCCGCCAAGCTGTAAACTCACCCATAAATCAAGCATGCAGAAAAATCTTGCAAACTGATCTTGAGTTTACCTTGAAACACTCTTAGATAAAATAAAGTTAACTCCAGTTTCAACTGTGACTGCTTCATATAATCTGGTTCGGATTATCATGCACTTAATCGGTAATAAACTTGTACCCGGTTAGTCATACCTTGCTTGTATATCTCCCATGATCGGTTGAAAACACTTACACCGATATAATCGTGATTGGTTAAGGTATACTGCTTCCTCCTTTAGTCTACCAGTTCATAGTTACGAGTACCGGTTTTCCAATGGGATGGATGTTTGCCTCTGACTTGACCAATGACAACTTAAATATGTCAACAATCTTCCCCTTTGGTATTTGTGGCAAAACATCACTTGAATCATCATATCACTTGTCTTGTAGACTTCCCTTGTAGACTTTCTTGTCTACCTGTGACACACTGTGTATCTAATCTTACACTGATTTTCTAACTGCCCTGTATCTGAGATCTTCTCTCCCATTCTTTTCTTTCAGTATGTGAGATCTTCTTCTTTCCCATTCTTCTCTTTCATCTGTGAACTGGTCTTCTTCCCCTTTTTGCCTCCATAGGTCAAAGGGTTGTTACTTCTGGAAATGTTTCCTTTCATAGCTGTAACTTATTGAAAATACCCCTATATATTTTCTTTGCTGAATCAAGGAAAGGCTTCCAAATACCTGTGACATGTTCTAAGTTCTTGTTCGTTAATTGCAGTGAGACAATTATGTTCTCCATGTCTTCTACTGTCTTGTAATTAGGTTATCTACATCGGTTGCAGTTGTCTGCATTAGATCAAATGTGGGGGCAAGAAACAATTGGAATCTAATAAGATCTTGAATTCTCTTTGTCTTCTCTTTTGATGCTTTTCTAATAATGAGAGCAAGATTGGTCAATTCCCTGCTGTAATCTGTTGCAGAAGAGGTCTTTGCATCAAACTTTAGATGAAATAACCTTTATCTCTTCTGAAGTCTTAGATGTCTTCTCAGTAATATCTTGAACAAAGTCTTCAAAGTTTGAAGTCCTTGTGATTAGTCTTCCTGCTTCCTGTACCAGCTGCATTAGCTCTCTGGTTCTTGCAGTTACAATGACCTTCAATTATTCAACCTATTTGAAGAATATCAACTTGCTTCTTCTCATAGTGATCAATGGCTATTGTCTTCGGATCGGTGACATCTTCTTGAATTGCTTGTGCCAGTATCTCTAATTGATCAATAACAGGTTCATCCTCATCAATATCTGCATCCGGTATGAAGTTGTGCAAGATGTTTCTTACACTAGAGAGGACCATGTCTTGTTTCCTCTTAGTGAGCTCTTTTAGTTGCCTTGTTGATATTTTACTTATGTCAAGCACTGTTTCACTAACTTTACTCTTCTTTGCTTCAAACTTGGTTGCAAAAGTTAGTTTTCTTTTCAATAAAGATGTGCTAGGAACATCGACCAGTTCCTCCTGTTTATTCTCCTGAGCAGGTTGTTCTTCTGTAGGCTTCTCCTGTTGTTGAGGTATCTCTTCTTGTTGTACCTCTTGTTGTTGATGCACTTCACCTTCCGGTTTGTACTTCTTCCTCTGAATATACTTCCTCTAGATGTACTTCCTCTTCTGGATGTACTTCTTCCTCCGATGGTTGCTCTGTTTGTTGCTCCTCAACAACATGTTGTTCATTCATAGCAAACTCCTCTTCACCTGTTCCTTTATTAGTAGTCATCTTTTCTGATGACTCTCCCTGTACTTGATCTGCTGGTTGAACTTGTTCGCCCAGATTCATCTGTTCACTGAATGTGAACATTCAGTTGGAACTTGTTGCTCATTCGTTGAAGATTTTTCACAAGTTGTGAATTGTACCGGTGGTACCTCTACTCTTTCAGGTTCCTCTTGAGAGATTTCTTAAGGATCTACAGTATTTAGAGTACTGAAGTCATATTGCTGCCAAAACTGTAGTGTATCATTATATACTTCTTTTTCATATCCATTGATAATTTTGGCAACCCTGTTCTTTGTGTCCAAATTCATTGACACTGCTTCCATTAGAAGTTTTGTTGTCTCTTCACTGAGACCTGGTTTTATCTATGTCAATGTATCTTTTACAATTTATTGTTGGCTACTAAACCGGTTCTCCATTTAACCATAATTCTTTGATTCAGTTCTGAAGGAAATTTAGCCCTATAATCTCTAGGACTTTTGTTGAAATCCAAGAAGGTTTCCAACAAACCAACTTCTATTTTCTGCTTATCCTCTTCTACTAAAACATTGAACCATTTGGCTGCATTTGACACTTCTCCATAATCCATAACTTCATCAACTATATTATCTACAGTTAAGGTTCTAACTTTACCTTTAATTGGGGATGCAAGTAGGGTTGGTGGAGTCAGATCACCAGCTTTATCATCAGTGATATCAACAATGACCGGTCCAGTTGATATCTTTGCTTTGCTCTGAGTCTCAGCTCCTAGCATGCCTTTTCCTTTTCTGGTATCTATCATGAGTGGCTCTTTGGTCTTTTGGCATTCTTCTTCTAGCTGATGTTGTTGCTGAAGAAGATTCATCCATGTGGAAACTCCTTCATGCACTTTATCTACTTCACTAATCAACACCTGACTTATTCTTTTTCTTATCTTAAAACTTTGTTTGTGCAGGTCATCTTGTTGGGTTGCTTCTTCCAAAGTGAGATGATATAGGATTTCAAGTAGAGCTTTTGGCATTCTTCTTCTAGCTGATGTTGTTGCTGAACAAGATTCATCCATGTGGAAACTCCTTCATGCACTTTATCTACTTCACCAATCAACACCTGACTTATTCTTTTTCTTATCTTAAAACTTTGTTTGTGCAGGTCATCGTGTTGGGTTGCTTCTTCCAAAGTGAGATGATTTTGGATTTCAAGTAGAGCTTTTATTCTTAGCTCTCTTTCCTTGTCAATTGAAGACTTCCATCTTCCTTCTATTATCCCCAGTAAATTATCCGATATTATTTTGTGAAGTTCAGTTGGAGTGTAATTGAACTTGTAGGGACAGTAAACTACAACTTCTTCTATTTTTCTTTTATCCTCTTCGCTGCTTAGTCCATATCTCCTTCCAACTACTCCCAGTCCACCTGTCTCCTTAACTCCTTCAACCACTTCTTTAATGGTTTTCTTCCTTCCTCTTGGTGCATCCTCTTTCATTGATTTTGCAGACTTTCTCTTCCGGTGAAGAATAGTTGTATCTTCGGTTTCTGATTCTTCCCGTTCTTCCCCTTGTTTACTAGACATTTGTTGTGTTCTTTTCCTCTGAACTTTAGGTTCTTTAGCTTCTATTTTCTTCTTCCTCGGTGTAGGAGTCCTTTTTGTATACACCTGTTTAGGTTCTTTAACTGATGAGTTTTTCTTCAAATTTTCCAGAATTTCTTCATAAGTCCTAAACAGGTATGCAAAGAGATCTAGGTCACTCTCTTGCAATGCTTCTGCATATGCTTTGGCTACCTTGGTAGAGATTTCATATCCAAGCTCCAGTGCATACTTAGTTTTGGGCTCCACAACTTGAATTATACAGTGATCGATGCTGACCAGAAAATACACCTCATCCTTGTATAGATCAACAATGGCCGGGGGAATTCTTTCCCTGGCATGCATTCTAAGCAGGAAGACCGCAAAGTAATCGGTCATTACTTTATTAAACTAATTTCCTAGTTTGTTAGCCATATCTCCTATTTGAATCATAATCGGTTTATCTGCTAGCCAAGTTACTTTTCCTATGTCGGGAAAGAAATTTTGATAGTAAAAGAACAAACATACCAGTAGAGCTCCATATTTTAGAAATTTTTTCTTCACAAGATCAAGCGTCTTTAGATTTTCAAATATTTGCCCTCTTACCATGGCACAAATATCGTACTGTGCGCTGTCATGCATGATCCGGTGTGCAACATGTATAGCTCCTCCCGGTACACTGTTGATGTTGCTTGACCGATAGATTTTGTACCCGATGATCGTAGATGCAAATTGAACGCCCTCGTCCTCTATATCGTTCACAGTCATCAACTGATTGTCAGACCTTATTTTGTAAATCTTGCGACTTTTGCATTTCGAATTGTTCTAAGGGTAAGAGCTTCCCCTTTGTCACTATAACCCTTTGCAAGTCATCCATGGTGATCGGTGTGACTGCACCTTTCGCTAGCCACATCCCTGGTTCATGAGCCCTACTAAGAACCAGGCCCTACTAAGAACCAATCTTATCCAATGCAGTCGAAACACAGTGGGATACCTAACTCCATTGATCAAACTTGAAGTCTCAAGCTTCACATACTTATCTTAAAGCTTTCCATCCTAGTAGAGTGAAAGATACTCGCTTTGGATGAAAGTTTCACCCTGTTCTTCCTGCTTGGAGTGGATGAATGCCGTAATGTCTTCAGTCAACAAAACTCCATCAGACCTCGGTGATAGCGCACCTGTCATATCGTTGTCTCGGTTCTGCACTGACATGATGTCGTAAACTGGTCTATTAAATTGATTTCCTTGCACTAGGTTGACAATAGAAGATGATGATGCCATTGTATCTAACAGGTTTACTCAGAGAATTCTTGATAGGATTTACAAAGTTTACTTAGCAAAGACGGTAAATCAAAGCAAGAAATGATTACTCAAGTATAAGAAATGAAAAATCACAATTCGTAATGTAAAGTGAAATGAGTAATCCTTCTTCCCTTAAATAGATTTAGGTCACATCGGCAATTACCAAATGTTAACAATTGTTAATGGCTATAACATTAATGACCATACCTAATCTTTCTTACAACGACTGATTCTCATAAGTTTGCCTGTTATTCAATCCTCGGTTGTGATGTGAACACTTACCTTTTCGTTATATCTGATAGATTGGTAACTTGTTCCGATTGCACCTTTTGACTGTGTGAGATTATTGCTCACCAGCTCTACCAGGAACGATAGGCAAACTACTGGTTCCCTTTAAGCCCTTAGGCTTAGTTCGCTGAAGAGATGTCACCATCAATAGATGATGATCTACCTTTTGTTTTCTCCTCAGCGGAGCTCTTTGGTTGCTTATTGAACCAAATCTTCTTGACTTCTTTTATAGTCTCTTTTCCCCTATTATCCTTTTGGTTAGGAGTCAAGTTCTTTTTGACCAGTTTAGCCATCCCAGTTGCCTTCCATAGATTTACCCTTCTATCCCTATTCTTAGGTGAATGACACCAGGGATTGCTATTGCCTTATGTTCCACAGTTAGCACAGTTGGTTATGCTCCAGTTTGCATTCCTCTTAGGGAATACCGCTCTTGATGGGGATCTGAATGCCTTAGTTCTAGACCTGCATTCATCTGCTTTGTGTCCAAACTTGTTATGAACCTTTGAAGCTTCCCCTGCTTCCACTGGACACAATATTGTGACGTGCCTTACATTCAAAGGTCTTGGTGGCCATTCTTGTAAGAGTTGTTGCAGTAACTGTTAGAAATGAATGGTTTCACCGATGCATTTCTACAGTCATTTATTTTTTGACCCGATTTACCACAATGAGTGCAAGAGGTTTTGAAGGTCTTTTTACCTTTATCTTTTGTCAGATTCTTCTTTTCCTTCTTGCCCTTCTGTGGTTCAGTTTGCATTCCTCTTAGGGAATACCGACCTTGATGGGGATCCAAATGCCATAGTTCTAGACCTGCATTCATCTTTTTTGGGTCCAAACTTTTTGCATGCATAACAGTAACCTTTGAAGCTTCCTCTGCTTCCACTGGACACAATGTTGGGACGTGACCTACATTCAAAGGCCTTGTGGCCATTCTTGTAATAGTTGCTACAGTAACTGTTAGAAATGAATGGTTTCACCGGTGCATTTCTACAATCATTTATTTTTTGACCCGGTTTACCACAATGATTGCAAGAGGTTTTGAAGGTCTATTTACCTTTATCTTCTGCCGGATTCTTCTTTTCCTTATTGCCCTTCTTAACTTTAGAGGATTCACCGGTTTCATTATTTCTTTGACCGGTGTACCCAAGTCCTGTGGGATCTTTGTGTTTTCTTTGAGCCCTCAATTGCTCATCAAGCTTTTCTGAGCTTTCATTGTACCTTTTGAGTGTCTCATTTCTCTCTTGAAGAGTCTTCAACTGTTCCTTTAGTTGATATAATTCAATAGCCAGCCTTTTGCATGCATCATGTTTATCATGCAAATTCTTTTGCATAATAATATTTTCTTGAGTTACAATCTGCATGTCTTCTTGAAGTTGTAAAGCAACAAGATCACTTTCTCTTACCACATCTTCTGCCAGATTTCTTGCTCTTTCAAAGGTCACTAGTGATTTTACGACACTGTTCCTTTCATCTTCAACTTTCCTCTTTTCTTCAATGATTTCAGTCATTCTTAGAGCATTATTTTCTTGCTCCCTTTTCAGGTTGGAGATCTGATTGGTTAGACTCTGATTTTTCTCCATAAGATCTGAGACCGCTTCTTCTGCTTCATCAGATCCACTTTGCCCAGAGAGTTCCTCAATTGTTTCATTGCTCTCACTCAGTTATAGAGCCATCTCCTTTCTTTTGGCAAGTGACCTCCTCAGTCTATTCTCAAGAGAGGCAATTATGTCATTAGCTTCCTCAAACTGCTTTAGAACGTGTATCCCTCCATGATCTTTTACTCTAGCGATTAAGCTTTATATCTTTGAGAACCAAATGCTCTGATACCAATTGTTAATCCTAACCGGTTACTGAGAGGGGAGGGGGAGGGGGGGGGGGGCGTGAATCAGTAAATACAATTTCTACTTCAATTTATCCTTTTATATATATTCTTGCATAATTAAAAGAATATAACAACACCCATAAGCAAAAATTGAAATACACAGGTCAACACAACATATATACATGGAAACCCTCGGTTATAAGGAGAGAACCACGGTGGGGCAGAACCCACAACTTTACTGCTATAGTAATAAAGGTGCCCTGTTAGAGGCTTACAAAGCACTGGTAAGAGTACTACCTGGTTAAGGGATTTGGTAGAAGACCTTGTTAGGATCTTGACTCTGTTAGGAGTCTCTTAGTAAGAGGACTTTCAACACCAATAAAGATGTTACCCGGTAAAGAGATTTATACAAAGAACCTATTAGGGTTCACCCTGATTAAGGGATTTGAATATGCTTCACAATGTAAAGCAATGATCAATGATGACACATTTTGTTTGATTAGATCATACTTGTTACCCTTTCCTTTGCTTGGCTATTGAATCTTTCTCTGTGTTTCACTTCTCGTGACTGTAGCTCCTCTTAGAAGATATCTCTCCCTTGCTCTGAATATTCAACAACACTTCTTTCATATCCTATGACCTATATTTATAAGAAACTAATCTTATTAACAATAAAACTCATAGTTTTGCCAAGCTGTAAACTGACCCATAAATCAAACATGCAGAAAACACTTGCAAACTGATCTTGAGTTTACCATGAAACACCCGTAGATAAAATAAAGCTAACTCCAGTTTCAACTGTGAGTGCTCCGTATAATCCGGTTCTGATTATCATGCACTTAATCGGTAATAAACTTTTTCCGGTTAGTCATACCTTCCTTGACGTATGTCTCCCATGATCGGTTGAAAACACTTAGATGTGTATAATTGTGACCGATTAAGGTATACAGCTTCCTCCTTTAGTCTACTAGTTCATAGTTATGAGTACCGGTGTTCCGATGGGATGGATGTTTTTCTTTGACTTTACCAGTGACAACTTAAATATGTTAACAAATTTCACTTTGAATGTGTTTACTGATGTTGATTGGGTAGGTAATGTTGACAATTGGAAGAGCACAAGTGGAGTTGCATTCTTTCTAGAAGATAAGCTTGTATCTTGGACAAGCAAGGAGAACTGTATATCTCAATCAATATTTGAAGTTGAGTATGTTGCTGCTGCAATTAATTGTACACAAGTAGTATGGATAACGAAGGTTCTGGAAAAAATTCAGGAGAAGGTAACTGAACCGATAGTTATCTATTGTTACAATACAAGTGCCATTAACATTGCAAATAACTTGGTGATGCACTCTAAAACTAAACATATAGCTATCAAATACCATTTTCTTAGAGAATAGGTACAAGAAAAGGAAGTGAGGTTGGAGTATGTGCCAACTAAGGAGCAGGTTGCTAATATTTTCACTAAGCCATTGCCTATGGATACATTTGAGTATCTAAGAGGTAGGTTAGGGGTCATTCCCTTATCCGACTTGAATTAAAAGATGTGGTTGTATGAATCCAAGTGTATCCAGTGAATATCTTTATGTTTGGATTGATGTTATGGGGCTACTCTTTAGGTGGAACAATCTATATAGTAATGTGTTTTGTTTAGTCAGGTACACCAAACTAGATATGAAGTGTGTTTGGCGCCTTTGGCATTGTTGTCAAAGGGGGAGAATGTGTGCATTGTAAAAAGGAAATTGTATGGTGAAACAAAGGAAGAAAATGTTTAGTGTTGCAGAAGGGAAGTGCAAATTGGAGAAGTTCAATGAAAGGGGGAGTAATTGTAGAACAGGTGAAAGACAAAAGTGAGAACATCTCTTTGTTCCTCCTATTGTTGATGTTGAGCAAGGTTGTGCATAATGTATCATGTTAGAGAGAGGAAGAGAGTGTTTCCATCAATGCCAAAGGGGGAGATTATTGGCATAATTGATGCAGTGATGACAAGTGATTTCTGGTGTTGTCATGATACATATTTGATTGCATGATAATCAGTTATTGGGTTCTCATTGATGTCAAGTGTTCACCTAGTGTTCCTAGTTTGTTGCTAAGTATAAGTATGATGATCTAGGTGTTACAACGAGTTTAAGTAGTAGCGATCCTTATGAGAGACTTGGGGATGTCTATGAATGTTAAATGCATGATCTCTATTGTTGATGTAGACGGGTAAGCAAGGTATGATCAGATGAAGGTTAATAGTGCAACTGCTAGAATAGTTAGTGACAGACAATAGGTGATTTGACTGGTTTGTCAAATCTATGATGAGTTATGTGGTGTAGTCATAGGCGAAGGTTGTTGACAGTATGTAGAAGCTAATATGGTGTTGACCACAACTAATTTGAGTGACCGGTGTGAAGGATAGGTGACTTGTGAGAAGAGATAGATTTGTTAACATGTTAAAGTGTTTGTTCTCTTGAATGATAGTTGATAAATTTTTGATTGATGATTGATGTTGACGTTGCAGTGGAATTGGTTGAGTCAGTCAAGATCTGGTGACATGTCTTCATGATTGGAGGTGATGATCTGGCATCACATTTTTTGATGCTAGCGTGTGGAGAAGATTCTAGAAGAAGCATGTGTTTGGTCAAAATGTGTTTGACCCCTTGACACTGAATTCTATGTGTTTGGTCAAAATATGTTTGAGCCCCCAACACTAAATGTGTACTTAAAGTTCAATATATAATGGAGGAAGTTCAAAGTTAATGGTGCTGGTCATGTGTTGGGAAAGTGCGGTTGTAAAGTGGGAGTTGCGATCAAGCCAGGGCAAATTTAAGTGTGTTAAGAAGAGATTGTGTTCTTCAATGGATCTGATCAAGAAGAGGTAGTGCTATTTTACATATTGTTCTTTCTATTGTTCCCGAATAGTTGTAACAATCAATATCCCTTAACCGGGTGGATCCTAGCAGGTCCTTATTGTAAATCCTTTAATAGGGTGGAACATTAGCTTGTGTTTGAAGTCCTCTAATAAGGCTACTCCTAACATGGTAAAGATCCTAACAAGCCTAAGGTAAGTTCGTTAACCAGGTAGCACCTAAGAGTGTTGTTGTAAACTCCTAATAGGGTGCTCCTCATAGGTCGTACTTCAGAAGAGTACATTATTTAGTAGGTGCTAATTCCCATAGTGATTTTCTCTCGATTTGGGTCTCCACGAGATAAATCTCCATGTCAATTTTTCATTGTTATGTGGATGTGCTTATGGTTATGATTTTCATTTGCTACTATTAAGTTAATCTTGTGAATGTTGTTGTAAAATTTAAAAGGTTAAAAAGTTGCATAATTGGTTAATTACTGATTCACCCCCCCCCTCAGTAATCTGATATTAGGATTAACAAGGTGGGTGGCCACGTGTGGTAGAGTGCTGATGGAAGGCGGTGCCATTGTTGATAGCTGGGCTTTGGGAGAATTGATAAATTCTAAATGCATGAGAATATTTGGCTCTGAGTTATTTTTATACAATCTGCACCCACTACTTAACAAAGAGCATTGGAAGCTATGCGTTGTATGATTTGCATTAGGCAGTTGTATGCCATGAATGGATTTCTGAGTAGTGGTTGTTGTCATGAACCCTTAAATTTTTTTCAGGTCTATACTAACTGCACACAAATACTAAAAAATATTTCTAATGAATATAGATTTATGGGAAAGACCCCCAAAATTGCAATTAAAAATGAAAAATGTAGAATAATTTTTTTTTAAAAATCATCATACCATAGAGGTGTAGATTTCACAGTACGACTCAATCTACTAATTTTTTTGCCTTGGATTTGACTTTTTCTCAATATAGGCAAATTTATAGTTGATTTTCATTGAAATGGCCTCCTAAATGCAATGGTGATGCCTGAATAGTCGTATTTTGCAACCGCTAATGAATCAAGCCAAATTTTCTACTCTTGAGAAGTCTTCACACATTGAGAGCTCTAATACCTTATTAGAGTTTTAAGTGAATCTACAACACCACCAAGATCAAATGAAAGATCAAGATAAATTCCACAAGAGAATGACAAGACAATTGTATCAAGATGCATGAAATATATTATTGCTAATATACATGAAGAAAAGGTACATAATAGGTCTTCTTAAATAGGAAATGCAATAAGAGACAATGATAAGGAGTAGATAAGTTATCACTCACACAAGATGGAATGACATGTCCACTAAAGGTGGATCATCCTCCTTTATGCAATGAAGTATGTGCAACACGTGGAGGATGATAATGTTATAAGTGCACTAAAAGTGGATCTCACACATAAAGTGGAATGTAATAACAACTATTACCACCTAAAGTGGAATTTCTCCTACACCATGTGCAAATAAGGTGCAAAATCCTGGGTGTCTTATATCCAAACTACTATGTAATACATTATCTTAAGTAAGCTTAAGTAAAGTGAATGTTTAAGTACATGAACACCCAGTGATCCTAGAATTGTTCCTAGTGATCTGGAAATAGTGTCTTAAGGTGTTGCAATTATTATCAGTTTGTGGTCTGGTTCAAAAATGTGTTGTGGTTGCTTTTAATGTGGATTGTTGGAAAGTAGTATGGATTATGATGTGGTGTGTGGATTTCACCATGGCATGTGGAGGTCCAGATTCAATTGGAAAATTAAGTGGTTCTTTTAGTAGTGTAACTAAATGTTTGAGTTGGCTAGCGAAGTTGTTCCAATGATTGTTGATCTGGCATTGGGCTATGTGTAGCATATTCATGGTCTTCTCTCTCTCCTAGAGTGGATCATGCTTCTTGATTTAAGTCTGGTTTATACATTTAATGTTTATCTCTTATCCAAATTCATTCATGCTAAGTGTGACCTATGCATTTAATGCTTATCTCTTATTTGATTAGGTCCATTCAATGTTTTGGTTTGGATGCTTTTGACATGGGACCTTATTGTATTTTTTCATTATCATGACTGACTTGTAATTTAATTATAATATCCTTTTGGAGTGGTTGAATTTGTTGTAATCTTCAATGATCCATCTTGTATATTAGTATAGTTTTTGCTTTGGAAAAATGTATAAGTGTAAGAAATAGTATAGTGGGTGACAGTGGAGATCTATTTGCAGGGTTTTAGAAGAGAAGATATCAGTGATAGTGGCAGAGAAGAAAAGTAGTAACAATGTGTTGTTGAGGTTGATAGTGTTATGTACATTAGCTGCATTATTAGGAGAATCTCTCTTTATCAATTGGGAAGAGTTGTATGCACCTTTTCCTTGGGATAGTGAGTCTTGGGTGCACAATTTTTTTAATATCTTGCTACTTTGACAATGAGTCTCGTTTTGCATGTCTAGAGCAGTGAACTCTTATTTGTATTCATTTTTGTATTGGTAATGAGCCTTTGATTGCAATCCTGAAGCAGTGAGATCCTACCATCTTTTGTAATTAGAATATATACATCAGTGAATTATCTTTGTGGAAAAGTGCTGACTGTGGTTTTTTCCAGTTTGGGTTTTCCACATATAAAATTTTGGTGTTCATGTGTTGTTTGTTTTGTTCAATGCTTGCCTAATGTTTCATGTGATGAACATTGAAGTTATTTGTTTAAGTATGATTTTGGTTTATGTTGATTCACCCCCCCTTTCAATTTCTAGAGTTTGTTTAACAATTGGTATTAGAGCCTAGTTCCTCTTGAAGAAGCTTAACTGCTTGAGGAAGATTTAGGATGGCGCAACACCTCCACTTTTAGGTTTTGATATTTGATGTCGCTAATTTTCCTTATTATAGGGACAAGATGAAAGAATATCTAGAAACATTGTAGAATTATTTTTGGAGGTTATTCAAACTATTTTCGAGACCTTTGACTACAAATGAAGAAAGACAAATAGAAACTAATGTAAAAGAAAGAGAAATTCTTTTCAGTAGTTTATGTGATACAACATTTGGAAAGGTGAAAGGTGCTAAAGAGATATGTGATAAGTTGGTCTTGGTATGTGAAGGAGATTTAAATACAAAACGAGCAAGACTAATGAATCTCAAACAAAAGTACGAGGTCTTAAGAAAATCAAAAGATAAGAGTGTTGAAAGCTACATTTATAGAGTTACTGATGTCATTGATGGAATCAGAGCTTTTGATGGACATCTCGAAGACACAAATGTTATATTTAAGATCTTATTAACCCTGTCGAAGGAGTTCATACCAATGGCATGTTAAATAAGGGAGAGAAATGATCTAAGTGAGTATTTAATTGATTAGCTTATTGGTTCATTTTTTGCATTTGAGATTGCAAAAGTTGAAATAGAAATGAGGGAGACTGCATTAAGAGTTGTTGAAGATGTTGAACCTAAGAAATGCAAGGTGTCAAAGGAATACGAAGCATATCTTTCAAATGTAAGTTACCTCTTAAGTGCTTTAATTGTGGAAGGATGAGACATTTTGCTCATGCTTTTAAGTATAAGGAATATCTTAGTGAATTAGAAGATGATAAAAAAAGTAATCACAAGAAAGGTGATTTCAAGAAAAGAATAAATTTCAAAGGCAAGGGTAAAAATAGCTTATGTTCCATGCAATAATATGTTTTGAAGATGAGGATGATAATGAAATAATTGAGGAATCTTTGTTTCTAGCTATTTCACAAAAAGAAATAGATCACATTGCATGCTAAAGTTGTTGTAGGTGCATGGATTATAGATTCTAGATGTTCAAATCATATGAGAGGAGACGAGAAGATTTATCAATTTTGAAGAATATGATGGTGGAGGAATTAGATTTGTAAGAGAAGGAAGTGCACAAATAAAAGGTATTGGAACCATTTCAATTGATGGTAAGAATATAACTAATGATGTTTATTATGTTGAGGATTTGAAACATAATTTGTTAAGTATTAGTCAAATGTGTAAGAAAGGATATGATGCTATGTTCAAAAGTGATGGTTGTGTTATAAAAAAGAAACATGCTAGTAAAAGGGTTGTTGATGGTTTTAGGGTTGCTAGGAACATATACTATATTGAAGACATTGTGAGAATCTTTGTTTTCTATCTCAATGCAATAGAAGATGGGCAGATGAAACTCAATCAAGATAATGTGGATTCTACATTGCTCAAGAACATTGAAGAGGGAAATGATGAATCAGATGTTCTAATGGAAGCTAGATGGGTTTTGTTAGGTCAGAAGTAGGAAGAAAACAAGAAGGATATGGTAGACCAAAAGCTAGAAGAAGACAAAAGGGCTATGGTAGACCAGAAGAAGGAAGAAGACAAAAAGGATATGGTAGACCAAAAGTAGTTGGAAGATAAAAATAAACTAGTAGAACAAAAATAGGTTAAGAACAAAAATAATTTGGTGCAGGCAAATGATAGAAAGGGGATGATTAATTGAAGATCTCCTTTTCATTTTAGGTATTCTCCTTTTGATAAATTCTATTTTTCTTGCAATAAAGTAGGGCACAAAGATAATGAATGTAGAAGTTTGAAAAAGAGGTATACTTTTAATGAAAGACACTATCATTGCAAAAAGTTAAGGCATACGATAGTTTAGTGAAGAAGGGTAAAAGTACAAATTTGTGTCACACTTTTATAAAAGAAAAGGTTATTATAACCAAAATTGTTTAATTTCAATGACTTAAAAGTGACATTTTTGTTTTGAATTTGAAGATGATGTAAATTGATGAAATATGTAAAAATTGATGAAGTTTATGCGTATTATTTTTTTAAAAAATTACCGAGAATTTATATGTTTTTAAAAATTTTTGAAGCCAATTTTTTTATTGTTGAAAATCAAGAGGTCTAGTTCCCATAAAAAACCATGTACAAATGAACTTATTTTTTGTAGATTTCAACATCTCAAATAGATGACATACATATCCAATGAATGAAAAATGAAAAAAATAGTTTTTGATGTATATTTTCTTCGTCATAACATTTCAAAGTGTGACATATCGAAATCCAAGAATTTTCATCTACCACCATATTTTCTTTATAACATGTGTCTTAATTAAAAAAAAATCATTTTTGAAGATGGCTCTCTCCTCTAGTGATTCATATATTTTATAATTATTTTTAATATGATTCAATATTTTTTTCTTTTTTCAAATCAGTCTCTTTTCAAATATTAGAATACCTACTTGCATTGTTTTTTAATTAAAATATATTAAATCTAATCAAAACATTATAAAAATTATATGAACATATCTTTGACTTCGAGCTCTACAAAAGGGTATTTTTAGTATTTTAAATAAATTGAATTTTGAAGGAGAAATTTGTTGCATAAGTCAAAAGTTTTGGTTTTTTGAGAAATTTGGTGGTGGCTGCCACATAGACAGTTTTGAAAGAGATTCCGTTGAACCGGTTTTGGTTGAAAGCCTTTCAACTAAAAGTTGTCCAGCTAGAACACTATTGGCCATAACTATTAAGGTCGACCCGCATGGTCCTATTAGCGACCATGCGACAAGAGCCTTGTATAAGAGGTATTTTATTTTTTGTTTTTAATTGGAAAAAAGAAAAATCAGTGTAAATATTTTATTAATTTTTTGCATAAAATCAAATTTTTATAATTTTTTTTGGTGAAAATCAAATTTTTGCGATAAGGAGCTACATCTTTTTTAGATAAATTAGGAAAATGATTCAATTTTTTACAAGTTGATTTTAAACTTTATTTTTTAATTATTATTTTTAAATTTTTTTTTAAAAATAGAAAGATCTGTGAATTTATAAATATTATGTGTTCTTTATTAAGTATACATATTTTTTTGTGTAGGTAAATTGAAACTCAATTTGAAGAGTTTGTGCAATGGGGGATAAAAGGACTAGATCAAGTTATGACCAAAAAATGGATGATAAAATGAAAGGTCATATAAAACGTAGTTAAGAGTAACCCATTGATGTTAAAAAATAGCCCGTGGATGTTCAAGAAGCTACAACTCGGGAACAAATTGCTACTAGTCAATTTAGAAAATATTTTTCTACTATGTAAAGTTTGATGGAGATGGATGCAGATTCTCTTTTCTATGAAATTTCTTCTCAAGATGTGATACTTGAAAGCACATTGAAATTGCATTATAAAAAAATTTGGGATGATTATTTTTGCAAAATAAATCTTTGTTTAGAAGAGCACAATTATTTGCTATGCTATTCAAGAAAAGAGAAATGACCCTTATTTTGGAATTGTTGGGTGTTGATAATGTGAATGAAAATTCATCTTTTTGCAAGAACATTTTTCTATGGATTTATTTTCCCTTTGCAGTGTTCCCTATTGATTAGGAGGTACATGCGTTTGCCACTTGCCATTACGACACACGTTTTTGAGAAAGCTCTTTTCCCTTTTCGCCAAAGTTACGTTGGAGCGCCACGTGTCTCTCATGCACTAATCACACTTCAACATTTCTGGTAGGCCCAAGTATCTCTTAAGTAGGACACATGGACATCTAGTGGGAAATTGAGTAAGTTTAGTTATCTTTTGGAAGTATTTTTTTTGCTTGAATGCCGCATGTCTTCCTCATCGCTAACCAAGAGATTTTTAGCTAGTGGCCCCTAATGTTTTTTAAGTATGGACACGTGGGCGTCTCACGAAGCTTTAAGGATTTTCAACTTTTCTTTGAAGGGGGATGTTACACCCTTATACCATCGTCCCTTTTGTTGTAACTGAATGCCTCCACATGCTCAACATTTGCAAGCCTATTTTCTCGGTGGTTCAATGCAGTTTCAGATTTTTAGTTCAGGTGTGAGTTCCATGATGTCATTATGATGATTCCAATGAATGGTAGTCGAGCGTGATGATTAAGATTTGATCTTGTTAACCTATTAGGGGCTAGCTGTCATATTTTCAATGCTGGTGGTGATGATCGCTTCCCCTGGACTTCATGGAGCAAAACACCTAGCAGTGGATGGAGCCAATTTGTGTTAGGAAGAATCATGTTGTGATTGGGCTATATAGTGCTTGGTTTTGTAATGTAAAGAGGGAGGATGGATTTTGGAATTGAAGAGGACTTTCATAGTTATTGAAGAACCATTTTTTTCATAGGCCTTAAAATTGTAATGAACAGTTTGAATCTTGGATATAATCAATCGTGCTTTTAGCTCTTTGGTCTATGTGAGATTCATTATTTCATGAAGGTTTTATGTGCCATCTTTTGACTTCAATGTATGCATATTTAATTTTTCTAGGTAGATTATCCTTTGAAATTTTTTATTCTATGTTTATCATTATATGGTTTTTCTTTATGTCTAATGTATAAATGGTTTTATAGATATGTGTCTGTTCCTTTTCATTCACCATCTAGAGGTTGCCTTGATATTCCATTTCCTGAAATAGCGTTTTATTTTAAAGTGTTCCAAAATCTTGACAATTCACCTCTTTTTGTTAGAATGATTTTTAATATCTTTCCCCTCTACAAATAATGAAGAACCAGCTTCTAAAATCCTGGAGGTCATTCAATGAAAACACATAGGGTCCCAAACTCACTGAACTTCCCGTACGTAAGATTGTTTACCTAAAAGGGGAACACCCCACAACGCAATGGTAAGTTGCGAGCCTCTCAATTGGGAGGTCTTGGGTTCAAGTCTTCTTGAGCCCCTTGTTGATCTTGGCTTCGGCCTATTACCTATCAAAAAAGAAGAAGATTGTTTACCTAAAAGCAATTTTATGCATCAATTGTTCTTTTTTTGGAATGTCTAGTGGGACAACCATGATTCAACTACATAAGTCCACTGGTTAGTTAGTTCAGTTATCATTCACTATGAAGCTGGGTGTTATTCTTAGTGTCATATACCTTATGAGGCATTTTAATCAAACACCATGGTGACTTCAAGAGCAAAATCTACCAGTTTCGAGTAGTCCCAGTGTTGGTATGAACAAGATCACTTTGGATTATGTGTGACCTACAATTGGTCTATGAATTTGCATATTTTGTGAAGCTGTAACGATGAACCCATTTCATAAAAATTCTTATTTTTTTCCCCATACCTTGAAAATCCTTCCCTTCAGCCCTCCTACTCTCAATACCAACATCAACCTCAACTACAACTTGGTTATGGTCAGAAATCATTTGTCGCATGAAATGGTCAACATGTCCAATACACTTACAACCCTCTTTCCCTTGCTCCATTAGTCTCATCATCTACAAGTGGTATTAGCAAGTTCAAGGCCATGTTGTTGGACTTCAAAAGCCAAATAGACGAGTTAGAAATGACATAGTAGTTGCAAGAGATTGACATTCAATGAGAGGAGGTATATCAGGCCTTTCTTTATGAGTAGAAAATGGAGGCCCAACAATAAAGGCAATTTGAGGAAAAGAGTGAAAAATGGATAGTTGCAGAGAAAGAAAAAACAATGCCCTAGCTCACTCAAATGCAAGTACCTGAAGCGCAAAAGGTTACAAAGCGTAAATTTTCCATTCCAAGCTTCAAGAAGCCCCCTTCATCCCAAGAGCCTACTGCTATAATTTCTTCACTCATTGAGAAAGAAAACTTACCTTTGCAGCCTTCTATACATGTTTCCATTTGACTCTTTAAGGGTGGACCGGTCATATGGATTGTTGAAGGTCCCAACATGCCATTTTGGGGAAGTAAGAATAAGCCAGAAAAGCTTTCATGGGAGGAATTGTAGCTCGAGCCAGAACTAGAGCAAGCAGAGGAAACAAAAGAGCAGTTTCTACAGAAATACATTGAGGAGGTTTTAAGTATTCAAACCTCTCTGCAGATGGATATCGAGCATAAGGAAGAGGATCTAGTCCTTCTATTTGAAGAGCTTCCCTCTTTCATTGAGGAATAAGAGGACAATAAAGTTGTTCCCGCCCTTGAGGCACAAATCTTGACTAATGAGCCTTTACAAGATTTTGAAGCCCTGCTGCAAGGAAAGCAATAACACAATTAGTTGTTGCAACATGAAATACTCTATGGTATGGAGGACGGGGAAGAGGCTCCCAAGGTTAGCTCTGTCCTTGAGGAAGAACATTGTGATATCTGTAAGGCTACTTCTCAACTTGTGTATTTTTGTAGCTATTACAGAGGAGATCAATGACGAGGATGAACTTCTGGATGTGTTTGATGTTATGTGCTCTTGGATTGATATTAAGACATTCTTTTCATCCGAAGATTATGGGTTGCAACAACATGTGGAGACCCACAACTTACCAATGACAACACAAAAGGCCAATGAGAAACATGAGGAAGAGGTGCACGAGTTTATCTTTTCCCAAAAGGAAGAAGAACCATTTGCAAACCAGAAATATATCATCATTGTAGAGCACAACAATGCGATCCAGGTTGATCATTTTGACCCAACACCATTAATGGGATTCCCCTTAAGGCATCTAGCTCTACAACAAATTAGCATATCACCTTGGTGTTGGCATTATTGGTAAGAATGCAATTGGTAAATGGTAAAGTGGTGTTGTGATTGATGTCACTAAATGTCTAAGCTAACAATTTCCAAATACTATGGTGACAAGAGAAATTGTTTAGGAAACCGGTGACCAATGACACGATGATGAGCAACAATGCACTTATTGCTCAAAGAAGCGAGCACTGAAGATAGTGACCGGTGAAGTCACTAACCGAAGCAGTGACTGATGAAGACAAAGACCATAACACTACATAAGGAAATGTGTAAATTGGTGAAAGAGATGATTGTTAAGATATCATTGAGACTAGTGCAAGGCATAGTTGACAAACACGTAAGAGACTCTTCTACCGAGATTTGTTGCATAGATCACACATGATTTTCTGTTACAGAAAGACCAATGAAAGGCATAGTTGAAGGATACCGAGGAGATTCTTTTGCCAAGATTTATTGCACAAATCATGGAGGAATTTCTTCTAAGGGAAAGTATGTGACACGTATCTGATGTTTCGTTTACAAGACTGAAACACGATTGAATGATTGATTCATGGTGGATATTCTATTAAGGGAAAGTTTGTGTCATGCATCTAATGTTTCCTCTCATGACTGAAACATGATTGGATGATGGATCAAAAGGAGATCTTCATGGAGATTGCAACAACAAAGTGCGAGAAGATCTGTCCCACACTCTGCAGGAAGTCTATTTATTCTTCAGTCAGCGAAGAAAATCATTTGTCTTCATTTTGCCAAGGAGAAAGAGTGAACGTGTATGTTGATCAAAGCTACTGTAAGGGAAAAGGAGAAAATAAGAAGCAAAAGAGGAGAGTGTGCAAGGGAGCACAATACCCTGAAGAGAGCATACTTGTGGTGCCCGATGATGACTCTCAGTGGATGAAACAATGATCTTATCAAGCTCTGCAAAGCCATTTCAAAGGATCAACCCCTCTATTGCTCTCTAACAATTGTAATAGTCAAATCCTGGTATTTGGGTGGACATTAACATGTCCCTTGTATCAAATCCCTTAACTGGGTGACATCTAGTAGATGTTTTAAAGTCCTCTGACAAGGCAGGCTTTAACAAGACTTATTTTAAATCCCTTAATTAGGTCGCACTTAACAGTGTGTTTGTAATCCCTTAACAAGGAAGACTTTGCACAGGGCACACTTCAAAAGAGTGCAAAATTTGTGAGTTCTACTCACACCATGGTTTTCTCCCATGTTGGGTCTCCACGCGATATATCTGGTGTTCTATGCTGCTGTGATATTGTGTTGATTATTTCTTTTATAGGATCTATTTTGCATGCAGTAATAGTTAATAGATCTATGAGTGTCTTCAAGTTTTAGTGAGTGTCGATTCACCCCTCCACTCAACATCTATTGGGACCATCACTTGGGTCGTGCTTATTCCAGAGCACGAGAATGAAGATCATGAAAATGAGGAGCAAAGTTGTCCTTCGCGGAAGCTCCTTTTGTCAACGCCGAGGACCTCCTTAGTTCTCGACCTCGGGAGTGCTCTCCTGTGAGCTATGGCAGGATTGTTTTCCTTGTAGGCTTGTCTAGTTGCCCCCATGCATTAAAGGAACAATTTGCTTATAAGGAGAGGAAGCTACTATAACAAGCTAGTCAACAACTTTGTTTGATATTTTCCTTATGTAAATACTTGTTTATATTAGGATAGGTGTTTTTTGGCTTTTCAAGAAGTGCACGAGCACAACTTTTCCCTTTTGGGGATAGTGGTTATTTTTTCCTGCTTGCATAACTACAATTTTCAAGAAGTTACACGTGGCCAATGCGTTTTCCAACACTAATGATTCCATGCCCAAGGAATTGCCTATGCAAAGGACTAGCATCCACGTCACCCAAATAACACAAGTTTATAATATTTTCTCACATATGACGAGATATTACATTGCAAAACATCAAAAGTCTATAAAGAGAAATATTATAAAAGAATAAATTGTACATAAATTGTTCACACATGAGATAATAAACCATAATTACATTAAGATCGACCTACTCATCGATCTAATAAATGATAATGATACAAATGGATCACTAATGGGTTGATACATACGATGAAACATAAATGATATTGTATGCAATGAAATGGGAGTTAGGAACACAAAGATGAACAAAGCATTCAATAAACAAAACATCTAAGATTAGACATTACAAAATGAAAGCAAACTCCACAAAGAGAATACAAACCTTTACAAACTCAAGAAGCTACCAAAGTAGTTTGGATTTGTCCAATAGGGGATATGTTTTCTCAAGGATTCATGTTTAAAGCTTCAAAGGATGGAGTTTGATTAACAATAGGGATGGAGGAGGATTTTGGCTATGAGATTGTGGTGTGATTTTAGCATAATAATGGTAATTTGATAGTTTTGAGATCTCAAATTAGCATTATAACTTTGCATGGATGGTGGGTGATTTGTGAGGAGAAGAGGTTCAGTTGAGAGAGAGCACATGGATTGTGCTTCTCAAATGTCTCTTAGTGTGACAAGTGTTACAAAAAGAGAAGTTTGGAAAAATGAGAAAATGTGACCATTTTGGGACATGTGAGGGGGGACAAAAGTGTAAGCGATGGTTGGAGTGTGTATGAGGAATCTAAGAGCATTTAAGGTTGACATTTAATACATTTTGGTTGGGGAGTTGGGGATGTGACATGAGTTGACTTGGCTTGGGATAGGATTTCGTAATCCATGGATTATGATTGTGTAAATGTTCAATGGGAGATTAGGCTTGGATTAGAGGGCAAGTGGGAGAAATAAGAGGATATGATGGGAGGAGAGAGAATGAGTGGAGGGTTAGATTAGCTAATCATGTGTCATTAGCTAATTAAGAAAGATTAATATGTGAGCGAGTTGGGTTGGGTTGGAACTATGAGTTAAGTTAGGGGTTAAAGTTAGGAGTCATGTGACCATTTTGGGAGATGTGAGGGGGGACAAAAGTGTAAGAGATGGTTGGAGTGTGTATGAGGAATCTAAGAGCATTTAAGGTTGACATTTAATACATTTTGGTTGGGGAGTTTGGGATGTGACATGAGTTGACTTGGGTTGGGATAGGATTTCTTAATCCATGGATTATGATTGTGTAAATGTTCAGTGGGTAATTAGGCTTGGATTAGAGGGCAAGTGGGAGAATCAATAGGATATGATGGGAGAAGACAAAATGAGTGGATGGTTAGATTAGCTAATCATGTGTCATTAGCTAATTAAAAAAGATTAGTATGTGTGAGTGAGTTGGGTTGGGTTGGAACTATGAATTAGGTAGTTGGTATAGGTCAGGTTAGGGGTTAAAGTAAGGAGTCATGTGCTCTAATTGATTAAATGAGAGTTATTTAATAAAAAATGATATTTGGGAAATTAATTTAAATAAGGTTATGTATTTATTTAAATTAATAGAGGAATATGGGTTTAATTAATTATCAGTCTATGGGTTGCCATTTAGATAATTGATTGGGATAATTAGTTAAATTAATTAACTAGAGGGATGACATATGTTATATAAATATTAAATTTTTAATCAATCAATGTTCTAGGAGAGAACTAAATAAGATTACTTAACTATGTAATCAAGTTTAGGTGTCTACATTTTGACCCTCTTTGACATAGTGTTAAAATAACACTATTTCAAATACGTTTCAAATAATAGACGACACAAAGAATTAATAGGTAATGAGGTTACCCTAGAATACGAAGAAGGGAGTTAGACAGGGTGATGCGCCCTTGTGAGGGCATCATGGAAAGAAAAAGGGACCTAGTTGACATCTCAAAAGGAAAAAAAGGGGTCAGCAAGAAAGGAGGGAAAGGAGGAGAAACATGTGAAGTTAATGCGATACAGGTAGAAAATGAGGGGCACGGGAATGAAATGGAGAAAAAACAGGGGTTGGGGGGTGTTTGAGAGGAAAATAGAGTGAAGGGAGTGGTCTTCATAAGGGTTAGGAGGGATATAAAGGGGTTATTTGCACATATCCGAGCTTAGAAAACCTTTTCTTTTTTGGGCTCTAATATGGCATGTGACAATGGCGAGATGAGGGAAACCAAGGCACCAAGAAGGGATAGTGAGGAGCGTACGACAACATGGGGCCCTAGATAGACAGGTAGGGTCTCAAACTTAGCTTCATACTTTTTGCATTTTCTTTTATTTTAAATTGTATGTTGCAAAGTTGCGAGCTCGCAAGTTTGGGTTTGGTAGGATCGCCCTCGGGTCCGATAGGATCGTGATCTTGCAAAAATGCATGGGACCAGGTGGGATTGGACAAGTAGCTAGGATTTTTGGTGGGAATGCCAAAACAGGTAGGGTTTACATTTTTATTGCGGGAATGCGATCTTGCACTGAAATTTTCGCAGGATCGCATTATCAGAGAAAAAGGTTGCGTGGGATGAAATTTATGTGATCCCATGAGGGATCATGGGGGTAGAGGTAACTCACCGCATGGATTACGATTAGGTTAAGCGATCCTATGCCAGCGGGGTTGCGATAAATGACTAGCTTTGCAAGAACGTGGGGATTGGGCTACGAGTACGTGGGGATTGGGTGCGAGAATGTATAAAGTGGGTTAGAAAAGGGGTTTCAAAAGAGGACAGGGTCAATGGGATGAATTTGGGGGGTTCTAGGCTAGGATATGCAATAAATGAAGCTGACACCACTTGGTTTGGTTGGTTGTAGTGGTCCGTAGATCTATTGATATCACGAGAGAGGTAGGTTGCGGTGTTATGTGCGACAGTTCAATTCACACCTACTGACTGGACGCGGGTGGACACTATTAGACAAGGGTATCTGGTGTGGATACACCACATGAGGGCATACATGACGATGGTGATGACATTATGCGGGGGATACCACTCAACAACAGGTGGTGATAGTGATAATATAGGTTTGATTACTAAGAGGGGAAGGGTGAATCAATAATCCAAAAATTCTTGATTTAAAACTGTTCAAACTTTATGCACCAAAACATTAAAATCAACTAACATGAATAGAAACCTTCAAAACATGCATCCATAAATGATCATTCACACAATGAAGACACCATATTTTTCTCGTAGAAACCCAAATGAGGAAAACCATGTGGGGATTGGTAACCACTAAATCTGTACTCTTTTGGAATACGCCTTGTGAGGAGCTTATTTGGTTAAAGGTTTACAAAAGCACTATTAGGTGCTACACGGTTAGGGGATTTGCCTTAGACTTGTTATGATCTTTGCCTTGTTAGGAGCCGCCTTGTTACATGAGTTTAAACATTCAATACGAATGCCACCTTGTTAGAGGATTTACAATAAAGAACTGTTAGGATCTACCCGGATAAGAGATTTCATTATTACAATGGTTAGAAAGCAACACATAAGATGATGTGTGAAATTGCACTACCTTTTCATGATAAGATCATATTAAGCTTTGAAGCTCTTCACCACACTATACTCTTTTTTGGCTTGATCACACTTGATTTCTTCACTTGTTTTGTCACCATACCCTTATGCAATTCTTGATCAACAACTAACTCCTTTTTCAGCTTTCCAATATATAGAGTTTCTTCCACCGACTTAAAATAAACCCTAGATCTGAGATTTGAACGATCCAGATCATGTTAGGTAAGATACAATGTATCTAATTACAACTCATAAAACATTTTTCTTTGACCGCGTCGGCTTCCATCTAGATTTCACCTTGGAAATTGAACCATGTTGAAAAACTCTTTTAGACCAAAAGAAACTTCTTGAAGAATACTCCTCAAACTCATATCTCAGACAATGTGGTGTCAAACACTTTTGACAAATCATAGAACGGCCTTACTACTTCACTACAAAGAATCACCGATCCTATTGTCACTTCGGATTTTTCCATCTGTTCACAAATCTTTATTACTTGTTCAAGAACTCTGTCTTGTTTATCTGTTCATTCTGTCAATACCGCTTCTAGTCAATTAAGCCATGTTCCCCTGTCAACATTATAAGTCACGATCCTCCACATAGTATCTAGAAATTGTTATAAATCATAACCTTTGATCTCTCTATCAAATACATTACCGATTTGAAACAACATTGAAATCACTTTGTCTATCACTGACTGTTTTAGGAGTTACACTGCCAACCTTCTTCCATTCATAACTCAGTTATCGATCTACACCAACAGTAGCGGTCACACACTAAACATCCAGAGACAAACCTAAATCTCCCATAAGAATCACACCAATTGATTTGACACAATAATCAAATCACCACTCCTTGCCTTCAACCCGTTCTTCTCGTCTACTTGACATCCTTCAAACAATCGTAACTCACTACAGACATAAGATAAAATTAAGTGGTCATGGATATGTCACTAGATACATCACATAATCTTCCTTCATGATCACACACATGAAGTCATACCATAGCTTGGGATCCAACCTCTTGAACATATGTCATTATAGTAGGAACACTCTCAACCAGAAACCTTTAAGTTGACATCAATGACAAACTCATAACTGTTTTAGCTATCATCAAATATATCCATATCTTCATCAATGCATCATTCATGCTAATAATCTCCTCCTTTGGCATTGTTGAAAACACTCTTAACTTCTCCTCTTAGCTTCTCTTCTTCACTTTCACTTTTGAGTTCTTTATGGTAACACTCTTGGCAACACTGTGTCTTTCTCTTCTGTCTATGTGTATCTTTGATTGTTCTTTAGTGTTCATACATATTCTCCTTTTATAACTCTCTCTCTCTCTCTCTCTCTCTCTCTCTCTCTCTCTCTCTCTTTGACAACAATGCCAAAGTTATCAAATCATTCAATCCTCTGAGCTTACACTTATTCTTTGCTTGTTCTTTCCTCATCATTGTATCACAACATCATACTAAGACTTCTCCCCCTATGGAGTAGTCCACCTCTACATCAATTCATACATATGATAGGGGAATAACCCCTAATCTACTTGTGATATACTCAATGGTATCTTCTGGTAATGTCTTGGTGAATATATCAGCAACTTGTTCTTTAATAGACACATAGGCATGCCTTACCTCCTCCTGTACCTGTTCTCTTAGAAAGTGGCATTTTACGACAATGTGCTTTGTCTTCGAGTGCACCATTGGATTCTTGGAAATATTTATTGCACTAGTGTTATCACAATAGATAACAACCGCTTCTGTGACCTCATGAATTCTCTCAAGAATCTGTTTTATCCATAACACTTGCTAGCAATTAATAGTAGCAGCAACATACTCTACCTCTGTAGTAGATTGTGAAATACAATTCTTCTTTTTACTAGTCCAGGAGAGTAATCTTTCACCAAGAAAGAATGCTCCACTTGTGCTCTTCCTATCATCAACATTACCTGCCCAGTCTTCATCAGTAAACCCATTCAAAGAAAAATCTCCATCCTTACCATAACATAGGCCATAATTTTCAGTTCCCTTGAGACATCTAAAGATCCTCTTCACTACAACCGTATGTGAGTCCTTTGGATTTGAAGAAAACCTTACAACAATACCAACAACATGTGCAATATCCGATCTAGTATGAACTACATATTGTAACTTACCAATCATGGATCTATATAGAGTTTCATTTACCTCTTCGGATTCATTCTCCTTAGATAGTTTGCAGCCTATGATTATAGGTGTTCCCATTGGTTTTGAGTCTTCCATGCCAAAAGTTTTCAGAATCTTCTTCACATACTTGGATTGATTGATGTATATCCCTTTCTTCATCTGATGTACTTGAAGACCAATAAAGAATTTGATTTCTCCTATCATTGACATTTCAAATTCCTACCTCTTTGCTTTTGCAAATGACCTGCTCAATGCTTCGTTTCCACCAAATATTATGTCATGAACAAAAATTTCAACAATCATATACATTGCTATTGCTATGGTCTTGGAGCTTGTTTCAATCCATACAATGCTTTATGCATTTTACATACCATGTCTTTGTTGGCATAAAGGTTAGTTGTCATCATTGTCAAACATCAAACACACCAGTACTACACACACATCGGTACTCATGATAGAACATCAGTGGTGAATTGGTAAAATTTACTAAGTAAGCAATGTACCTTAATCGGTCACATCTATATCAGTCCGATGTTGTCCAACCGGTTTAGTCAGACACCATGGGATGCATATGACTTAAAAGGTTGCACATCAGTTTGCATTCCGAATTGTAATTCAACCAGTTAGTGTTTTATAATCCGATTTGGATTATGCGGAGCGTTTTTCAGTTGAATTGCTTTTTCAGATGAATTGGAGCTAGCTTTATTCTCCGCTAGCGTTTTGAGGTAAACTAAAGGTCTGTTTGCAAACTTTTTGATCAAAAGTTTTGCATGTGATATTTTTGGAAGAGTTACAGCTTGGCGGCACCGTTTGGTGTAATTATAATAAGATAATTTCTTATAAATACAAGTCATCATACACGAGAAGATGTGTTGTTGAAAATCAAGAGCGAAGAGCGAGCAAAGTCTTCTAAGAAGGGATAAAGTTACGAAGAGTGAAAGAGAGAGAAAGATTCAATAGCCAAGTAGAGGAAGGAGTGAACATGTATGATCTGAATCGACAGATAAAGTGTAAAAAAAAGATCTTTTCTTTTCTTGTGTGAAGCACATTTAAATCCCTGAATTAGGGCGAACCCTAATAAGTTCTATGTTAGAAAGTAAAGTCCACCAATATAACTGAGAGGGGGGGGGGGGGGGGGGGTGGGGGGTGAATCAGTTATTAGATAAAAACAACTTTATCAGATTTCAACCAAGTAATCAATATAAGCAACACCAATAGAAAGATAAACATACACAACAACACAAAAACACAAGATATGTTGACTAGGAAACCTCTTGATCAGAGAGTAAACCCCAGTGGGAATGATGCCCACAAAAGATGTACTAATATGAAAATTCCTTGTGAGAGGATGGACTCTGTTAAGAGCCTTATGAAATACATTCAGTACATGTGAGTCCCTGTTAGGAGACTTTGAATCCCTGTTAAAAGATTCTAACTCGGTTAAGAGTTATGGAACACATAAGGACCCACTGTCCAAACAGCTTCAAGGGCAAGATCACTGAATGCCCTGTCCAACTGATCTCTGTATTATTCAAATAAAATAATACCAACAATTACTGATCTCTGCAACTTATATTTTCTCCTTTGTTTTTGCCAAACCGCACCAACTGCTTCACCAAATCTCAATACCAGATCTCTGTGATTCACATATCCTCTTACAATATCATATATTACTTTTCACATATTTTCTCATTCATTCATCATCATATCTATATTACAATCAAGGAAAACAATCCTTCCTTTATACCACACTCAAATAATTACAAATGAGTTGGCCAACAAGGCTTAACCAATTACAAAACATAAACCTTCACACGCTACATAATATTCCATAATCACATAAAACTATCGGCTTCAAAACAAAATAAATCTTCACTCGTGCGACCTTCATCAACTGTCTAACTTCACATGCCTAAATTCTATCCCGGTTAGGAGATATAGTCCAGTTATCACAAGCCTCTTCTCAGGAAGAGTGTCTGAATACTGCTTCCACTAAATTACACCTAACTGTCATGAATAATTAAATTTCCATACACGCTCTTGACCACAATATCAGGACACAATATAGAACAAGTCCTCAACTTCGCATAGCTTAATCTACAATACTTCATGCACGCTAATTTAAACACTGTCTGCTTCTCTGCTAATCTCCAATACATCAATGTGTTGACATCAATGACAATGACAATCATGAATGCAACATACAACTGCTACAGGAAGACTCCGAATACTCCCCCATAGGACATATTCAACATTTATATCTAACAATCTCCCCCATTGACATTGATGGCAACATAGATGAAAAACATCCAAGTTCCATAAATACCAAACTGCAACACTACTGCTCTGAAATATCTTCAAATCATCTTCATCAATCAAATCAATCATTAGGTACTATCCTTCTTTTCAATTACTCTTCATCAATCAAATCACCAAGTGTTTTTCATTGTATTCTTCTCCTCCATTGACATCAACGACAAAGAAAGCATCAATATGTCAATCTATTTCAAAAAAATCTTCAATGTCAAAAGACATTTTTTAGAAAATACATTCACAAGAGTCCTTTATGACTGAGCTCAAAACACACATACTCCCCCATAGAGAAAGTATCAACATACAGTCCAGAAAAGATAGAGCTCATATACCACTGGATTGATGCAACTATCTGCATCACTTTTCAAAAGTAGGCTGGGGCATAACCCTTCAAATACTCAAATGTATCTTTAGGTAAGGGCTTTGTAAATATATCTGCAATCTGCTCTTTTGTACTTATATACTCAAGTTTGACTTCTTTCTCTGCAACTTTATCTCTTACAACATGATACTTGATTTCTATATGCTTTGTCTTAGAATGCAATATAGGATTCTTAGACATACTTACTGTACTAATGTTATCACAATGTATGATAGGCTCATTGAATTTGATTCTAATATCCTTCAACATTTGTTTCATCCATACTATCTGATTACAATTGTTTGTTGTTGCTACATATTCCGCTTCTGCTGTGCTCTGTGAAATACAATTTTGTTTCTTACTTAGCCAAGAAACCAACTTTCCTCCAAGAAAAAATGCTCCACCACTTGTACTCTTTTTGTCATCAATACTACCTCCCTAATCTGTATCTGTATATACACATAGGGTAAAGTCATTTGATTGATCATACCATAACCCATAGTCAATTGTGCCTTTCAAATATCTAAATATTCTTTTTACTACTGCATAGTGTGACTCTTTAGGATCAGCTTGAAATCTTGCAACAATTCCAACTGCATGTGATATGTCTAGTCTTGTATGAGTTAAATATTGCAATCCTCCAATCATGGATTTGTACTTCTTTTGTTCAAGTGTAGGAGTTTCATTTGTGCTAGATAAATTATGATCAGTTACCATAGGTGTGCCAACCGACTTACAATTTTCCATTCCAAATCTCTGCAACAAGTCTTTCAGATACTTTGCTTGACATAAGAAAATACCATCACTGTTCTGTGCTATTTGTAATCCTAAAAAATATTTAATCTCACCAATCATGCTCATTCGAAATTGTGTCTTCATTTCATCAGCAAATTTATCACTAGCTTCATCTTCACCTCCAAAGATAATATCATCAACAAAAATCATAAAATTCCTTTCACCATAGAATCCTCTAGTCCTTGTGGGACCGCTCAAATCTGTATGAAGAATTTGTAACTTTGCTGGTGTTGTGAACTTCTTACTAGGAAATGAACTTCTCTTCTACTTAGCTATAACACATTCTTTGCAAATCATGTTGGTAGGTTACATAATCTTAGGAAAATCTCTTACTGGAAATGTCGTACTTACTTTCACAATGTTACCAAAGTTTATGTGACAAAACCTTTTGTGCCATAACCAACTGTCATCAATTTTAGTAATTAAACATGTCATCTCAGCAGGATTCAATTGAAATATATTACCTCTGGTTCTTGAACCAGTTACAATCATATTACCATCCTTATCCTTGGTCACACATGTTTTCTTAGTAAACCAAACTTGATATCCCTTATCAACTAACTGTCCAACACTCAAAAGATTATGTTTCAATCCAGCCACAAAGTAGACATCATTAGTGTTAGTCTTTCCATCAAGAGTAATCGATCCTATTCCTTTTATCAAGCAAGGTGCATTGTTTCCAACTCTAACAATTCCTTCATCAAAGTTGTTGAACTTTATAAATTTCTTCATATCTGCAGTCATATGATGTGAACAATCACTGTCTATAATCCAATTAGTTTTCTTTTCTACTAGGGAAACTAAAGCTTTTTGTTCTTTAACTCCAGTTTCAAAGTTTTCTTCTTTTGTTGCTACAAATCCTATATCATCATTCTCATTATCACTTTCAGTTAAGATTTCTCAATACTAGCCTCAAATTCTTCATCATTAGCATAGTAACATTCTTTAGATCTTTTAGGTTTAAAGTTCTTATATTTCTTTACTCTCTTAGGGCATCTAGAATCATGTATCATATAAAAACAACTTTTATCACCATTATCAGATTTCAACCATGTAATCAATATAAACAACAACCATAGAAAGATAAACATACACAACAATACAATAACTGAAGATATGCTGACTAGGGAACCTCTTGATCAGAGAGTAAACCCCGGTGGGAATGATGCCCACAAAAGATGTACTAATATGAAAATTCCTTGTGAGAGGATGGACTCTGTTAGGAGCTTTATGAAATACATTTAGTACATATGAGTCCCTGTTAGGAGACTTTGAATCCCTGTTAAAAGATTCTAACCTGGTTAAGAGTTATGGAAGACAAAAGGACCCACTGTCCAAACAACTTCAAGGGAAAGATCACTGAACACACTCTCCAACTGATCTCTGTATTATTCAAACAAAATAATACCAACAATTATTGATCTCAACAACTTATTTTGCTCCTCTATCAGTGCCAAACTGCACCATCTGCTTCACTAGATCTTTGCAATTTGCATATCCTCTTACAATATCATATATTACTTTTAACATATTCGCTCATTCATTCATCCTCATATTTATATTACGATCAAGGAAAATAATCCTTCCTTTTGACAATCCCAACCGGTGCTGAGAGGGGAGGGGTGAATCATCACCTATAAAACTTCTAAATAAATTAGATGAAGTATACTTATAACTGTAAGCTAAACAAATTCAAGCATAAAATAACATCAAGCAATCAATCACACAGACACCAAATTTATCACGTGGAAACCCAATTCGGGTGAAAACCATGGTGTGAGGAGACCTCACAAGTTCTGCACTCTTCTGGAATACACTCTGTTAGGAGCCTTCCCTGTTAAAGGATTACAACACACTATTAGATGCGACCTGGTTAAGGGATTTGTTACAATAAGGCCGGTTAGTGCTTGCCTTGTTAGAGGACTTAGAACACATTACAACATGTCACCCGGTTAAGGGATTTGATACAATGGACCTGTTAGAATCCACCCAAATACTGAGATTTAACTATTGTAATTGTTAGAAAACAATAGAGGGATTGACCTTTTACAAATGACTTTGCATAGCCTGATAAGATCTATGTTATGCTCAACTGAGAAACATCACTGGTTTCCACAGTTGTGTTCTCTTTTACTGTTGTGCTTGTCTGCACACTTTTCTCTCTCTTTTCTATTTACCCTAGCTTCTTCAGCGTACAGGTTCACTCTTTTCTCTTGGCAGAATGAGGACAACCTATATTCTCAATAGGAAGAAGAATATATAGAGTTCTTGCCCTAATTGCGGCTCTCATGCATGACCTAATTACAGATCCCTTTCAGATACATCACTTGGTGGAGTATTAGTTCACCGAGGAAACATCTGATGCATGCTCTTGCTTTATTTTCTTTATGAAGAAAAAAATAGATGCGTGTTAAACACCTTTCCTTCACAAGAGATAACTCATTGTTTTAAAGCCACAGACTTCAGCTTTAAAACTTTTAAACGTGCCTCAAACCGATCACCATGTTAACTCAAAGTCTTTCAGATTTAGTGCAGTAAATCTCGGTCAAAGAGTCGGTTTAAATAGATAGTTGACTTATGACTTCCTCGGTTCATCTTTTCCTACCGAAGTCTTCTCTTGATCGGTTGAGATCCTCATGTTGTGAATAGGTAAGAACTTTGACGTGTCACTTTTCCTTCCTTTGCTTATCGGTTGCACCTTTTCCTCAGTTGCGTAGTTAAAACTGGTTGTATCTTGGTCCTCGGTTGCAGATGCACTTTGCTTAGTGACCGATTTCTCTTGATGAGCAGATATAGTCTTTTGTTTCTTGCATAATGTTACCGGTTGCCAAACCAGTTTCTTTTCATACAGATCTCCTTAGATCTTTAGACCTTAGATTGAGATGACAAAACATCTCTTTTCTCTTTTCTATTTTGCCAATCAATGACAATACTTAATTGCCATGTAATGGTAGCAGGCTTACCGGTTACCTTCTCTTAAGGGTAACACCTTTATACGCCACTCAAATAATTACAAATGAGTCGGTCAACAAGGCTTAACCAATTACAAAATATAAACCTTCACACATTACATAATATTCCATAATCACCTAAATTTGCTGGCTTCAAAAGAAAATAAATCTTCACTTGTGCGACCTCCGACCATGCTGTCTCATCTAGGTCACCACCAAAATGTCTTCATCAACTGTATAACTTCGCATGCCTAGATTCTATCCTGGTTAGGAGATATAATCAAGTTATCACAAGCCGCTTCTTAGGAACACTGTCTAAATACTGCTTCCACTAAATTACACATAACTGTCATGAATAATTGAATTTTCGTACGTGCTCTTGACCACAATCTCAGGACAGAATATAGAACAAGTCCTCAACTTCGCATAGCTTGATCTGTAATACTTCACGCACGCTAATTTAAACATTGTCTGCTTCTTTGGTAATCTCCAATAGATCAATGTGTTGAAATCAATGCCAATCACAGTGATGAATGCAACATACAATTGCAACATACAACTGCGAGAGAGAGAGAGAGAGAGAGCTCATTTACAGTAATGTTGATAGGTAAAAAATGAGAGAGAGACGTCTCTTAAATAGAGATGAGAGATGAGTTACAAAAGTAACTCACAAATCTATGAATGCCACCATTCATAATAGGTGTCTGCAAAGTGTCAACATCTTCTTAAGGAGGATAAACAATTTTCCTTATTAAAGGAATTACAAAAATATGACTTGTCCTTACACATGCACTAGAGGACACAAAAGTTGTAGGGATTCCTTGGAATATCTCTTAATTAATACAACCAAGGAAAGATTAATTTTCTAACAATATGATTTGAGGAGGTTGTTCTTTGTGACATTCTAATTTATAATTTAATTGACAACCAACTCACTATCTCCGAAGACTTGTAAGGACTTTACACCTTTTCTTTGTGCAAGTTGGAGACCTTGAGTAAAGGATTTCTACTTAGCCACATTGTTAGTCAAGTAAAATGAAGTCTGAATGAAAAGTGATATTTCTACAACCTTGGAGAAACAAGCATTACATTAGCACCTGAACCATCTTTGTCACTTAAGCCATCAAAGAAAATGTTCCACAAACTATTAGTATCTTCATGTTTATTTTTGAGATTGGCAATAGGAGCATTCTCCTCATGTATACAATAAGTTTCAAGCCATATCTTTAGCCTCTTGTACTAGATCAAATTGAAAAACATTATCCCACTCATCTAAGAGATAAGTAGGAACCTTTTTCAAGAGAGTAGTAGGTTCATGGATCATGCATTCTTCTTCCTCTTCAAGGAGTGTGTAATTCATATTTATGGGGCTAGCTATATAGGTCTCTATGTGATTGAGAGCCGACGACTCTGTTTTTATGGAAGCCTTCGTTCCATATCTAGTCCTAAATAACATGTAGGACCAATCAAATGCAATATAGCCACATATCTTGGTAGTGAAATCCTTAGAAAGGAAAAGGGCAAAGTGTCCAGGGAGATCAATAACTGATATGTTTTGTATGATAGTGCAACTGGTGCATGCATGCAAGGATAATTTTATGTTCTTCAATACCCCTACTATTTGGACATAAGTGACATCCAATTGTCAAAAACCTCTAGTCATAGGCTCATATTTAGTACCTAGAAGGTTAGTTACCTTCTTTGGAATGACTGAGCTACTAGCTCTTGAGTCTATCATACAATTATGAACTACTTTATCTCATATAATTAAAGAGAGATAAAAAGGAGATTTCCCTCCTTTCTAGGCTACAAAAGACTTGTTTCTTCATTTTATGTTCCAATCTTTGTTGTTGGTCCCTCTTGAACATTTATAGTCTTCAAATCTTCTTGTAGCAATTCCAATTGAGGTGGAATTGTTAGGACATCCGACATAGAAACATTAATGTTGATCTTGATCTGATCCACTATGTTGAGAGGGATGTTTGTTAACTTGATAGGACCCTTAGCAATAGCAAGATCTGATTTTTGAATTGGGTTAGTTTGATGCTCCTTTGGCTTCTTTTTTCTCTAATGTATATTATGATTTTGTAATGGAGAAACAACATCATATTGTATACCTTCTAGTAAAATAGGTGTATCTATCTCTGAAGTTAAACCTTGATAGGATGGAGAAGGTGAAACACTCTCTACTACTCTTCTCGTACTCCTAGTATTATGATCTGTTCTATCATTGCTCTATTGAATGACACCACAAAATATTCTTGTTACCATATCATAAGAGAAGAATCCCCTTGGTGTTGGGATTGAATCCAACATTGGAATGATTTACATCATATTGTTGGTTCTTCTTGCATGACCAGAGCTTGAGAAAACTCTAGTATTTGGAAAACACAATGATCATAAGAAAGGTTGCAAGTAGAAAAATATTCTTTCCTTTGAGAAAGATCTTTTTGTGTAGGGACAAGAGTCCTTACTATATTTGTATTTGTATTTGTAGGAGATGAATTATTCAAAATCCTATTTTGGTTCCATGAACCCCATCCTTGATTTGTTGGCCCACTAAATGATGAATATTGAGTGCGAGGCTGATAAGGCCTACTAACTTGAGCTTATTGCCTCTCTAGAGTCACTACCTTATTTCCCATACTCTTCATTTGATGGCCAAAATTTTTCTTCATGTAATGCAATCAAATATCCAAGCCCTTCATCTTCTGCATCATAGTTTCTATCATGGTTTCAAGTTTAATATTTGAAGATGTAGAATCTGATGGAGAAGCATTGAGAGAGGATGGCTTATAGGTGTGGTAGGAATAGGAGACATTGTATGTTAATGTGTAGTCATCTGTAGAAATAAATGATTTGGCATCGTTGGAGCTAATTTCCCTTCTTAAATTAAGAAATTCTATGCCCTTATAGATGCATCATATGTATTTGGTAAATAATCCACACTCATTATCTACAATATAGTAGAAATATCACTATTGAAAGTTCTGAGATAATGCAAAAAAGAGTTACCGGTAGAAGGATTCACTGAATAAATAATTCTATCCCATGTATTTTGGAATCTATAGATAAAATCTATCATGAACTCATGGGGTGCTCTTTTGATTGTGGTTAACTACTCTAAAAGTGATAGATGATCACTTTTATCCTCAAAATGCCTACATAGTTTTTCACCTAAGTCATCTCAATTATGGATAGAGTTATGTGACAATCCTATATACCACTATAAGGCTTTCCCCTTTAATGATGAAGATAGAAGTATGAAAACAACATCATCCTCTATAATACAATGTATATTGCAGATATTGGGAACTTCTTGTATGTGTTCTATTGAGGAAATTAAAGTTTTACTGGTCAAGTCTAGTAAAATCTTAAGTGCATACATTGGTATATCATGTCTTTGAGTCAGAATAAGAGGGTTAACACCATTAAAGGTAGAAAAAATCTAATTTCTAGGGATAACCACTAATACATTTGGTGTGAATTTTTGACGGAAGTTTCCAATGAAGAAGGCATTTTTTTGTGAATTTGGATTTTTTAAAAAAATATCCCCAATATCATCAGAATATCGATGTCCGTCCATATGGCGTCAAAATTTTGACTGACGCAGGCAATATTAAAAATAAAAAGCTTCATTCTATATTTCATATTCACGATCAATTTTGGAGTGGCAAAGAAGGGAATTGAAACCAGTGTTAGAAAGTAAAGATCCCCAAGATAACTGAGAGGTGGGGGGTGAATCAGTTATCAGATAATTTAACCATTCAACAGCTTTAAACAATATAAGTAATGTACTGATCAACCATAGAAAGATAACCATACACAATTGCACAATAACACAAGATATGTTGACTAGGGAACCTCTTGAAAAGAGTAAACCCCGGTGGGAATGATGCCCACAAAATGATGCACTAATATGAAAGTTCCTTGTTAGAGGATGGACCCTGTTAGGAGTCTTATGAAATACATTCAGTACATATAACTCGCTGTTAGGAGATTTTGAATCCCTGTTAAAAGATTCTAACCCGGTTAAGAGTTTATGGAAGACAGAAGGACCCACTGCCCAAACAGCTTCAAGGCAAGATCTTTGAACCCATTGTCCAAAAGATCTTAGAATTATTCAACAGAATAATATGAAATATATTACCTCCTTCACACTGTGCCAAAACTGCACTCTCAAGATCACAATTCCAGATCTCTGTACTCACAAGTCTTCCTTCATCACTGAATTAGCTCTTTTCTTCACTTTATGCATATATTCGCATCACAATCTTCATAGTACACATTACAACAAGGAAAACATTCCTTCTTATATACCAAACTCAAATAATTACAAATGAGTCAGTCCTCAATTACAAAATAATAAATTCTACACGCTACACACAGAATTCACATAAAATTGTCGGCTTCCAGATACTGTAACTTTCTCCAAACATATCCTCGAAGTTTGCGTTGTGAACCACGTCATCATTAATGAGTCTCCAACATCCCTTTAACTGTGCAAAATCAGATTCCATCCCAGCTAAGAGATATCCTCCAATTTCCGAATATCGCTTCACATAAACACTGTCTAAACACTGCTTTCACCAAAATGCTCATAACTCTAACAAATGAATGAATTTCTTTTTGCGCTGTTAACCATAGGTTAATAACACACCAAAGAACATACCATCAACTGCACAAAAGCCAATTTGCAATACAACATGTGCACAAATCAAAACTGTACTTGCTTTCCTGCTAATATCCAGAATATCACTGTGTTGACATCAATGACAATCCAAGTCATGAATGCAACAACAACTGCTACAGAATGACTGCCAAAATACTTTGCATTCATTCCTAACAACCAGGAGATTGGATTGGTTGCATATCCACTAGAAGACGTCAGCATTCTCATCACCCAACATTGAGATCTACAAAGGAGCTTGGTTTTGGAAATTTTTTAGCAATAGCCGCAAGTTCTTCCCCTCTTTTCTATTATTCAGACTCTGTTTCCTTTGTTGTGATGAAGTCATGAGGTTTGGAGTTATGCTAATCTATTTTGATGTCTAATCAATTTGGTAATGAATAAAAATAAGTTACCTTTCTATTGGTTTAAGTTTTATGCCCTGTCTTGAATTTTAGTGGGAGATCCATCCATTTGAATCAAAACAATCATAAAACCCTGAATGAGAAGGGTTTGAACACTAAAAAATTCTACAATTTTGGATTGAGATGGTTCATGGAGATATCTAATTGTTGTAATTTTTTTGGAATGAAATGGTTAAGTATTTGAGGACTTTTGGCAAGCCCTAACGTAACACTTTATTAAAATTTAGTGACTGTGACAATAATTAATCATTTTTTGTTAGGAATTGCTTCTTGGGAATGTTACCAATGAATGAATATGATATAATAAGGTCTAGGCATCGTTTCTTCATGCATTTGAACATACATGTGTATATCTTTTTAAATTTATCAATCATCAAGTTAATCATTTTTATGGGATCCACTTCTTCTACATAAAAACTAGGGAAACTAGGTTCTCATTCCTTCATAGATTCTTCTTGCGTCATCAAAATATACCATTTTTATTTTATTTGTATACTCTCTGAGACATCTACACACTTCCTGATACAATCCTTATCATATAAAACTTGAAGGAAAACACTTGTTTTTGTGAGAATATTTTTCTCTATGTAATTAATTTTTCCTTTAGGGTCAAAGATCCTTACTATCAAAGACTTCAAACCATACCGATTCTTCAAATGACCCTGCACATTTTCAAGGGTACCAAACCCAATAGAGAAATTAGAAAATTTTGCCAATTGAGACAAGAAAGTGCCTTTCTTTTGCCTATGCATTATGTCTTTCTCCATCCACATCATTTTCCACATGAATTCAAAAAATGCTTATCTGGGAAAAGACAATTTCGGGTAGAAAATGAGGAGCTTTGGGACATCCATAAATCCTCATGATAGTGTTGTCACCAAAGAAAAACTAATCACCAAAATTATGTGTATGACTCTGTTATGGCTTCTCGTCCTTGGGTCTCAATAATTCCATTATTCTTGGTGGTAACCGGGTTGGTAGAAATGTGAATTTTGCAATATTTTTCATCAGAAAATGTTTATGGAAAAGGATATAATCATTGTTCTTTCATTTATTGTCTCAAATATATCACCAACACTACATAGGAAATCTTCTTTAACCATTATCATTCTCAAGTTTCAACTTAGGGATTCATTGATCTTTGTTTTGATACAATATCATATGGCATAAAAAGAGAGTAACAATTAAATTCAACATGTGAGTAACCCTTACTCACAAAAATCAACTCCTCATGCAAATCATCCATTACCTTGATATAAAATTAAAACTGAATATTAACCTTAGGATGTTGAATCCTCATTGCCACCATCATCAAATCTATTGGAATTCTACCTTTTGAGTCTTTCTCCGACACTTGACACAATACATGATATGTCTTGACAAAATACACTTCAAAGTCTACAACTTCAAATGGCTCAGAATCTGACATAGGTACCCTGCTATTGTCAACCCCCTTCTTCCTATACATTGGGAGATTACCACTCCTATAGGTTCTTTTCAATCTCTGATAATCAACCTCAAGTTTTTAAATATAAATATTAGCTAGGGATTTCTTATCCGACATCAAACTTTCCATGATATCAAACTTGTCCAAAACCACCAATGGTTAACCATCTGGTTTCCTAATTGATCTCACCATAGGATGGTAATTTTGAGTTAGCAACCTGATCATGTTTACCCCCAAAACACATTTAGAACAATCAATTTGGCTAGGTATAAGATCCATAGGTTTGAAAATTGGGACCTTTTCCTCCATTCTCTTATGATAATATTGAAAAGGATTCTAACCAGACTTAAAAATATTAGCATTCCTATGACCCTAAGATTTATCGCTTAACATCAATTTATATCCTTTATCAATTGAGTCAGGCATAATGTCCAAAATTTACTATTGTCATGGCATTTTCTTTTCTTTAGGTGTGGAAGACTCATATTTTGACTCACAAACTTAGTTTTCTTAGGCATTGTAAAAAAATCTATTTCTTTCCCTAACTAAGGCTTAAATTATCTTCATAGAGCTATTTTCAACCAATCAAATAACAATGCCAACCAATTCTTTAGAAGAAGAGGATCAATTTACTTACTGGGGTATTTGGTAATTTGAAACCTTAACTTGATGTTGGACTTCACCTTCAAATATGTAGAGCTCCACTCTCGATTTTCTCCAAATGCAAGGTGATCAAAATAGCAAAAAAATTCAATTCTATTTAAGATCATTTCACCACTAGTATCAACTTGAGTGAAGAGGATGAAGGAAACCACTATTTCAAAGTTTGAACCTCCATCGTAGATTTCAACAAAATGAAAAACCTAGATTCATTATTGGGTACATGCATTCAATCCCTTATTAATTTCCTTAGTCTTACCACTAACTCACAGTTGTAATGAATACCTCTAGCAAGGTCAGAGTACTATAGTTACTTCACTCCAATGCATACTACTACCCTGCAAAAGAACCATGGGTTAATCATCTAACTTATGTAGCCTAGTAGGTCTCTTTGACCTTTGATCCCAGCTCATCCCACTATATCATAGTCAAAATTTGGATTGACTTATCTACTTCTATGGTTTAGTGAGGCCTTAATTGTAGTCCATTCATTCTTTCCACTTGTTGAAATGATAGCTTCAGTTAGATAACCATGGATGATAATCATCAATAGAATGATCTATGATTATATGGATGTATATATATTAATATATATTGTGTATATTGATATACATAAATATATACATATTAAATGCTTAACCATATATCATTATATTGATGATATTTGTAAAACCAGTTATCTTCCATAATGATCTGATTATCATTAATATTGTTCCAAGTATAATCTAAGTTTTTTGATCTGCGATATTGATTAACATTATCATTTCCATTTATAAGTATTGATATTAAATCGATAGGATTGATCATGAATCAGGTACAAATATGATAAATCCTAATTTATATTACCATTGATGATGATATCAATTTATATAATTTGCATTAGTTATGAGTTGCTATTGCCGATAATTATCATCTTGTATTAAGGTAACTAAAGGGCACCAAAAATGAAGCGACATGTCAATGAAGAGACATATCTCCATTTACGTGGAGGCATGTCTATTCATTGACATGTCCTCCCAAGATTATATATACATATCAAGTCTGATCGGTCAAAGATGTAAGTACATAAAACACATAGTGCAAAGCATCTTAGAGACTGATCTCTCTATTATTCATATTTAGATTTGTGACACAATAATCAAAATTAGACATTAGTGTTTTAGAATCATATACAATACTTTTGAAGTATTATTATCTCATCACTCTTATATCAACCTGATGGATATATTGTCATTGATGTCAAAGGTTTGAATGAAATTGTCATTAATGGATTAATAAGTATGCATTATAGAGAAACATGTATTGAATAATAGAAAACAATACCAAATCTATAACATAAGTGATGCCATGAATATAGCCAAGTTTGTGCACATAAAGTAAGAAGGATATAGTAAACACCAACAAGGATTCCAGAGCTTGCATAGATAAATATTTCGAAGAATACAAAAGGATAAGAAGTCACTTTCAGTTCATTGACTCTACAACAGTCCAATCAATGATGTATGAATTCATCAAAACTACAATCAGAACTATACAAGTAATTACAACAAGTTTATTTAATAAAGATCAAGAATTGTTTGTAAGATGAGCTGGTTACTGATGCAGGAGCATCCTGGGTGTAAGAGCAATCTTGCATCACCAAAAAATATTTATGTTTGCTTTTCAATAAGGGCTATCTTGTGCAGAGCTGCTATTTATGGAAACTTACTATTTTTAGTAAGTTGGTCATATGATCTCAAAATGTTTTGATTTCATAGTTGGAGGTTCATCCTAGTCATTTCAGCCTACGAGTTGAGTTTCATTGCCACATCATCTATATTGGTGAAGTTATTGAGGTTTTTGGTTACGAAATCTTTCAGGTCAATTTTGAAGGCCTTAGAGGCTCCGGATCGCGATCGACCCCCGACCGATTGGTGCTAGAGAATGTTAGGTGTTGTAGATCTCGTCATGACATTTCCGAAAAGTGGTTACAATAGAAAAACGGATCTACGGTTAGAAATTTATGGCCTCCGGAAGTTAGGTTACCTAAAATCATATTTTGTATTTCTTTTGAGCCGACCCTATTGTAAAAATTGTGAAAATAAAATAATTATATGAATAGTCGGCCTTAAGGGCTAAATTTTCTGGAACCTTCTCGAGCGGTGGAAATTGCCTATATAAAGAAGGCCCATAGTGTTGTCTAGGCAGTTCTGGTAGTAGATCTGGGTAATAATTCAAGGCTTTGTCCTATAGAATATTGTAAGGGAATGCCCATGTTGCTTTGCATATTGTAATTCTGAAAGTTTGTAATTCCACATTTGTGGAGATAATAAGAAGCCAATTTTCTGTTCTTGCATATTGTTGTTGTTTCTCTGTTTCTGTTATGTGTTTGTGGTATTAAGGGGAGCACCCTTCATCAGTTACGGTTACACATCGATAGAAACAACAATATTCACAGTGAGAGTATAGTATTCACAGTGATAAGTAAAAGATATAAACAACTTGAGCCTGATGAAAGATAGAATCCCGAAGAAAATATAAACAGAAAATAGTTGAGACAAAAATCAGATGAAGACAAATGTGAATAAAGACAAAAATTAGATTAAGGCAAATGGTGTTTACTGTGATTAAAATATCAGTAAATAAACGACATCGATAATAAATTGAAGGGTTTGCATATGGTGAATAAGTCAAAACTAAGAACAAGACAAAAGATAAGAGTAAGACAAAATCATATAAGACAAACCATAAAGGCAACATTTATTCAAATAAATGAAGTTGCCGATAATATAAGAAGACACAAGTTTATTCCATGTCAGCAAAGGCAATAATTATTCCATGTCAGTGAACAAGAGTATTGGGTTTATAAAGCTACGTCAAAGGTGTCATCGGGGTAAGACATTAAGCTATGTACCATTCAACATCACAAATGGAGCAATAGATTAATAAACTTGAAGCCCGATAATCAAGAAGGAGGATGCGTCTCTTTAAACTAAAGATATTAAAGTGCGATTAAAGTCATATAAGTAAAGTGAGAAAGATATAATACTACTGAAATCATATAATCAGTGATTTATTTAAAAATGGCAATTTATTAAAATTGTTTGTAAGAGACGTGACTCATTGAAAAGTCACATCCACCCTTACCAATAAAAAATATCAGATGGAATAAGTTATTTGAAAAAGATAAGTTAGCAATTGGAAAATAAAAGAGTAGAAAAGCAGTGAGAAGAAGAAAAGAAAAAGGGAGAATAAAATATTTATATATATTCAGATTTTAATCTGATATATATATATATATATATATATATATATATATATATATATATATATATATATATATATATATATATATATATATATATATATATATATATTAAGGAGAATACAAGTGTGGATAAATTGTGTATTTAGACATATATTTAGGAGAATACAATACACAATTTATCCACACTTGTATTCTGCTGAATATATGTCTAAATACACAATTTATCCACACTTGTATTCTCCTTAATATATATATATATATATATATATATATATATATATATATATATATATATATATATATATATATATATATATATATATATATATATATATATATATATGAAGAAAAGTTAAGTGTTATTGGTTGACTTAAAGAGATAAAAGCTACACAATATCCATGATCACTTGAAGAGAGCAACAATGTCAAGGTGGAAAAGTAGTTTGTGTGCAGTGGGTTGGTGCTCACGAAGACAGAAGCAGGAGTTGGTGCTTCTAGTAGGTCGGTGCCTATGAAGTGTGGGTGTTGGAGCTTCCAGTGAGCCGGTGCTCATAAACTTAGGGGTTGGATCCTCTAGTAGGTTAGAGCCTACAAATTATTGTAAAAATAAATAAATGAGTTTATATAAAAATCATTTATTTGTTGTGGTTTTCTCCCGCATTGGGTTTCCACGTAAACATTTTGTTATTGTGTTGATGTGCTTAACTGTTTATTTCTATATTTGAAGTTACTTATGTGAAAAGGGTTTTAAATTGCAAAAGTTGTTATTATACTGATTCACCCCCCCCACCCCCCCCCCCCCCCCCCCCCCCTCTCAGTATAATTGTGTGCTCTTCACAATCTGCAAGGCATTATAAGATAAATGAGAACACTATTCAAGTGATAAAGAAGATTAAAGGATATCTATATTCTAATCTAAAATAGATCTAATCTACTTTAAAACCACTATACTGCAACAAAACCAAAGACTTACGCTTCTATCTTCTTGGGTTACTAGGATCACTACAACATTTATTCTCACTTTACATTTCCACCTATAAAGAACATTATATGATTTTTGCTAATTGTCACAGGACTACGATAAATAACTACAAATATCATTCTCCCCCACTAACTAGCCATCGACTACATTTAAACTTTTGACTTTTGAGATTTTAGTATTTGATCATATTGACTTAACAAGTAGAAACATAATGGATACAACACAAGACCACCTATGCTATTTTTCCTAGAAGTATGACCACGTACATACACTATTATATATATAATTTTGAAGAAAATATTTTCTTTGCTTTAATATCAAAGCATACTAAAGACATATCTAATATATAGATATTTAGCAATTATAACCAGAGGCACAATACGTCTTTTTTAGTAGATTCCTATTTATATTCTTGATCAAGGTATACATCAAACTTTTTGGGATTTAGTAACAAGAGTGTACCTTTTGTTAGGATGCATCCTGCCTAAGAAATGCAGATACTTAATCAATGGTATTGAATTCACTTTTGATTCACTTAGAGAGATCTATCCAGTCACCTAGATCTAATCAATGTCTCTTCTCAAGTTCTTAATCTCCTCTTTCTTCTCTTTCTCCCTTTACTTTATTGTTCCATGTTTTTTTTGTAACAACACCTAACACCTCTCAACAAAAGGATCACGTATGGACTGAAACCCACACTCCTTATCTTAGGACCTATTAATGGTTCTCCTTCACCTAGATCTACCTCCCTCTACAACTAAGACATTTTTTGTACAAATGGCTTTGTAAAACCTTACATCTCAGGTTAAAATGACTCAAAACATCATATAACTGACCTTGTTACATCAAATACAATTAAATTGATCAATTTATGATCTTTGACATCCTAGTACACTTAGGTAATTAGGTTCCTTGTACCAATAGATCATAAGAAAAAGCTTATATGATAATTTGGAAATTATTTTTAAGTAGAAATGGTAGGATACCACTTTTTCTATTCTGAAGCCTCTTTATCTAAATGGGATCAACTACCTTTCTCTTCAATTGAATCAAGGGTGCAAAGGTGCTTTGCATCATTTGAGTATACCACATAATTGAGTGTTATATCGAATAGATGCAAAGCAACCTTTGCACCACTATTTCCAATGAAGAGAGAAAGGACATTGATCCCATTTGGATAAAGAGGCTTCAACATAGAAAGATGGTATCCTACCGTTTGTACCTAAAAAGAATTTAAAACCAAGAGTTTATAAGGGTTTGGATGAGAAATGGATTAATAACCCTCACAAACAATGTAAAGATACTTAATGGATAGTATTTTATAAGTTTAGTAAGTTAGGAAATAGGTAGAATTCAAATAAATAAAGTTCCCTAATTTGAATTTAAAAGGTAACGACTAGTTAGTGGATGAGGCAGGAACAAGGTAATTAGAGTTTTTTAGGATGTTTAAGCATTTCAAACCGATTGGAATCGGTTGTAGAAGGTAGGATTCATGTAATAAAATATGTTGTAATCCTGAGAAATGCAGGAGTGGATTTTGGTGAACAAAATTGTATGAACTGTGATGAAGAAATTGCAATAAACAAAGTGATTTTTGCTATTCCTATTGTAAGTGCGTGATAGATTGAATATCCTTATTTGATATGGAATTTTAATGATTGGAGAGTAATATTAAAAAATCCTTTGATCTCTATGTATGATTTAAGGGTTTAATCATATCAGATTCTTCATATTACTGCTGACAGATTAGGAGTTTTTGGCATTATTTAACAATTCTAAGTGTTTTATGGGTTCAATGATCATTCCATGAATTCTTACACTCTAATTACCATGTGATGATCATAGTATAACTTGTATTATATGGAAATAACCATAAATGTGCAGAAAATTTGAAGTTGAAAGGTGATCACCATGAGTTAGGGGTTAAAAGTACACTAATTTGATGGCTAAGGTATTGCAGTAGACAAACTACCTTAACAAGGTTATTATTTTATATTGGAATATGATTGATTATGTCCTAAGGATGGTTTATGAACCTGGTTTGAGTCAAGGAACTAATTGGAAGAGTGAGAACTAAGAAGCCATAGTTTTGGTGAGGGTTTTAAGAGGGTTTTTGGGGGTTTGATATGAATTGATGTCTTGGGTCCAAAATAACTGTAGAATCCTTTGATTGGGGATATATTACAACTCTTTCGAAGACTACAATTTTTGGTGATAAGTTTATAGTGGGGTTTCTTTGGAAAATGGGTCTAATTAGGTCCTCAAGACAGACAGTTTTTAACATTTCACCATATCTGGTCCAAAACAACGGAGCTTGAACTTTGGATATGTCATATATCTCTTAAAGGGTACTTGAGAATATAATTTCTTAGGGAAGTCATTTGGAAGGTTTGAGAGAAAATTGACAACTATAGCCTCTGCAGTCCTAATTGACTGTGAGGCCTAAACAAGGCAGTTTGGAGTTTTGTAAGGGATGAGTGTTTGAAGCTTTGTGAGTTGCTGAACCTGATTGTTATAGGTTGGAATCCTTGGAGGTCATTTAGAAGGTTGGGATTGCATAAAATTCACTTTGAACCATTTGGTGCCATTAAATTTTATGTCTCATCCCCTTCTCTCTATTTCCTTTTCTATAGGGGATTAGAATTATTTTTAGGAAATGTAGAATTCACTAGTAAAACTTTGTTATGTTTCATGGTTTGTATTGTGATATTTTTACATGTGGAACTAACTAGTAAATTGTACTTATGTTTCATGGGACCATTTCACTACTAGAACTTAAGAGGCTTTTCTTTGTAAAGCTATACTTTTCTTTGCAAAGCTATACTTTTATTTATGGTGTCTTTCTCAGGCTAGCTCTTATTCATTTGTAATATGATTTTCAAATGATGTCCTTAATATCATTACTCTTATTGATGAGAGGAGTAATGTTGATTTTACTCTTGTGGATTCAACTCTTTTTCAAGATTTAGGCTAATGACGGAAAATGTTATAGTCCCTACTGTTATGAATGAATGCTGAATATGTCCTATGGGGGAGTATTCAAAGTCATTTTGTAGTAGTTGTATGTTGCATTCATGACTGTGGTTGTTATTGATGTCAACACAGTGATCTACTGGAGATTAGCAGAGAAGCAGACAGTGTTTGAATTAGCGCACATGAAGTATTGAAGATCAAGCTATGTGGAGTTGAGGACTTACTCTGTATTGTGTCCTCAGATTGTGGTCAAGAGCGCATGCGGCAATTCAATTATTCATGATAGTTATGTGTAATTCAGTGGAAGTAGTATTCAGGCAGTGTTCCTGAGAAGTGACTTGTGGTTATTGTATGATATCTCCTAATCGGGATAGAATCTAGGCATGTGAAGTTGTACATTTGATGAAGACATTATGATAGTGACGTGGACATGACAACATGGTTAGAGGTCACATGAGTGAAGATTTATTTTGTTTGGAAGCTGACAATTTTTATGTAATTGTGAAATATTATGTAATGTGTGAAGGTTTATATTTTGTAATTGGTTAAGCCTTGTTGGCCGACTCATTTGTAATTGTTTGAGTGTGGTATAAAGGAAGGATTTTTTTCCTTTATTGTTGTGAGAGTATGTATAAGGAATTGCGGAATTGAGCAATATATGTTGTAAGAGGATATGCAAATTGCAGAGATCTGATATTGAGATTTGGTGTAGTTGGTGCGGTTTGGCACAGACAGAGGAGGAAAGATAAGTTGCTGAGATCAGTAATTATTTGGTATTATTTTGTTTGAGTAATACAAAGATCATTTGGACAGTGTGTTCAATGATCTTGCCCTTGAAGCTGTTTGGATAGTGGGTCCTTCTGTCTTCCATAACTCCTTTACCGGGTTAGAATCTTTTAACAGGGATTCAAAGTCTTCTAACAGGGACTCATATGTACTAAATGTATTTCATCAGGCTCTTAACAGAGTTCATCTTCTCACAAATAATTTTTATATTGGTACATCTTTTGTGGGCATCATTCCCACTAGGGTCAAGAGCTTCCCTAGTCAACATATCTTGTGTTGTTGTGTATGTTTATCTTTCTATGGTTGTTTCTTATATTGATTACATGGTTGAAATCTATTAATGGTGTTAAAAGTTATATTTATTTGATAACTGTTTCACCCCCCTCTCTTGGTGGACTTTACTTTCTAACAATTGGTATCAGAGCAGCAGGTCCTTGAAGAAAAAATTTAACGACTTAAGGAGATCCATGGTGAATCGTTTCAGGAAATAAAGCCCTAAGTTTGATGGAGTAAACTATGACATCATGAAAGAAAAGATGAAGACACATTCGCTATGTTTAGGACCAAGATACTAGTTAATCACGAAGAATGCGAAGACTATCATTGAAGAAGAAAAAATTGAAGAATGCAGTAATGAGGAAAGAGATATGTTCATGTGTAACATACTTGCCAAAGAAGCACTCTTGTCAACCCTTCTAGAGAATGAATATAGTTAGGTAAAATATCTAAGGACATCTCATGAAATTTGGTTAGCTTTACAATCTACTTTTGAAGGTGATGTACATGCAAAGAGAGTTAGATTACATAATTGGATATGTGCATTTGAAGATATAAGAATGATGGAAGACGAATCTGTTAGAAACTATACTGGTAGAATGTTAGAGATTGTTGCAAGTATCAAATCTTGTGAGGGAAATAAGACTGAGAATGAAGTGATATGGAAGATTCTAAAAACATTAACTCATGTATTTAAGTATACAATGCAGATGATTGAACAAGTTATACCTTGTACTGAGAACTTTACCAGAGAAACTTTTCTTGGAAGATTGAAAGCAACAAAGATAAGCTTGAGACAGTCGGGAGATCTACCTAGAATTGAGACATAAGTCAACACACTTAGTGTTCGCCCTACCTTGTCAAGAAGCATTAGTGTAAGTGGAGACTATGCTAGTGGCAGCAGATCTAAGACCGAAGAATATAGAAAGATTGAGGAAGGAATTGCCTTGATTGTGAAAAGAGAACCTGAAGGTAAGAAAATCTTTAAATATTTTACTTGTCAAGAATATGGTCATTTTGCATCTAAATGTACTAAGAGAGTAAAGAAATATAAGAAGAACTTTAAACCTAGAAGATCTAAAGAATGTTACTATGTTAATGATGAAAAATTTGAGGCTAGTATTGAAAAATCCCTAAGTGAAAGTGATAATGAGAATGATGATATAGGATTTGTAGCAATAAAAGAAGAAAACTTTGAAATTGAAGTTAGAGAAGAAAAAGCTTTAGTTTCCCAAGTAGAAAAGAGATCTGATTGGATTATAGACAGTGGTTGTTCACATCATATAACTGGTGACATGAAGAAGTTTATAAAGTTTAACAATTATGATGGAGGAATTGTTAGAGTTGGAAACAATGCACCTTGTTTGATAAAAGGAATATGATCTATTACTCTTGATGGAAAGACTAACACTGATGATGTTTATTTTGTGGATGGATTGAAACATAACCTTTTGAGTTTTGGACAGTTAGTTGACAAGGGATATCAAGTTTGGTTTACTGAGAAAACTTGTGTGATCAAGGATAAGGATGATAATTTGATTGGAACTAGATCAACAACCACAGGTAATGTATTTCAGTTGAATCCTGCAGGGATGACATGTTTGATTATTAAAATTGATGACATTTGGTTATGACACAGAAGGTTTTGTCATATAAACTTTGATAATATTGTGAATGTAAGTACTACACTTGCAGTAAGAGATTTGCCTAAGATTATGAAACATACTAACATGATTTGTAAAGAATGTGTGATGGCTAAGCAGAAAAGAAGTTTATTTCTGAGTAAGAAGTTTACATCAACAGAGAAGATGGAAATTGTTCATACAGATTTGAGCGGTCCCACAAGGACTAGAGGATTCTATGGTGAAATGTATTTTATGGTTCTTGTTGATGATTTTACAAGAATGATGTGGATTGCATTTCTTAAAAAAAAGTCTGAAGCATTTGATAAGTTTTAAGTAATTAAGAGAAAAGTTGAGAATGAATCTGGAATGAAGATTTTAAACATTCAAGATCAGATAGAGGTGGAAAATTTAATTCAAAGGAATTGAACACTTCTTGTGAAGTGAATGGTATTAAGACACAACTTTCAGCCCCTAGAACACCTGAACAAAATGGTATTACAAAAAGAAGGAACATATCAGTAACCGAAGCAACAAGAGCTATGTTTTTGAGAATGATTATGCAAAGAAATTTTGGAGAGAAGCAGTGAATACAACAGTATATACAATGAACAGAGTACAAATCAGAGTAGACACAAACAAGACACCTTATGAATTATGGTTTGGACATGCACCATCAGTTAAGTATTTCAGAATTTTTGGAAGTAAGTGTTATATTAAGAGAGATGATGACATTGGAAAGTTTGATCCTAGAACTGATGAAGGTATATTTCTTGGTTATTTATTGGAAAAAAAAGCTTATAGATATTTCAATAAAAGAAGTAAAACTATTGTTGAGAGTGCAAATGTTAAAGTTGATGAAACGTTCAAAATTCAGGAAAGAATGCTTGATTATGAATCAAATGAAGGAGTTTGTCCTAGAATTGATCAAGAAAATATTGAATTATTTTATAAAACTGATAGCGATTTGCATAATGAGAGTCACATTGAGGAAATAAGAGAAGAACCTGGAGCAAAACATGGAGTTGAAATAAGAACTGAGACAGTGACACCTAACAGGAATTTAGCAAGAAATCATCCCGTTGACCAGATTATTGGGAGCATAGAAAAAGGAGTTTTGACACAGAATAAGGTACACGAAGAACTATGTTTGATTTATCAAATTGAACCTAAATATATTGATGAAGCTTGTAAAGATGAAAATTGGATTAAAGAAATGAAGGAAGAACTAGATCAATTTGAAAAGAACAAGACTTGGGAGTTGGTCCCTAGACCTAAAGATAAGAATGTTATAGGAACTAAATGGGTATTCAGGAACAAGATGAATGAAAAAGGATAAGTTGCAAGGAACAAAGCAAGACTGGTATGTAAAGGATACTCATAACAATAAGGAATTGATTATCAAGAGACTTTTTCCCCTATTGCAAGAATTGAAGCGGTGAGAATATTTTTGGCTTATGCAGCTTACAAGAAATTCAAAGTATATCAGATGGATGTGAAGACAACATTTTTGAATGGTACAATGAGTAACTTGAAGGTTTTCCCTTAACTCATGAAGGAGACATGGTATGTAAATTGAACAAAACTTTATATGGAGTGAAACAAGCACCTAGAACTTGGTATGCAAGACTAGATAAGTATTTGATAAAAATAAGATTTGTTAAAGGTACAATAGATAGTAATTTATATCTGAAAGAAATTGAGAATGGTTTTTTGATTTTAGTTATTTTTGTTGATGATATTATCTTTGGTGGAGAAGATGAAGCTAGTGATAAATTTGCAGATGAAATGAAGATTGAATTTGAAATGAGCATGATTGGTGATATGAAATATTTTTTAGGATTACAGATAACACAAAACAATGATGGTATTTTTTTATGCCAACCAAAGTATTTGAATGGCTTATTGAAGAGATTTGGAATGGAAAATTGTAAGCCGATTGGCACACCTATGGTAACTGGTCATAAGTTATCTAGCACAGATTAAACTTCTGCCTTTGAAAAAAAAGGTACAGATCTATGATTGGAGGATTGCAATATTTAACTTATACAAGATCAGATATATCACATGCAGTTGGAATTGTTGCAAGATTTCAAGCTGATCGTAAAGAGTCACATTATGTAGCAGTAAAAAGAATACTGAGATATTTGAGAGGCATAATTGACTGAGTTATGGTATGAAAAATATGATGACTTTACCTTATGTGCATATACAGATGCAGATTGGGGAGGTAGTGTTGATGATAAAAATAGTATAAGTGGTGGAGCATTTTTTCTTGGAGGAAGATTGGTTTCTTGGCTAAGCAAGAAACATAATTGCATTTCATAGAGCACAACAGAAGCAGAATATGTAGCAATAACAAACAATTGTAATCAGATAATATAGATGAAACAAATGTTGAAGGATATTGGAATCAAATTTGATGAGCCTGCTGTTATACACTGTGATAACACCGGTACTGTATGTCTAAGAATCCTGTATTGCATTCTAAGACAAAGCATATAGAGATAAAGTATCATGTTGTAAGAGAGAAAGTTGCAGAGAAGAAGTAAGACTTGAGTATATAAGTACAAAAGAGCAGATTGAAGATATATTTACAAAGCCCTTACCTAAACATACATTTGAGTATTTGAGAGGTATGCTTGGGGTTATATCCTAGCCTACTTTTGAGAAGTGATGCAGATTGTTGCATCAGTCAAGTGGTATATGAGCTCTATCTTTTCTGGACTGGATGTTGGTACTTCCTCTATGAGGGAGTATGTGTGTTTTAAGTTGAGTCATGAAGGACTCTAGTGAATGTATTTTCTGAATAGTGTCTTTTGACATTGAGGTTTTAGATTGACATATTGATGCTTACTTTTATCATTGATGTCAATGGGGAGAAGGATACATGAAAAATCATCTATTGAAAATAAAAAAAGAGAGAAAAGAGGAGTTAAAAAAAAAAAGAGAAAAGAAGGAAAAAAAGAGGGAGAAAGATACAAACATCTGTTGGAGGAGATGAAACAATATAAAATGGAAAAAACTTGAAAAGATTTGATTGATGAAGAGGATGTGAAAATATTGATTGATTTGATTGATGAAGAGGATGTGAAAAGATTGATTGATTTTATTGATGAAGAGAATTTAAAAATATTTAAGAGCAGTAGCGTTGCAGTTTGGTATTTATGGAACTTGAATGTTTTTCATCTATGTTGCTATCAATGCCAATGGGGGAGATTGTTAGGAATGAATGCTGAATATGTCATATGGGGAAGTATTCAGAGTCATTATGTAATAGTTGTATGTTGCATTCATGATTTTGGTTGTCATTGATGTCAACACAATGATCTACTAGAGATTAGCAGAGAAGCAAACAATGTTTGAATTAGCGCATGTGGAGTATTGAAGATCAAGCTATGTGGAGTTGAGAACTTAATATGTATTGTGTCCTGAGATCATGGTCAATAGCGCGTATGAAAATTTAATTATTCATGATAGTTATGTGTAATTCAGTGGAAGCAGTATTCTGGCAGTGTTCTTGAGAAGTGGCTTGTGGTGACCTGATGATATCTCCTAATCAGGATAGAATCTAGGCATGCAAAGTTGTACAATTGATGAAGAAATTATGATAGTGACGTGGATGTGATAGCATGGTCAGAGGTCGCACGAGTGAAGATTTATTTTGTTTGGAAGCCGACAGTTTTTATGTAATTGTGAAATATTATGTAACGTGTGAAGGTTTATATTTTGTAATTGGTTAAGCCTTGTTGGTCGACTCATTTGTAATTATTTGAGTGTGGTATAAATGAATGATTGTTTTTCTTTATTGTTGTGAGAGTATGTATAAGGAATTGAGGAATTGAGCAATATATGTTGTAAGAGGATATGCGAATTGTAGAGATCTGATATTGAGATCTGGTGAAGCAATTGGTGCGGTTTGACACAGACAGAGGAGAAAAGATAAGTTACTGAGATTACTAATTATTTGGTACTATTCTATTTGAGTAATACATAGATCAGTTGGACAGTGTGTTCAGTGATCTTGCCCTTGAAGCTGTTTGGACAGTGGGTACTTCTGTCTTCCATAACTCCTAACTGGGTTAGAATTTTTTAACAGGGATTCAAAGTTTCCTAACATGCACTCATAAGTACTGAATGTATTTCATAAGGCTCTTAACAGAGTCCATCATCTCACAAGGAATTTTTATATTGGTACATCTTTTTTGGGCATCATTCTCACCGGGGTTTACTCCCTGATCAAGAGGTTTCTTAGTCAACATATCTTGTGTTATTGTGTTGCTGTGTATGTTTATCTTTCTATTGTTGTTGCTTATATTGATTACATGGTTGAAATCTGTTAATGGTGATAAAAGTTGTATTTATTTGATAACTCATTCAACCTTCCCTCTCAGTTATCTTAGTGGACTTTACTTTCTAACACCTACAAAATTTTTTAAGGGCTTAAAAGACTAGAAGACTTCTAATCAAAATAGCTAAGAAACATTATAGGGAGCATGGTCACATTGAAGGGGGACATGATTATCATCCATTAGTATGTTTTTCATTATATCATTTTAACAATATATATATGTGTGTGTGTGTGTGTGTGTGTATATATAAGAAATCACTTGATGATGAGATCATGATCATGGTTTATTTATGTTCATCATTTTTATATAGGTCGATCACCTCAGGGAAAATGATATGGACCACCACAACCCAGAGAATATAGTTTTCAAATAGGAGGAACATGGAGGTGTGAATATCAAAGGTGAAGATGATGATCCCATAGAAGATGATGATCATGGACCAAGAAAAACTATTGAAGATGATGATACAAATATATTGATCCATGACATATTTAGTAGTAGCACAAATGATCATGATGATCAAGATGACCTTGATTTTGTTCATGATATATATCTATTTGAGAAGACATAAAAGGCCCTTCACGAAGGCTCCCAAACAACTCTTCTTTTTTTTGTATTGTTGTTGGTGAACTTGAAAGTTATGAATGGTTTATCCAACATAAAAGTGTCACATATGTTAACATATGTGATATATGCCATTAAAATTAATATAGGGTGAATCATGTACAATTAATATTCTTTATATTAATAAATTATTTTTTTTGCTATAGATTGATAGGTGACTTTTTGCTACCACCATCAAATATTCTACCTCACTCATACCGAGAATTATATTCTATTATGGAAGATATTGGAATGGAGTATCAAGCAATAGATACTTGTTCCAATGATCATATTATATATCATAGATAACATGAATTTGCAACAAAATGCCTTGAATGTCATACGATTATATATTGAACATATCAAATAACAAAAAATGTGCCTCTTAAGGTTCTTCGTTATATTTCCATTATTCCATGTATGCAACGATTATTTAGGTGCACTAGCTTGTAACAATTTATGGATTATCATGCACGCAATAGAAGTCAAGATGACATTATTTGAATTCCTATGGATGGTTCGACATTTATGGACATAGAGGAAAAGTAGCCACACTTTAAAGAAGAACCTCATAATCTCAGACTTTTATTTGCAGCACAGGATGCCAATCCATTTGGAGAGCTTATATTTTTTTACTCCGTGTGGCCTATTTTTGTTATCAGCAATAACATTATTTCATAGATGTCAATAAAGAGGGAGCACATAATGTTAACAATGATTGTTCCAGGTATTTTATTATTTAATACTCATCGACATTTAATTATAAATATTGCAGTAAAATGGTCATAATAATTATATAATATTTTTGTTTATTCATATAGGTAAGTACCAAGTTAAAGATATGAATGTATATATTGAGCCTCTTATCGATGAGTTGATGAAGTTATGGAATGGTGTCACTATGTATGACGTCTTTAGACCAAAAAGGTAAAGACAATTTCAATTCTATGCAATGCTTGTATGGACAATACATGATGCTCTAGGGCTAACACATTTTTGTGGTATGTTATAGTGTTCAAGTTGCGCATGACAATTATAATTATAAAAATTAACATATTTAATCCAATTATACATTATCTTGGAGGTCTTCAAACAAAGAGAAAATTTGAATGTGTAGTTTATGGTCCAAAGATGAAATCTTGTCATTCAAAAAGTTTACGAAAGAAGGTATTTGATGAGTATAGTCACTTTCTCCACATAAATCATAAGTATCAAAATATTGAAAAATATATTTTCAATGGTAAAGAAGAGACTATATCAAAGCCATGGAGAATGAAACTTCGCATGTGGAAGTTGAAATATAATATAATTAATCCTCAAGGTAATGACATTCCAACTAATGGTCTATATTTGGAAATTATAGTTTTCTATTGTGATTTTTTTATTGATGATGTAATTGATGATCGTGAAAGTCATCAAGGCAGTAATGACCATCTTGCAAAGGGACTAAAAAGTTATCCCAAATAATTTAGTAGGTTTCCCTACTACGAGCAGCTACAAATTGTGCATTTATTTGATACTATGTATATTGGAAAGAATATAACAGAGACATTATGAAAATTATTGGATGTAAGACATGATACAAAAATTGTCAAAATTTGTAGTGGCATTCATGAATCCAATCATGCAATGAAAAATTTCATTCAATGAAATAACAATGCAGACTAGATTAATATAAGTGCCCTTCCTCTGTTATTAACGAACTAGAAAAGCAATGTTATAAAAGAAATCATACGAAAAATTTGGTTTCCTACAAGATTTTCTGCGAACTTAAACAATCTCATATCAAAGAAAAGTGAATTTGGGCAAGGGATGAAAATGCATGATTGTCATACCTTCATTAAGGTAATTCATGTTCTTCAATATTTATTATATATTTGTACACTGCATTTACCTTTCATTGTATTATGTCAAAAAATAATGAAAATATAATTTTATAATTTTTGCAATACATTCTACCTCTATCTCTCCCAGACCACTTGAACAATAATGTCAAGTAATTCATATATGATCTTTGAAAATACATGATGTAAGTAGTGATATTTGTTCAATTCCTTGTATGGATATTATATTTGTGATCTATTTTAATTGTTATGTAATATATTATATATTATATTGTAAAGTCTAGTTTATATATTTTTGCGTCTTGAATCTTTTGTAGGTGGTTGTCATCTAAATAAATCCATAAAGAAAATATAAAATATTGGAAGAGAAAAACCCCTTATCTAATGTGTGAAATGCAAAAGTGTCTACCTTCAAATTTTTTAATGCACAAGAACACTACCTCATACACTAAGCTGAGGAGATTGAATTGTGTGGACATATATACACTAGGTCAATGTGGATGGTTAAAAGACACTTAAATTTTTTGAATGCTTTGGTTAGACAAAGAGCATGTCCTAAGGGTTCTATAGTGGAGAGATATATGGTATACAAGACTATAGTGTACATTACCAAATATCTTCATAAGTTTGCAACAATATCCATGTAGATCGCATTTGGGATCCCAACCCCATTAAATTTTTTGAAGGGGAGTACTTAACGGGGAAAGGTAGATTGACAAAAGTGAGGTAATTAAAAGATGTTAGTGTGGTTAATTAATTCTTAATCTAGAAAATAAATTGGTTGTAAGTCGTCTATCTATTTTTTGTACAGTTGGTCGAAAGTGGGATGCACTACATTTGTATATTGCAAACAATCTTGATTGGATGATGGTATGGATTGAATGATGTCAACATTCTGGTCTCACATTAACATGGGAAGGCGTGGCTTCATTAGTTAAAGAAGCTCATCGTAATAGAGATTCCAATGTTATGCGAATGAAAATTGATTTAGCATATGGTTTAAGAGATAAACAGGTACGTATAAAGTTATTAATCACCCATATGTTTATCAACTCACGATGCAATAATTTTTACATGTTTAACATAATGGAGGTCAAACACCACAACTCTATGCGCTGTAATGGTCATAAATTTCGTGTGAAAAAGTTGGATGACACAAATAAAACTTGTGATTTTGGGATAAATGTTGTTTTGCAGGTGACTAATATTTCATCTAGAAATGACATACATCCTCAAGAGTCTCAAAATGAATACTATGACATTTTGGATGTGAGGCAGGAGCATTCTGGGTTGCCTTGCTATCTTGCTCATTTTTGTTCATTCTGCCAGTAAGTGCCGAGTTGCAGTCTTTGTCGAGTGTTCCTGTGTGTCGATTTGTCCAAGTATTTGCTGAGAGTTCCAGTATGTGCTGAGTTGTTAAGTGTTTGCCGAGCGTTCCTTCTATGTTGAGTGAACCTGTTATTTGCTAATGCTCGGTTCTTCTTTGACCGAGTTTATCTGTGTTTGATTCTTAGTCGGAGCTAACTTATGTTTATAATTTTGGTCACAAATTTAATGATTGGGATCTTGTCTTGGGATGTGTGCATACCATTTTGTGGTTGGCCTTCCTTTTGTAATGATCTAGAATATTCTCTAAGCCATTTTGGCAAGTATAAATAAGGATGTTTTAGATGTAGTCAACAAGGGCAGGTGGTAGGAGTACAAAGATAGAAGAGAAGTGTAAGTTTTGATAAATTTTATTGGTCGTAACCCGGAAGGCCTCACAATCGAGCATGTATGAAGAAATATGGATGAATCAATAAAGTTCTTGTGTTCCTTCTCTCCGTGGTTTTATTCTTCAGTGTTGTTGTTTCTGCTGTGTTTTACTCGACAAGATGGCTAGATAGTTAGGTGTACCTTTGGCCTTGGCTTTTCAATGCCCCTCCTTATGTCAGGTGGTATCAAAGTGAAGGTTCATCCTTGTACAGATTGGATCTTCTAGAACCTAAATTGGATTTGGTTGCAGGGTGGCAGATCTACAGATTTGACCTATAACTTGCAGAGGGTTACGATCTTGCATGAACCTATTTGTCAAGATGGTTCGAGGAAGAGGAAATGTTGATAATGCCATAATGGACATGTTGAGACAAATTGAAGCTAGATTAGATGTTGTAGAGATAGCCTAGAGGAGAGGAGCACATCTTGATGATGTGAGTGATGATGAAGAAGAAGTACCAAATCCTAATCCAGAACCTAAGGAACATCAAGATAAGGAAAGATTGATAAGAGTATTGACGAGGGCACAATGAAAACCCATTGTTGAAGTTATTCCTTATGATGGAAAGTTGGATACTAATGTTGTGTTGGATTGGATCTCTGATATGGAGAAGCTCTTTGAGTTTGAAAGAACTCCTGAGAATAGAAAGGTGAAAATTGCAGGGACTAGGTTGAAAGGTCATGCCTCACTGTGGTGGGAGCATTTGCAAACTGATAGACAAAGAAGAGGAAAGGAAAATATCAGAACTTGGTTGAAAATGGTGAATAAGGCGAAGAAGAAGTTCCTCCCTTCTGATTACCAAGTTAGTTTGCTGAGGAAGATGCAAAACCTTAGACAAAGGGATATGACTATGAAGGAATACACTGAGGAATTATATAGATTGGACATCAGATCTAGACATGTGGATGATGAAGTTGAGAAAGTTGAAAGGAACCTGAATGGATTGAGATCTGGAATTCAAGATGAATAAGTTTTGTGAAATTGGATAGTGTGGAAGAAACATATCAATATGCCTTGAAATTTGAAGAGATCTTGACAAAGAAGCATGTACAGAGACAAAGGCGTAGAGGTGGTCGAATCCAGAGAGACAGAGGTAGATCCTATGCTGAAGGTGGAAGATCTGATAATTCCGTGCAAGATGAGGGAAAATCCAAATGGAAAGCTGAAGATAAAAGCAAGACCAAGTGGAAAGGTGGTAGTTCTTATGAAGGAGGTACTAGTTCATACCAAAGAACAGGTAATTCTTATTCTAGAGGTGGTTTTAGTGGTAATTGTTTCAGATGTGGTAAAGAAGGGCATAGATCCTTTGAGTGTAGACACTCTGGTGGGAATGAAAAAAGTCATAGAAATGCTGTGGTACAAGATAATCTTGAGGGTTCATCAAGTAGGTCTGAAGATGGAGAAAATCTAGTGGTAAGGAGAACTTTGTACAATAAAAGAGTTGATGAAAAACCTGTCCTAAGGAGAAGTCTTTTCAAGACCAAATGTAAGATGGCAGGAAAATGTTGCAAAGTGATCGTTGACAGTGGTAGTTTAGCAAATTTGGCATTTGAGGAGCTGGTTACAAAGTTGCAATTACAGAGGTTGAGACACCCTAAACCCTATCACGTTTCATGGATCAAAGATGAGCATAAATTGTTGGTAAGTGAGAAATGTGTTGTGAAATTCAAGATTGGAAGTTACTTTGATGAAGTTTTGTGTGATATTATGCTTATGGATTGTTGTCATATCCTGTTGGGTAGACCTTGGCAGTATGATAGAAATGCGGTGTATGATGGTAGATTGAATCAATATACTCTTTGGGTGAATGGGAGAAAGAAAACATTGTTACCTTTGGTTGAGGTTCCAAATGAGATAAACTGTACTAATGTGAAAATTTGTATGGTTAATGGAAAACAATTTGAAAGGACATGAAGAAGAACCAACTTTATTTTGCTATAATTCCCAAGAGGCCGAGTTTTGGTAGCAATGACTGAGTGACAGAAAATAGTGATGATCGAGTACCTAAAGAAATTGAAGACTTGCTGAATGAATATAAGGAGATTGTTGCAGAGGATATTCTTGATGGCTTACCACTAGTAAGAAGTATAATTCATTGTATGAATTTGATTCCTGGAGCTAGTTTTCTGAATAAAGCACCATATAGATTGACACCTATTGAGAATGAAGAACTTAACAGGCAAGTGCAAGAGTTGTTACAAAAAGGTTTGATTAGAGAAAACTTGATTCCATGTGATGTACTTGCTGTGCTAGCACCTAAGAAGAATGGAGAATGTCTACTGATTCTAGAGCTATTAACAAGATAACAGTGAGCTATAGGTTTCCTATACCGAGGATGGATGACAAAATGAATTATTTGAGTGGAGCAAAGTATTTTACAAAGATTGATTTGAAGAGTGGGTAACATGAGATCAGAATCAGAGAAGGTGATGAATGGAAGATTGCTTGCAAGACAAAAGATGGTTTGTATGAGTGGTTAGTTATGCCTTTTGGTTTGACTAATGCACCTAGTACTTTCATGAGGTTGATGAATGAAGTTCTCAAGATTTTTGGGTAAGTTTGTGATTGTTTATTTGGATGATATTCTGATATTCAGTAGAACTAAGGAAGAACACCTTGAATATATTAGCCAAGTGTTGCAAAGATTGAAAGAGGAGAAGCTGCTGATTGATTTGAAGAAGTGTTCCTTTATGCAAGAAGAGATTGTGTATTTGATATTTGTGATTTCACCTGATGGTTTGAAAGTGGATCCTAAAAAGGTAAAAACAATTTTGGAATGGCCTACACTTGAGAATGTGGGTGAGGTAAGATCATTTGATGGTTTGGCTAGTTTCTACAAAAAATTCATTAGGAATTTCGGTTTTGTTTGTAATGCTATGACTGAGACTATGAGAGGAGATAAAAATGATTTTAAGTGGACACATGGAGCTAATAAGAGTTTTGAGACTTTGAAACAAAAGGTTGCTAAGGTACTTGTGTTAGCTTTGCCTGATTTTAATAAGGTATTTCAAGTTGAGTGCGATGCAAGTGGTAGTGCAATAGGAGCCGTGTTGAGTCAAGAAGATAAACCTATTGCTTTCTTTAGTGAGAAGTTGAATGATGATAAAAGGAAGTATTCAGTGTATGATCAAGAGTTTTATGCTATTGTTCAAGCTTTGAAAAAGTGGAGACATTATTTGATACCAAGTGAGTTTGTGTTGTTTACTGATCATAAAGCTTTGCAGTATTTGGGAAGTCAACATAAGTTAAATTAGAGACATATGAAGTGGGTTGAATATTTACAGAGTTTCACATTTGTAATCAAGCATAGGAGTGAAGTTACTAATCGAGTTGCAGATGCACTGAGCATAAGACATTTTTTGTTGACCGAGATGAAGGTTGTAGTTCTTAGATTTGAGGAGATGAATGAGTTGTATTATACTAACCCTAATTTTTATGAGGCATGGAGAGAGTGTAGAGCACCAAATTTGTCAGCACAACTGAATAAGTTTGAGGAGTATTTCATTCAAGAAGGTATGTTGTTTAAAGGAACTCAGTTATGTATAAGAGAAGTTCTATGAGAATTAATTTGATTAAGGAAAAGCATTGTGGTGGATTGGCTGGACATTATGGAATTGATAAGACATTGAGTTTTCTTAAGGAAAAATATTATTGGCCAAGATGTATAAGGATGTTCAGAAGTTTGTAAGGAGTTGTGGAATTTGTCAAGTTGCAAAAGGAGTAAGTTAGAATACTGGATTGTATACACCTATTTCTGTTCCTGAGAAAGCTTGGAGTGACATCAGTATGGATTTTGTTCTTGGATTACCTAAGACAACAAGAGGGTATGATTCCATATTTTTTGTTATGGATATATTTTCTAAGATGACACATTTCATACCATGTAAGAAGACATCAAAAGCAGTGCATGCTGTTGAGATCTTCTTTAAAGAGATTGCTACATTGCATGGATTACCTAGAAGTATTATTTCTAACCGAGATAGCAAGTTTATTGGTTATTTTTGGAGGACTTTTTGAAGAAGATGGATATTGAGTTGAGGTTTAGTTCTACATTCCATCCACAGACAAATGGACAAACATAAGTTGTGAATAGAAGCTTGGGTAATTTGTTGAGATGTTTAGTTGGAGATAAGGCGAGTAATTAGGATATGGTTTTTGCACAAGCTAAGTTTGCATACAATAATTATGTGAATAGGAGTTCAGAAAAAACACTTTTTGAGACTGTTACTGGAATGCAGCCTAGAGGAGTATCAGATTTGAAGGATATTGTTGGTGAAGAAAAGAGAAATGCTGAAGGGGAAGTTTTTGCTGATTTTATGAAGTCTTTACATGAGGAAGTGAAGTTGAAGTTGGAACAAAGTAATAAGAAATATAAGGAAGATGCTGACAAGTCTAGGAGACATCATATTTTTGAAATTGGTGATGAGGTAATGGCTCATTTGAAGAAGGGAAGATTTCTTGTTAGAGAATACAGTAAGCTAAAAATGAAGAAATTTGGTCCTTGTAGAATTTTGAGGAATTTTGATAGTGGTAATGCTTATGAAGTTGAGTTACCCGATGACATGGATACATCTCCTATATTCAATATTACTGATTTGTATAAGTATCATGAGTCAAATGATGAAGTTTTTATATCATATGATTATCCTAAGAAGCAGGTTGATGAAGTTGAACATATATGCTGGCATTAAGAGATGGTAACTGGTAAGACTACTACCGATGCATGACAATTAAGTATTGTCACTGATTGGCAAAAGAGAAAAGAGAAATAAATATTTTGTCATCTCAATCTAAGGTCTAAATATCTAAGGAGATTTGTATGCAAAGAAACTGGTTTGGCAACTGGTGACATTATGCAAGAATGAAAAGACTATATCTGCTCATCAAGAGCAAGCGGTCACTAAGAAAAGTGCATATGCAACCGAGGACCGAGATACAACTGGTGTCAACTACGCAACTGAGGAAAAGGTACAACCAGTAAGAAAAGGAAGGAAAAGTGACAAGTCAAAGTTCTTACTTGTTCAAAACATGAGGATCTCAACTAATCAAGAGAAGAATTCGGTAGGAAAAGATGAACCGGGGAAGTCATAAGTCAACTATCTATTTAAACCAACTCTTTGACCATGATTTACTACACTAAATTTGGAAGACTTTGAGTTAACATGGCGATTGGTTCGAGGCGCGTTTAAAGATTTTAAAGCCGAAGTTTGGGGCTTTAAAATAAGGAGTTATCTCTTGTGAAGGAAAAGTGCTTAATACACATCTATTGTTTTCTTCATAAAGCAGATAAAGCAAAAGCATGCATCAGATTTTTCCTTAGTGAGCTAATACTCCATCGAGTGATGTATCCAAAAGGGATCTGTAATGAGGTCATGCATGAGCGGCACAATTAGGGAAAAAACTCTATATGTTCTTCTGCCTGTTGAGAATATAGGCTGCCCTCATTTTGCCAAGAGAAAAGAGTGAACCTGTACACTGAAGAAGCTAGGGTAAATAGAAAAGAGAGAGAAAAGTGTGCAGAGAAGCACAACAGTAAAGGAGAACACACTTGGGATGACCGGTGATGTTTCTCAATTGAGTATAACAGAGATCTTATCACGCTATGCAAAGCCATTTGTAAAAGGTCAATCCATCTATTATTTTCTAACAATTACAATAGTTAAATCTCAGTATTTGGGTAGATTCTAATAGGTCCCTTGTATCAAATCCCTTAACTGGGTGACATATGTTAGGAATGAATGTTGAATGCTTGGCAGTCATTTTGTAGCAGTTGTTGTTGCATTCATGACTGATTGTCATTGATGTCAACACAATGATCTTTTGGAGACTTGCAGAGAAGCAAATAGTGTTTTGATTAGCGCACGTGGGATATTGCAATTGGAGATATGCGATGTTGAGGTTATACTCTCTGATATGTTATATGTCTATGGTTAAGAGCGTAGACAGTAATTATTTTATTTATGAAAGTTATGAGCATTTTGGTGGAAGCAGTATTCGGGTAGTGTTCCTGAGTAGCGGTTTTTGGAAATCGGATGATGTGTCATAATCGGGATGGAATCTAGGTTTGCACAGTTAAAGGGAAGTTTGAGACACATTTTTAGTGATGTGGTTCATAGTGCAAACTTCGAGGTCACACGAGTGAAGAGTTATTGTATTTGGAAGTCGACAGTTTTGTGTAATTTTGATGTAACCTATGGTAACTTTTATTTTGTAATTGTGTGCCGACTCATTTGTAATTATTTGAGTGTGGTATAAAGGAAGGAATGTTTTTCCTTGTTGATATATGAAAAAAAGAATGTGAGCATGGTATGATTGAATGCGAATGTATGCATGAAGTGAAGAAGAGAGCCTATGAAGTTGTGAAAGCGAAATTGTGAAGGAAGACATGCAAAATACAAAGATCTGAAAGTGAGATTTGGTGTAGCAGTGAGTGCGGTTTGGCACAGTGAGGAGGTAACATATTTGATATTATTCTGCTGAATACTCTTAAGGTCATTTGGATAGTGTGTTCAATGATCTTACCCTGAAGCTGTTTGGGCAGTGGGTCGTTCTGTCTTCCATAACTCCTAACAGGGTTAGAATCTTCTAACAGGGATTCAAAATCTCCTAACAGGGATTTATATGTACTGAATGTATTTCATAAGACTCCTAACAGAGTCCATCCTTTCACAAGGAATATTCATATTAGTGCATCTTTTGTGGGCATCATTCCCACCGGGGTTTACTCTTTGATCAAGAGGTTCCCTAGTTAACATATCTTGTGTTATTGTGTCATTGTGTATGAATATCTTTCTATGGTTGGTAATTATATTGCTTACATTGTTAAGTGCTGTTGAAGTTGATAAAAGTTATAATTATTTGATAACTGATTCACCCCCCTCCCTGTTAGTTATCTTGGTGGACTTTACTTTCTAACAATTGGTATCAAAGAAGTAGGTGCTTGAATGGAAAGTTTAACAACTTAAGGAGATCCATGGCGAATTTCAGGAAAGAAAGCCCTAAGTTTGATGGAGTAAATTTTGACAGCTAGAAAGAAAATATGAAGACACATCTACTGTGTTTAGGACCAGGTTATTGGTTGATTACAAAGAATGATAGGACTATCATTGAAGAAGATACTCTTGAATCAAGTTCAAAAGATGAGGTAGATCTATTCATGTGTAACATACTTGCAAGAGAAGCACTTTTGACAGCACTTCCAGAGAATGAATACAATCAGGTAAAATGTTTTAAAAAATCTCATGAAATTTGGAAAGCTTTACAATCTACTTTTGAAGGTGATGAACATGCCAAGAGAGCTAGATTACATAATTGGATATGTGCATTTGAGGATATTAGAATGATGGAAGATGAATTTGTTAGAAGCTATATTGGTAGAATATCAGAAATTGTTGCAGGGATGAAATCTTGTGGAGGATCAAAGACAGAGAATGAAGTGATATGAAAAATTCTGAGGACACTGACTCCTGTATTTAAGCAGACAACACAGATGATTGAACAAGTTATACCTTGTACTACGAACTTTACAAGAGAGACTCTTCTTGGAATATTGGAAGCAGCAAAAATGAACATGAGGGTATCAGGAGACTTACCTAGAACGGAGACAACATTTAGTGGTCTTAGTGTTCATCCTACTTTATCAAGAAGTACCAGTATGAGTGGAGATTATGCCAGCAGCAAATCTAGAAATGAAGAAGATAAGAAGATTGAAGAAGGTATTGCCTTGCTTGTGAAAAGAGAACCAGACGGTAAGAAAATTTTTAAATGTTGGACTTGTCAAGAATATGGTCATTTTGCATCTAAATGTCCTAAGAGAGTTAAGAAGTACATAAATAATTTCAAGCCTAGAAGATCTAAGGAATGTTATTATGCTAATGATGAAGATCTTGAAGCTAGTATTGAAATAACTTTGAGTGAAAGTGATACTGATAATAATGATGAAATATGATTTATAGCAATTAAAGAAGACAATCTTGAATCTAATGTTAAGGACGAAAAAGCTTTAGTTTCCCAAGTTGAAAAGAAAGCTGATTGGATTATAGACAGTGGTTGTTCACATCATATGATTGGAGATATGAAAAAGTTCATAAAGTTTAACAATTATGATGGAGTTGTTAGAGTTGGTAACAATGCACCTTGTTTGATTAAAGGTATATGATTTGTTACTCTTGATGGAAAGACTAATACTGATGATGTTTACTTTGTTGATGGATTGAAACAAAATCTTTTGAGTGTTGGACAGTTAGTTGATAAGGGATATCAAGTTTGGTTTACTGAGAAAACTTGTGTGATAAAGGATAAAAATGGAAATTTGATTGGAACTAGATCTAGAACCAGAGGTAATGTATTTTAGTTGAATCCTATTGAGATGATAGTTGATTATGGCATAGAAAGTTTTGTCATATAAACTTTGATAACATTGTAAAAGTAAGTACTATACTTGCAGTAAGGGATTTGCCTAAAATTATAAGCCTACTAACATGATTTGCAAAGAATGTGTGATGGCTAAGCAGAAGAGAAGTTCATTTCCTAGTAAGAAGTTCACATCGATAGAGAAGTTGGAGATTGTTCATATAGACTTGAGCGGTCCTACCAGGAGTAGAGGATTCTATGGAGAAAGGTATTTTATGATTCTTGTTGATGATTTTACAAGAATGATGTGGATTGCATTTTTAAAAGAAAAATTTAAAGCATTTGATAAGTTTAAGATCATTAAGAATAAATTTGAGAATGAATTTGGAATGAAGATGGAATGTTTGAGATCTGATAGAGGTGGTGAATTTACTTCTAGAGAGTTTAACACTTTTTGTGAAGTGAATGGTATTAAGAGACAGTTTTCAGCCCCTAGAACACCTGAACAAAATGGTATTGCAGAAAGAAGAAACATGTCATTGACTGAAGCAGCAAGAGCTATGTTATTTGAGAATGATTTGGCGAAGACATTCTAGAGAGAAGCAGTGAATACAACAGTATATATAATGAACAAAGTACAAATTAGAGCAGACACAGACAAGACACCTTATGAATTATGATTTGCACATGCACTCTCAGTTAAGTATTTTAGAATTTTTGGAAGCAAATGTTATATAAAGAGAGATGATGATATTGAAAAGTTTGATCCTAGAAGTGATGAAAGAATTTTTCTTGGATATTCTTTGAAAAGAAAAGCATATAGATGTTACAATAAGAGAACTAAAACTATTGTTGAGAGTGGAAATGTTAAAGTTGATGAGAAGTTCAAAATTCAGGAAAGAATCCTTGATTATGAATCTGATGAAGAAGCTCATCCTCAGCTTAACACTGAATCTACCAAATTATTCTATGAGACTGACAGTAACTTATTGAATGAGAGTTCTGCAGAAGAAACCAGAGAGGAATCTAGAGAAGAATCTACAGTTGAAACAAGATATGTGACTATGACACCGAACATGTATCTATCAAGACATGATCCCGTTAAACAAGTTATTGGAAGTTTGGACAGAGGAGTTTTGACTCGTAATAAGGTACATTTATGTTTGATTTATCAAATTGAACCTAAATCTACTAGTGAAGCTTGTGAAGGTGAACATTGGATTAATGCTATGAAAGAAAAACTAGATTAGATTGAAAAGAGTAAGACATGGGAATTGGTCCCTAGACCTAAAGAAAAGAATGTAATTGGAACTAAATGAGTATTCAGAAACAAGATGAATGAACAAGGAGAAGTGGTAAGAAACAAAACAAGATTGGTATGTAAGGGATACTCACAACAAGAAGGAATTGACTATGAAGAAACTTTTACACCAGTAGCAAGACTTGAAGCAGTAAGAATGTTTTTGGCTTATGCATCTTTTAAGAAATTTAAAGTGTATCAGATGGATGTGAAGTCCGCATTTCTGAATGGTGAATTGGAAGAAGTCTACATTGAGTAGACTGAAGGTTTTCTTTTGACTCAAGAAGGAGATATGGTATGTATAATGAAGAAAGCATTATATGGACTAAAGCAAGCACCTAGAACTTGGTATGCTAGACTGGATAAGTATTTGTTGAAATTGGGATTAACTAAAGGAACAGTTGATAGCAATCTATACAAAAAAGAAATTGAAAATGGTTTGTTGGTTATAGTTATTTTTGTTGATGACATTATCTTTGGAGGAGAAGATGAAGCTAGTGACAAATTTGTTGATGAAATGAAGACTGAATTTGAAATGAGTATGATTGGTGAAATGAAATACTTTTTGGGATTACAGATAACATAGAATAATGATGGTATCTTTGTATGTCAGACAAAGTACTTGAATGATTTACTGAAAAGATTTGGAATGGAGATCTGTAAACCAATTGGAACACCTATGGTTTCAAGACACAAACTATCTAGCAAAGATGAAACACCGACAGTTGAGCAGAAGAAATACATATCCATGATTGGAGGATTGCAGTACTTAACACACACTAGACCAGATATACAACATTCAATTGGAATGGTAGCAAGATTTCAAGTTGAACCTAGAGAGTCACATTATGTAGTAGTAAAGAATATACTGACATATTTAAGAGGCACAATGGACTATGGATTGTGGTATGAAAAATCTGATGATTTTACCCTATGTGCATATACAAATGCTGATTGGGGAGGTAGTGTTGATGACAAGAAAAGCACTAGTGGTGGAGCCTTTTTTCTTGGAGGAAGATTAGTTTCTTGGCTAAGCAAGAAGCAAAATTGTATTTCACAGAGCACAACAAAAGAAGAGTATGTAGCAACATCAAACAATTGTAACCAGATAATTTGGATGAAGAAAATGCTGAAGGATATTGGAATTAAGTTTGTTGAGCCTATTGTCATACATTGTGACAACACCAGCACAGTTAGCATAACTAAGAATCCTGTATTACATTCTAAGAAAAAGAATATAGAGATCAAATATCATGTTGTAAGAGAGAAAGTTGCTGAGAAAGAAGTCAGACTGGAGTACATAAGCACAAAGGAACAGATAGCAGACATATTTACTAAGCCTTTGCCTAAGGATACATTTGAGTATTTGAGAGGTATGCTTGGGGTTATGCTCCAGCCTACTTTTGAGTAATGATACAGTTCGTTGCATTCGTCCAGCGGTATATGAGCCCTATCTTTCTTCTGGATTGGATGTTGGTACTTCCTCTATGGGGGAGTATGTGTGTCTGAGCTGAGTCATGAAGACTCTTGTGAATGTATTTTCTGAACAGTGTCTTTTGACATTGAGTTGTTGTTGACATAGTGATGAAATTTTTGTCATTGATGTCAATGGGGGAGAAGTGTACATGAAAAATCACTTGTACCATTTGTTGGAGAGAACTAAATAGGAAAACGAAGCAAGATTTTTTTTGATGAAGAAGATTTGAAAATGTTTGTCAGAGTAGCAGTGTTACAGTATTGGATTTTTGGAACATTGGATGTTTTTCATCTATGTTGCCATCAATGCCAATGGGGGAGATTGTTATGAATGAATGCTGAATGCTTGGCAGTCATTCTCTAGCAGTTGTTGTTGCATTCATGACTATGATTGTCATTGATGTCAACACAGTGATCTTCTGGAGACTTGCAGAGAAGCAGACAATGTTTTGATTAGCGCATGTGGGATATTGCAGTTGGAGATATGCGATGTTGAGTTTATACTCTCTGATATGTTATATGTCTATGGTTAAGAGCACAGACAGTAATTATTTTATTCATGAAAGTTATGAGCATTTTGGTGGAAGTAGTATTCAGGCAGTGTTCCTGAGTAACAATTTTTGGAAATCGGATGATATCTCCTAATCGCGATGGAATCTGGTTTTGCGCAGTTAAAGGGAAGTTTGAGACACATTTTTAGTGATGTGGTTCACAGTGCAAACTTTGAGGTCACACGAGTGAAGAGTTATTGTATCTGGAAGTTGACAGTTTTGTGTAATTTTGATGTAGCGTGTGGTAACTTTTATTTTGTAATTGTGTGTCGACTCATTTGTAATTATTTGAGTGTGGTATAAAGGAAGGAATTTTTTTCCTTGTTGATATATGAAAAAAAGAATGTGAGCATGGTATGATTGAATGCGAATGTATGCATGAAGTGAAGAAGAGAGCCTATGAAGTTGTGAAAGCGAAATTGTGAAGGAAGACATGCGAAGTACAGAGATTTGAAAGTGAGATCTGGTGTAGCAGTGAGTGCGGTTTGGCACAGTGAGGAGGTAACATATTTGATATTATTCTCCTGAATAATCTTAAGGTCATTTGGACAGTGTGTTCAATGATCTTACCCTGAAGCTGTTTGGGTAGTGGGTCGTTCTGTCTTCCATAACTCCTAACAGGGTTAGAATCTTCTAACAGGGATTTATATGTACTGAATGTATTTCATAAGACTTCTAACAGAGTCCATCCTTTCACAAGGAATATTCATATTAGTGCATCTTTTGTGGGCATCATTCCCACCGGGGTTTACTCTTTGATCAAGAGGTTCCCTAGTTAACATATCTTGTGTTATTGTGTCATTGTGTATGAATATCTTTCTATGGTTGGTAATTATATTGCTTACATGGTTAAATGCTGTTGAAGTTGATAAAAGTTATAATTACTTGATAACTAATTCAACCCCCCCTCTTAGTTATCTTGGTGGACTTTACTTTCTAACAACATATTGTAAGGTGTTCTAAGTCCTCTAACAAGGCAGACACTAACCGACCTTATTGTAACAAATCCTTTAACCGGGTGACATCTAATAGTGTGTTGTAATCTTTTAACATGAAAGGCTCCTAACAGGGCATACTCCAAAAAAGTGCAAAATTTGTGAGGTCTACTCACGCTGTGGTTTTCACCCAAATTGGGTTTCCACATGATAAATCTCGTGTCACTGTGTGATTGATTGATTGATGTTATTTTATGCTTGTATCTATTTAGCTTACAGTTATAAGTATACTTGATCAGATTTATTTAGAAGAAGTTTTATAGGTGCTGATTCGCCCATCCCCTCTTATCACTGGTTGGGACTATCAATTGGTATAAGAGCTCTGGTTTATTTTCTTAACTACTTAACTACATAAAGAAAAAGTCAAGATGATGAGGAAGGAAGAACCAAAGTTTTCAAAGGAAAACTTTACTCTGTGGTGCAACATAATGAAGCTGTACATGAAGACCACTGGAGATCAATACTGGACTCATGTAACCACTGATTACAATGAACCCACTGGCACCATGACACTTGAACAATTGAAGATCAAGACTGAACACACGACTGTTATGGATATGATAGCCAACACATTACCTGATCATGTCTATGCTAAAATTGAGAATCTAGAATCTGCTCACAAGATGTGGGCTAAGTTGCAATTGGTATATGGAGGAGACCAAAATGTTCAAAGAGCCAAGGTTGAAAGCCTTAGAGAAAATTATGATGACATGATGATGAATGAAGCAGAAGACATTGAGCAATATAGCAACCAGATCAAAGAAGTGATCAACTCCATCAAAAACACTGGAGGAAAGCTCAGTGAAGAGGAGGTGGTTAGAAAAATACTAAGAACACTCAGACTTGAGTATGCCATTATGATCACAGCTATTCAAGAGCTCAGATCGGTGACCACAGATCAAGTCACTCTAGACTCCCTAATTGGTAAGTTGACTGCATTTGAATTATGTAATTTTGATAATAGCTTACCCATTCAAGAAGCAACTTTTAAGTCTTCTCTCAATATCTCTTCCACCAAAAAGGGAAGAGAAACCGATAACTGCTCTACTGGTAAGATTGTTAATCTTGTTGAGAATCTTCTCTCATAAGAGATGGAGCAATATGAGTTTGAAGCACTCATTGCTAGGAGATTTCCCAAAGGAAAAGGGATGTATAAAGGGAAGCTTCATCTGAAATGCTTCTCTTGCAATAAGATAGGACATATTGCTCCAAGATTTTCTGATAATGATAACAAAGACAAGAGCAATCGGTTCAAGAGTAAACCAAAGGAGTGCTACCTTGCAGAAGGAGTCACAGACAATGAATCTAAAGACTTTGAAGATCCAGAAATTGCATTTATTATAATAAAAGAGGAGATCCCAGTGGTAAGTGAAATGACACTTATCTCAAGATCTAATCAGCATAATGATTGGATCATTGACAACGGATGCACTCACCACATGACCAGTGATAAGAACAAGTTTATCAACTTGAAGTTCAATGACAACGGATCAGTAACCTTTGGAAATAATTCTCCTTGTGCCATGAAAGGGAAATGTTCTATTACACCCAACAAGTATGCTGTTTGTGAAGATGTGTATTGGGTTGAAGGACTCAAGTACAATTTAATGAGTGTTGCACAACTGAACAACAAAGGATTCATGTTGGAATTCAGACAAGGTTCCTGTGTAGTCAAGAATCAATCTGGAGCTCATGTTGCAACCAATAGACAAAGCAAAGGGAATCTATTCTACCTAGACTCAATGGAAGGAGCCTGTCTCATAGTTTCAGTCAAAGGAGAATCAAGAAAAATCTATCTTATATCCAAAGAAGACAATAACTGGTTGTGACAGAAGAGGCTCTGCCACATAAACTTTGACAGTATTATCAAAGTGAGTAAAAATAAATCAGTTAGAGGACTCTCTGAGATTACGAAACCCATCAGAGGTGTTTGTAAAGATTGTCAGTTAGGAAAACTGATGGGAACAAGTTTCAACAGTAAATATTTCTTTGCTGAAAATGTTCTAGATCTTGTGCACACAGATTTGTGTGGATCGATGAGAAAAAAGAGCTACTACGGAGACCAATACTTCATGCTCTTTGCAGATGAATTCTCAAGAATGATGTGGACACTCTTTCTAAGAGAGAAATCAGAGGCATTTCACATGTTTAAAATCTACAAGGCTAGGGTGGAGGAGACCAATAAAAGCTTGAAGTGTCTGAGATCAGACAAGAGTTCACTCACTACTGTGAGGAACATAACATAAAGAGACAACTATCTGCACCCAGGACTCCTCAATAAAATGTAGTAGCAGAAAGAAGAAACATGACGTTGATTGGCTGTGCAAGAACCTTGTTGATTCAGAAGGATCTTCCTCATCACTTTTGGAGAGAAGCTATAATAACTATTTTCTACACACTGAATCGAGTTCAAGTCAAGAAAAGGACTGGTAAGACCCCCTATGAACTATCATTCAATCATACTCCTAGTGTAGGTTACTTAAGAATATTTGGTAGTAAATGTTACATCAAAAGAGATATGTACTCTGGGAAGTTTGGATCCCAAGAGTGATGAAGGAACATTTTTGGGTTACTCTACCCAAAGAAAAAACCTACTGGTGTCTGAACAAGAGAACGGAAAAAATAATTGAAAGCATCAATATAAAAGTTGGTGAATATTCAAAACCAATTAAGAAGACCGGTCATAATGAATATGACAGTCTGCAAGGTCAAAATGAAAGAAATCTTTTTGAGTTCAATGAAGTAACAAATGAATATGAAAGAGAAGAACATGTAAGCAAACATCTGGAGTGGGAGGCTGTACCTGAAGCTGACAGACCCATTGATGATGATGAACAAGAAGTTGTTCAAAACCACGATGAAGAAATTGCTCAATCGGAAGAACCTGACCAGGAACAAAGACCGGTTCTCCCAAGGTATGTCACATATCACTCCACTGATAATATAATTGGTCACAAACGTGCAAATGTCTTGACCAGGAAAAAGGCCAGAGAGAATATTTGTTTGTTCTCATGTATAGAGCCTAAAACTACCAGGGAAGCTCTAGAAGATGAGAATTGGGTCAAGGCCATGGAGGAAGAAAATGAACAAATAGAAAATAATGATACATGGGTAGTTGTGCCTAGATCACAAAACAAGAATGTCATTGGGACAAAGTGGGTCTACATGTTGGTGTAATTAAGTATTTACTAATTACACTTTACTTAGGATAATGCATTTGCATAGTTAGTTGTCTTTGAGACACCTAGGAGTTTGCATTTCTTTTTAGCACATGGTTAGGAGAATCTCCACTTTAGGTGTGATAGTTGTCATCACATACCTCTTTGTGTGTGAGATCCACCTTTAGTGATCTTATCATATTATCATCCTCTCATTGTTGCACATGTTGCACATACTTTCATATACAATAGAGGATGATCCACCTTTGGTGGACATGTGATTCCACCATGTCTAGTTGTGATCTTATCACTTGCATATCTTCTAGATATCTTGCATTGCCTATATATTGAGGCATTTCTACATTGTATGTAATCAATCAATCAATCAATTATCCATGATTTGATCATTATTGAATTCTTCATTTGATCATATTGTCTTGTCTCTCTTATTTGTGCTATCTCTTGAGCTTCTAGATCTTGGTTTCTATGATTTGTCTTAAGCAAATTCTTACATGGTATCAGAGCCAAAGGAGTCTTCATTGCATAGCCATTGGAGAGTGATTCATTGCTTCAACTTTTGGAGGGCCACGAACCAAATCCGGGATCAGCATTTTGTGGAAGCATTTTGAGCAAGATCGAACCTCGCCATTGCATCCGAGTGGCTGTTTTCATAAATTTTGACTATAAATTTGCCTACCTTGGGCAAAAGTCAAATTTGAGGCAAATTTTTTTTTGCAAATCGGATCTTTAAGGCCCGATCTGCAAAATTGGGTAATTATCTTGGCATTTTTTAATTCAGATCTGAATTTTTATTTTCATTTTCGTCAATATTCTCAGATCTGCAATTAATTTTGTCAATATTGTCAGATATGCAATTATATTATTTTTAAATCTGAAAAAATTTCCATTTTTGGAAATATATAGTTTTGTGCAAAATTTTGCCATATTTGGCCTTTGTATTGAACAGAAAATACAGGTCAATTGTACAGCCTGACATCACCAGTCAAGCAGAGTACAGTAGCGAAATCGATCCCAAGCCCAAATCTCACCATGGGCTTTCTTATTTGATTTAACGATGGAGGGTTTGCATATAAAAAGGTCTTAAGACCTTACTTCCCACTGAATGTGGGATTAATCTCGGCAGCAGCGCCACCGGCTAGAGCTCCCTCCACCAGCGCAGTGGGTTCCTCGCGGGCTCTTTTCACGCTCCTCTTGGTGGTTATACCACCACCCGCGTGGGTACCAAACCCCGCTCTCACGTGGGCTTCCAACCCACAGCAGATCCCTCCGCTCCGCTCACTGCAACCGTGCCCTTTGTCCAGCGCCGCCTGCGGTCAACGACTCCCGCCATGCCTTGGACTGTTGCTCTCCACCGCGGGCCCTCTGCCGAACCCGCCTCTGCAGCGGCTCCTCCCTCCAGCGCCGCTCCCTCTGCAACCCTCTGTCCCCTCCACCGTTGACCACCACCCAGATCTGCCGCTCGAGTAGGCCCCCCACCGCGGCAGACACGTGGAAAACTTCGGCACACCTCACCCCACACAGCGAAGCCAACACGTCAGCAACAACCACTAACAACCTGACAAGTGGCAGCAGCCCAGTGAAATCAGGTAATTTATAAAAAAAATTTGCATTTTCGCAAGTTTTTACTATCTTAAATTTTACGCACGTCTGGACATAATCCGGGACAGTTTTTCTTTTTCGGTGACGGTCTCCAAGACGTCAATTTTAGGCTATTGATTGCATCAGCATTTCACGAAGTTAATTTTGACGGTCGTTTGACCGTCAAAACTAGGCACATTTACACTGTCACGACGGTCATTTAATCGTCAAATTTAACATAGTAAGTTGGGTGACATCAACAACTTTCAAAAATTTCCAGCCCTCACCATTTGTAATTTGGATTTGGCAGTCTGACTTTGGGAGGCCATAACTTGCTCATACAGACTCCAAATTGAGTGCAATTTTTTTTAATTTTGGCTAAAATTTCGTGAACTTTTCAGTGGTCCTATTCTTTTCTGGTTTTGGATCGCAGATTTTGTAGAAATCGCAGTTTTTGGTGACTGTACTTGTCTGATCCCTATTTTTGCAACTTCATAAGCTTCGTACGGGCTCATATGGACACATTTTCAGGTGCAATTTTTTTTGAAAGTGCATAATTTTTTGTCTACTTTCTAGATCTGATATCAGTTTGGAGAAATTTTGAGTAGACATAGTACTTTTAGAATATGGTCTATTTTGGCCTATTAAGGCACTTGTAATTGATTAGATCTTTGAAGGATCTTGTGTTCTATCTTCTTGAGTCTGTTGTAGCTTCATATTTTCAGTTGTAAGCATCAAAATCAGAAGTCCACTTTGATCAATTTTGTCAAGTGGCATTTGTACAGGCGGTAGCTATAAAGTGCCAAAATCATCATTTTGGGGGGGGGTTCTTTGATTGAGTGAATTGGGGGGGTGTCTTGTGTGTTGGTGTCTCTCTTACTTGTGCTCATTTTCATTTTTGCATCATGGGTTCTATTGCCAAATTAACTCCACATAACTATGCTACATGGAAAGATAATGTATGGAGCAAGTTAATGCTAAGAGGTTTAAATCCTTATGTGGATGGTACATTTACAAAACCCGCTGATGATGATAATGCTGCAAAACAAATTTGGTCAACCAAAAATTATAAAGCATTAGGTGTCTTAAGAGAGAATATGTCTCAAGCAGTCATGTATCACATCAAAAACATAAAAGATGCTAAAGAAGCATGGGATAAACTTGAAGACTTGTTTGGTGAAGTGGATGAAGACATGGGATTAAAAATTGAGACTGATCTCCTCAAATTAGATCCTAGGAACTTTGACACAATTCAAGATTATCTCAACAAAGTCAATGACTATAGAGCACAACTTGATGATTGTGGTAATCCCATGAAGGATGCGAAGTTGGTTAGTCACTTGTTGAATCATCTTCCTCCTGAATATTCAGCTTTTATTTCAAGTTACAATACTCACAAGTTAACCATGGGTAGTGCCTTCACTAAGCCTTTATTTGAGTCATTTTCAGAAATGTTGGTCTTAGAACAAACAAAATTGATGAGTATGGAGATTCTCAAGTCTTCAAAGTATAAGGCATTGGTGGTTAATAATGGGAGTCAAGGGAATCAAGATGGTAAAGGTTCCAACAAGAAGCAAAAGAAGTGGAAGGCCAAATCACAATCAGACACTCAACCATCTTCCTCCTCACAACAAGGAAAGTCTTCTCCCAACAACAACAAAAAAAACAAGGGGGATAATTCTAAGAAGGAGAAGAAAATTTGTGCATATTGCAAGAAGCCAAATCATGATGAGCATTAACGCCACAAGAAACAAATTGATGAGTTAGAAAACATAATCAAGAAGCATCACATTGATTTGCCAAATGCCTACAAGGGAAAGGATTCATCACCTTCCACTTCAAAGGGTAAAGGGCAAGCATTTGTGGCAAGTACAACTAATTCAGAGGAATGGATCTTTAATTCAGGAGCCACACATCATATGGGTGCAACAAAGGAGCAATTTTCTTCCTTGAAACCATCTACGGTACCTCACATCTATGTAGGAGATGATACTCAAGTGGAAGTTGAAGGAAAATGGGAAGTTGAGATGGAAAATGGAGCTTTCAAAGATGTTCTCTATGTTCCAAACCTTAGCACAAACCTCCTTTCAATTTACCAAATCACTCACTATGGAGGTGGAAAGAAAGTTGAGTTCCTACCTGATTCAGTTGTAGTAAAATTTTTTAAGGATGATTCTATGGTGGCAATAGGAAAAGCAAATCATGACACAAGGCTTTACTCATTTTCTAATTTTGTACCTAAGACTCCTTCACATGCCTTGTTGACACACTCAAATTCACAAAGTAAACTTTGGCATGAAAGATTTGGACATCTCAACTATAGATATCTTCAACAGCTTAGCAACAAAGATATGGTTAAAGGTCTACCTCAAATCAAGTATTCAGAGGGTGTATGTTCAGGTTGTGAAATGGGCAAACATCCCGAAGAGAAGTTTGATAAGGGGAAGTCTTGGAGAGCAACATTTGTTCTTGAGTTGGTTCATAGTGATGTAATGGGCCCATTTCCAGTGCCATCATTTGGCAAGGCTCGTTATGTTCTCACCTTCATTGATGACTTTTCACGCTACACTTGGGTCTACTTTCTTGGTCACAAGAGTGAAGTGTTTGATAAATTTCTCACCTTTGAGACTCATGTTGAGAAGCAATCAGGTAAAGCCATCAAGATTCTTCGAACAGACAATGGAAGGGAATATGTGAACTCAAGGCTTATAGACTTTTGCACACTTGAGGGTATTGATCTTCAACATTTAGTTTCCTACACTCCACAACATAATGGTGTTGCAGAAAGGAAGAATAGGACCCTTAAGGAGATGGCCACTTGTATTATTCATGCTAAGTCTCTTGATCAAGCCTTTTGGGCTGAAGCTATATGTTGTGCCACTCACATACAAAATAGAACTCCTCATAAAGCTTTGGATGGAGTTACTCCTTTTGAAGCTTGGTGTGGAAGAAAACCAGTTGTGAAACACTTTAGGGTCTTTGGTTGTCCAGCTTGGGCACGCATACCTCCACAAAAATGCAAGGCATTGGAACCACAAAGCAAGCCTTGCATATTTGTTGGTTATCCCGAGACTCTTAAGGCATACAAGCTTATGGATCCTAAGACACATGAGATCTTCTTTGAGAGGAGTGTTCACTTTGAAGAGAATTGTCCTAGCTTGGATTCTTCAACTCCTACTTCGTCCATTTTGGATAATGATAGTGATGATAGTGACTTGGAAGATGAAACTCCCTCAAACCCGACTCGCAGGCCTCCACCTTCGCAGGGTCAAGACATAGTTGAGGACATTCCTTCATCATCTTCTTCCTCCACTAGACCTCATTGGGCACAACAAACACTTGATTCAACAGGTTCACTTGTGGGGAATCCTTTAGACACTAGGAGGACAAGGTCACAACACAAATCCTTTCCACATGCTTATATTGCAATTGCTTCCGATCCACAATCATTCAAGGAAGATCCAAGAGTTCCTGAGTGGGACAAAGCCATGGAAGAAGAGTATAACTCTTTGATGAGAAATAACACTTGGGACTTAGTTCCTCTTCCTAAGGGAAGAAAATTGGTTCGATGTAAGTGGATCTATCGGACCAAGTTTGCAGCGGATGGAAGTGTGGATAAGTATAAGGCAAGACTTGTTGCAAAAGGTTTCTCTTAGGTTCCTAGCATTGACTACACCGAGACCTTTGCACCTATAGCCAAGATGAACTCCATTCGTTTGACACTTGCTATTGCTACAGCTCATGGTTGGGCTGTACATCAGATGGATGTTAAGAGTGCATTTCTACATGGGGATCTTCATGAGGAGATTTATATGGAGCAACCACAGGGATTCATCTAGGATACTACTATGGTTTGCAGGTTAAGGAAGTCTATCTATGGCCTCAAACAGGCTCCTAGGGCTTGGTATGCCAAGATGGATTCCTTCCTTCTCTCAGTAGGATTCACCAGGTGTCATTCAGATTTGAATGTCTACATTCTTCGGTAGGATGACTCACACTTGATACTTGTACTTTATGTTGATGACTTGATCATTATAGGGAGTACTTCATCCATCATTACTAGTGTCAAGTCTTCTTTGCAGGACAGATTTGCTATGACAGACTTGGGTTTACTTCACTATTTTCTTGGTATTTAGATCATACAGTCCTCAGCAGGGATCACACTTTCTTAGCCCAAGTATGCTCTTGATCTACTTGCTCGATTTCACATGAGTGATTGCAAGGTTGCACCCACTCCATTTCTATTAGGTGTCAAGTTAGAGGCTAAGTGTACTACACCACTTGTTGATGCTACATTGTATAAACAGCTTGTTGGAAGTCTCATCTACTTGACACATACACGCCCTGACCTATCATTTGCAGTTGGCATGGTTTCTCGCTTCATGCAAGAGCCACATGAGCTTCATTGGAAGGCAGCCAAGCGCATATTGCACTACATAAAGGGTACACATACACATGGGATTCACTATGCAGCAGGTACAAGACTTCAGTTGGTTGGATATACAGACTCAGATTGGGGAGGTGATCTTGATGGTCGCAAGTCTACTTCAGGTTACATGTTTCACCTTAGTTCAGGCCCCATTTGTTGGCAGAGTAAGAAGCAGCATGCTATTGCTCTTTCTTCGATTGAGGCTGAGTATCGAGGGGCTGTTACTGCAGCTACAGAGGCTATTTGGCTTCAACATATCCTGAAGTAGTTTGGTTTCAGTATTCCACGACCTACAGTCATTCATTGTGATAATCAGGGTGCTATAGAGATCTCTAGACATCCGGTCCAACATCAGCGGACCAAACACATTGAGGTTCATATGCACTTCATTAGAGATTTGATACATGAGTAGGTCATTGAGATGCAGTATTGTCCTACAGCAGAGTAGATTGCAAACATCTTCACCAAACCCTTCACTGAGAGCAAGTTTCTTCAATTGCGAGCTCTCTTGGGGGTGCGGGCTATTCCATCAGGGGGGGTCACATGACTTCTCTATTCTATCTTATGGGGGGGATATTTTCCTCATATGAGGTCTTCTCTCTCATATTCTATTATTGTATTCATCTCTCTTTTTTCGGGAGGGTTTTTCCCATGAGGTTTTCCCTCTTTCTCCGCTTTATGAGAGATTGCATTATTCTTTCATATTGTACATGGGTACCTAACATGGCCTAGTAGCCGGGACCCATCTTGCATTGTGAGCTTAAGTGCATTCCCCTAAGTTGCACTTAAGGGGGGGTGTTGGTGCAATTAAGTATTTACTAATTACACTTTACTTAAGTTTACTTAGGATAATGCATTTGCATAGTTAGTTGTCTTTGAGACACCTAGGAGTTTGCATTTCTTTTTAGCACATGGTTAGGAGAATCTCCTCTTTAGGTGTGATAGTTGTCATCACATACCTCTTTGTGTGTGAGATCCACCTTTAGTGATCTTATCACATTATCATCCTCTCATTGTTGCACATGTTGCACATACTTTCATGTACAATGGAGGATGATCCACCTTTGGCGGACATGTGATTCCACCATGTCTAGTTGTGATCTTATCACTTGCATATCTTCTAGATATCTTGCATTGCCTATATATTGAGGCATTTCTACATTGTATGTAATCAATCAATCAATTATCCATCATTTGATCATTATTGAATTCTTCATTTGATCATATTGTCTTGTCTCTCTTATTTGTGCTATCTCTTGAGCTTCTAGATCTTGGTTTCTATTATTTGTCTTAAGCAAATTCTTACACTACAAGAACAAGCTAAATGAAGAAGGGAAAGAAATAAGAAATAAAGCAAGATTGGTCTGCAAAGGGTATGCCAAGGAAGCTGGACTGGACCATGGAGAAACTTTTGCACCAGTGGCAAGATTGGAAGGAGTAATAATTCTCCCTATCTATGCTACTCACAAGAAATTCAAAGTATACCAGATGGATGTCAAGTCTGCATTCTTGAATGGAATACTGGAGGAGGAAGTTTACATTGAACAATTGGAGGGCTTCAAATCTACACAAAAAAGGTGGTATGGTCTGTAAACTGAAAAAGGCTCTTTATGGGCTAAAGCAAGCTCCAAGAGCTTGGTATGAGAGGTTGCATTCATACCTCCTGACCATAAGATTCACAACAACCGAGGACAACAATAAGTATCTCAAAACTATAAAAGATGGGAATCTGATTGCTGAAATCTTTGTGGATGGCATCATCTTTGGAGAAGATGACAGAATGAGCAAAGCCTTTGCTGAAGAAATGAAGAAAGAATTTGAGATTTCTATGATAGAAGCCATAAAATTCTTCATTGGACTATAGGTCCATCAGCTAAAAGAAGAAATTTTTATCTCTCAGTCCAAGTATGTAAAAGAAATTCTTTAGACTTTTGGACTTGAAGAATCCAAACCTGTTGATACTCCAATGATAACTAACCTCAAGTTATCAAAGGAAGATGATGCATAAGAAGTGAATGAAACACTGTATCGGTCCATGATAGGAAAATTACAGTATGCAGTACATAGTAGACCGGACATTGCACATACGATTGGCATAGTTGCAAGATTCTCTGCAAACCCCAAAGAGACACATCTGATAGCAGTGAGGAGAATTTTTAGATACCTAAAGGGTACTCATGAGGAGTATGGCTTGTGGTTTCCTCACAAGGGAGGCTTCCAAGTAAAGGTTTACATTGATATAGACTCAGCTGAAAATATTGATGATAGAAAGAGCACAAGTGGTGGTGCATTCTTTTTCGGCCGGAGGATTGTGTCTTGGACAAGTAAGAAATAGAACTGCATTTCACAGTCTATTGCACAAGCTGAATACATTGCTGCTGCAATCAATTGCACACAGGTTATCTGGATCAAACAAATATTGGAAGGAATCCTGGAACATATACCTGAACTGATTGCAATCTATTTTGATAGCACCAGTGCAATCAACATATCCAAAACCCTGTCATGCACTCCAAGACAAAGCACATTGGCATCAAGTATCATTACTTGAGAGAGCTGGTACAAGACAAAGAGGTAAGATTGGAGTATGTTCCCACAAAAGAATAGATTGCTAAGATCTTCACAAAGCCACTAATGAAGAGTACTTTTGAGTATATCAGAGGTAAACTAGGGGTGATACCCCTTCCTGATCATCAATAAACTAGAAAAGGTGATCATTAATTCATTATGCTTTAACAGAGTGTTTCACCTCATCTTTTATGGACTGATGAAAAGGACTGCTGCTTGAAGGAGGAGCAGATTAGATAAAGGTGGTCTTTTTGACTACCCTTTGGCATTATTGTCAAAAGGGGGAGAGTTTGGCAATCAATCGGTAGATGAATGGCAGTGGCAGTAACACAAAGATACATGCACATAGGATAGGTGACATTATTGCCCATTAAAGTTTTTCCATCAATGCCAAAGGGAATATTGTTGGCGTTAAGAGATGGTAACCGATAAGCCTGCTACTGGTACATGGAAATTAAGTATTATCATTGATTGGAAAAAGAGAAAAGAGATGTTTTATCATCTCAATCTAAGGTCTAAAGAGCTAAGGAGATTTGTATGCAAAGAAACTGGTTTTGCATGCAGTGACATTATGCAAGAAAGAAAAGACTATATCTGCTCATCAAGAGCAATCGATCACTAAGCAAAGTGCATCTACAACTGAGGACCGGGATACAACCAGTGTCAACTACGCAATCAAGGAAAAGGTGCAACTAGTAAGCAAAGGAAGGAAAAGTAACAGGTCAAAGTTCTTACCTATTCACAACATGAGAATCCCAACCGATCAAGAGAAGACTTAAGTAGGAAAAGATGTGCTGGGGAAGTCATAAGTCAACTATTTGTTTAAACCAAATCTTTGACTAGGATTTACTCCACTAAATCCAGAAGACTTTGAGTTAAGATGGTGATCGATTTGAGGCATGTTTAAAGGTTTTTAAACCGAAGTCTATGGCTTTAAAACAAGGAGTTATCTCTTGTGAAGGAAAAATGCTTAACACACATCTATTGTTTTCTTCATAAAGCAGATAAAGAAAGAGCATGCATCAGATGTTTCTTCAGTGAACTAATACTTCATCGAGTGATGTATCCGAAAGGGATCTGTAATTAGGTCATGCATGAGAGATGTAATTAGGGCAAGAACTCTATATATTCTTCTGCCTGTTGAGAATATAGGTTGCCCTCATTCTGCCAAGAGAAAAGAGTGAACCTGTATGCTGAAGAAGCTAGGGTAAATAGAAAAGCGAGAGAAAAGTGTGGAGAGAAGCCCAACAGTAAAGGAGAACACACCTATGACGACCGGTGATGTTTCTTAGTTGAGCATAACAAAGATCTTGTCAGGCTATGCAAAGCCATTTGTAAAAAGGTCAATCACTCTATTGTTTTCTAACAATTACAATAGTTAAATCCCAATATTTGGGTGGACTCTAATAGGTCCCTTATATCAAATCCCTTAACCGGGTGACATCTTCTAAGGTATTCTAAGTCCTCTAACAAGGCAAACACTAACCAACCTTATTGTAACAAATCCCTTAACTAGGTCACATCTAATAGTGCATTGTAATCCTTTAACAAGGAAGTCTCCTAACATGGCGTACTCCAGAAGAGTGCAAAATTTGTGAGGTCTCCTCACACTGTGATTTTCACCCACATTGGGTTTCAATGTGATAAATTTGGTGTCACTGTGTGATTGATTGCTTGACGTTATTTTATGCTTGAATCTGTTTAGCTTACAGTTATAAGTATACTTGATCAGATTTATTTAGAAGAAGTTTTATAGGTTTTGATTCACCCATCCCCTCTCAGCACCGGTTCAGACTGTCAATATATTGGATCATAAAATTGGTAAAAGCACAAGAGGAAGAGATTACTATGACTATTTGGTAAAATGGAAGAATAGACCAGTGGAAGATGCTTCATGGATTTCTCAATCTGAGTTGGATTCAATTCAGGTTGTGACATCTCAATGATTCAGGAGAATCATTTCTTCAACCTCGGTTTTTTGATACAGGAGCATCCTGGGTTGCCTTTGTATCCTGCTCATTTTTGTTCATTCTGCCAGTAAGTGTCGAGTTGCAATCATTGCCGAGTTGCAGCCTTTGCTGAGCATTCCTGTGTGCCAAGTTGTCCAAGTGTTTGGCAAGAGTTCCAGTATGTGCTGAGTTGTTCAGTGTTGGTCGAGCGTTCCTTCTGTGTTGAGTGAACCTGTTATTTGTTGATGCTCGGTTCTTCTTTGATCGAGTTTGTCTTTGTTTGATTCTCAGTTGGAGCTAACTTATGTATTTAATTCTGGTCACCAATTTAATGATTGGGATCTTATCTTGGGATGTGCGCACACCGTTTAGTGGTCACCCTTCCTTTTGTAATGATCTAGAATCTTCTGTAAGCCATTTTGGCAAGCATAAATAAGAATGTTTTAGATGTTGTAAAAAAGGGAGGGTAATAGGAGTACGAAGATAGAAGAGAAGTCTATGTTTTGATAAATCTTGTTGGTCGTAACCCAAAAGGCCTCATAGCTGGGCATGTATGAAGAAATCTGGATGAATCAATAAAATGGTTGTGTTCCTTCTCTCCTTGGTGTTGTTCTATGTGTTGTTTCCACTGTGTTTTACTCTGCAAGGTGGCTGGATAGTAGGTGTGCCTTTGGCCTTGGCTTTTCCATGTCTCTCATGTTAGGATGATATACTTGAGTGTGAATTTAATTCTTTTAAATTAGTTCTATTCTTCGTTAAATGGTACAGGCTATGAATGAATCAAAATGATCTTGGTAGAACTATTATTGAACATGATAATAGATTTACAATGGTTAAACAAGGTCGTTTGAGCCAGCTGGGGATGAGCCCTATGTTCTTCCAAGCAAATGTAAGATGATATTTCACTCAGAGATTCCATATAAACTAGGTTGGTAATTTTTTGTTAGACATGATCCAAGAGGAAGGCCGATAAAGTATAATGTGATGGAAGAAGAAGATACCAAAGAAGAAGATGATGATGTAGATGATGATCGCGATCGACAATTAGTCGATGATGTTCCTAACAAAAATGTTCATGAAGAAGAAGAAAATAATGATGACGACGATGATGTTTTTGTTGGTGATGGTGATGGTGATGGTGATGGTGATGGTGATGGTGATGGTGATGATGATGATGATTATGATGATGACGACGATGACGACAATGATGATGTGGATGACAACGACGATGACGAACACGAGGATGATGATGATGATGATGACGACGACGACGGTGATGACAATGATGATCATGATGGTCATGATGATGAGTTAGATGAAGAAGAAGATCAATGACAAGAATTAAATGTATGAGGTATGTTTTGAATTCTAATTCCATTACATAATTAATTCGTGAAGTACCTTTTAATGTTTTTATTTCATGTTCCACCTCTCTTAATCCATGGTGACACATATGCGATTCTTATGATGCTCAACTACATATATGATGATACATGTTTGATGCTTATGATTCTTATGATACATATGTATTTATTGTTTATCAAATTACAAATGTAATTCTTATGATGCTCAATTGTTGGTGTTAATTTCGTGTAAGTTTTAGCTAACATAAGATAATTGAATTACATATGCACGAACCTTAACCTCCTTCACGAGGATCATGCACAGTTTCATGAATCGACATGTATAAATCAATACATCCTATATAAACAATTTATTTAATACAGTTATCAACACTTGATGCCCCAATCAGACTTATTCAAATTTTAATCTCAATATCAAGTTTAGGGCCGACTTCTTCATCAAGATTACCCTAATTTGCAAAATTTCTCTCTCATTACCAACTATCTCTCTCTCATTTGATGATGTAAAAGTACCACCAAATAGGTCTTTTTTGAATGTGTCATCGTTGAGTGAGGGAAATACAAGAATAGAATAAGAAAGTGAGACATGTAGTAGGTCTAAAATAGAGAGACCAACTAGAGGTTAAAATATTAGAAGAAAAATCAATAAACGCATGAAATTTTTCCTTTCTCAATGGGGTCATGTTGTTATGATGATGAGGCCAAAGGCGACATTGGGATGCCCTTGAGGTACAAATATTTACAAAACAAAGGGTACCCAAGGAACTTCCCCCAATAAACATTGATTTTTGTGTTAACAGGAGGATATATTGCATAACACCATCGTCATTACATGGTTTGGGCCTATTTTCCATGGATAACATAAAAGTATGTTACAACAAGTGTGTTGAATTGATGAATTATGTTGGACCTTGTTACAATTACAAAAATTGGATGCAGATTGTTCGATATAAAAAGTATGTGTAAGTATGCATTCTCAAAAAATTATATACAACAGAAAGATAATGATCAAAGTAAAATAGTGGCTATATATATTGATGGAAGGTCAAAAGCAACATGAAATATTACAGGTTTTATAAATAGTACACAACATAGGTCAACTAATAAGAAACCCAATTGCATATTTGAGGTACGTGAGGGAAATCGTGTAGTCGTATGTGTAATAAAATTAATAAGTGTAGGGGAAGAGCTGCTAGTCGATTACAATTTAAATCACACAGATAGAAAAAAAGTACATATCATGGGGGTGGTGGGTAATATATACCATTTAAACCAACCTCTAATTAATGACTCCAATATATCATTTTATTATTAAGTTTTTTTGCTAAGTTTATTGGTTTCATTTCACTAACATTTTTATATTTGATCTTTGGCATAGGGCCACATGGATTTGTCACATAGCACAGACACAGATGTTACTCCCAGCCCTTCTACCGAGTAGGTAAACCTCATTGTAAGTGTACAAATTAGATAGAAGCAAAATGTTATATTTTTATGTTGTTTTCTTCAATGTTTTGGAGTAATTTTGATAGTGTTAATAATATTCTTGTCACATACAGATGTTCGGGGAAAGGGAAATGCACCTACCATACCTCAAGACATCCTAACAGAGCTGGAATTGTTATTGGATGATGATGACATCATACTTTCCACAAACCTGTTCAAAATTATTAAAAAGTATATTAAGAAAATTACTAGAGAAGTTATTAGTTTGTCATCCATAGACCATCCAACTGCTGAGTTAAAAGAGAAGATGAAAAAAATATGCAACAAGTAGAAAGATTGCAAGTAAATAGTAAAGAAATCTTCAATTATAACAAAATTTCAATAATGGTTTATATTTTATACTCTTTTATGGCATTAACTTAAATGTTTACGTCTAGTTTTTATAGACTTTTTAGAGTTCTCATGTACTTGGTGGCCATGATCAAGGTACTACAGGTACTTCAGGTGATGACCATGTTCTATACATTATTACTACTCCTTTGAACTTGTGAACTTTCTTTTTTAATGCTAGAGTTATTGCTAATGTATTTATTATGTAATTGATTCTTTATTAAGATTGATTAACTCATCTTTCCATGGCTGTTTAGTAACAACACCTTGAAACTCCTCCAAATGGAATTACTTCCTATACCCAACCAATCAACTCTTCACATTCTAAAAACCTATCAATGGTCAACCACTCTCCTAAGTCCACTAAACTCTCCAAAGTATCTACCAAAATAGTGATTTCTCGTTTGTGTACTCACCAAATTGAATCAAACCAACTGCATATCAACCTCAAACACAATATAAAATCTTACCATGAAGAAACAAATCTCCTTCCAATCCAAATGCAACTCGAATGATATAGAAAACAATGACAATTATGATAGGTTGTAGAGAATACCAACCATGGGATCAAAGGTTTCAACAGATATGATAGGTTCCTAAATCCTATCTAGGAGGGACACTCAACGCCATGGAAAACAAAACATCCTTCCAAGATCCATCAACACATACTCACAACAACTCATCATTGATCACACATTGACCGATTACATCTAATACCCTTAACACCTTGTGACTTCCCGCTCTAATTGTGTGATAGCATCATCTATTCATTCTCCACAAACACATAATATCCACTACTAAGGTTGTCACTGTGCCTAAACAACCTTGTCATCATGTTCCTATTACTATCCCACTCCCTTGGGCAATACACGTAGGCTTGTTGACTGATCCAACCACTAACTCTTGAGGTTCCAACCCTCACACAAAATTAATAACTTTTCCCATACAATTCCCAACTCCTAACTCCTTTCCACAATTTCTAAAAACAATACTAACATACCTTGCTGTCCACTTTGACAACCACATTTACTTTTGCACACAATTATCAATTTGACCCTTCCTTGAACCCAAAACCTCTTTATTGAGTACTTGGACATTGTCTAGACCTCCAATTTCCTTCATTAATACACACATAACAAATGCAAACCCTTGTATGGAAAAATCCCGTCAAACTACTTATTTCTCTGTATTATTGTCTTAGAGACAGTTACAGTCACCCTTTATTGTGTCCAAGCATGTGCTAACAAATGCATGGTTTTCTGCAAACATAAAGAGTTACAATACACATTATTCCCCATCATTATACCAACTTTGGGGCTTGGATCCACATTAAGGAACAAACTACTACATTTTATAATGCTCACTGGAAACTATAAGGGTTTCAAATAGTCTACAACAAAGTTGGGATATCTCCCTTGTTAAAAAATGAAATCAAATAAAACAAAAGGTAGAATAAAGTGCATTTAGACCTTCATCAATCCCAAAGGTGGATCAAGAATTAGTTGTTGTTTCCACCATGAAAAATTGATGAAATCAGACTGTTATAATTGATAGAACATGCAAAAATGTAGAAACTTAACTTCATTGATAATTTTTTTTTTATACTTGACTTGTAAATACTCGCAAAGCCGACTGCCATGTCTATACTTGGTGACATGCTTACTAGTTCGAGTTTGGAAATGAAATAAACTATTCGAATGTTGTCAAGTTGAAAACTATATATCAATTAACTTCTTATTACATGTTTTTTCTATGATATATCACCCTAAATAAATAGACTCCATCAAAGAACCCAACAACCTATATACTAGCCTCCATAGGCCTTATTGCCACTATGGAACACATTACACTATAATGCCCTTTTATGACCATGTTCTATAATTCCCCTTCCATCATTCTCATAAATTCTGTGGAAAATCCCTTGCTCCAAGAAGTGGAAAAAGTAATACTCCTTCAAGCTCTTACTATCAAACCCTCTTCCTAATCCTTTGAAGACCTTCAACACCATGTAGACTCTTCTTCCCACACTTCTCACTTTCTTCATGACATTCTTCTTTCACCATGATGTGGAAAAAGCCTTGTTTGAAGGCTTCCAAGATCAAAATGTAGGGAATTCAATGAACTAACATATTCAATCAGTGAGGCTTTAAGGAATAACAAGAAACAAGTGAAAACCCTACTGTTCTATTTAGTACGGTTTGTACTCTTAGAACTTGCAAAGTAACTATTGTTTAATTTATTATTGCTCTTGCACTGTATTGCTAATATATTACATATATTATTCTTTAGGTCATGTTAATGAACCTATGCAAATGCCGCTTGTATTGCCATCTGTAATTGATGCAGTAGCATCCTAGGTGCAAGAGCAATCTTGCATCACCCAAAAATATTTTTGGTTTCTTTTCAATAAGGGCTATCTTGTGCAAAGCTACTATTTTTGGAAATTTACTATTTTTAGTAAGTTTTCCCTTTGAGTTTAGAATCATCTATTTTCTTCCCTGGAGGTTCATTTTGGTCATATCAATTTGCCAGTAAAGTTTCATTGCCAGATCAAGTTTAGTTTTGAAGATATTGAAAATTTTTGGTATTGGCAGCAGGGTACAAAAACTTTGAACTCAGTTTTGAAGGCTTTAGAGGCCTCGGATGAGCTTGAAACTTTCGCTAAATGAAGCTTACTTAATTGTTGTGTTTTAGAGCACTTCGCACCCTTTCCGAAGTGGGGTCATAATAGTCAATCGAGTCAACGGGTGATGACTTATGGTCTTCAGAAGTTGGGACAACTGAAATAGCAGAAAATATTTTTTCTTCAAAATTACTGTTTGGGTTTCAAAAGTTATTTTGATCTAAAATTCTGGAATCTTCCCAGGTAGTGGAAAATTGCCTATATAAGGAAGGCTCGTAGTGTTGTCTAGGGAAGTTTGGGGGAGTTCTGGGTAGATCTGGGTAATAATTCGAGGCATTGTCCTATAGAATATTGTAAGGGAAAATGCTTATATAGCTTTGCATATTGTAATTCTGAAATTTGTAATTCCACATTTGTGGAGATAATAAGAAGCCCATTTTCTATTCTTGCAAATTGTTGTTGTTGCTTTGTTTCTGTTATGTGTTTGTGGTATTAGGGAAGCACCCTTCATCAAGTATTAAGGGGAGCACCCTTCATCCAGTGGTATAAGATCAGGAGTTCCTGAGTATGTAAATAGATCACCGACAATGTGAAAATTTACAGTAGGATTGTGGTTTAGGGTTATAGCGAGCATCACGAAAATATCTCCATGAACGGAACATGGCGGAAGAGCTGGTGGTGTGACACCTAATGTTAGACTGTTCTAGAGACAAGTGGGAGCATTGCAAGAAGAGATTCGCAGAGGAATGAATCTTAATGTCAGAGATGAAAGTGAAGATGAAGCCGAAGAAGGAAATTCTGATCAAGAAGGAGAAGGCAAAATTATGAACCAAGAGGAACAAAGGCTTTTTCGAGCCATTTCCAAGATCAGGAAAAGACCTAATGTAGTACCTTGCCCCTAGTACGATTTCATTAATGCTTATGATTTCACTGACCCAACACTTGCATGTGTATGGTTGATGTGTTTGTTTTATACTTCTGTTTGATGTGCCTAATGTGGTTGAGGAACATAGTCGTAGTTACTTGCTTACGAGATCTACACGATCGACCGATCCCCGCCATTGTTTATTATATATTTAGATATGCATGTACATGTAGGTGTTGTATGCAGGTTCGTATGTACTGGGCATCGTCTTCCCTGAATTGTCAGGATGAGTGTGCCCTATCGCAATGTCTCAAATGGTAAGAGAGGGGAGATAACACGGATCCAAAACGCTAACCTAAGCCTATTTGTCCTAGGTTTGGACAAGAATCAGTTTGACTACCCCACCTGAATTTGTCCAGGTGACAGGAATTCGTGGATTCCGTTCTTGAGTGTGTGCTTGGTCTTGGTTTGCTTGATTTTATTGTGATTGAATTAGTTGATTTATGTTTATATAGGTGATTTTATATGATTATTAATGTTAGGATTATTTATGCTTGAGTGTATTATTAAATAATTGAATATTTAATTTATTTAATATGGGATTTAATTATTAACATGTGCTTAGTTGGAAAATGATTTGATTTATGCTTGCATATTTTATTAAATGATTAAATAATTAAATGCATGATTTTAGGATGCATTAAGTATTTAATTTATTTAATAATGAATTTAAATTATATCATGTGCAAAATTGAAAAGGAATTTGTTTTAAAAAATATAACAACTAGTTTTCAAAAGTCAAGTTGAGTTGTGCATTAAAAAGATATTTTAATTAATTAATTAGGATTTACTTTCAATTTTGGAGTTAGAGTTTGATCAGGAGTTGTCTGTTGAGTCATTTTTTGGGATTGCATGAATTTGGGAATTGAATTCCTATTAGGAAAATTATTGCATTCATTTTAGAGGAGACAGGTTTGGAGGAGAATTTTGGAGGAGATCTTGTGCTTTGGATTTTGGAGAATTTTTGCCTGTTATGGTTGCTTGTTATTTTGGTTACATTGTGCATTGGAAATTTTGGGTGTGCATTCTTTGTAAATTCAGGATTTGCAAGTTGGATTCATTCTGGAAGGAATTCTGGTTTTCAGATCTCCAAGGTTTTCAATTTTGGTTGCTTGCATTGGATCTACGGTAGGGTTTGAAACTTTGCATGTTAGTTTCTATTTTGTAGTTATTTGGTGTTTCCTGGTTGAGTAGTTTCAATTTATAATGTTTGGTAGATCTGTGTTCTTTTAAGTTCTAGGTATTTAGAAATCTTGTTTAGTTGCTATTTTTATGTTTTATTAAATTTTAGCACAGCAGGGTTATGTTGGCAAAATTTCGTTAACAGATTCCTCATAGAATTTCTAGAAAATGAATTATTATTTCAGGGTTATAGTTTAACTATAGGTTTTGAAAATAATATAACTTGTGGAAAGAAATTTATTGTTAGCAAATAAAATCCAATTTTGGTAATTAATTTACTCTCTGGTTAAAAAGAAAAATAATATACAGTCAAAAAAATATCACTCCTTGTGTAAAAATAAATTTACACGAGTAAAAAAAAAATCAAGACCCGACTATAATATTATGTTTTTGAATGAAACTCATATCCTTTGTTTTAAAAAAAATATAGTCTATTCCTTACAAAAATTAGAGTTTTCTGTGTGTGAAGATTTAAGGAAAATAATTTTTTTTGTGTTCACATTCTGGGAGAACGTGCTGACAAAGAGATAAATTTATATATATATAAATTATAATTTGAGATTTTGATATTACTAAATTTTAAAAAATAAAAATAAAAATAAAATTTAATAGCTTATGCTATGTGTGAGTTTGGTTTAAAAAAAATTTTAAATAAAAAAAATGAGTTTATGGGGCCGGGGGCCATCACACCCCCCAACCCTGATTACCGTCATAGCAGTAGGTACTGCCATGGCAGTACCTCACTGCCAAGGCAGAGGGTACTACCGTGACAGTACCCTACCTTGGGGCTGGCATGCCTTGGGCGCAGGGAAAGGGGGTGTTGGGTATATTCTTAATTTTATGAGGTTTTTGTCCAAACGTCGGTTTAGTCCTCTGGTCTGTGAAGTTTTCCTAGGTATAGGTGTCAGAATTTCTTCAAAAAATTGTCATAGCCCATTTCAAAAATCCTTACCCTAGGTCTTGTCCTTGAAGAATTTCGAATTCATGTCAAAAACCCTAAAATGTTTGCCATTTTCAAATAAACCCTAAGTCATTCTCCTCATTTCTTTTCGAACGTTACTTTTTAAGTCACTTAAGTTCATTAAAGAGCACATGCATTTATTTTTCACGCAGGGGTTATATCTTTTCCTAAGTCTAGAACCCTGGTGATATAAATAACATCTCCTATGTCCCAATTACTTTGTATTCTAATGTTTCGAGTTTCATTCAACTGTGAATCTTTAAAGAAGATCTAACAGCGGTCGCGTGTTCGCATGGAATATTTCCAAGCCATGCGAACATGCGAAATAACCGTTGATTTTATAATGAAGCTTGATGCGGAAACAAGGTGGGACCATTGACAAGTATTTCACAAGTGGCAGCCTTTTATTTGTAAAGGACAGTGGGGCCGGTGACGGAGGAATCTCCAAAGTTTGAAAAGCAATAAGGGGAAGATCGAACGACTGTCGTATAATCGCATGGGATCTTAAAGCCTATGCGATCATGCGACAAGCCGTTGATCTTGCATTAAACCAAGCGCGATTTTCAGGTGGAACTTTTGACAGATGTGCATGAATAATGTTTTCTCATTGGCTAGTATCAGCAGACACCAGTGCTCGGAAAGAAAGAAAGTACTTGACAATTTGCCAGGTGTTGCAAGCGTGGATTTTCTTTATTGACAAAGGCAAGGTGGGACCGACGATTTGAAGGAAGACAATGACGGTGAATGCTAACGGGTTTTCGCATGTTCGCATAAGCTTCTTTTAAGCTATGCGATCATGCGAATAACATTTTGTCTTAACGGTGGAAGTTACAAGAGACCGCGAAAAATAGAAAGGTAACATGACGGTTAGTCGCATGTTCGCATGAGTGTTTTTCACGCTATGCGATCATGCGATAGGCCGTTAGATCATCTGCTAATGAGGATCGATGGTTCTATTTCAAATTGGAGATAAAGTGGTGCAGAGTTGAAGTTTCCCATTGAGAAGTGACAGTTCGCTCTTCCGGAGGAGTAATTGTTTCAATTGTGCTAAATTAATTGTTGACATGATTGCTTTAATGGCTCATATATCAGAATTTCACGCTCTCTCAGAAGCACAAAGAGATCAAAAATTTGTAGAGACTCAGGCGTGAAGAATTACGAGGACTGGCTGCTATTCCCCGGTGGTTTCCGAGAAAAAAGGTTGGTGAAATACTTGTGCGAATTGCTTCCTTACTAAAAGAATCACAGTTCTGTATTTTGTCTATCTTGCAAAGATTTCTTTTAAAGATAAACCTTAAAATGGCACCAAGGAAAGAATTGTCAGTTAAAATTGAGTATAGTGAAAGAGGTTTGCACGAGGATTTATTGCAATTACTTCCCGGCTCTTCCACTACCCCGGTGAAAACCAAGAGTTTGATTCCCAAAGATCCTAGGGTAAAAATAGCGGAGGGTTTATGTGACACAACAAATTTTATTAGAGAGGCCAAAATTGGTACAATCAATGCAAGAGGTGACTCTGATATCACAGGATTGGAAATATTCAAAGTAGGTTTTAGTCAGAGAAATGCCCCTCACCCTGCAAACAATATATGGCGGTTTGACCTAGGAAAACTTGTCGTGCTCGGTGTTTTTTTAGATGTAGATTTGATGACCCAGGTTGCAAAGAGTTATGATCCAATCACAAAAGAAGTTAGGGATGCAAAGGGAGTATTATTGATTAAAGTTTCTGCTGAAGAAATCAGGAAGGTGTTCAGGTTAAGTGAACCCTCAAACAGTTTGGAGAGCATTGATTTTGAAGAACTAAGGCAAGTGTATAATGCACAAAGGAACTATTTCAGAGGCAAGTTGTTGGAGGATTTCTGCACCAAAATTGAAAAAATGGTTGTTGTGGGACAGAACACTCAGGAGCCTTTTAAAATAGAATATTTTGATCTTAGAGCTAAGGGTGCATACTGGTCATTATGTCAGATTTTTGGAGAGGATGTTAGTGAAAAGATGCCAATACACTTGATGTGCATGATGATCCAAATTTTACATGCACATGTATCTATTACTTTTGATTTTTCTCCTTTTATTGCTGAATTAATCCATAATGGATTAGTGAAGATTCAAAAGAATGAAGGTGACAGGCCCTTTTGCTGGTACTCTTTCATAATGTACATGTTTCTGTTTAAAGGAGCAAGCTATTTTGAACAAGAAATGGAATTAGTGAGAAAGAAGGATGGTGAAGATATGCCAGTCCAACTATGGAGCCTCACAATGACCTGGGATAAGAAGGATCATAGTTTCATCAATTTTGATAAATGTTTTGCAGCTAGACTCAGGAAGCTGTTTGTCTTAGACAACCCAAGGATCCCAACAGTATTGGCACAACTTGTTAGGCCAAACCAGTTTGCTAAGAATCTGAACATCGTACACAATTGGGGAGATGTTATTTTCTACAATGTATCAACTGTCATCAGGTTGTATGGTTTCAGGGGGACCCCTTTTATATTGCCCTATCAGGTATCCCTTAGGATTGGAATTGCAGAGTTCTTGAGGCAATTAGGAGATATTGAAGAGTGTGCCCTCACTGGGAAAGGCAAGGGAACTTTATTCCCAAATGTTACCATTGCCCATCAATTCATAATTACCAAGGGTGGATGGGTTTACATGGATAAAATTTTGGCTCCATACCATATGGCTATTGCAATTGCCAAAACAGCAGATCGAGAAGGTTTCTATAATGAAATGTTTAAAAAGAGAGCCAAGTGTGCCATGATTAACCATATTTTTAATTTCCCTGAAGATATTGTCAGGAATGTAGCAAAGATGCAGGAACAAGAGGTTATGAAAGAAAAATGGTTGGTATACAGGAAGACACTAGATTTTATTCGGCAATTTGATTCCGGATGGGATCCCCTGAAAAGCATAACTCCAATGGGGAAGAAAGTAGATACTCTTATGAATTGTTTTTAGGATATTTTTCAGAGCCTAAATGAGAAGAAGGAAAAGGTTATGAAGGATGATCCAGAAAAGGCTAGACAATTGTTGAGCAAGCCTGTGTTTGCAAAAGGGTTACCCTCGGGGAGGTACATGGTGCAAAAGAAGATTGGTTACAATGTGGTGATACCAAAACAAAGCCAGCAAAAGCAAATAGATAAAAGGGATATCCCATCAACCTCACAATAGGTTGGAAAACCAAAGGAGATTGTGGAGATCCCCGATTTTCCTCGTCCTCAAACTTTTGAGGATATAATTGATTCTCCACCCCCATCAAAAAGGCAAAGATTGGAAGAAAGACCTGCTCATGTTGAAAAGGAGTACTCCCCATCACAGTCTCCTCTAAGAATTTTTGATGACCAAGAGATTGTAGAACAAGTACAGCAAGTAGATGCTCTAGGTCAAATCTTTATGACTTATGAAGAAGTAAATGAGGGAGTGCCAGAGCTACCAGAAGAACCCAAGTTGGATTTAACAGCAGGAGAATTGGTAGGTACGGAATTGGACCCTGTAATCAAGCAAGCTTGTGAAGAGTTTTTGGTTGATGATACTTTTGTTAAAACTAGGGCCTTTATGCAATTTCTTTGGAAATTAAACATCAAACAATTTCAAGAAATCTGTGAGAAGAGACATGAAGAGAATCCGGAGAAGGATTTACAAATCATAGAGGAAGAAGTGAAAATAGAGATGACTGCAAAATTTAAACAAATCACTCTAGAACAGGGAAGAGATATGGTAAAGGTGTTAGGAGTACTAATCCTCCTAGAATGGGATATAGCTGATGCAGTAGTGTTTGATACAGTCAGAAAATAGACCACTCCTCTCCATAGAACTCTAGAGGAAGCAGAACAGGCTGTTAAAGGAGTCACTTTCAGTGATAATCATCAAGTGTTGGTAATGTGGTCTTTAAGAAAGAATGAAAGTGACAAAGGAAAACAAATTGTCAAAGATGACCTCTCAGGGAGTCTAATTGTAAGAAGAGTTACTGATACTTCTTTGGTGGAAGCATCAGGTATGGTAATGGCCACGACACAATTAACAGCCAAAGTGGCAGAAAAGGAAGCTAAAGAGAAGGAAGAGCTCACTGCAAAATTGGAAATGGTTTTGAAGGTTTAAGATGAGATGAAATAGGGGATTCTTGAGAGAGATATTCTGATTGTAGATTTAAAGAAGAAATTGGGAGAACATGGCCCAATACAATTATCAGAGCAAATTCAAATAGCTTCCTCCCCTGCTGGGCCTTCCTCATCAAGCCCTATTATTGAACTTCCCCCTTCCCCTTTTCCTCCTTCCATAGATGAGGAGGATATTGATCAAAAAGTAAAGGATAGGTTAGGTGAGAAGATAAAAGATGTTATGTCACATTTTGTTGCAAAGGTGAGGCCTAAAGAAATATACAAATCTACAAAACAATTGGCAGATGTCTTAGCAATTTTTCAGAAAGAGGTGGCTACTGTGGACAAAATTTTGGAAAGGTGGTCTGCAAGAAAAGATAGTCTGAGGTCATGGTTTGATCAAAATAAGGATAAATGTGTTGTAAATATAGAGCTAATAAATACTTACAGGTTTGTCAAGGATCTTTTTGACTTTGAGGTAAATAGGGAGAGTATAAGAAGAAGGTCAGAAATCCTAAGGGCAAGATATTTCCAGGATGATTTCCAAATTTTCCCTGGTCTTATTAAGGCAGATGGGGTAATCAAAGATAAAGATCAATGGATGGAGCAAATAGATAGACAAGTACTCTCTAAGGTAGATTCCATTTTATGTACAGATGATAATACCCCATTCATACAATTTATTGAACTCCTTCAGGATGCTAGGATATACTTTTCAAATGTAAGAATAGAGGTTCACCACTTGGTTGCTGAGTGGGACAAGTTGTCCCCAAAGAAAGATGAGGTCCTTGCCTTTCATTGGCCAAGTGAAGAAACCTACATGACTTGGGAATCAACATATCTGTCAGAAGATTCAGAAGAAAAGGCATCAGGTGAAGAAGCGGCAGGTGTTAGTACTCCAAACTCTTGAGGATCAAAGTAAAAAAGGACAAAGATGTCAAGCAAGTTATCATAGGCACGAATGTGACACCTGGCCAGAGTTCAATTACCCTTGGGAGCTGTTACAAGATTTTGATGCTCTTCCTAACAATCCATTTTGAAGATTTGTAACAAGAAAAGGAGGAAGAAGAATAAAGTACACATGGAACCTGATACAGAATTTGAGGAAGAATGGTTTCAAACAGAGGATGATGTAAGTTAGCCGGATGGCAGTCATCATTCATGCAACAAATTTAGCAACTGTTCTGAAATATCCTTAGACAAAGGTGCCACCTGCAAGATTGTTGGAAATAGATATTTGTAATCTGTTGTTACAAACAACTTTGTCAGTTTGTAATCTTGTTTTTAGTGCAAGATCTTTTAACAGCCATCTGAAGCTTGTTGCATCCTTTCGAGGATTCCAAGATGACTGATTGGTATAAGTAGCAAGTCTTTGTTCATTTCAAAGGGGTGGAAAAAATACTCTATAAGAAAGGTTCTAAATACAAAACCTTATTTTCTAAAAGTGAGAGGATACTGTATCTATGCATTTTGACCGTTAATACAAAACATTGAAGCTCTGTTACTACTATTTTGCTGTCTTTGTGTATGGAATGTGTTAGTTTTCTTATGTATTTAAATTGCAAGGCTTTCTTAAATGCATTATTCACAAGGTGAATATAGGGGTTAAGCTTAAGTTTCTTTCAAGGAAAGAGTAAAATCTTAGGGGAGATTTCTGGGAACGACTAATCCATGTATGAATTTGATGACAGTAGTAGGAATTAAAAGGATGGTATGTTAGGCATGTCATTTGAGTTTCAGGAAATTAGTTTTGATAGTTATATGCAGAGGTAGGTTTTGACTCTATTGCCCATGTGGATAAGGCACTGGTTTCAGATCTATTTACACTGATTTGCCACCCTAAATCTAAATAACTATTTCATTTTACTTTATTTGTACAATCACAAACCTGAATCATTCTGTGACAAGTTCATAGATATTCTTTGTAATGCTTTGTAGAAGCACTTAATGAGGTTAACCTTCCTTGAGTTCAACTCTAAAAAGAAGAAGGATGAATATCCTTAAGCCATTGTTTCGTGTTGTTGCTTTCATGATTTCCATCATAATATTGTGTATCAGGATAATATGGGCCATACTTAGAGTTCTCTCATTTTATTGAGTTGAGTTTGGAAGCGAGGACAGAACAGTGAAGGAGCTAGTTCACAATTCAGAGCTCAGTCAAAACTGTGAATTGGAATAGGTACACCCGCCTGAGTATTCATACTCGAAGTGAAGAAGGTTTTCTAACCTTATTACCTTAGTGTTTGCATCTTGCTAGATTATGTCCATTGGGATTATAGGAGTATTTGATAATCTACAGATTTGAGCACTAACAAAATTGGTGACTCTGCTGGGGATCTTCTGAATAGCGTGCAATAGGTTAGTGCAAATCCTGTCTATTGTGCATTTGTAGACCAGTATAGAATAATTTCATTCCCGTGTAAAAGTCGGTGGCGACTCTAAACTCTGTGCTACCAGTTGCTAATTGTTGTAAACTTTGCTAAAATTTTCGTGCTATACCATGAGTCGACCAGGATACAATAGGTCTTATTATAAGGATCACCCCGAGGATAATATGGGTGATGAGCTCCATACACCAAGTAGGAAACAATGGTCTAGAAGAGGTCAGAATACTGCTAGTTCCCAAGGCCCTTCTCGAGAAAGATCTCATGTCCCACTTCCTCATGAATCTTCATCCTCTTCTGATGATCCCGAACATGTCAAGAGGGTTACACCAAGTGTGCACATGTAGAAAGAAGTAATCACAGAGGTCACGGAAGCAGGTTATTTCCCTGCGAGAGAAACTCTAGAACAACCAGAAGAAACCTCTGCTACTGAGACCACCTCCTATGATTCTGAGAAGTTGAGAGAAGAGATGATTGCTTTAAGAAAAAAGGAGAGTGAACAACTTGCTGAGATTGCAAATAGGTTGAAAGCAAGGGAACAACAAATCTGTGATTTGCTCATAGAGAGGCATGAACTTCTCAAAAGAACCAAGAAAAATGAGACCCAAGTTAGTGATTTAAACCAAGATGTTCAAGGTTTAAATAAGGACTTATTTGGTGACATGGAAGATTTGAGAAAGCAAGCTCAGGATAATAAACCTAAACAAGGTGAATTTGAGGGAACAGGCCATGTCTTAATGCAATTGAATCCCTCTGAAATCTTGAGAAACAAGGAGATTATAACTGCTCCCAAAGAAATCCCTGATAAGGGAAAACAAAAATTGGTGGGTATAAATATTAATGAACCCAAGAAAATTATGGTTCCTCCTAATGTACCTTCTCAAATAAGTATAGACTTGGAGAAGGCTAGAAAAGCAAAGGAAGAATTGGCTATTCAACTGGAGAAACTTGAGTTGGAGGCTACTGCTAATGAAATGAAGAGGAAGATTGCCTTCCTACATGCTAACATGAACACATCCGCTAGTACCTCTATCCCTATCACCATAGGAACAACTCCTTTCAGTCAGCCCAATACTTCACTTCCAAATGCTCAAGCCTTTCACCCTGGACAAACTTTACCTGGACCGGTTCCTAATCAAGTTCCCCTTGTAGCTAGTGGTATAGTGGGAACTGTACCTTGTCAAAATGTTGCAACTACCCCTCTGAACCAACCCAATATCTAAAGAAGACCAGTTCATTTGGATAGATATAGGCCTCTATTTTTTGATGGTATTCCTGGCCAACCTAATGCTGTCCCCAATGAAATCAAAAAGAAGATCCCATTATTTACTAGGAATAATGTTATTACCTGTGAAGAGCATCTGAACTTTTTTACAGATAAGGTAAATGATTATGAGATTGAACATGAAGATGTCATAATGAAGCTCTTTGTTCAATCATTGATTGAGGATGCCAAGGATTGGTATAGGGGGCTACCTGAGAACAGTATTGCATCTTGGGAAGAATTTGTTAGATGTTTTAAAGAGCAATATGCAGAACATGTGAACTCTAGCTACATGCTCAATGAGTTCAATAATATCAAGAAAAATTACAATGAGAGCATGTCAGAGTTTAATAGCCGATTCCAAAAGGCTATGTATAAACTATTCCAAGTGTTGAGGCTAGATGATGCAGTCTGCATGACAACTTATTTCAATTCTATGGATGGTAAGATGTCTTACCTTTTGAGAGACAAGAATCTCCATACCCTTAGAGATGCTTTTAAGTTGGCCATAAACATTGAGAGTAACCCAAAGACATCTGGCCAAATGTACAAAAGGGATGAAGGTAGACTGTGGAAAGAGACCAGGCCACAACCAGCAAGGCTATCCAAAGAAGAAGACAGAATGGACAAAGGACCTGGTAACAAAGACTTCCCAGCAAGGTTTGATAAAGGTGGTAGAAATTTTCAAGACACAAGGCTGCCTTATCAAAGGCAGGACAAAGCCCCTAATATGAGAGATATGCCATACAAAACAAACTGGAAAGATGGGAGGCCTGTTCTTGATAATAATGAACCCCAAAAGGGAAGGGATACACCAAATCCTTTGAAAAAGAATATAGCACATAATGTGGAGAATACCCCTTGGTGTGTGGCCTGTAATATGCCCCACTCACCATTCCAGTGTGCTATTGCCCAGGCCTTGGGAGAAGAGGCTAGTGATTCATATGCAGGAGATTATGAAGGATCTGAAAAGCCTGCTATTAACATGTTTACTACTGAACTAATGCGGGACCTTGAGTCCTCAGATGATGAATTTATTTGCCCTGATGTTGATCATAAGAGGAAGATTTTCTCTGACTATGAACAACAAATATTTACTCAGTCTTATCAGGAAGAGTTTGATAATGATGACTATAAGACTCACATGGTAGAATCCAGGTCAGATGAAAGACAATGGAGAAAGCCCAGTGAAGAAGAAATCAAGAGTTTAATTGTGGCTGCTATTACTCAAGCAAAATCCTCATACAATTTGAGGAAGAGAAAGGTAGGTAATGATCAGGGAGTCCCTAGTTTAGTGTTTGTCAAAAGTAATCCTTAGGATAAGGACTCCCCAAAGCTCAATATTGTAAATAGTAAGGATGAAGGATTGGAAGCTGAAAAGAAAAGGAAACAAGAAGTTACTGCCGACAAGGTGAAAAAGAAATTTGGTAGGCCAAAGGGTCACCCTGATGTTTGTACTGACTCCCCTACCTTTGATATGAGACATGCCTTTTCCCAAATGAAGGTTTCCATTCCTTTGCTTGAAATGTTGAAAATAGAAGAGCACAAAGCAGCAACCCTGGCTCTCATAAGTGAGTAGAGAACTACTCCTATTTTACAAGAGGAAGGGAAATCCCTGGACAAGCCAATTGCAATTAATGACATCTCTGATGTATGTGTTGGGACTATTGTGACACAAGAACCCTCTTCTATTAATCCATTCTATGTTACTTTGCTTGTAAATAATTTTTTGCTGAAAATTTGTATGATTGACTCTGGTGCTGCTACAACTGTAATGCCTTATCAAGTGATGAAGGAGTTAGGGTTGCAAGTTGATACATCTAGTGGAAGGTGTTATGCCATGGACAACAGGGGAGTACCTGTTGTAGGGAGCTTGATTGGAATTGAAGTGAAAATTGCTGCATTCCTAGAAGACACATATAAAATGGATGTGGTTGTTGTTGATACAAAACCTCATTATGGCATGTTATTGTCAAGACAATGGGCTGCAGCAGTGGGTGGAAAGTTGCAACTAGATTTGTCATATGCTACCATCCCAATAAATTGAACTGAGGTAAAGTTGTACAGGGAGCCCCGTTCTTCAGTCATGATTGAAGTGGTTGCTCCGGAGGATCTAAACTGTTTTGTAGATATTGACATGAGCAATTTTGTGATTGAAGAAACAATACCTCAGTTAAAAAAACACAGATCCAATTGTGGATGAGCTGATTTTGCAGCAAGATGGGCTTTGGCAAATGTTCTTTGATGGTGGATGCTCCAAGGAAGGATCAGGAGCTGGTGTTGTATTCATTTCCCCATCAGGTATTACATTTAAATACTCTTTCTTGTTAACTTTTGAGTGTGCAAATAACACTGCCGAGTATGAGGCTCTGATACTAGGATTAGATGTGGCCATAAAACATGGTATTAAATCTTTAAAAGTTCATGGTGATTCCCAGTTGATTATAGCCCAAGTGAGAACTCAGTATGCTTCTAAAGATGAAAAGTTGAAACTGTATAAACATGCTGTTTGGGATAGACTAGAGTTTTTTGATGCTTTCAATCTGCTTTGGGTAGAAAGATCCAATAATATCATGGCATATTTTATTGCAAATGTTGCCCTTAAGAGTGAAGACATAACCCTCACTGGTGTGTCCATGTTAGAGGTCAAAACTAGGCCTGCTGTGCCTGATAATGTATATAATTGGCAAGTTTTTGAGGATGACTTAGATATCCTTAGGTTCCTTCAAGGCCTTGATCAATATGATGGTCAGCAAATAGATTTTAATGAGATATAGCAATGTGTTGAAGGAAAAGAATGCATCATGGGAAATGAGATAGTGCAGTTACCCTCAAATCACATACCTAAAGGGTTAGTGGAACTGGAAGGGATGTTTAAAATAAATGATGTTTCTTTGTCTCAAAAGTCTAATGCTAAAATGGAAGACTTAGAGGAAATAAACCTGGGTTCAGAAAACTCCCCACAAATGGAATACATTGGCAAGAAACTAAGCAAAGAGATCAGAGGAAATTTGATAAGACTTTTGAAAAAGTACAAGCATGTATTTGCTTGGTCCTATGATGACCTTAAAGCTTATAGGGCTGACCTATTTTAGCATGAAATTCCTCTAAAAGAGGAAACCAGGCCTTTTAGACAGAAGCAGAGACCCATTAACCCTTTATTGGCTACCAAGATGCAAGTTGAGTTGACAAAACTGAGAGATGCTGGTATTATTGAACCAATTAGGCACTCAACTTGGGTTTCGAATCTTGTGCCAGTAATGTGTCTTCTTCGTGCCTGGAGTGTCTTCTTGTGATTACTGTGATTTCGGGATACTAGAAGACTTAGGGGGAAGATAGAGGCTGGGGTATGTATCTGTTGATCATGTTTTTTGTATTATGTTTTGATGTGTTTATATATCTGACTATACCCTGACTTGACCATATAGGCTCATGATGTTTTGTATTCTATTTTTGGGTGCTTTTGTAATCATTTCTAGTTCTTGTATGTGAAACTGGATTTGGGATTACCTGGTTGTGTACCTGTTTGATCTATGTGAGATCTGTGAGCCTAGGGTAGTTTACCTAGATATGAAGTAGGAGGTGGCTTGCAATAAGCATCGAGGCCCACAAGTGGCTGCCAGGATCAGTTATTGTTAAGTATCTTAATCAAGTGATAACTAAATATAACATTGAGAGATATTAAAATGAATCTAATAAGATATGGTTTCCTCGCCCTGGCTTAGTGCTAGTACAGACTAAGGTGGTAATGGAGAAGATGACTAGCCCCCTTTTAAGGGATGAGTTGGCATTGTCGATGACTTCGTCAGTATGAGAAGTCATTGACACTGTGTAAGGTCACTTGGGTGCCGAGATCCAGCAAGATTACCAGGACAAAACTCAAGGGTTAGACGTAGATGATGAAACCTTCCTATACATAGTCTAGTTATCCTACATGTGTCGGTTGCCTCTGGTTTAGTGAGTCTTTCATGGCATTATTACTTTTCACCTTGAGTTAGAGAGCTTTCAGGATCCTTTCCTTAGCTTGATTTGTTTGATGTTTGTTATCCGACTGGGATCTGTTGTTATCTCCTCAGCACGGTTTGAGTGGACCATTTAGGTTCACGAGGTCGGGTGGTAGTGATCCTTTTACCATTTGAGATTCTGACGTACGTGTACTGGTACTAGATGATCCCTGTTGCAGTTGTTCCTTCTTGATCTTCATTGTTGGAGAGGTGTTCTTCTTCTTCATCTCCTTCCTTGTGATCTTGTATCTTTGTATCAGTTCTTTAGAGATGTCTCGTGTTCTTCATTTCAGTTATTGTATTACATACCCTGCAACATGTGTAGTGGATGTAGAATTATGGTTACCTTAAGGTACTAGATGTATTTATGTTATCTTCTGTGATGATGCTTTTATGTTTCATTGGTTTATGTGAGTTTTGTAATTGTACCTAATCTATATTATTAATTAATGTTAAAGTAATCATCATCACGGAACCTTTGAGAGTTGTAACCTGTGTTGGTTATTGTATTATTATGAGTTAATGGTAATTGCTTTCGCATTGATGTTTATCTTGTATGATTAACTTTAAAAAAAAAAATATTCTGTAAACTTAGATGCATGTTTAGGTTAGTTCTCCTGGGCTCCCTGGCGGGGCATTACACTTAGTATCAGAGCACCAAGTTCTACACTGGGAACTCTGGGAAGTTGTGTGCCCATTAGATGTCTAAACTGTTAAAATTTGAAACTAAACATAGACATACAACTCTTTTGTGTTTGAGAACCATTAAATTACATCTGAACATTTATGTTGTTGCTTGTCTTAAATGTTTTTAAGATATCACTTGCCTAGTGATTGTCATGGGTGATTGAACTGTTTATTGCGTATGGTTATCTTCTCTAATGCATCTAGGGTGAAATACCCTTGGATGTCATGAAGCGATTACTCCCTTGAGTGTGGCTACCCCTAGTCACCTTGTTATGTGGATGTTTTATGTTTGATGATTTATTTTTGGTTGATTAATGAATTATTTGTGTTGTGTATGGGCTAGCATTGAAAGTTTGAACTTTATTATGATTGGATTAGTCACCTAACTCTCTTTTCGTTATCTATTTTGTGACGCTAGTCATACTTATTTTATTATTAAATGGAGATCTCCTATGATTTAATGTTGAGCTTGGCATTCCCCCACTTGGATTTGTCCTTTTGAGCTTTAGGGTGGCTATTCTAAATGTTTGGTATTGTTGGCCTTGTTATGTGATAAGTATTGTTTCTATCATGTTCATCATGAACCCCTGATAGTATGTATAATGGAGGACATTACAAAGATGGTACTATGTATGCTGTGTTAAGTTAGAATCATTTTGTACTCTATATGTTTGCGTAAGTGTTACATTAACTAAATAGTTTTTCTTGAATTTCTCAACTTACTATTTTCTATAGATATGAATGCGTGTATTATGCAATTGATTCTAGATGTTTTCTATAATAATGTATGAATAAAAGTTTAGATTTGTTATTCAAATTTATAATAAATGATTGATCAACGTGATATTTTTAGTTGTTCCTAAACTAGATATTATATTGTTGTTAATGACTGTATATTATGTTCTTACTTTATGGCTTGTATTCATATGTTATGTTATATTTTTATTAAATGCTTCATGGTTGGGGGATTCGTATCCTCATCTGTTGTAGGCTTCCAGGAGTAAGCGTAATCCTACAGGGAGTGGATGTAGTACCTCACCCCTAGTTCGATTTTATTAATGATATGATTACTTTAGGATCATAGATTATATGTTAGGAAATCATTAATGCTTATGATTTCACTGACCCCATACTTGCATGTGTATGGTTGATGTGTTTGTTTTATACTTCTGTTTGACGTGCCTGATGTGGTTGAGGGATAGAGTCATAGTTACTTGCTTGCGAGATTCACACGATCGATCGATCCACGCCATTGTATGTTATATATTTAGATATGTATGTACATGCAGGTGTTGTATGCAGGTTCACAAGTACCGAACATCGTCTTCCTTGAATTGTAAGGATGAGCATGCCCTATCACAATGTCTCAAATGGTAAGAGAGGGGAGATAATACGGATCCAAAACCCTAACCTAAACCTATTTGACCTAGGTCTGGACAAGAATAAATTTGACTACCCTACCCGAATTCGTCTAGGTGACAGGAATTCATGGATTCCGTTCTTGAGTGTGTGCTTGGTCTTGGTTTTCTTGATTTTATTGTGATTGAATCAGTTGATTTATGTTTATATAGGTGATTTTATATGATTGTTAATGTTAGTATTAATTATGCTTGAGTGCATTATTAAATAATTGAATATTTAATTGCATGTTCTAAGATGCTTTAAATATTTAATTTATTTAATATGGAATTTAATTATTAACATGTGCTTAATTGAAAAATGATTTGATTTATGCTTGCATATTTTATTAAATGATTAAATAATTAAATTCATGATTTTAGGATGCATTAAGTATTTAATTTATTTAACAATGAATTTAAATTATATCATGTGCAAAATTGAAAATGAATTCGTTTTAAAAAATATAACAACTAGTTTTCAAAAGTCAAGTTGAGTTGTGCATTAAAAAGATATTTTAATTAATTAATTAAGATTTACTTTCAATTTTGGAGTTAAAGTTTGATCAGGAGTTGTCTGTTGAGTCATTTTCTGGGATTGCATGAATTTGGGAATTGAATTCCTATTAGGAAAATTATTGCATTCATTTTAGAGGAGACAGGTTTGGAGGAGAATTTTGGAGGAGAGCTTGTGCTTTGGATTTTGGAGAATTTTTGCCTGTTATGGTTGCTTGTTATTTTGGTTACATTGTGCATTGGAAATTTTGGGTGTGTGTTCTTCGTGAATTCGGGATATGCAGGTTGGATTCATTCTGGAAGGAATTCTGGTTTTCAGATCTCCAAGGTTTTCAATTTTGGTTTCTTGCATTGGATCTAAGGGTTTGAAACTTTGCCTGTTAGTTTCTATTTTGTAGTTATTTGGTGTTTCCTGGTTGAGTAGTTTCAATTTATAATGTTTGGTAGATCTATGTTCTTTTAAGTTCTGGGTATTTAGAAATCCTGTTTAGTTGCTATTTTTATGTTTTATTAAATTTTAGCACAACAGGGTTATGCTGGAAAAATTTCGTTAACAAATTCTTCATGGATTCTCTAGAAAATGAATTATTATTTCAGGGTTATAGTTTAACTATAGGTTTTGAAAATAATATAACTTGTGGAAAGAAATTTATTGTTAGCAAATAAAATCCAATTCTGGTAATTAATTTACTCTCTGATTAAAAAGAAAAATAATATACAGTAAAAAAAATATCACTCCCTATGTAAAAATAAATTTACACCAGTAAAAAAAAAAATCAAGACCTGACTATAATATTATGTTTTTGAATGAAACTCATATCCTTTGTTTTGAAAAAAAATATAGTTTATTCCTTACAAAAATCAGAGTTTTATGTGTGTGAAGATTTAAGGAAAATAAAATTCTTTGTGTTCACATTCTGGGAGAACGTGCTGACAAAGAGATAAATTTATATATATATAAATTATAATTTGAGATTTTGAGATTACTAAATTAAATAAAAATAAAAATAAAAATAAAAATTAATAGCTTATGCTATGTGTGAGTTTGGTTTAATAAAAATTTTAAATAAAAAAAAAGAGTTTATGGGGGCGGGGGCCATCACACCCCCGAATCCCCAATACCACTGCAGCAGTAGGTACTGCCACGATAGTACCTCACTGCCAAGGCAGAGGGTACTGCCATGACAATACCCTACCTTGGGGCCAACGTGCCTTGGGAGCAGGGAAGGGGGGGCGTGTGGGGCCCGCTCCCCATCCCACTTGCATGGTAAGTTTTTTTTGGTTAATGTTTTTTTTGTTTTGTTTATTATTTTTAGTATTAATTAAATTTAATTTTGTTTAATAAATTTAAATTTAATTTAAGTTTTATTTATTAATTAGTTTAATTAATTTGTTAATTAAAAATAAATCATTTTTATTTAAAGTTTAATTTATTAAATGTTTCTGTTAATATATATATATTTATATATAGATGGAACATAATTTAGTTTATTTTTAAATGGTTAAAAACATTGGAAAAATGATATATATTGATTGAAAGATTGTTTTCATAATATATATAATTTATTGTTAGTTTATTCCTTGATTAAAAAGAGTTATGTATTAAATTTAAGCATTACTTTGATATTCAAATGCGACATATATATAAATTTATATGCATTATGAAATGTACTTGGTATATTGATATTGGCAAAATGAATTTGGAAGGTGTTATTTTTCTACTGAAATTGGATGTTTTTGTTTGGTTAAAACCCTAGGTAGTCTATAGGGAATTTTCTTTCTTAATGACATCATATTAATGTTTATGATTAGTTATCTCAATAGATTTACGTTATTCTATAGTTAAATTCAATTGTATACAAAATGGATATTAAAGTACTTATGAAATTAGATCTTAGTTTTCTATGATGCAAATGTGTCTTCTTCGTGCCTGGAGTGTCATCTTGTGATTATTGTAATTTCGGGATACTAGAAGACTTAGGGGGAAGACAGAGGCCGGGGTATGTATCTGTTGATCATGTTTTCTGTATTATGTTTTGATGTGTTTATATATCTGACTATACCTTGACTTGACCATGTAGGCTCATGATGTTTTGTATTCTATTTTTGGGTGCCTTTGTAATCATTTCTAATTCTTGTATGTGAAACTAGATTTGGGATTACTTGCTTGTGTACTTGTTTGATCTATGTGAGATCTGTGAGCCTAGGGTAGTTTACCTAGATATGAAGTAGGAGGTGGCTTGCAATAAGTGCCAAGGCCCACAAGTGGCTACCGGGATTAGTTATTGTTAAGTATCTTAATCAAGTGATAACTAAATATAACATTGAGAGATATTAAAATGAATGTAATAAGATATGGTTTCCTCGCCATGACTTAGTGCTAGTACAGACTAAGGTGGGAATGGAGAAGATGACTAGCCCCTTTTTAAGGGATGAGTTGCCATAGTCGATGGCTTCGTCAGTACGAGAAGTCATTGACACCGTGTAAGGTCACTTGGGTGCCAAGATCCAGCAAGATTACCAGGACAAAACTCAAGGGTTAAACGTAGATGATGACACCTTCCTATACATAGTCTAGTTATCCTACATGTGTTGGTTGCTTCTGGTTTAGTGAGTCTTTCATGGCATTATTACTTTTCACCTTGAGTTAGAGAGCTTTTAGGATCCTTTCCTTAGCTTGATCTATTTGATGTTTGTTATCCGACTAGGATCTGTTATCTCCTCAGCACAGTGGGAGTGGACCATTTAGGTTCACGAGGTCGGGTGGTAGTGATCCTTTTACCATTTGAGATTCTGACGTACGTGTACCAGTACTGGATGATCCCTGTTGCAGTTGTTCCTTCTTGATCTTCATTGTTGGAGAGGTGTTCTTCTTCTTCTTGATCTCCTTCCTTGTGATCTTGTATCTTTGTATCAATTCTTCAGATATGTCTTGTGTTCTTCATTTCAGTTATTGTATTACATACTCTGTGACATGTGCAGTGGATGTAGAATTATGGTTACCTTAAGGTACCATATGTATTTATGTTATCTTATGTGTGATGATGCTTTTATGTTTGATTGGTTTATGTGAGTTTTGTAATTGTACCTAATCTATATTATTAATTAATGTTAAAGTAATCATCATCAAGGAACCCTTGCGAGTTGTAACCTGTGTTGGTTATTGTATTATTGTGAGTAAATGGTAATTGCTTCCGTATTGATGTTTATCTTGTATGATTAACTTTAAAAAAAAAATATTTTGCAAACTTAGATGCATGTTTAGGTTAGTTCTCCTGGGTTCCTTGGCGGGGCTTTACACCTAAGATTGAGGTTCCTGCATTTTCAAGAAATCTTAACCCAAAGGAGTTGATTGATTGGATCAATGAATTAGAAGAATATTTTGAGTATGAAGACATCAAGGATCCTGATCGAGTCAAGTTTGCGAAGGCCAAATTGAAGGGTCATGCGAAGATCTGCTAGCAAGAAATTCAATAGTAGCAAAATAGAAGAGGAAAGGATAAAATCACAAGGTGGGATCAAATGGTGGATAAATTGAAGCGACAGTTCATTCCTGTTAACTATGAGCTTGATCTACTGAAGAAAATGCAAGGTTTGAAGCAAGCAGGAAGATCTGTTCAGAAGTATACAGAGGAATTCTATCGACTCCTCATCAGAAGAGGCCATGCAGAAGCTCACAAGGAGAAAGTTTCCTCTTACCTTAATGGGTTGAGGCCGAGCATTTAGGAAGAGTTGAATTTGGTTCAAATAGTATTGAAGAGGCATACCACTTTTCCCTAAAAGTAGAGGAAAAGTTGAACAAGAAGTTTGAGAGAAGACAAAATAGAAGAGGTCGTGGTGGAAGATCTAGTGGACGGTCATATGGAGACCGAAATGAAGATCCAAAAAATAAGGATGAGGCCAGTAGCAGTCAAAATTAGAGAGGAAACAATTCCAATAGTTTCCATGATTAGAATAATAGAGATCAGAGAGGAAGAGGAAGAGGACAAGGATCAGGAAGAGGAGGCTTCCGTGGAACATGTTTTCACTACGGAGAGGAAGGTCATAGGTCTTTTGAATGTCCTCAATGCCAAGGAAGTACAGATAGGAGAACTGAAAGCCAGGCTAGAGTGGCACATGTGGATGAAGATGCTAGATCATCACATTTTGAAGATGCTGAAAGAGGAGAAACGCTAATTAACAGAAGAGTTTTGTTGAGTGGTGAGAATGAACCTGAGTAAAGGAGGAGCCTATTTCACACCAGATGCAAGTGTGAGGATAAGTGTTGTGATGTGATTATGGATAGTGGAAGCACTAAAAATTTGGTGTCAAAAGAGATGTTCAGAAAGTTGAAGCTCAAGAAGTAGAAACACCCACATCTATATCGGATTACCTGAGTAGAGGATGACCACAAGGTCATGGTCAGTGAATAGTGCCTAGTAAAGTTCAAGACAGGTGGATACCATGATGAGGTACTATGTGATATCATACCTATGGATGCATGTCATATATTTTTGGGTAGACCATGGTAGTTTGACATGCATGTTGTACATGATGGTCGTGCAAATACATATTCCTTGACGAAGGATGGAGTGTGACACACGCTAAAACCATTGAAGGACATAGAAGAAAAGGTATGTGGTAATGCAATGATAACTTTTGTTGATGGAAGAAAATTCCTAGAGGGTATGAGGCATGAGCATATGTGTTTTTCTTTAATTCCAAAAGCTGGTAAAGAAGAAGTAGAATATGTACCGATAGAATTTGCAAATCTATTGAATGAGTTTCAGGATATTGTATTTGATAATGTTCTGGATGGATCACCACCAGTAAGGAAGATTAATCATTAGATGGACTTGATTTTAGGAACTAGTTTGCCAAATAAGGCAGCACACAAAATGACACCAGTAGAAAGTGAAGAGTTGAATAGAGAAGTAGATGAGTTCTTATAGAAGGGGTTGATTCGGGAGTGCTTGAGTCCATGTGCTTTACTAGCAGTATTAAAACCGAAGAAGAATGGAGAATGTAGGATGTGTACAGATTCTAGGGCAATAAACAAGATCACAATCAAGTACAAGTTTCTATTGCCACGAATGGATGATAATATGGACTGTTTGAGTGGAGCTGTGTATTTCTCAAAGATAGATCTAAAGAGTGGATATCATCAGATTTGGATTAGAGAAAGAGATGAATGGAAGACTGCCTTCAAGAAAAAGGAAAGACTGTATGAGTGGTTAGTCATGCCTTTTGGGCTAACCAATGCACCAAACACTTTCATGCGGCTCATGAACGAGGTTCTAAAAGAATTTTTGGGTAAGTTTGTCATTGTTTATCTAGATGATATTTTGATCTTTAGTAAGACATTGGAGGAGCATATGATGCATATTTGTATGGTGTTTGAGAAGTTAAGAGGAAAAATTATTGATTAATTTGAAGAAGTGCAGTTTTATGAAGGAGTTAGTGTATTTGAGATTTGTAGTTTCGACAAAAGGTCTAAAAATGGACCCAGAGAAAGTGCAGGCTATCCTTGAATGACCTACTCCATGGAGTGCTACAGGCGTAAGATCTTTTCATGGTTTGGTTAGCTTTTATAGAAAGTTTATCAAAAATTTTAGCAGTATTTGTGTACCCTTGACTAAAATAATGAGAGGGGATAGAAAAGAGTTCAAGTGGACTAATGGGTAAGATAAGAGTTTTAAACTGTTGAAACAAAAAGTTACATATAAACCTGTTTTAGCACTTCTAGATTTTAATAAGGTGTTTCAAGTAGACTGTTATGCTAGTGGTATTGCAATAAGAGCTATTATGAGTCAAGAAGGTAAACCTGTTGCTTATTTTAGTGAGAAGTTAAATGATGCTAAGAGAAAATATTCTATTTATGATTAGGAATTTTATGCTATAGTTCAGGCATTAAAGAAGTGGAGACACTATCTACTTCCTAAGGAGTTTATTTTGTACACTAATCATCAAGCTTTGCAATATTTGAATAGTCAAGGAAAGTTGAATCAAAGGCATTTGAAATGGGTTGAGTGTTTGTAGAGTTATACATTTGTTTTCAAACAAAGGAGTGGAAAGTCTAATAGACACTACTACATTTGACCTCATTTTTCTACTAAAATTTTTGTCAATCAATTAAAACGGTTTAGGTTGGTCAGATTATAGAAGGAAAACTTCATTTTTTTTTAATCCATGCCCGTGTTAGTCAAAATTTCGACCAATATAATGTAGGTCAAAATTTTGACAAACACGGGCATAACTTTAAAAAGAAAAAAAGATTTCGTATCCCATTTCATTTGGAGCGCATGAAGGAGCTGGAGCGCGCTCCAAATGAAATGAGATACAAAATTTTTTTTCTTTTAATTTTGAGCGCGTGAAGGAGCTGGAGCCTGTGATTGTTTGAATTGTTATTTGGTGAGAGTTAAAGGAGGACTGCCTGCCTACGAGGGTTGCCACTGTGATTTGGTGTAAAGGGAGGACCGCCTGTAAGGATTTCCTTACTCTTCATTTGTATGGCATTTTTTTATTGGTTACCTACTTAGGGCCCGTGAGCAATGTGCTAGGGCATCATGTATTTGGTATTTGTTGGCACATTTTTATCATTCTTTATATACATTTGATTTAGAGATGAACTTGCAAAACCCTAAATTTTTGAATCACTGCATCATGTTACACTGTAAATGTACTAGTGTTAGGTTTATGATTGTAAGGTTGGAAGAGGAAATATTGCAAACAAGGTCGAGAAAACTATGTTTTTAACATTTTTTTAACTTGTATTTATTTTCTGCCAACTTTGTGTGTATTGGAATGTCAAATCTAACTCCATAGGAAGTCTACCTAGAGTCATAGCTTTCAATTGCGACCGGTCTGAGACCATTTGGTGGAGAAATCTGAAAGAAATCATGTGATAGTTATCTATAGACCATTTTTTTCATAAGACTAGGGTAGTCAGCTTTCTACAGTCGGCTTTCTATGGACTCTTTTAGACTAGGTGTGACTGTCTACACACTATGGCTTCAGAAGTGTTTAAAAAGAACCCAAATTACAAATCAAGCATAGAGTCCTTGCACTCCCAAGACTCCAAACCTTCATCAGTCTTTAATAATGTCTAAAAATGAACAAACCTCAAAGGAATAGGGCTCAGTCCACCGAGAACCCCAAAATCCCCAAATTTAGCACTTCTAAACCCTTAATCCAAGGGTTTCTTAAATCTCCTATCTCCGATCACTTCTAGGTCCAATAGGTAGTTGTTTCACCATTAGATGATCATTATAAGATGATCCAAATGATAATCTATGTTCCTCCTTTAAACCAAATGGCTACTGTTGTAGCATACCAAGCAAATTCATTAAGTTTCCTCTATAAATTATGGTGATCACCCAAATATTCTTCCTTCTCATTACATTAATGGATTAGGGAACTATAGTACATGTTAATACTCAGTCATTCCATATGTTACAGTGGTCAGAGGTCATGGAATGACCATATTCAATTGGAAACTCACAAAACTGTCAAAGGAATGGCTCAAATTACTCTGCCAGTCAGAATTAATTGAGTAAAAATACAAATATAGACCTCAGAAATGCATAGATGTGGTGTAGGATCAATATCTAACTATTCCAAATGCATTGAAATGTAAGACAATGACAAAATGAATCGAAAATCACTCTAAGAACTCAAGGAAATTGCATTTGAAAGAAGTTTATTTATCAAAAACTTAGTATAAATATATAACCATATTACACCAATCCATCTCTATTCATACCATTCAAGAAAGAATAAATAAATCAATAAGGATTTTGACTGTACCCTCATGGGCAGTGACAAGGTTTGTTGGAGAATAATTTACATTTAATTAAAAACCCGAGTATGTTGCATTGTTTCTTTGGCATTTATTGATTCTTCTATCTTCCCTTACTCCCCTGTGTCTCAAACATACACATCCATGCTCTAATAAGCCTCTCCAACTGGTTTACAACCTCCATATAACCGGTAACAGTTAGTTATTAATTGTTTGGCTTAGTTTGGAATACATAAATACAAACCTCACAAATGCATAGATGTGGTCTAGGATCAATATCTAACTATTCCAAATGTATTGAAATGTAAGACAATGAAAAAATGAATCCAAAATCACTCTAAGAACTCAAGGATATTGCATTTGAAAGAAGTTTATTTATCAAAAACTCAGTACAGTCCATACACCAGACCTCTTCTGCCATACAATGAAACTTTGGCATATTTGATGGACTCCTAGAAACTACCCCAACCAATCCCAATCGGTTGGATGGGTTAGTTTGCACTAAAACATAACAAAATCCAATTCCCTCCATTTTCTAATAACTGTTGCATTTCAAATTTTTGAATTTGCAACATTACAAATTTGGAGTTTTTGAAACTTTTAAAGATAATGAAGCCTAAAGAATTTGAAATGTGACCCAAATGAACCTATTAAGCATTATTAAAATCAAATCTAAACTATTATAAACTTGTAACACCAAATACAATCCTAGGCTCTTATTTTGGTCCTAAGGCCTATTAGGCCTTTTAAGACTTATTACATATTTGCCATTTGCATTGCATGGAATGACCTTATAGGCCATTATAGGTGCCAATACATTACAATTGATGTCTTTAGATGTCATTGGGTGCATGGTTGTCATTATGGACTCTTGGTAGTCTTTGGATGTTCTAGGTGCCCCTGCACCATGTTCACCACCTTTGAAAGGATTCTTGTCCCAAGAATTAGTCCTGGCATTGGATGTCTAAGTCTGAACCTATAATTTAGGAATATGGTGCCTTGAAAGTTGGTTCTTTCTACCCACTAGACATCCACATTTGGACATGGTTGTTTATTGGCTGCCCTTCAATAGGACACTTGACTGTACCTATTTGAACATAGTTCAAATCCCAAAAGTTTGCATTTCTAGGACTGTGCAACATTGTCCTATTCAATCCTTTGTCCTTTTCTTGCCAAACCTGATTTGTCCTTCCTCCTCTTCCCCTCATTGAAGAACCTCCTCTATTGCTGCTATTGTGTCCAAAAGCTCTTCTTCTTTCAAACTTCCATCATACATAGGGATATCTCCCCTCACCTTATGCTGCTCATTCTTCATAGTCTTGAATATCCTGATTGTCCTCTTCTCTTCAGGATCTATTTGGGAGAAGAGTGGGAGAAGACAATCTAAGATTTTGAAGACCTAGAATCCCTTTTTCAACCCTTAAAGTTGAATTATCCTTTAAAGAGCATTCCAAGGTGGTGGTTCGAAGTTGAATGAATCCTAGATTGTAGATTAAGTGTGGAGAATTTTTTTGCTGACATCAGAGGGATATAAAAAAGATGGTGATCATCAATGCAGATTTGGATGCAAGATACAGTGTGGAGCCATGGATATTCAAGACACATTGTAAGTGCAGAAACAAAGTTTGTAAAGTTATAGTTTCAAATGGTGTGTTTTCAAATTTTGTTTCCATTGAGATGGTTCAGAAGTTGAATTTGCGAAGGATACTACATGAGAGGCCATATAGGGCACACAGGATTAATGTGGAAGACCAAGTTGAGGTGATAGAGCAAGCACAAGTACACTTTAGCATTGGGCCATATGAGGACAGCCTATGGTGTGACATCATTCCCATAGTGGATTTTCATTTGATCCTTGGGAGAGCATGGCAGATAAGTAAACGTAACCTCCATGATGGAGAAAAGAACACTTACACATTCTTGGATAGAGGAAGGAGAGTTGTGTTGCAACCCTTGAAAGATGAAGAAGTGTCATGGACATTGACAAGGAGTGTTGGTATTTTGGAGTGGAATGGACTCTTGGTGAGTGAAGGGAAGACACCAGACAAAAGGATAGAAGAGAAGATTGGTGAGAATGCTAATGACAACATTAAACAATTAGTAGAACACCATATAAAGCGAACAGAGATGCATGTGAAGATGAACAGAGAGAAGTCAGACTATGAGGATACTCATGAAGCTGACATGATTGAGAAGACAATGAGGATGTGTGGGCCACAAAAGGAAAATGCTCAAGAAGTTGAGATAAAAGAGATAGAGAAGGGAATTGCAGAGGTTGTTGATGAACTGGATGAGTGCATAGATGAAGGAATCCAAGTTAGGATAGTCAAGTGTCCATTAAAAGTTTCTATTAAAAAGATAGAAGACAGGGTTGTGAAGAAAGCCATAGATGACATGTTTGCATGCCAAGGAGGATGGCATTGGAATGAGAAGTTGAAAGAGGTCTCAGAGGTGACAGAGACCTTAGAGAGTGAAGAGTCAAAGCTCTTGAAGACAACGTTGTAGCAAGAAGCCACAAGTTGGCATAAGAAGATGAGGAAGAGGGTTGTGTGGCCTATTAAAAGGCTTATGGAAGAGAAGAAACTACTAAATGGAGAACTCGCTGAGAGAGTTCAAGGAGTTGCTGATGAGGAGAGTGTACAAGTTTCTGAGAGCTGTATAGAAACCAATGGTTAAGAAAAACTTGTTTATTTTTGTTTATAACACTTTTATGACATGTTTGTTAGAGTTTGATAGTGTTCACCATGCAAGTGCTGTTTTTGCACACATCTATGGGAATATAAACATGAAGGTTGACAGATTTAATGCTTGGCATGAGCACATAATATTTGATTTTAGGGGCATAGAACACATGAACATAGAATACTCTTTTGTTGCAGGTCCTCAACAAGAAGTGGATAGAGATAGGAGGAAATGAAAGAAACTCCCAATCCAAGGGACTTGGATTGATTTGATCCTTGGGAGTATAGTGCAGGGCACCCTAAAAAAGTCATGAAAAGGGGTCACTTGAATGGCTCTTGAAGAATGATCATAAAGATTATAGGATCTAAAAGATCAAAACATGAATATATCAATGTAGTTGGACTTATGGTCCATTTTGTGAATTTGATGGAATGTCATGTAATAAGCCTAAATATATAAAGGCATGAGTTGATGTAATAGGACTTAGATAGTATAGGATCTTCAGGATCTATTTGTTCCTCTTCTTCCTCTCCTTCCCCTTCCTTATGGGTTTCTTCCTCTTCTTCACTATCAACACCTTCATTTGCTGCTCTTCTTTGATTGGATTCCAGTGCTTCAAGCTTGGCCAAAAGTGCATTGTAAGATTCCTGCAACCTTGTGTTCTTCTCCTTCAACTCCTGGATCTCCCTGGCAGTACCTGCATTCCTTGGAGGCATTTTCACAAACAATAGTCAACCTTCTTTAGCAAAGTGTTCCTCTATCCCTCTAAGGCACCATTTGTTTTAGATAATTTAATTTTAACTTTGGTTGTGTTAACATAACTATGTTGACTTTATTTTGTAGTTGTTTAACATGAGAGTTTGTAGATTAATAGGAGTTCACAGATACTAGTGTGCCATAGTTGCCCATCTATAACTAGTGAGATGCACATAACTCATGCACCTCATGCTAGTGTGCTTGGATACCTTGTATACACTATTTTTCATTAGACTAGACATTATCCAAATAGTGAGTATTTATATAAAGTGCTATAACACACAGGCGGTCCTCCTTTTAAACCAATTAATAATAGTGACAACCCTCATAGGTAGTTGGATAATGTCTTGTCTGATCCAAGCACACTAGCATGAGGTACATGAGTTATGTTCATCTCACTAGATATAGATGGACATTAATGCTCAATTGAATGATACATTCCCATAAAAATGTGAACTCCTATTAATCTACCAACTCTCATGTCTGACAATATCAAGTAATGAGTCATTCCATTCAAGAAAGACCATGTCTGACAATATCAACCTAGAACAAAATGAGTATGCAAAATTTAGTGATTATATGTTCCATTAGAGCCACTTCATATGAACAGGTAATGAACATGCATATTTTCCTGAGTGCTATTGGGAGCTTACCCAGCAACACATGTACTATTGTGAAAATCACCACAAATCTATTTACTGCTGGGTCTAGCTCCCAGTATTGCTTGGTCAAATATGCACATTTTCCACCTATGCATATACCTTCTACGATTAACTCTTATATGCATAGATGATGAACATTTAGATTTTCCTAAGCAGTACTTTGAGTAGTCCTCCAACACATGTACTATTGTGAAAATCATCACAAGTCCATTTGTTGGAGGAAATCTCATAGTACACATGTTTGGAGGTCTGAAGGAAACAAGAGAATTTGAAGAGTCACGAGTCTTAAGATTGTACTTAATATAGCCAAGCTTCATTCAATGGTACTAGTGAGATGCACATAACTCATGTACCTCTGTTTGCTATCTGTTATCTTAGAAAAATGAGCAAGAAACCAAAAAAGAAATGATTAGCAAAAAATGTTAATTACAATCATTTCTTTTTTGGTTTCTTGCTCATTTTTCTAAGATAATGGCTAAGCGGAGCATCAATATCCTCGTCATTCCCTCTCTCTCTCTCTCTCTCTCCCCCCTACTGGTCCTTTGGCATGTATTAAAGAGAATCAAATTTTCAGCATATTATTATCATTATATTTCTTTGTTGTAAACATGCCATTGGTTGAGTTTTGTAATTTTTTTTTGTGTTAAATGCATTTAAAATAAAGGTCTAATTCTGTAGACTGCTGATGCAGAGCCCTCTACTATCACCTTAAATAGGCCAACTCAACTTGAGGATTCAACAAGAAACTTAAATGGAATACACCAAGAAGTACCAAATGATGAATGCTCAATTGTTGTAATGGAAAAACAATATCAGAACCGTCCTTTTCTAGAACTTGATTTTTCTATAGTCGTAATGATTTTTCTTATTTCTTGAACATTGTCGACATACTTAAATGGAATACACAATACCGAATGATGAATGCTCAATTGTTGTAATGGCAAAGCATCAGAACTATCCATTTCTAAAATTTGATTTTGTATAGTCTTAATTATTTTTCTATAGTCCTAATGATTTTGAAAATTGTTGACAGAGAGTGTTTCTTTTTTTGATTATAGTATAAATAATTTTTCTATAGTCGTAATGATTTTTCTTATTTCTTGTCTTTTGTCTGTTTTTGATTTCCTATGTTTGTGCTTCGTGACAGGATTTTGTCACCTTCTTTTGATGGTATATTTCATTCACTCTATGTGGAATACTATTTTGTTCACTATTTTATTTCAGCTTGATATTTCTTTCATTTTTCATATACACAGAGACTACACATGTTGATAAAAAAATGAGCTATTTGATTTAGGTTTACTTTTCATTATTGTAAATGGTTAATATTTGTGATGGTACTCTTTGGTGTATTCCATATATAAAAATAATAAATGTAGTAACAATGGTGTGGTGCATTATTGATAGAGGCTCGACGACTCTTGTAAATGTGCCAAACTGTCAATGTGGTGGTGGGAATTGTGTGTTGAAGACTTCACGGACACAGAGCAACCCTGGATGACCATTTTGGTGCTGCCCAAATAGAAAAAAAGGTTGCTAATGTCTATATATTTAATGTTTCTAATGTAAATACTATTCATTATATTATAAGAACTAATGTAGATTGGGCATCACAGGGAAATAATGGCTGTAGATACTTTAGTTGGGTTGATGACAACTCATTTACATCTATCCACCAATCTCCACTTATCCGCAATGAAGAATTTGAGTGCAAAACATGTCAGGCTAGGGCAAATTCCAAAATTATATTTTTACAATGCCTTCTCTGTATTGTAATCACATATCTTTGTTGCGACCATATGCAGAGATGAACTCAGGAATTAGTTAGTTTAGTATTTTCATATTGCCTCAAGTGCGCATATATATGGTTTACATCTTTTTTTAGAATAATTCTTCATGTTTATGGCTCAGGTGAGCCCCAATCTACTATCAATCACATGATTTAACATATAGTGTTTTCTTGGTTATTCCATTTATTCCTTGACCTTTGAAGGCAATTTGGTAATTTCAACTACACCTAAGGATCCATCAGTAGTTGTGGAAAATAGGATTCATGTTGCAATGCCCAAGCTGCGAGATGGGAAAGAGAGGCAAGAAGAGTGGAAAGAAGATGATATTCCTAAGATCATGGATGGACACAATGTTGCAGACTTTATTGATCTAGATATCTTGCAAAGGCTTGAAGAACTGGAGAGGGAAGAAGGGCTTTGGATGACAACTAAGGGTGACGAGGATGATGAGATGGGCTTGCCAACATCTGTTGAATACAAGGTATCAAAATCATAAGCTATAAGTATCAGAATATAAACTGTTGTAAAAGGAAGAAACACATATGTATCATCATTTAATACAAAATATAAAAGTATCCCACAGACACATAGTTGCTATTATAACAACCATCCTCTAATCCCATGGTGTACTAGTCTCAAGGTAAGAACAATTTACTTAAGCCATCATATAAGTATCATCCCAAAGTTTAAATAGACATTGACTATGGATTGACTATCATTTTCAAGCTTGAGTGAGGCTTCATACCATGCATCGTTCAGAGATTTGTACGCAATGCTGATTTAGGCTGGAGGTAAAATACATGTGTCATGTAAACAACATGGTTGAATGCAATCTCTTTTGCACATTTTCAAGAGTTTTCCCACCAATACAAGCGTAAATAACACATTGAACATAATTTACGAACACTACGTGGTATGAAGTCTCACTGAAGTTTGAAGTTTGAAGTACGAGTGTCCTCCCTTTATTCCAGTGAGGGATTGGAATGAGTTCATTTTGGATGCAAAGGAGAAAGGGGATACTCAAAGAGGAATTACACCAACAAATGAGAGAAGAAGGTATGCAATAGTATTAACTGCTAGTAGAATGTAATAATGCACTAATTAGTGATCTTTATATCTATATCATGTAACATATTTCAAACTTTTCATACGTTGCAGGACACATCAAAGGCAACAAAGGCCAAACTGCAAAAGATTTAACAATAGTTAAGAAACATAATTGTAGGCATCATGGTCACAATTTTTTGGAGACAACATAATTGAGTTGTATACCTAGACGATGGAAAGCAACTTTCGCTCCTTCGATTCCAAGTTGGCACTGCAGGATCCAAAGACCATAGATAAGGAATAAATTTAGAGAGCGGAGGAGGGCCATAATGACCAAAGTAATACATGATGAACCTCAAGTTAAATGAGGCAACTACAAACATTTTAATACATTTTTATTATTAAATAATGAAATTTTCATATACTAGTGTTCTAAGCCCCCTCTATGCAAATTTCATTATTTAATAATAAAATTCTATTAAAATGTTTGCAGTTGCCTCATTTAACTTGAGGTTTGTCCTGTATTATTTTTTTTGTTATGGCCCTCCTCCCCTCTCTAAATTTATTCCTTATCTATGGTCTTGGGATCCCACAGTGTCAACTTGGAACCGAAGGAGCGGAAGTTGGTTTCCATCGTCTAGGTATACCACTCAATTACGTTGTCTCCAAAAAAATGTGACCATGATGCCTACAATTATGTTTCTCAGCTCTTGTGTCGCAGGACCCCTTATGACTCTTTACAACTATTTATGACCTCTAAGAATACATCGTAGAGGTCTTAAAATGTCGTAAAGGGTCATAAGAGGCTCCTAGGAGGGGCTAGATGAGCTTCCACCTTCACGTGGTTGGCCCTGTTAAGTAGAGAATGTTAATTAAACTAATCTTGAAACAAAGCGAAGCGCAATAATTTAAGGTCTTAGTCCACGGACAAATTAAATTAGACTTACTAAGCCTCTTATTGTAGTTTGTAATAAGATTGATTTGCAAGCACTAGAGACTACTCTACAAGCTTGAGGAAGCGGTATATTTTGGCAAATGAAGAGTGGAAAGAAGATGATATTCTTGAGATCATGGATGGACATAATGTTGCAGACTTTATTGATCCAGATATCTTGCAGAGGCTTGAAGAACTAGAGAGGGAAGAAGGGCTTAATTAGGATGGCAGCTAAGGGTGATGAGGATTTCACAATACCTGACAAACATAATTGTAGGCATCATGGTCACATTTTTTTGGAGACAACATAATTGAGTTGTATACCCAGACAGAGTGCAACTTCTGCACCTCCGATTCCAAGTTGACACTGCGGGATGGAGAACAACTTGGAACCAGAGGTGCAGAAGTTTCTCTCCATCGTCTGGGTATACCACTCAATTACATTGTCTCCAAAAAAATGTGACCACGATGCCTACAATTATGTTTCTCAACTGTTGTGTCCTATTACCCCTTATGACCATTTACGACCTCTAAGAATACATCTTAGAGGTGTTAAAATGTTGTAAAGGGTCATAAGAGGCTCCTAGGAGGGGCTGGATGAGCTTCCACCTTCACGTGGTTAGCCTTGTTAAGTAGAGAATGTTAAACTATTCTCGAAACAAAGAGAAGCTCAATAATTTAAGGTCTTAGTACAAGCATTAGAATTGAGTTTTTTGGCATGGGTTGGGAAATTTTTTTATATCAACATGCGATAGAGTTTGGGAAAAAAACTCTATTGCATGTTGATATAAAAAAATTTACCAGCCGTGCTGAAAAACTCAATTCTAGTGCTTGTACTACATGAATGGTACCAAAATAGGGCTCTCCCAATCACTGACTGTGACCCGCTAGCAATAAGCAATAGAACGAGTGTGGACACCTAAAGATAAATATCAGATAGGGGAAAAGCACCTGCAACAACAAAGGCAATAGCTATAGATATAGATGAGGACATCCCAAATCCCTAATATAATAAATACGGTGAAGAAAAAGAGTAATGTAGAAATTATTACTATTTTGGAAGATGTAAATCCAACTAAGGAGATGCTAAAGAGGACAGATGAATTGATAGCGCAAGCACGTCATTTTGAAGTAAGCAGTAATGAATCTTTAGTTATAACAAAATTTCAATAAAGGTTTATATTTTATAGTCTTTTATGTCGTGAACTAAAATATATATTTGTTCTTATTACAAGATTTTTTGCTTGCTCAATTACCTGGTCATGGACATCACGGTGAGGCCAGTAGTAGCATCATGCAAAATAGTAATAATTTATGCATTGACTCTTTTTAGTTTTTTCTTCACCGTATTTATTATATTAGGGATTTCTGGGATTTCGTCATCTATATCTACAACTATTGCCTCTGTTGTTGCAGGTACTTTTCCCCTATCCCAAACATCAAATTGTGACAAAAAATATTAGTAAAACTATCATAATAACTCCATGAACGTTGTTTTAAGTAATTATCTATGAATGTTGTATATTAATATTGAATTATATGTCATGTTAATGAATATTGTTATGTGTTAATCGGGAATTTAGATTGATGTTAGGGGGAGGGGGGGTGAGGCAAGATGAACTTCCACCTTCACATGGTTGGCCTTGTTAAGTAGAGAATATTAAAGTATTATCAAAACCAAGTGAAGCTCAAACTAACATACCTTCATTATTTAATCAATTTCATTCATTCTAGGTCTTTGCTCATAAGTGCATTTTGAATGTGTCATTGTCAGGCAACTATCAAATAAAAAACTAAAAGGGCCAATAGTCAACTTCTCATTGTCATTATCTGGCATGATTCAACTTCATTTTGTGTAAGTATTCTCATATTGAATGCATCAACCTTTCTTGGCCTAATGTGGATTATTTCATTGGTTTGTGTTTTTGAGTAGGTGAAGTGTTAAATCAGTTCCTATCTTCTATTCTTAATTCGTTCAAACTGCAGGAGGGCCTAACAGATATACTCAACATACAATTGACTGCTAGTCTGGGCAATTGAACACACCAAGTCTTTGGATTGAGAGAAAGAGTTGGGTAATGTTGTTTCAGGAGACCTGTGTAATTGTCCTCAGTGGCCTCTTTTTTTTTAACAGGTTATTTATATATATATGTAGTGTCCATGTTTTTTTTTAATACAGATTCTTGTTGTGTATATGCTAGTGCTATGGAACCTAAATAAACAATTATAAATGTAATAGATAATGTCTTCGATGAAGGAATTGATGTACCACATGTAAACCAAAATACACGCTTAATGTCATTTTGTGCAAAATGAGTTTATCTATTAGCATATCAGATTTTGTTACACCCTTCATGACAGTAATGTTTAAGTTAAGTATTGATGCAATTTTCTAAAGTAGCAAGTTCTGTTGTCATTGTTTTTTTTTCTAGTGGTTCTAAGGAGATCAAGAATTATCAAGGAAAGATATTGAAGTGGAAAAGAAAAGTTTCTAAGAGGTTACAAATATTGAGTCATCGATCAGGTATACTTTTTTTTAAGTAATCGCTACAGAAATGGTTAAGTTTTCCTGAATTTTTAAAATAAGTCATAATTATTCAGTATCATATTCTTAGCTGCAAGTTGTAGGTCTTCATACCATAAATTTTAGAGTTCAACTCTTACATGGACAAAGTTGTAGGTTATATTGAACCATCTGTTATCTTTTTTGACTCTTTAGTTATCAAAAAGATTAAATTCACATCCTAGTTGTCATTGTGTTTGGGACATAAAGCTTTATTTAACTAAATTAATTCTTTTAATATTGAGATAAAAAATCTACAAATAAAGCCTAGACTGGGGACTTGACACTTTTCGGGCATATTTCATTGACTCCTCAAAATGAGCAGCCTTTATTTCAGCTACCTCATCGATATCATCCTCATCCATTGCCTCGGGGTTCTCACTTTTTTTTCTTTCACGTTCAATATCCTGTAAAAGTGCAGAGGAATGAGAACATGACAAATTGAAATAATAAGATACAAGTTGAGGAAAATTGAATAAAAAAAAGTAAAATTCTAACAAACCAGTTCAAAAAAAACCATTAAGAAATTCATAACCAAATCTAGTTTGGAAAAGCCACCGCAATTGAAACTCACCTTCTCAATATTTTCTCTAATAGCATACTTGCAAGCCCACTGACAAATTTATGTAATATCGGCTCCATTGAATCCTTGGGTATAACAGGCCAATACCATTAGGTATAATGAAAATTGTTTTCTTGGTTGTCATACCATCCATCTCCGTCAACAACTAGTTAAGGAATCCATCCGCAGCACCACCAGCATCCCCAACACTGCTTCCATGCTGCAAACATGCAAACCAATTATGCATCACCAGTCAGAGCCTATCTCTGAAATAGTTCAAACAAAATGAAAAAACCCACAGTTTCATGCAAAGCAGAGCAGATGGATTGCTAGAGCCCATTGACAAATCTCTGTAACATATCATCAATAAATATAATGGATGGGGCATTCTTCTCAGACTCCTCAAAAGCCTTTAGGAGATTCCTTTCACTTTCTCCAACCAACTTTGACATGATCTCAAGTCCATTGATACAGAAAAAGAAGGCACCAGTTTAATTTTCCACTGCCCTAGCAATTAAAGTTTTCCTAGAACCAAGAGGCCCATAGAGAAAAATACCCTTTGGGGGCTTCACACCAATAGATTTGAAGAGTTGTGGGCATCTAAGAGGAAGCTCTACCAATTCACGGATCACCAGTCATAATTAGTTGAACTAGACTTTCTTTGTTGTAGAATTGATTTAGTATAGAATATTTTCCAGCAGGATTTCTTTTTAAAAAGCAAGGTTTTCGTAGCATTATCTACCACTTGAGCAAAAGTTTCCATAGCTAAATTTCCTTGCCACAGTTAATATTGCTCTAAAGACTTACAAGTTAGTAAGTCGGCTAGAACAGACACATTTGTCACTTCATTAAGATGACAATTGTGTACTAAGTTTCCTAAATGTATAAGTCATCGCCATCTTTATTATCTACTGTAGCAAATACATTCGAAGCACCAAGAAATTGTAATTCAGAACCAAAGCCTCAAGATTGTTGTAGTGTTTGTGCAAAGGCTTGATACTTTCGAATATCAGTATCACTGACACTTCTTCGGGCATATTTCATTGAATCCTCATAATGAGCAGCCTTTATTTCAGCTACCTCATCACTATCATCCTCATCCATTACCTCGAGTTCTCACTTCTTTTTCTTTCACGTTCAAAATTATCCTATGAAAGTGCAGAGGAAAGAGAACATGACAAATTGAAAAAATAAGATAAAAGTTGAGGAAAATTGAATCAAAAAATGTAAAATTCTAACAAACTAGTTCAAAAAAAACCATTAAGAAATTCATAACCAAATCTAGTTTTCAAAAGCCGCCACAATTGAAACTCACCTCAATATTTTCTCTAATAGCATACTTGCAAGCCCGCTGACAAATCTCTGTAATATCTCATCAATAAATATAATGGATGGGGCATTCTTCTCAGCCTCCTCAAAAGCCTTCTGGAGATTGCTTTCACTTTCTCCAGCCAAATTTGACATGATCTCAAGTCCATTGATATACAAAAATAAGGCACCGGTTTCATTTGCCACTACCTTGGTAATTAAAGTTTTCCTAGAACCAGGAGGCCCATGGAGTAGAATACCCTTTGGGTGCTTCACACCAATAGATTTGAAGAGTTGTGGGTGCCTAAGAGGAAGCTCTACCAATTCATAGATCACCAGTCAAAGCCTATCTCTCAAATAGTTCAAACAAAATGAAAAAACCCAAAGTTTCATGCACAACAGAGTAGATGGATTGCTAGAGCCCAAAGCAGTCTGGAAAATAGAACGAGCAGGGACCCGCTGGCAAAAAGCAACAGAATGAGTGTGGACACCTAAAGATAAATATCTAGACTAATCACCGATTAGGATGCCGTTGATGATGAGTCTGGATATTTATCTTCAATTTTTTTTAAACACTGCACGTTTCATCAAAATTTCTATCCACTTGCGTCGAAACTCTAGCATAAAATTGACCATTCTATGTCGAAATGTGGCATCACAGGTTTGGCATCCTGGTCAGAGCTGCTAAATATTTTGACCAACTATGGTCGAAATATGACCATCGCGAGTTTGGCATCTTTGTTGGAGCGACCAAAGTTTTCGACCAATATTAATTTATATTTGTCAAAAGATTGACCAAGACACAAACACATGCCAATGTTATTTTTGGCCTAGATTGCCCTTTTTTTTTACCAATATGGGAGTCGATCATTCGACGGTTTTAGGTATGGGTCGATATTTCGATGCAAATAATAGTGACAAACTAGTTGGTTGACTATTCGACCGTGTTGGGTAGAAACTTCGACCAATATTGCATCAAAAAATGGTGCAAAATGTACTAGTGAGAGTTGCAGATGCACTTAGTAGAAGGAAACTATTGCTGATAGAGATGCAGATTGAGGTGGTTGGGTTCAAAAAAATCAAGAATTTGTATTCGGAGGATCTTGATTTTGGTGAAGCTTGGAAAGCTTGTAAAGAACCTGTTACTCTAGATAGAATGAAGTGGTTGGATTTCATCATTCGGGATGATATGCTATTCAAAGGGAGTTAGTTGTGCATTCCATTAAGTTCTATGAGGGAGAATCTCATTAAGGAGAAGCATAGCAGAGGATTGGCTGGACATTTTGGTCGTGATAAAACCCTTGCTTTGGTTAGTGAAAATTATTATTAGCCACAATTGCAGCAAGATGTCAAGAAGTTTGTACAAAGTTGCAGAGTATGTCAGATGGCAAAGGGAGTAAAACAAAATACAGGGTTGTATCAACCATTACCTCTACCAGACAAGTCATGGGAGGATATCAGTATGGATTTTGTTCTTGGTTTACCAAGGACTCGACGGGGACATGATTCAATTTTTGTGGTGGTTGATAGTGTTAATCTCTATTGAACATTTAAGGTTTTCATTAGTATCACAAGATAGTAAACAGGTCGGTCAGTAACAAGAAGTAAGACAAAGCATTCAGTAAAGCCTTTACACTGAGCATCACACAGTTAACTGAGTACCAGCGACACCGACACCGACGGTCAGTAAACACTGAGCATCGCAGTATACACTGAGAAAATTATACAGTGTTTACCGATGATCACAGAAAATGACATAGTAATCTAAAATGGCTTATTCTTCTATGAAAATGGTTACAACAAATCATAAAATGGTTTACCAAGATCGAGGTGCATTTATTGTAATTAGATACTCATTAAATGTAATGTTTATCTTATTGTAATAGTTGATCTAGGTTATTTTGCACCGTAGATCTTAGGGTTATGATTATTTTTGTAACCTAATTTTTGCTAAGGTAGCAAAATAGAACACTATATATTTTGTTTATTCGCACCATTTTTAGAAGGTTGGGTGAACTAATATATATGAATCACGGAGCACTTGAAGATATTGCCTATCTTCAAGACAATTAGTTTATTGAGCAGAGCAGAGCATAGAGGATATCAGATTGAGCAGAATCAGAGAAGGCTACCGAGCACAACAGAGTAAGAAACCATCATAGGTAAGGTGATATTTTGATGAGCACTTATAGATCTATTTTAGACAATTGAGTTGTCAACTAGCAGATAATTACCTATTACTTTCTGACAATTGTGATAGAGTTTTGATAAATCTCTTAACAGAGTAGATTTAATAGTCTTATGTAAATCTCTTAACCGAGTACACACTTCATTAGTGCTATTTAAATACTATAACTAGGTAGATCTAGCTGATCTAATATGTTACTCCTAATAGGGTAAGATCACTAGAAGTGATCAAAACTTGTAGCCTTAATAGGCAAACCTTTTCTATCTGCAGTAGTGAAGAATTTGTGGGTGTCATCCCCACCGCAGTTTTTACCTTCGTACAAGGGTTTCTGCATTACCAAAATACTTGTGTTATGTGATTGTCATATTGATTTCATGTTGTTTACTTTCTTAAGTTAACTAGATGATTGATTTATACAATTGTATTCAAGGTATTTTGATCGGTTATCATAGTATTCAGTTATAGATCATAAAGGTTTTACAAGTAAAAGTTTTGAAGGCACTGATTCACCCCTCCCCTCTTAGTACCTATCTCTCCTAATTCTAACAATTGGTATCAGAGCTTAGTTCTCTTGTTGAACAGTCTAACCACTGAAGGGTAAAGATCTAAGTCATGGAGAGATACAAACTTGACAAGACTATTGAGAATCAGAAGATACAAATACAGATGTTTGTGGAACAGTATAAACAAGCCAAGGAAGATCTAAAGAAATTACTGGTTGAAAGGAAGAACCTTGCAATTCAGCTGAATGAAATCAGTTATCATGAAGAACCTATTGATGAAATATTTGATCATATTGGATCAAGCTCCGAAAGCATCTCTGATGGATCTAAAATCATAATCTCTGATTTATCTGAAAAGAATCATCATCTATTTGAGCAAGTGAAAGCACTTCAAATCAATCATGAATCTCAAATGGTGAGAATGGTGGAAATCATGAACAATGCTAGACAAGCTGAACAAGATCAAAATCTGGCTATTGAAGACCAAAGACTGATGGCTGAACAACTTCAGGTAAAAGAAAGTGAAATACAGAGACTCACTAATTGTCACTTCCAAGTATCAAATTAGATGATGACAGTTAATCAAGAAATAAACCGAGTAAATGGAGAATTATCAAGAAGACTTGAAGATGTTGCAATACTCAGAGAAGATAATGAAAAACTGAGAAATGAAATAAAGACACAAAAGCAACACAATGAAATGATGAAGTTAGCTGAGGACAGTTCTAAAAAGATTGATGGTTTCCTGACTAATCAGAGGAGATTCGGAAGCAGAATCGATATAGGCTACACCGGTGAAGGAGAATCATCACAACAAGATGAAAAAGTCAACAACAATCAAACTCAAAAACCTAAAGTGATGACATGTTACCACTGTGGAAAATCAGGACATACATCTAATGTGTGCAGAAGCAAAGCACAAGGTAAACCTCCTGTCATTCCTAAATTCAATGGATATTGCTATTATTGTGGTAAGTTTGGACATCCAGCTTATGAATGCAGAGCTAAGAAGAATGACATTGCTAATAATACTATTGAGGAGAAAGTATGCTATACTTGTAATAAGCATGGACACACTGCAAGGGATTGCAAGGCAAAAATGACACAAGTCTGGACACCTAAGGAGAAATTACAATGAAAGCCATATCAACCGAAGAGATAAGGTAACTCATATGTTTGAGATTATAATACATGGACTAATTATACTATATGTGGTCGGTATAGACATATTGCATCAAAATGTTATAGAAAGAATCGGATTGGACAATCAAGAAACTGGACAAATGCAGGAATGGCATGTATGCACTATCACAAGGTCGGTCATGTAAGCAAGAACTGCAGAGACCGAGCACCTGATGAAAACCATATATTTGAGAGTGGATATAACATTGCATATATTATGAATTTAAGGAACACAATGTGGAAGAAGACATCTAATGAGAATGCTGAGTCAAGTAACACTATCAGTGAAATCTCGTCCACTCGATTGGGTGACATCGGTACCTCTACTTAAGATGACAAAGGTATGTATGGAACTGACATTTTAAATGATCGCATTTTACATGAAGTTCCTTATATATGATGTACAAACACAAAATTTGCATGAATAAAGATGCACCATGGTTTATGTGTTATAAGTTTACAAATGTTATATAGTCGGTAAAAGAAGAAACATGAGTTTGTTACCCGTCAGTAATCACTATACAAGGTTAACTGACAACAGTGCAAACTGATGAAGAAATTCTATGTTAACCAAGCTGACAGTTGTTTCATATCGAAAGTTAGGTCATGCATTTAATGCATCAAAGTTTGAGTGGGAATATTGAAAAGTCTATATATACGCAGAAACAGAGTTCATTGTTACATTGCGACTTCAAAGAAAGGAGATTTTACAGAGAAGAGTTTGAGCTAGAGATTTTCAGAAAAGATTCCAAGCTACTGTAGATTGAACCGACGACAAATCTTCAACGATAACGAGTAAGTTCATCTACCTACCAAACACTGGTTATATATTGTTTGCCGAAACCCTAGAAACAATTTATGGCATCGACATCGACTACAAGAAAATCAAAAAACATTGAGGAGGAAGTGGAATTAATTGTTAGGGCACATTTTGCCAAGGTGAAATTCAAACCTCATCCCAAGGTCGCAGCACAAACAGATGATATGGGTGCATTTTCTAGTATTCCAGATAGGGTTTTGTTAATAGAAGATGTTAGGGCCTACATTCACTGCAAGATCGGTGAAGTATGTGATTTTGAGACCATTGCTACTTATCAGCAAGTCTGTGGACCGGATGGAAAGATTAAATCTGAATACAAGAAGATTGAGGAGTCAGGGTTATGGTGTTTCACATACTTCCTGCAATCCTTCCACAATGACTGGATAAGAATTGTGCTAAGCAGATTTCATGATGGAAAATTTTGGTTGGATAAACCTGTTGAGGTCACTAAGAAGATTATCAGTAGGGTTACTGGGTACCCTACAATCGACAAAGCCAAAGCATTTCGAAGTTCATCTTGTCCCGATATAGAAAAGAACACTAGAGCTTAATGGGATGGTAGGGCACTAAAAATATCAACTATCAAAGATCCAGCGGTAAAATTCATAGCTCATGTCATCGGGTACAAGATATTCCAATCTAGCAGACCAAATAGTGTACCCTGCAGCGCCGTGGACATGGCTTACAAAATTGTGAAGAAAGATCATCAGGTTGATCTTGCCGAGCTACTACTACACCAACTGCATGACAATATGAAGACAATAAAATAAAAGAAGTCTAATACATGTAAGTACCGATCACTGCTTGTCTGTACATTTCTCTATCTACAAAAATATGTACTAGGTATCGGTAAAGTAAACTGGCAATTAGACAAACCGATAACTACTCAAATCAGTGAAATGATGAAACGTTTAGGAGATAATTTGAATAAGGAATTCAATGCATATTTCAAGGAATTTCAAACAAAAATGCAACAAAGAAGTAGAATTCCAAGGGAATTAGTGAGCAAATTTGAAGATGACATATGCTTTGTAGTCAGCACAGACCACTCAATGATAAAGGTAGTAGAACCAAGAACAAAATGGCTAGCACCGATGGGATATGAAATGAATCATGATTTCACTTTGAAATCTATCAATGCATTGCTGGCATTACCAATAGACATCACTGCCAATAGGTTTGGTGTATATGAAGAAGTTAAGTCTATAATCACAACAGACATAGAGATCGGTAAAATGTCAAGAAGGGAAAAGAAAATGAGAAAAGATCTCACAACAAAATATGGAACTACATTTGACTCACCTAAGGAGTCACCTGTTGGTGAAGCAATTGAAGGTCAGTTACAGTTGGCTGACAAGCCCTATGATAGTGAGGAAATCGAGTCAGACAAATAAAAGGATCACACACTGGTTCCTCCCACAACTGATGAACAAGATATGCAGCTACCAGAACCTAAAGGAATGAAGACATGTTCATCAACTGCTGCACAATCCACCGAGCAAGTAGAAGCAGTAAAAGTAGCAAAAAGAAGAGTAGCTACACCTACCAAGAAATATGTTAAGAGAAAGACCAAGAAAGTAGTTGAGACACCGAAGAAAAAAAGGAAATACATAAGAAATAAGGAAGATCTAGAGGATACAGAAATTGAAAATGATCCCGATCAATTCAAATTAGTTCGTAACAGGGAAAGTACTATAGAAAAAATAATTGAAGATATAATTGAGAATGGAAATCTTACAGATCTAGGCATAGGCAAATTTGACAAAATATCAATTAAGGACAAGACAAAGATAGAACATGCTATCGTCCAAATGATGATAAAATTCAAGAGAGTACCAATGGAATTTGCATGTCAATTGCCAAAAGAACTTGATGACAAAATAAGTGAGAGATGGGCTATTGCACTAGATACAGAGAAAAGGAAAAGAGAATGGTCACTAAGCCATGCAGCCTCACACTTTAGCTATGCTGTGGTAAGTGAATACATGACAAAATATCAAGCTAGATTTCTTGTCAAGAATAGAGCAATGCAGATCATGGATGAGAATGTGGATGATATGGATGTCATATGTGACTCTCTATGGACATCAATTTTGAAAGTAGAAGAGAAAGATGAACAAGAAGCATTCCTGAAACTGTCTAAGAAGAGACACAGTTCAAAAGATAAAGGTATTTTCATTGATGATAAAAAAGATAAGAAAATAGAAGACACCGGTATATCAGTTACCGAGGTAATTGATATCACCGAACAAAAGGAAGAAATCAAAATTTCATAGGATGCACCGGATCAAGTTAAGATCCACTTGCAAAAGAAAACCGATGATGATGCACTCATTGAGGACATCACTAATGGTGATCCTGATGATGATGATGATGATGATGAAGATGTGACAATTGCACCATACAAAGATGAAGCATTAGACACTGATAGTGTGCTCACATCATTACTGGGTGAACTACCTATACTTGTAGAGGTAGTTGAAATAATTTCACAAGTACAACCTGATGTGTCTCATCTTGAGCCAAATAAAGATACAACTGATATTCAAGCACCCGAGCAACCTATAGATACAAATGAGCCTAACATACCAGAGGCATAATCTATAGAAATAAAGGAACCAAAAGAAACAAAGTCAACCAAGGTGAACCCAACCCACCTGACACTACAACTGAGACTCCCACACCATCTACCAAGGAGCTAAAGAAGGATGATACAGTGTCACTTGGGAAGGATACTCTGAGAAGTGAAGAAAAAGCTATTGTCATAAGTGAGAAGAAGTCACCTCTTGCCCAGAAGAAGAAGAAAAAGAAAGCCAAAGGGTTGGTCACCATTGATGAAGTTATCATTATACCAGAATGTGACCTGAGAACCCTAAGCCCCGAGGAACTAAGTAGGTATGGGGAATTATGTTCAAGGAAAGTGACACAAGAGAAGTTAAGGCAAGAACACAAATGTAAAGAAGTGTTAAATGATGTGTGGGATATTCTCCAATAGATAGTACCAGAAAGAAATATTGATGAGAATACTCCCATCTTAGATCAGCTTGCCACACTCGCCGACAAAATCAATGCCCTTGATACAGATGCAGACAAAAGAATAGAAGAAAGGGTAGAATCAAAGATTTAGAACAAATTGGCAGAAAGGATTAGCACAAAAGTGGCACTGAACAAGGTAAAATTATCTGAGGTCATTACCGAGGTAAAATCTATCACCCAGATAATCTGTCAACTTCTAATCAAATTTTGTACTTCAGACACCTTCACTATAGAAGTCAATGAAAAGATAAAAGGTTTAGAAGAAGAGATAAAGTTAAGTACACAAGCAGCTATCACCGAGCCAACTACTTTCTTAAAGCATATTAACGAAGTTCAGGAACTCCGACGGCTGATAGAAGACTTAAGGAAACAAGAAGCGCACATCACCGATCAGGTTACCGAGTTACAAAAAGAACTCACTCCTTACCTGAAATTTTTTGAAGCACACATTGTCAAAGCTAAACAACTTATGGAAACGACAGAGATTTTGGTGTTGGATAATATCTTTGACATGCATGCACAAGTCGGTCTTGAGCATATTGCTCTTACCAACTTGAAAGAGGAATGGGACAACCTCTTGGAGTCTGTAAAGAAAACCCATCCACACATTTTTGATAAAATGTAAGTATACACTATTTATATATTTTTTGCATTTGGCATTATTATCAAAAAGGGGGAAAACCATGTATATGCCAAATAAGTATACTTTGATATGTATATTACATACTACTGGGAGCATGCACCGAGGGGGAGTACTCTGTACTTAGAATTTTTTGTTGTGGATATGTATATGGCAGAGACATAAGGCATATATAGAAACATTTTGTCTATATACATTCGAAGTTTTGATACTAATGCCAAAGGGGGAGATAGTTAATCTCTATTGAGCATTTAAGGTTGTCATTAGTATCAAAGGATAGTAAACAGGTCGGTCGGTTACTTATATTGAGTCAGTCCATAACAAGAAGTAAGATAGAGTAGTCGGTAAAGCCTTTACACTAAGCATCACACAGTTAACCAAGCACCAGTGACACCGACACCGACGGTCAGTAAACACCGACCATCACAGTATACACCGAGCAAATTATACAGTGTTTATCGATGATCATAGAAAATGGCATAGTAATTTGAAATGGCACATTCTTCTATGCAAATAGTTACAATAGATCGTAAAATGGTTTACCAAGATCGAGGTGCATTTATTGTAATTAGATACTCATTAAATGTAATGTTTATCTTATTGTAATAGTTGATCTAGGTTATTTTGCACTGTAGATCTTAGGGTTATGATTATTTTTTTAACCTAATTTTTGCTAAGGCGGAAAAATAGAACACTATATATTTTGTTTGTTCGCACCATTTTTAGAAGGTTCGGTGAACTAATATATATGAATCATAGAGCACTTGAAGACATTGCCTATCTTCAAGACAATCAGTTTACCGAGCAGAACAAAGCACAGAGGATATCAGATTGAGCAGAATCATAGAAGGCTATCGAGCACAACAGAGTAAGAAACCATCACAGATAAGATGATATTTTGATGAGCACTTATAGATCTATTTCAGACAATTGAGCTATCAACTAGTAGATAATTACCTATTACTTTCTGACAATTATGATAGAGTTTTGATAAATCTCTTAATAGAGTAGACTTAACAGTCTTATGTAAATATCTTAACTGAGTACACACTTCATTAGTGCTGTTTAAATCCTATAACTAGGTAGATCTAGCTGATCTAATATGTTACTCCTAATAGGGTAAGATCACTAGAAGTGATCAAAACTTGTAGCCTTAACAGGCAAACCTTTTCTATTTGCAGTAGTGAAGAATTTGTGGGTGTCATCCCCATCGTAGTTTTTACCTTCTTACAAGGGTTTCTACGTTACCAAAATACTTGTGTTATGTGATTGTCATATTGATTTCATATTGTTTACTTTCTTAAGTTAACTAGATGATTGATTTATACAATTGTATTCAAGGTATTTTGATCGGTTATCACAGTATTCAGTTATAGATCAGAAAGGTTTTACAAGTAAAAGTTTTGAAGGCACTAATTCACCCCTCCCCTCTCAGTACCTATCTCTCCTAATTCCAATAGATAGATTTTCAAAGATGACACATTTCATTCCTTGCAATAAGACTAATGATGTTGTTCATGTAGAATAATTATTTTTTAGAGAAGTGGTGAGACTACATGGTTTTCCAAAAAGCATAGTTTCAGATCGAGACACTAAGTTTGTTGGATACTTCTGGCGTACATTATGGAAGAAGTTAAAGATAGATTTGAATTTCAGTTCATCACCTCATCCACAGACTAATGAACAGACATAGGTGGTGAATAGGAGTTTGGGGAATTTGCTGAGATGTTTGGTTGGAGACAAGCCAACAGGATGGGATTTGATTTTACCACAGGCAGAATTTGCATACAATAATTCTGTCAATAGGAGCACTGGTAAATCACCATTCCAGATTGTATATGGAAGTAGTCCCAGAAATGCTTCAAAGTTGAGGAAGATAGATAAAGGAGACATAAGTAGTGTTGAAGCTGAGGATTTTGCAGAACACTTGAAGAACATCCATGAGGAGGTGAGGAAGCATATTACCAAGATGAATGCACAATATAAGGCTAAGGTAGATGAGAAAATGAGACATAAGGAATTTTAGGTTGGAGATGAAGTCACAGTTCATTTGTGGAAGGAGCGATTTCTAGTTGGTAGATATAAGAAGTTGAAAATGAAGAAGTTTGGGCCATGTAAGATATTGAAGAAGTATGATTCATGAAATGCCTATGAGGTAGAATTGCCTACTGAGATGAATATTTTACTAGTATTTAACATTTAAGATCTGAGAGAGTAATGAGGGAGGTGTTGAGGAAGAGATCACAACAAAATAGTGGAGTATTCCAACAACTATTTTATCTACCAAGGAGATTGAGGACATACTGGATAGTCATGTTGGTAGAAGCACAAGGAACATGACATATGAAGAATATTTGGTCAAATGGAAAGGATGACCTGTTGAAGATTCATCATGGCTGACAAGGGAGGAGGTTAACTGTCTTGGTTTTCCTATTCACACTTGAGTCATGACAGGGTCACTTCTCAAATTACCCTGGGTGTCTGATGTAGGAGCATCCTGGGTGTAAGAGAAATCTTGCATCACCCAAAAATATTTCTGGTTTCTTTTCAATAAGGGCTATCTTGTGCAAAGCTGCTATTTTTGGAAATTTACTATTTTTAGTAAGTTTTCCGTTTGAGCTTAGAATGTTCTATTTTCTTCCCTAGAGGTTCATTTTGGTCATATTAGCCTGCTAGTAAAGTTTCATTGCCAGATCAAGTTTATTTTTGAAGATATTGAAATTTTTTGGTATTGGCAACAGGGTACATAAACTTTGAACTCAATTTTGAAGGCTTTAGAGGCCCCTGATGAGGTCAAAAATTTGGCTGAATGAAGCTTTCTTGATTGAGGTGTTGTAGAGCCCTTTGCGCCCTTTTCGAAGTGGGGTCATAATAGTCAATTGGGTCAACGGGTGATGACTTATGGTCTTCGGAAGTTGGGTCACCTGAAATGGCATAAAATAAATTTTCTTCAAAATTTTTGTTTGGGTTTCAAAAGTTGTTTTGAGTCAACTATGATGTAATAAAATAAAAAATAAAATAATTCTAAGTTTGGTCGGCCTTAGAGGCTAAAATTTTGGAACCTTCCCAAGCGGTGGAAAATTGCCTATATAAGGAAGGCCCGTAGTGTTGTCTAGGGCAGTTCGAGGTAGTTCTGGTTAGATCTAGGTAATAATTCAAGGCTTTTTCCTATAGAATATTGTAAGGGAAAATGCCTATGTGGCTTTGCATATTGTAATTCTTAAATTTTTAATTCCACATTTGTGGAGATAATAAGAACCCCATTTTCTATTTTTGCAAATTGTTGTTGTTTCTCTATTTCTGTTATGTGTTTATGCTATTAAGGGAAGCACCCTTCATCAGTAATGTCATCACCATGTAACATGCAAACATCGTCTACTGTACATCAAATTGGTAGATCCATCTTTTTCTCTGTCTTTTGTTTTGTGTTAATTTCCCTATAAGTTTTCTTTCTTAGGGGATTTCATAGTGGATTCATTTTCTGCAGCAAGAGATGCATGTGGGGATAAGCTAGAGGCAGATACTGGTGAAAATACACCATTTCCCAGATCTTCTCATGTTTCTAGTACGAGAATGTTGCCTCCCACATTGGTGGTGATCATTGAAGAAATGATTCCCTTAAAGATATATAAGGTTCCAGGTACTTCAAAATTATTATTATATATAGTCTAATTATAATTTACTTATTGATCACTCATTTTTGACTAATGATCCCATGATTTTTTTGTAGGAAATGATGGGTTTTATAAACATCTTAATGACCTTTCATTGGAGATATTCGGGCCCACCATACGTAAAAGCTGGAACATCATATGTGAACTAACCGTAATCCACTATTTTGATTTCATATAATTTATAGAGTAGTTTTCCTTTGATCGATTTCTTGACATGTATTAAAGGTAGCTTCAAAGGTTTTTGTGTGCTTAAAAGGTGGAATGAACAAGAAAAAAGGTTAAAATATGAACTCAAAAACTGTATGGTTGGGTTCTTTGGAGCTGACACATTTAACAAAACCAAGATCCTTGGGAAAGCTAGAACATATATAAAGTATGTGAGGGACCAATATAGGACACATTTAGAGAATAATGTAAAGTATGCACATCCCCCCATGATTCCAGAGGAGTGGAAGGACCTCATTTTGGATGTGAAGGAGAGAATTGAAAAGAAAAAAAGAAATACAACACTAGATGCCAGAAGAAGGTATGTGATACTATTAAGAATATAATTAAGTACTAATTATTCTTTATGTTTGTAAAATATAACATATTTTAAACTTTTACTTTTCATAGACTGAGTGACACATCAAAAGAAACCAAGGCAAAAAAAGAAAAGCACAGGGAACACAAGGTCGGATCTGGTGGTTATATGAAACTTGCCGCATGAATTGTAAGTATCAATAAATGAAATAGCGCATCAAAATATTTATAAATTGCAATCATTTTTTTTATATGAAATAATACAAGCAAAATTGACTATACTAAGAAAAAATGTAGGGATTTGAGTTCAATAGATCACCCATAGAAGAGGACAAGAGCTTTGCCTACCAGAAATGCTATACAACCATTGCTGAACGACTATGAGAACTGAGGGGAAAAACATGAGACTTTGGTGCATCCGTCACACAGGTAAATAAACTAACTCAAAATTATTTCAAATTGAATACTTTACCAATAATCTATTTGATGTTAAGTTCCAACATAAAGTGACTATATTTGTTTTAAATAAGCAAGAAATGATAACAATGCACATGACATTGGAATGCAACCTATTAATCTTGGAACACAACATGCACATGATGAAGGTCCAAATGTGCATCCCAGTAGTGCAGGTATTCATTTTCTATTAATTTTTTTAATGTAATTATTAATACAATTAAACATCTTAAATTGAAATTGGTGTAGTAATTAATGTAACCTTTTTTGTTAATATTTTAGAGCATGGAGTCATTGGTGACCAAGTGGAGCATGACCCAGGTACACAACATCAGGAACATGATGTTTCCTCATTAGGTAAAGATGACCATTGTTATTCCTTTAAACAAGTTTAATTGCAGTTGGTTTATTGATTAATGTAATCTTTCATATTTCAACTCTAGAGGGTGTTCAACATGCTAAGATTGAGGAAAGACAAAATGATATGGAAGATGATGTGGCTCCATTAGGTAAAGAGCCCCATAGTTATGTTCTTTAAATTAATGAAATACTTGTAACAATAATAAAAATATGTTTTGAATTTAACCTATTGCTTTGTTTTTGCAAAGGACTCCCCATTGCATCACGTCCTCATCCTCAGTATATGACTAGGAATACATTGAGATCACAAGCAGAGTGAAAAAAAATTGAAGATGGGGGAAATGATGAAGAAAATGACGCTCCACGTAGTCTTTACATAGCTTTAAAAAAAACCAAAAAGAAATGATTGTAATTTGCCTTACTTGATAATGACTGAATTTTATGTGTTAATGAATGTATTCATGTGCTAATGAATGTTCATGAATGATATGTGTTAATGAATATTGATGAATGCTGATTGTTGATGAATTTTTATGAATGTTATGTGTTAGTGAATGTCATTTGATAATGAATGAATGTTATATTTTATTAATGAATAAAAAAATGAATGAATGTTAGATGTTAATGAGGAATTTAGAGTGGTGTTGGGGGAGGGGCGGAAGATGAGCTTCCACCTTCACGTGGTTGGCATGGTTAAGTAGAGAATATTAAACTATTTTCAAAACAAAGCGAAGCTCAATAAGATAAAATAATTTTCTCAATAATGAAATTAGTCACTCCAATAATTGATCATTTCTTATCTGTAGGGATCAATGGACCAGTAGCTTAATGCCTCCTTATGATGACACCATCGTGCAAAGGGATAGTGGACCAGCAACCTAATGCCTCAAGATTTCAATGAACTAAGATATCATTTTTTCCTATGTTGTATTAATGTGTGTCATATAGTAGTTGATTAGTTGGGTTCCTACTACTCCCTACCAACCCTTTCATATCATTGAGCTACATGCCATTATTGTGTTCTCTCATCTCTCTCACTCTTACCTATATAAGTAGAGTTCTTGTACATTGTATCTCATCTCAATGCATTTATTTGTCTAATGATTTATTTATCATTCTGTGAAGGTTTATAGTATGTTCTCTCAAGAGGTTGATCACTTCAACATGGTATCAGAGCGTACTTGTGTTGTCTCCTTCCACATTTGAGGGTTTTCACTAGTTTATTGAGGTCCTAAATTTTATATTGGAAATACTTTCTTTATTTCATTTGGTACATCATCAATTTCAGATTTGTTTTGGGCTATACTTTGGTTGCATTGGTACACCTTATCTTGGTTATCCTATACCACTATTAGGCAAACTATATCAATTCTATATGCTATGGTATACATGTGCATTGAGCCTATCCATGATCTACATAGAGAGTTTTTTATTGCCTTTGAAAGTTTACCATTTTTTGCAGCCCATTTGTTTTACTTGGTATCCCTGGGACCCTTCTTTTCGAGTGACCTATGGGAACAATTTATTTCATTGACAACTTTTTCTCAATCAATAGTTTATTCACCATTCACAACTTATTTATTGGAGTTATATTTAATTTTGACCAGCAAAGGCATGTATTGATCACCTATTTAAACATTATTTGGTGCCCCATATTCAATCCTTGCAGGTCATGATATTTGATATTTTCTTGGTAAGTTGGCACATGGTTTTGTACTTCTCATATTTCCCTTATTTGATGATGTGTTAGTAGGTTATTTGAATATTGTGTCAAGAAATTTTAATGTTTGGTGTTTTTCCAAACTTGAAACTCTTTTCTATTTCCAAATTTGAAATTCTTTTCTATGTATGTTCAGGTAGCAATTCACAAAAGTATCAAAGCAGCAAGAGTCATAACTTGAGTGATTCTTTCCTTGGTTCTTCTTTATATTATGGAGTGAATGATATGTACCATGATCCTTCAATTCCAAAAAAAGAAGGCGTAGATAAGGTCAATACTCAATATCTTAATAGCTTAATAATTTGCAAGTTTGGACACACTGACTTTAAACTAATTGTTTTACATTTTAAAATGTAGAAACTAAACAAAGATAATATGGATGATGATACAAACACGTCCAAAGCTTCAAGAGGCAATTGGTGGAAAGGTATGGGATATGATTTAATTTTGACTGGTCATGTTTGTGTAGCATTCCACATTGGAACTCTTTCAATCCATTCTTTGTTCTTAGCATAGCTCAATAATGGAAGTCAACATGCTTTTATTGTTCTTAAAAACAATGGTAAATCATTCTTTGTTTATGCTTAGAGCTTTCTCATCATCCTAATATTATTGACATTAAATGGAAATGAACTCCAATCTCAACACTTTCTTTGATATTTAATATTACTGCCCTTAAGTATCATAACACTGTTTGAACTGCGTTCTTGAGATTGTGGTCACTATTTATGACAGTGCCCTTTTTACATTTTATGGATTGCTTTGTCACATTGTTTTCTCCTCTTTTCAATCCTAGATCATTATTTTGATGATTATATTGCAACTATTTCAATGTTTATCACTATTGGTCCTCCACTATATTCAGAGCATTATTATTTTATCATTAGATCTACAATTTTCTCAATCATATCTACTATTCATTGATGCACAAGTGTTATCTTTGTCTCAACTCATAATTTTCCATCCCAAATATTTGTATGGACAACCTTTTGACTATCATATAGTTTTGACCATAGTTTCCATGCTCATAGCCTCATCTTATCTTCTACACTATTATAGTTCAAATACCTTCCCTTGTCATCTTTAAACAGTATTATGACTGATATGGCACCCCTTTTGACATCATTTGTAAGACTCAAATTATGAAAATCAGTGCTCATGGATAGAAATATGTAGAGGGTTTGAAATATTCTCAATAATATTTCCCACAACTACCAAACCCTCAAAGGCATTTTCATATCCTCATGAGACTAGTGTTTCATGCTTTAAATTGGACATGAAAACTATCAAATAAGGTTCCAAAACTTAAAAACCCAGATCCAAATAAGTGCAATTAATAGCTTGAGTAAATTAAAAAAAATGATGCTCTCCATCACATGTTCACAACGATATAGTTTTGGAGGCTTGAAGGAATATTGGAGGGGACATTCCATAACATATTAACTGTATTGGAGAAAGAAGGGTTCCAAAGGGTAGGGCTAGATAAGTAAGGGTTCAGAGGTTGGTCATGACTGTCACAGTAGGACAGTGTCATGGTAAGTTGATTTGTCTTGTTTGGTAGTTGAGTTTAATGAATAAAATGGATATGAGGGACTATGGATAGGGCTTTGGGAGTCTAAAGGGGAGTATTTAAGGTGTCTCAATGTCTAGAGTGAATGAGACACATTGTGTTGGGTTGATAAGTGTTTGTCTTTAAAATTTTAGATTAACTATATTAAGAAATATTGAGCAATTAGTATTGGTTGTAGACCAAGTTGGGTCAAGTGTTGTGTGTTTTAGGTTTTGAGAGGGATATTGAAGTTTTATGCATAATGTTTGGATTTGGGTAAGAATATATGTAAGGTGTAGATCCATTCAAGGGTCTAGAGTTGAGTGGGTCTATGTGAGTGATCCTAAGTTGGATGACTAAAGAAGTTTCTAAGAGTTGTTCAAATATTAAAGAGGTTCAAGGGCGTTTGTGATGAAGGGTGCTCCCCTTAATACCACAAACACATAACAAAAATAGAGAAACAACAACAATAATATGCAAGAACAGAAAATTGGCTTCTTATTATCTCCACAAATGTGGAATTACAAACTTTCAGAATTAAAATATGCAAAGCCACATGGGCATTCCCTTACAATATTCTGTAGGGAAAAGCCTCGAATCAATACCCAGATTTACTACCCAGAACTGCCCTAAACAACACTACGGGCCTTCTTTATATAGGCAATTTCCACCGCCCGAGAAGGTTACAGAAATTTAGCCCTAAGGGCCAACCCAACTTAAAATTATTTTATTTTTCAATTTATTACATCAAAGTCGGCTCAAAATAACTTTTGAAACCCGAACAAAATTTTTGAAGGAAAATTATTTTTCGCCATTTCAGGTGGCCTGACTTCTGGAGACCATAAGTCATCACCAGTTGACCTGATTGACTATTATAACCCCATTTTAGAAACACCACAAAGTACTCTACAAGCTTGACCCGCGCAAAGCACCCGTCACCCAATTTTTTTACCTCATATGGGGCCTCTAAAGCCTTCAAAACTGAGTTTGAAGTTTCTGTACCCTGCTGCCAATACCGAAAATCTTTAATATCTTCAAAACTAGACCTGATCTAGCCATGAAACTTTACTGGCAAGCTGATATGACTGAGATGAACCTCCATATGTAAAAGCAGACATTCCAAGATCGTAAAACCAAATTACTAAAAATAGAAAGTTTCCATAAATAGCAACTCTGCACAAGATAGCCCTTATTGAATACAAAAAATAAAAATATTTTTGGGTGATACAAGATTGCCCTTACACCCAGGATGCTCCTGCATCAGACACCCAGGGTAATTTGAGAAGTGACCCTATCACGACTCAAGTGTGTAGAGGAAAACCAAGATGGTTAACCTCCTCCTTTGTTAGCCATGATGAATCTTCAACAGGTCATCCTTTCCATTTGACCAAATACTCTTCATATGTCCTGTTCCTTGTGCTTCTACCAACACGACTGTCCAGTATGTCTTCAATCTCCTTGATATCTGAACTGGTTGCTGGAATACTCCACTGTGCCGCTGTGATCTCATCTTTAACACTTCCTTCATGATACTCTATCAAATCTAAAATGTTAAACACTGGTGAAATATTGAGCTCACTAGGCAATTCTATCTCATATGCATTTCCTAAATCATGCTTCTTCAGTATCTTACACGGTCCAAACTTCTTCATTTTCAGCTTGTTATATGTACCAACTAGAAACCGCTCCTTCCTCAAATGAACCATGACTTCATCTCCAACCTGAAATTCTTTATGCCTCCTTTTCTCATCTACCTTAGCCTTGTACTATGCATTCATCTTGATAATATGCTTCCTCACCTCCTCATGGATGTTCTTCAAATGTTCTGCAAAATCCTTAGCTTCAGCACTACTTATTTCTCCTTTATCTATCTTTCTCAATTCAGATGCATTTCTTGGACTACTTCCATATACAATTTGGAATGGTGATTTACCAATGCTCCTATTGATAGAATTATTGTATGCAAATTCTGCCTGTGGTAAAATCAAATCCCATCCTGTTGGCTTATCTCCAACCAAACATCTTAGCAAATTTCCCAAACTTCTATTCACCACCTTTGTCTGTCCATCAGTTTGTGGATGATGTGATGAACTAAACTTCAAATCTATCTTCAACTTCTTCCATAATGTCCGCCAGAAATATCCAACAAAATTAGTATCTCAATCTGAAACTATGGTCTTTGGCAAACCATGTAGTCTCACTACTTCTCTGAAAAACAATTCTGCTATATGAACAACATCATTAGTCTTCTTGCAGGGAATGAAATGTGCCATCTTCTAAAATCTGTCAACTACTACAAAAATTGAATCATGTCCCCACCGTGTCTTCAGTAAACCAATAACAAAGTCCATACTAATATCCTCCCAAGGCTTCTTTGGTACAGGTAACGACTGATACAACCCTGTATTCTGCTTCACTCCTTTCGCCATCTGACATACTCTGTAACTCTGTACAAACTTTTTCACATCTTGCTACAATTGTGGCCAATAATAATTCTCACCAACCAAAGCAAGGGTTTTATCACGACCAAAATGTCCAGCCAATCCTCCACTATGCTTCTCTTTGATGAGATTCTCCCTCATAGAACTTCTTGGAATGCACAACTGACTCCCTCTGAATAGCATATCATCTTGGATGATAAAATCCAGCCATTTCGTCCTGTCTAGAGTAACAGGTTCTGTACAAGCTTTCCAAGCTCCACCAAAATCAAGATCCTCTGGATACAAATTATTGAGTTCCTTGAACCCAACCACTTCAATCTGCATCTCTGTAAGCAATAGTTGCCTTCTGCTAAGAGCATCCGCAACCCTATTAGACTTTCCACTCCTATGTTTCAAAACAAATGTATAACTCTGCAAAAACTCAATCCATTTCAAATGCCTCTGATTCAACTTTCCTTGACTATTCAAATATTGCAAAGCTTGATGATCAGTATAAAAAACAAACTCCCCAGGAAGCAGATAATGTCTCCACTTCTTTAATGCCTGAACTATAGCATAAAATTCTTGATCATAGACATAATATTTTCTCTTGGCATCATTTAACTTCTCACTGAAATACGCAACAAGTTTACCTTCTTGGCTCATAACAGCTCCTATTGTAGTACCACTAGCATCACAATCTACATGAAACACCTTATTAAAATTTGGAAGTGCTAAAATAGGTTGTTCTGTAACTTTTTGTTTCAACAATTGAAAAATCTTTTCTGCCCCATTAGTCCACTTAAATTCTTTTCTATCCCCTCTCATTGTCTCAGTCAAGGGTCCACAAATACTGCTAAATTTTTTGATAAACTTTCTGTAGAAACTAGCCAAACCATGAAAAGATCTTACCTCAGTAGCACTCCTTGGAGTAGGCCATTCAAGGATAGCCTGTACCTTCTCTGGGTCCATTTTTAGACCTTCTGCTGAAATTACAAATCCCAAATACACTAACTCTTTCTTCACAAAACTGCACTTCTTCAAATTAATCAACAATTTCTCATCTCTTAGCTTCTCAAACACCATACGAATGTGCATCATATGTTCCTCCAATGTCTTGCTAAAGATCAAAATATCATCTAGATAAACAATGACAAACTTACCCAGAAATTCTTTTAGAACCTCATTCATGAGCCACATGAAAGTGCTCAGTGCATTGGTTAGCCGAAAAGGCATGACTAACCACTCATACAGTCCTTCCTTTGTATTGAAGGTAGTCTTCCATTCATCTCCTTCTCTGATCTGAATCTGGTGATATCCACTCTTCAGATCTATCTTTGAGAAATACACAGCTCCACTCAAACAATCCATAATATCATCCATTCGTGGCAATGGAAACTTATACTTGATTGTGATCTTGTTTATTGCTCTGGAATCTGTACACATCCTCCACTCTCCATTCTTCTTTGGTGCTAATACCGCTGGTAAAGCACAGGGACGTAGACTCTCATGAATCAATCTTTTCTGCAACAACTCATGTACTTGTCTGTTCAATTCCTCACTTTCTGCTGGTGTCATTCTGTGTGCTGCCTTGTTTGGCAAACTGGCTCTTGGAATCAAATCCATCTGATGACTGATCTTCCTTACTGATGGTAATCCATCAGGTACATTATCAAATATAATATCCTAAAACTCATTCAACAAATTTGCAACCTCTACAAGTACATCCTCTATTTCTTCATTACTAGCTTTTGGAATTAAAGAAAAACACACATGCTCATACCTCATACCATCTAGGAATTTTCTTCCATCAACAAATGTTATTCTTGCATTACTGCATACCTTTTCTTCAGTCTCCTTCAATGGCTTTAGCTTATGTCGCACTCCATCCTTTGTCAGGGAATAGGTATTCGCACGACCATCATGTACAACACATCTGTCAAACTACCACGGTCTACCCAGCAACATATGACATGCATCCATAGAGATGATATCACATAGTACCTCATCTTGGTACCCGCCGATCTTGAATTTTACCAGGCATTGTTCACTAACTATGACCTTGTGGTCATCCTGCACCCAGGCAATCCGATATGGATGTGGTTGTTTTTGTCTCTTGAGCTTCAACTTTGTCACCATCTCTTCTGACACCAAATTGTCAGTACTTCCACTATCGATAATCACATCACAGCATTTACCCTCACACTTGCATCTAGTGTGAAACAGGCTCCTCCTTTGTTCAGGTTCATTCTCGCCGCTCAGCAAGACTCTTCTATTCATTAGCATTTCTCCTCTTTCAACATCTTCAAAATTTGATGATCTGGCATCTTCATCTACATGTGCAACTCTAGCTTGGCCTTCATTTCTCCTATCTGTCCTTCCTTGGCATTGAGGACATTCAAATGCCCTATGACCTTCTTCTCCACAGTGAAAACATGTTCCACGGAAGCCTCCTCTTCCTGAACCTTGTCCTCTTCCTCTTCCTCTCTGATCTTTATTATTCTGATCTTAGAAATGATTGAAATTGTTTCCTCTTTGATTCTGGCTGCTACTAGCCTCATCCTTCTTTTTTGGATCTTCATTTCGGCCACCATATGACCGTCCACCAGATATTCCACTACAACCTCTTCCATTTTGTCTACTCTCAAACTTTTTGTTCAGCTTTTCCTCTACTTTTAGGGCAAACTAGTATGCCTCCTCAATACTGTTCATTCGAACCAGATTCAACTCCTCCTGAATACTTGGCCTTAACCCATTAAGGTATCAGACAACTTTCTCCTTATCGGCTTCTGCATGGGCTGTTTTGATGAGGAGTCAATAGAACTCCTCTGTATACTCCTAAACAGATCTTCCTGGTTGCTTCAAACTTTGCATTTTCTTTAGTAGGTTAGGCTCATAATCAACAGGAATTAACTGTCACTTCAATTTATCCACCATTCGATCCCATCTTGTGATTTTATCTTTCCCTCTTCTATTTCACTCCAATTGGATCTCTTGCCACTAGATCTTCACATGACCTTTCAGTTTGGCCTTCGCAAATTTGACCCTATCAGGATCCTCAACATCTTCATACTCAAAATATTCCTCACATTCATTGATCCAGTCAATCAATTCCTCTAGGTTAAGATTTCCAGAAAATGTAGGAACCTCAATCTTAGGTCTTTTCCCAATCTTGGAAATGGCCCGAAAAAGTCTTTCTTCCTCTTGGTTCTCAATTTCGGCTTCTCTTTCTTGATATTCTTCTTCGGCTTCATCCTCGCTTTCATCTCTGACATTAAGATTCATTCCTCTGTGAATCTCTTCTTGCAATGCTCGCACTTGTCTCTGTAGCTCTCTAACCTCAGGTGTCACAGCACCAGCTCTTCCACCACGTTCTCTTCATGGAGGCATTTTCACGATGCGCGCTGAAACCCTAACCATGGTCCTGGTGCAAACTACCTCACAGTCGGTGATCTGTTTACACACTCAAGAACTTCTACTCTGATACCACTTGATGAAGGATGCTCCCCTTAATACCACAAACACATAACAGAAATAGAGAAACAACATCAATAATATGCAAGAACAGAAAATTGGCTTCTTATTATCTCCACAAATGTGGAATTACAAACTTTCAGAATTACAATATGCAAAGCCACAAGGGCATTCCCTTACAATATTCTGTAGGACAAAGCCTTGAATCAATACCCAGATCTACTACCCAGAACTACCCTAGACAACGCTACGGGCCTTCTTTATATAGGCAATTTCCACTGCTCGAGAAGGTTCCAGAAATTTAGCCCTAAGGGCCGACCCAACTTAGAATTATTTTATTTTTCAATTTATTACATCAAAGTCAGCTCAAAATAACTTTTGAAACCTGAACAGAAATTTTGAAGGAAAATTATTTTTTGCCATTTCAGGTGGCCCAACTTTTGGAGACCATAAGTCATCACCAGTTGACCCGATTGACTATTATAACCCCATTTCAGAAATGCTACGAAGTGCTCTACAAGCTTGAGTTGCGCAAAGCACCCGCCACCCAATTTTTTGACCTCATCCAGGGCCTCTAAAGCCTTCAAAATTAAGTTTGAAGTTTCTGTACCCTGCTGCCAATACCGAAAATCTTCAATATCTTCAAAACTAGACCTGATCTAGCCATGAAACTTTACTGGTAGACTGGTATGATTGAGATGAATCTCCATATGTAAAAGCAGACATTCTGAGATCGTAAGACCAACTTACTAAAAATAGCAAGTTTCCATACATAGCAACTCTACACAAGATAGCCCTTATTGAATAAAAAAAATAAAAATATTTTTGGGTGATGCAAGATTGCCCTTACACCTAGGATGCTCCTGCATCAGTGTGAGTACAAAAGGTTAAGAGTTCCTAAGGTTAAGGGAGACATATTTCTCAAGGTGCATGTGTGGGATTTAAGATAGAGGTCTATGGAAGGGTTAACAAGGTTCTGTTTGGAGAATGGGACAGTCACAATCATGTGAGATATTCAATGTGATAACATAGGTTTGGTGTTGTTAATAGGCCATTATGAGTGCCTTGAAGCATGGGAGTGGTTTTGTTAAGTGAGTCTTAAAACAAGAACATTACCCTTTTACCTTTTTCTTCTCCTTGTCTTTGATCCTTAATTTGTTTGGAGTCCATCACTTTGACTAGTGTCTTACTGCACTTCTTCAAGATTATCTACTATCCTCAATAACCCTTCCATCATTCCATAATGTTATTCCTTAAACACAAGACATTATACTTTTAATCTTCCAAATGTCCTATTCTTTGATCAATTCCAAGAAATTAGTTCTTACAAACGTGCCACAAACAACAAATTTGTTCACAATGTGTATCCATGCCCATTTCTCAAGAATCCCATCATGATATGGAAGTTATTTTGTTATGTCTCAACGAATCCTATTTTTTTTAAAAAAAAATTGATACGTTGTCAGAATTCTGATGGTCAAGAAAAAACAACTGACGAGGATGCTATATGTACAATAACCTCCCTGTCAGATAAAGTTTTTGACAACCATCTCAATTTTGACACCCAGTGGACTTACACCTATGACGGTACTGTATATGTGAAAACATCCTTGTCAAATGTAGTACCTGGAGTGCATCTGAATTCCAATGGGCATGCTTTACACATCGGATGTGGTTGTTGTGTGTTTGACAATGTGGCTGTTGATGTTGCACCTTCCCAGGTGCATTAGAATGGTGATGGTGCATGTCAAAATTTTTCCAATTGTAAAAATTTGATTGACATGTTAACTGTCGGCCATACATCATCCTCGGTTTCAACATCCTATCGATTATGTGGCATTTTCAAAGTCGGTATTCTAATGCAAACAATGAACGTCATAATTTATGACACAAAGTTTTCAACGAATTTCATTTTCGACAGTTTGACAAACTAGCGTCAGCATTTAGATGAACAACCATAGGAAAAATGGCCCAAATGTACTAGTGAACCATATGGAATAATGAACTATTTAATTGAAAATATGGTACCCTAGGTTGTGTTCTATCAACTAGAGGGGTAAAAAGAGACCTAGATGGTGTAGGTGTTTATTCTGAGCCCCTAACCATTGATAGATAAAGCTATTTGTTCTTCTTCTACAACTTGAAAATGAGAGTTGAACAAACTAAAAATTACCTCTAGAAGATGCCCTTGTTTGAATATTGGGTATGAATTGTAGAAATATGGTCTTGAACCAAGATGTATATGGAGTCACCAAGTTCTTGAATTTGAGCCTCTTGAAGGCTGGAATGCTAAGGGCATCAATACTTTCTCAGCATATAAGTTTAAATCCTTTGTTTGATTAGCAAACCAGTACACTTCCTCTTTTTGTAAACTTGAATGTAGTCCCACCGGGCATGCCAAAAACTATTGTCACAAAAGTGTGCACCCTTGTTTAGGTGAGTGTAAATAACCTAAACAACCTTTTGAAGCATGGAAACAACCTCCAAGTGTGGGACTTGAAATATGAGTTTGAGTCTCTGGAGAAGGAGAACTTCCTTCTAAACAAGATGCACCTAAAAATAATATTTTGAGGGAAAAAGGAGAAGGATATGCAGAAAGGGGAAATGGATGATACCTAGATGATCCTATTTAAAATTGCCTCATTACACTTGATGATGCAGATAATATTCCCTATGATGATGATACCTTGGAGGATATTGAAGAATTTGTAGCACTTAAGAGAAATGATGATCTATAAACTCCACATGTAGCTCCCACTTCTCTAGTTGAGTTCACACATTCATCTCTTGTTTGTGATTCCACTAAGTCATTACAAGAGATATCTATTTGTCTTCTTGATTAAAATTCCCTTTTTCTAGACATTGGTTCATTGTTTGTGGAGTCTCACATTTTAGATTTGGGAGACATATTTGAGGGGGTTTCTCTTCTCTTTGATGAAATCTTCATCAAAATTGTAGAATATTCTTTTCCATATTTGGATATTGGCATTCATGAGTCTCCTCCTTCACTTGGTTTGTCATATTTTATGGTTTATCTTGATCATGCTTATGTGATGGATTCTAAGAGCTTGGAGATACCTATTAAGTTTTTAGAGATGCATACTTGGAGGCTTCCTTCCTCCTCCTTCCATTTGGACATGGATTGGCTTATTCATCATTTGATGGACTTGTTTCTTCCTAAGGGGAGAAATGTTGTCTGCAGGCATTGGATTTTTTATTTTTTTTTCTAGACACTTTTCATTAGCATTGGAGCTTCTTTATTATGGGGGGAGATCATGTCTCCTTGTTTCCTTCATATGAAGGGATACTTTATTGTATATACATGATGTATTTAGTTTTCACTTAGGGTCTTGAGTCCTCCATCCATGTATTTTTTATGCTTTCATCTCTCTTTTGGAGGGGAGTTTTGTCCCATGAGTTTTTCTCTCTTTCTCTGCTTTATGAGAGATTTATTGCATTGCATTTGCATAGTACATAGGTACCTAAAATGACCTAGTAGTCAAAACCCATTTTTCATTTTGAGTTTAAGTGCATTCCCCTAATTTGCACTTAAGGGGAGGTGTTGGTGTTGGTGTTAGAATTATGGAAAGATGTGTACTGAGAGGGGAGGGGTGAATCAGTACCCTCAAATCTTTTCAAATTAATCCTTGTAAACATGTACTTCAATAAATGACTTCATAGATTATATTTAACTTACATTCAATAATTTAACTGAAATGTAAATACATTAAAAAAATTAATAAACCATACATGAAACTTCAATACACATGACACTTATATTTTGGTATCACTGAAACCCTTGTTGGAAGGTAAAAATTACGGTGGGGATGGAACCCATAAAGCTTCACTTTTGGAGAAATAAAGTTGTCGGTTAAGGATTACAAAGATTTGATCACTTCTAGTGATCTTACCCTGTTAGGAGTAACAATATGATTAGTTAGATCTACCTAGTTATAGGATTTTAACAACACTATACAAGTGTGCACTCGGTAAGAAGATTTTATGATAGACGGTTAAGTCCACTTTGTTAGGAGATTTTGAATCTGGTACAATTTTTAGAGAGTAACAATGATATTTGATATGTATTAAATACAACTTAAATTGCTGATATGAAATCCATTAAGTACAATAATGATATCACCTTGTTGTGATGAATAAGTCCTTTTGTACTGCTCGGTATCCCTATATTTGTTTTGATAAACTAAATGCTCTATCAAAATCTTTCCAATCTCAACCTTGTTTGATCTTTAGATGTCCTTGAGTATGGCTACTTCTTGATGATACATTGTTAAAATGACATCTTAACAATAGTTATATCAAATTTATTTGACCTAGTTAGGGTTTTACATTATCTTAGAAAACCTAAGATCAACGGTTCATATGATTAACCTAGATCATCATTACATAGGAATCATCATTCATTAAATGATTACATCTGCAATAAATATTCACCTCGATCTTGGTAAACAATTTTCTTGCTCGAAAAAAAGTTGTTCACATTGAATTATGTTCCATTTCAAAATTTTATGTGAACTATGGATTACTCAGTAAATGTTGTCTCTCAGTTTTGGTATTTATTGGAGCTCGATAATCCTGTGTACTTGGTAACCTATGTGCTTGGTGACTACTGCATAGTTATAACTTGCTGAATTATCTTGCTTTTTTTACCGACTCTACAAATGAATAATAATGACAACTCATGATCCATTTTGGAGTAACATTCTCCCCCTTTGGCATTAGTATCAAAAACTTATATGTATGCCAACTATAAAAGTTTGAACTTGAAAATTTACAAAACCAAAAAAAATGTAAACTCAGTGACTCCCCCTTTGAATATGCGCTCGGTATATATAAATATGTTTCCCCCTTTTTTGAAAATAATGACAAAGAATATACTTACAACTTGTCAAAAATATTAGGATGAGTTTTCTTGAGATTATCCATGAGTTTCTCTCATTCCTCCTTAATATTTTCTAGAGCCAGCTGCTCTAAGCTCACTTGTGCATGCATATCAAAAATATTCTCTGTGATTGAAATCTTAGGGGTGGCAATCAATTTATTTTCCTTTGTCACATATTTTTGCATCACTTCCAAATGCTGTAGTAACTTGACCTATAGATAAGTTACCTATTCTCTTATTTGGTCCTCTTCCTTTCTCAACTCTAGTCTTAACCACTGAATGTGCTTAACCTTTGAATACTGTGTTATATTAGGTTAAAAACAAATCTCCCAAGAACACCTGCATGCATAACCTTGTCACATGGAAGAAGCAAAGAATAGAAAGCAAGAAAATCATGGAGGCCAAAAAGCTAGAGACATCATATGCACATTCAAAAGAATAATCTCTATTATGAACAATGCATTGAGTTGCTAAAAATACAAAGAGGTGAATCCTTATAAAAGGATACTGAAACCCTAAATGAGAAAATGCTAAATAATAATAAGATGCCTAAGTCTAACTTAAGTGTAGAGAATAATAGACTAATAATTAAATAAATTAATTATTAGCTATAATATGACTACTCTAACACCCCCCCTTAAGTGTAACTTAGGGAGAAGCTAAACAACTAAGGACTAAAAGATGAATGAAAGAAAAAAAGTATGAAAGAGCAATGGGTCCCGGCAATAAGGCCTGATCAGGTACCCAAATACAAGAAAAAAAAGAGAGCATGTAAAGCATCTCTGAAGCATGAAGCTGTAAACACTATCAGAAGTAACTGCTGGAACCCCCACTGAAATAGTGCATGACTAGGTAGAGAAGATAAAGTCTGAAGAGCTAATCAATCAAAGAGGTGACCTCCAAAAGTAGGAATGAATGAGTGTCTATATAGTAGATGAACCATCTCACCGAAATGCATAGGTGCCTAGCCACTGCATCCGCCTAGTACATAGGAATAAAAATTGAATACTTAGATCACTCACCTGAACCAAGGAAGCAATAGAACCAACATATGAACCCCCCCCATAATACTGAACAAGGAGAGGGGTGACAGGAACACTGAAATGCAATGCCAAAAACATCTGCAAGAAGAAGAATCAGGAACACCAACAGTGCAACATAAGTACAAGCATAGGATGAAGGGCGGTGTCACCGACACACAACATGGGCTAATGTCATGGAAGGTACACTCACTTGACAAAGGTGGATGAGTACAAAAGGAAAAACATCATAACCCCCCATGGCACTTTATAACTGAGTGCGAGTACAAACAAACACAAGGAGCTTGAAATCCCAGATATGCAGAAGCAGGCACTTTATCTTAGTGCATTTACCAAAAAGAGAATGCTACATAAGAGAAGTATACAATGCTTAGAAGAAAGAAAGAAGAGTCGGCCAGAAGAACAAAAGAAGAGATCCCAGGACCTGTAGAACCCAAGGAATCCACTAGAGTGTGAAAGTGTGAAACTCAAAGGAGAAAGAACCTAGAGCAGAATCTGGATAAAAGACCCCCGTAACTGAATAACTCAAAGAACTAGCTTTCTGACGATATATGGTGAGCCCAAAAAAGAGTTCGGATGAGAAAGATATGGCTCCCAGAAGGCAGAAAAAGACAGAAGACTTTGATAGAAAAAAATACTATCAAAATGGTAGAGCCAAAAACTCTAACCTCCATAATTGAAAAGATCTCGGAAAGAGCTTTTCGACGATATAAAGAAGTCCAAAAAAGGCCTCCGTATGCTCTAGATAGAACAAAAATAGCATTAGGGGGGCAGAAATGGCATGATCACAGAGAACATCTGACTTTGATAGCAAAAAAGAGCATCAAAATGGAAAAATCACAAAACCATACCAAAAAATTTGGATCAGGCTCAGAACCAGCTTTCCGACAATATATCATATGCACAATGACGATCCCATATGCCTGAGATATTGTAAAAAATGCCCAGGTACCCCTAAAAAACTTCAAAAAGGAGGCCAAGCTGTTGATGTAAGAAAACTCCTGCATAAAAATGATGGCCAAATGGCCATCACAGGCTTATCCACCCAGGGGCTAAAAGAAATAAGCCCTGGTCACGTGGGTGACCAGGGGCTCCGTGGATAGGGGCAGGAGGCCAGGGGCTGGTCCACCATGTGACCAAAATCTCGACGGAAGGGGGCCATTGGAGCGGAAGGGAGCCGATAGCGGCGGGCACTGCAGCGGAGCGGAGTGGAGCCAGAGTTGGTGACGGGGCCACAAAGAGGAGGTGGCCTAGACCACATCGGAGGCGGAGCACATGGTGGCCGGTGGGCGATGCCGGTGCTAGTGCCGGTGGTGGAGCCTCTGTGGAGGCCGCGACTAGGCGTGGGGTGGCCGCTTGGTGGTGCGCTAGTGGCCGCTTTGCGGTGCCTTTTTAAAACCAAAGGTAGTGTTATTTTTAAGGCAAAAATCAATAAAAAATTGATTTTTTTAATATTTTTTTTTGGTTTCCATGCCCGTACGGTTCTAGGAGGCTGAAAAATTCACCTAGAAGTCCCAGAGGTCAAAAATAACAAAACACGAATAGTGAGCAACAAGATGGCTCTGATACCATGTTAGATTAGGTGAAAAACTAATCTCCCAAGAACACCTGCATGCATAACCTTGTCACATGGAAGAAGTAAAGAATAGAAAGCAAGAAAATCATGGAGGCCTAAAAGCCAGAGACATCATATGCACATTCAAAAGAACAATCTCTATTATGAACAATGCATTGAGTTGCTAAAAATACAAAGAGGTCAATCCTTATAAAAGGATACCGAAACCCTAAAGGAGAAAACCCTAAAGAATAATAAGATGCCTAAGTCTAACTTAAGTGTAGAGAATAATAGACTAATAATTAAATAAATTAATTATTAGCTATAATATGACTACTCTAACACACTTGAAATGCATGTTGCTCGGTTGTAAGACGAGTAGAACTATTTTTAGATCTTCATCTAATTTTCTTATCTTTTCACTAACCTTGATAGTGAAGTAATCTAGAGTGCATAACTACTTCAAAATTGTAATAACTTTATCAATAATACTTTCCAAATCTGTTACAACTTCTCAAAGCTTTACCTTGTTAAGTGCCACTTGGGTGATGTTTTTAGTTAACTTATACTAAATCTTTTGTTTGGCTCTCTCTTCAAACATCTACTCGATGTCAATAGTTGGGCCATTGATACTCTCTACGAGTAGTGAAATTTGGTCAATGATAGGGGTTGATTCATCAACATTGACATCTAGAGAAACTTGTATTCGGATCTCCTTGACATCCTCTAGCACCTTTGTGTTTTTATTTTCTTGTCTCAACTTCTCTTGTGCTGCCTTTCGGGTGCATAGCTCTCCATATTTCCTAAGAGCTTCAGGGTGAAGTGTCCTCAGGTCACATGTAAGTATTTATATTATTTCATTGAGTGTGACTAGACCCTTACTTCCTCCCTTTATTTTTTCCTTCTTATCTTACACACTAGATGATAGTGATTGTGCAATAGAAGGTTGAGCCTTGTGCTCGAGATTTTCCTTTGGTGGCTTGGTGGATTTTACTTCTTCCTTATTCTACTTGGTAATTGATTTTGCAATCTATGGTGCAGGAGCTTGTGACCTTGTATTGGTGGTAAAAGTATCTACCATTGTCTTTGTTTGTGTATCTTGTACATTTTCTTCCACATCAGTGGTCTCAGTGGGTGCTTCACCTTGCATAGTTCCTCCACTATGATCGGTATTTTGATCAGTTTCCTCACTCTTGTCTTTATTTGTATGTGTTCCTCGCTTGGGTGGAGTGTTCTCACTGTGTGTCTCAGTATCTATCTCAATAGCTTGTACTACTATAGGTAGATTACCTGGTACCATTGCTTGGGCTACCTCGATTGCTTCTTCTTCACCAAGGTTCTTGGTAGCACCGGTAATTATTTCATCTTATTTAAACTCATCATCGAGGTCACCTCCTTTATGTCTTCAATCAATATTTTTTCATCCCCTAGAGTGGTTAACATATCCTGAATTCCTTCCATAACATAGTCAGTAACAGTTAAGAAATCTTCTACATTAGTTTCCTTCTCGAGCTATTGAGTATCCAAGATGTGATTTATCTCATCCTCAACATTTATAGGCTCCTCTTCTTGTATGCTTGGTTGAGGTTCCTCAATGTTAACTATCGATGCAGTTGCCTCAGTTTTATCTACTGGACTTAGGAGTTTAGTCCATATATTTCTTCTTTCATCATCTACCTCTTGAAATTTTCCTTAAAGAATCTTAAATGCTCTAGCCTTGATAAAAAATTTATTTGCATATTGTTTTAAGGCTTCATCAATGTCTACAACAGAGTAATCATATCTTACCAAAATGAGTGACCTCTCTCTCATCCTTTTCTTGGTTGTGAGTGAATACGTCCATCTATCAGAAACTTTATCACATAGTTCTTTGGATATGCTGGTAGCGAAATCAACTGGGACTGTTTTGAAAGTAATCATCATGCTTATTATTGCTTCCTCAAGCTTATCCTACTCCTTGATACTTAGATGTGGATATCTGTTAAGCTTCGGTGTACCAACTCTTCCAGTGGTCTTAATTATTTCTACTACTTCATCAATAGTCTGATGTCCTGTATTCACTACAACACAGAATTGTTTAGTGTCCTCTTCTAAATCATTATAATCCTTTTCTCTAATTAGTTTCCTTCTCCTCTTTGTTTTAGGGAGCTCGGTGGTGGTCTTTGTTTTTCTCTTTTGATATGTATGTTTCGGTGTAGGCCTTGTTATCTTTGCAACACCTTTCTTCAAAGGTGGTGAACTGGCTATTTCTGATCTTGTCCTAGTCTTGGTTGAAGTATCAACCTATTTACCTTTACCTTTTTCCGCCTTAGACTCTTCTTGTGCATGTTCTTCAGATGACCTCTACATCTACGTTCTCACTGACTATTGCATGTTCCCCAATTTCCTCTTCAACTGATTTCTCAATGTCTTCATCAATGAAACCAAATTGCTTCTTTAAATTTTTCATCATTTTCACCTTTTTCCTACCCATCTTTTCAACTACAAGTACCATATTCTTGATTTTGGACTTGGCCTCATCATGGGTTCCAAACCTTGTAGCCTTTTTGTCTTTAGGCTCAGAAAGTAAAGCCTTGATTGCTTTTGTAGCTATGTCAATATCTATCTCATAATCCATGGGCGGTAGCCAAGCTATTCTTGGCTCTACTGATTTGATTAGGGTGGTTTCGGTATCCTTTAGAAAACATATATCATCCTTAAATTTCTCTACTAACTATGCTGCTATCCTTGTTCTTTTATCCATTCTTTCCTTAAACTTCCCAAAGTAATCTTCCATCACAGGTTCAAAATTCTTATCTAAGGTTTGAATAAATTCACTAATTTGAACAATAATTGGTCGGTTGATATCTCATTCTACATTACGAACTAATGGGAAAAATTTATGCAAATAGAAGAATGTACATACCAATAATGAGCCAAATTTGCAAGTGTTAAATCTAGCAACTCTGATAGTTATCATATGTTATTTTAACTATCTCAACATCAACTCAGAATGGTCGAGTTTCAAACCCTTCTTCACAATCTTATATGTTATGTCGACACTCCACATGCAACACTATCTAGTTTTCTTGATTGGAAAATATTGTATGCAATAACATATGCACCAAATCTCATTTTGGGGTCGCTGATAGTATTTATTCTCAAGCCACTACCATCCCATTCTAGTTCGGTTAACTTCTTAATCTCAGTTCTCATCGGGTTCCTTAGGGATTTTGCTTTGTCATTCATGCGATACTTGTGATCGCATGTATAGCATCCTTTGTTATCTTCATTGGATCATACAATCATAGCTTCCCTTCATGTCCATGGCTCGACATGATGCATATACATTCAGTTTTAAATTCTTTTAGGAAATATAGGGCATTGGTTAACTGTTTTACCTCTAAGTGCTTGTGATCATCCTTTAGCTTGCCATTAGTGCAAATCTCTTGATATGTTGACTAGAGCTCAAAGTCGCTGATTTCATTGATTTTGTAGCAGATGTAAGATCTAACATCTTCCACGAGTAGAACCCTAGGTGGTATCAAGGAGAACACGCCCTTTTCATTAGGTTGAGAAACAACTTCCAGATGAAGTTTGTAATGGGGTTCTATGTATGTCATGTTCTTGATTAAAATAACCTTCTTACCATTTTCTTTCTTGGTTTGAACGGTTCAAGAAGATGATGCCATCGTAATTTCTAAATTAGGGCTTTCATCAAACTGGACGCAGAGAACTCGGTTAGTTCCAAACTTACTTGATTCGGTCTCTAACAGTTCGTAATGTGCTTATATATCTATGAAATGCTTGAATTTTCTCTTCTCAAATTTCACTCAAATCACTTTGCTTCACTCTTGATTGTTTTATAAATAAATGAGTTCATCTCCCATGTATTTATGGTCAAAAACCTTGTTCAGTGCATTAAATGTTGTGTCATCTAGCACTTAGTTGAAAATAAAATATCTCGGTTAACACTATAGATACCTCAGCTAGGTGAATACTATCAATACTCGATTGACTATGCAAATCAGTTGTCTATAACACTTTCACCGATTGGAATTTCTTACTCAGACCAGCTTAACTGACTAAACATTTTCAAGTTAACAACATACAATACCCTAGTGCATCTTAATTTATCCTGATTTGGTAGTCACACAATATATAAGGAACTATTGTAAGGTATAACCGAATGTAATTCAATTCCATACTTGATTTTTCTTAGGTGGAGGTGGTGAGATCAGCTAATTCAATGGATGACGTGTCACCAACTGTTGTTCTTGGTCCAACATTGTCATTTATTGCATTTCTCCACATTTGGTTCCTTATCCTCATGATTTCTTCAATTGTGTTTCCATTTGCATTAGTACTCAATTTTGGTACTCGGTCTCTACAGTCTTTACTTAAATGACCGACCTTAAGATAGTGCAAACATGCCATACCAGAATTTGTCCAATTTCAAGATCTTCCTCTCCAGTGCTTTCTCATGCAATTTGTTGCTATATGTCCATATCTACCACATGATGTGCAATTAACCCAAGTGTTTTAATCCCGAGTATATGCATTACCTTGTCTTCTCAGTTGATATGTCTTGTTTTGTCCTTTTGGTTTCAAGACTCACTTCATGTTACAAGTGCGACAATACCTTTTTGTATTCTTTTGATATGTGTCCATGCATGTTGCAAGTGCGACAATACTTTTCCATATAGTTTTTCCTTGGTGACATATTCATCTTTGATCTGCACTCATGTGCTTGATGTCCATACTTGTTGCAATTATAAAAATAACCATCAAATTTAGGAGTCATTGTAGGAATACCTTTTTCTTTGCTTCTGCAAACATTTGATGTGTGGCCTGGTTTTCCACAATGATAGCATGAGATATTTTGGAGTGGAGTTTTGTCCCATGAGTTTTTCTCCCTTTCTCTGCTTTATGAGAGATTTATTGCATTGCATTTGCATTGTACATAGGTACCTAAGATGACTTAGAAGTCGAAACCCATTTTGCATTTTGAGTTTAAGTGCATTCCCCTAATTTTCACTTAAGGGGAGGTGTTGGTGTTGGTTTTAGAATTATGGAAATATGTGTACTGAGAGGGGAGGGGTGAATCAATACCCTCAAATATTTGCAATCTAATCCTTGTAAACATGTACTTCAATAAATGACTTCATAGATTATATTTAACATACATTCAATAATATAACTGAAATGTAAATACATTAAAAAAATTAATAAACCATACATGAAACTTCAATACACATGACACTTATATTTTGGTATTGCAGAAACCCTTATTGGAAGGTAAAAATTATGGTGGGGATGGAACCCATAAAACTTCACTTCTAGAGAAATAAAGTTGTCGGTGAAGGCTTACAAAGATTTGATCACTTCTGGTGATCTTACCCTGTTAGGAGTAACAATAAGATTAGTTAGATCTACCTAGTTAGAGGATTTTAGCAACACTATACAAGTGTGCACTTGGTAAGGAGATTTTATGAAAGATGGTTAAGTCCACTCTGTTAGGAGATTTTGAATCCACTACAATTGTTAGAGAGTAACGGTGATATTTGATCTATATTAAATACAACTTAAATTGCTGATATGAAATCCATTAAGTACAATAATGATATCACCTTGTTGTGATGAATATGTCCTTTTGTACTGCTCAGTATCCCTATATTTTTTCTAATAAACCGAATGCTCTATCAAAATCCTTCCAATCTTAACTCTATTTGATCTTCAAATCTCCTTGAGTGTAGCTACTTCTTGATGATACATTGTTAAGATGACATCTTAACAATAGTTATATCAAATTGATTCGACCTAGTTAGGGTTTTACATTATCTTAGAAAACATAAGATCAATGGTTCATATGATTGACCTAGATCATCATTACATAAGAATCGTCATTCATTAAATGATTACATCCGCAATAAATATTCACCTCGATATTGGTAAACCATTTTCTTGCTCAGAAAAAAAGTTGTTCACCTTGAATTATGTGCCATTTCAAAATTTTATGTGAACTATGGATTACTCAGTAAATGTCGTCTGTCAGTTTCAGTATTTATCGGAGCTCGGTAATCCCATGTACTCGGTGATTGTTGTACTTGGTAACCTATGTGCTCGGTGACTACTGTGTAGTTATAATTGACTGAATTATCTTGCTTTTTTTACCTACTGTACAAATGAATAATAATGACAACTCATGATCCATTTTGGAGTAACATTCTCCCCCTTTGGCATTAGTATCAAAAACTTATATGTATGCCAACTATAAAAGTTTGAACTTGAAAATTTACAAAACCAAAAATATGTAAACTCAGTGACTCCCCCTTTGAACATGCGCTCGATATATATAAATATGTTTCCCCCTTTTTTGAAAATAATGACAAAGAATATACTTACAACTTTTCAAAAATATTAGGATGAGTTTTCTTGAGATTATCCTTGAGTTTCTCTCATTCCTCCTTAATATTTTCTAGAGCCAGCTTCTCTAAGCTTACTTGTGCATGCATATCAAAAATATTCTTTGTGACTCGAATCCTAGGGGTTGCAATCAATTTCTTTTTCTTTGTCTCATGTTTTTGCATTACTTCCAAATGTGGTAGTAACTCGGCCTATAGCTCAGTTACCTATTCTCTTATTTGGCCCTCTTCATTTCTCAACTCTAGTCTTAACCGCTGAATGTGCTTAACCTTTGAATAATGCACTTGAAATGCATGTTTCTCGGTTGTAAGATGAGTAGCACTATTTTTAGATCTTCATCTAATTTTCTAATCTTTTCACTAACCTCGGTACTGAAGTGATCTAAAGTGCATAACTATTTCAAAATTGTAATAACTTTATCAATAATGCTTTCCAAATCTGTTACAACTTTTCAAAGCTTTACCTTGTTAAGTGCCACTTGGGTGATCTTTTCAGTTAACTTATACTAAATCTTTTGTTTGGCTCTCTCTTTAATCATCTACTCGACGTCAATAGTTGGGCCATTGATAGTCTCTGCGAGCAGTGAAATTTTGTCAATGATAGGGGTTGATTCATCAACATTGACATCTAGAGAAACTTGTATTAGGATCTCCTTGACATCCTCTAGCACCTTTGTGTTCTTAGTTTCTTGTCTCAACTTCTCTTGTGTTGCCTTTTAGGTGCATAGCTCTCCATATTTCCTGAGAGCTTGAGGGTCAAGTGTTCTTAGGTCACATGAAAGTATTTCTATTATTTCATCAAGTGTGACCAGACCCTTACTTCCTCGCTTTCTTTTCTCCTTCTTATCTTACACACTAGATGATAATGATTGTGCAATAGAAGGTTGAGCCTTGTGCTTGAGATTTTCATTTGGTGAGTTGGTGGATTTTACTTCTTTCTTATTCTTCTTGGTAACTGATTCTACAATCTGTGGTGCAGGGGCTTGTGACCTTGTGTTGGTGGTAAAAGTATCTACCATTATCTTTCCTTGTGTATCTTGTACATTTGCTTCCACATCAATGGTCTCGGTGGGTGCTTCACCTTGTGTAGTTCCTCCACTATCCTCGGTATTTTGATCAATTTCCTCACTCTTGTCTTTATTTGCATGTGTTCCTTGTTCGGGTGGAGTGTTCTCACTGTGTGTCTTAGTATCTATCTCAATAGCTTGTACTAGTATAGGTAGATTAACTAGTACCATTGCTTGGGATACCTCAATTGCTTCTTCTTCACCAAGGTTCTCAATATCACCTGTAATTATTTCATCTTATTTAAATTCATCATCGAGGTCACCTCCTTTATGTCTTCAATCAATATTTTTTCATCCCCTAAAGTGGTTAACATCTACCAAATTCCTTCCATAACATTGTCAGTAACGGTTAAGAAATCTTCTACATTAGTTTCCTTCTTGAGCTACTGAGTATCCAAGATGTGATTTGTCTCAACCTCAACATTTATAGGCTCCTCTACTTGTATGCTTGGTTGAGGTTCCTCGATGTTAACTACCGATGCAGTTTCCTTAGTTTTATCTACTGGACTTAGGAGTCTAGTCCATATATTTCTTCTTTCATCATCTACCTCTTGAAATTTTCCTTGAAGAATCTTAAATGCTCTAGCCTTGATAAAATATTTATTTGCATATTGTTTTAAAGCTTCATCAATCTCTGCAATAGAGTAATCAGATCTTACCAAAATGAGTGATCTCTCTCTCATCCTTTTCTCGGTTGTGAGTGCATATGTCCATCTATCGTAAAATTTATCATACAGTTCTTTGGGTATGCTGCTAGCAAACTCAATTGGGACTATTTTGAAAGTAATCATCATGCTTATTATTGCTTCCTCAAGCTTATCCTACTCCTCAATACTCAGATGTAGATATCTATTAAACTTCGGTGTACCAACTCTTCCAGTGGTCTTAATTATTTCTACTACTTCATCAATAGTCTGATATCCTGTATTCACTACAACACAGAATTGTTTAGTGTCCTCTTCTAAATCATTATCATCCTTTTCTCGAATTAGTTTCCTTCTCCTCTTTGGTTTAGGGATCTCGGTGGTGGCCTTTGTTTTTCTCTTTTGATATGTATTTGTCGATGTATGCCTTGTTATCTTTGCAACACCTTTCTTCAAAGGTGGTGAACTAGCTATTTCTAATCTTGTCCTAGTCCTGGTTGAAGTATCAACCTATTTACCTTTACCTTTTGTAGCCTTAGATGCTCTTCTTGTGCATGTTCTTCAGACTTAATGACGTCTACATCTACTTTCTCACCGACTGTTGCATGTTCCTCAGTTTCCTCTTCAACCGATTTCTCAATGTCTTCATCAATGAAACCAAATTGTTTCTTTAAATTTTTCATTATTTTCTTCATTTTACTACCCATCTTTTCAACTACAAGTACCATATTCTTGATTTTTGACTTGGCCTCATCATAGGTTCCAAACCTTGTAGCCTTTTTGTCTTTAGGCTCAGAAAGTAAAGCCTTGATTGCTTTTGTAGCTATGTCAATATCTATCTCATAATCCATGGGCGGTAGCCAAGCTATTCTTGGCTCTACTGATTTGATCAGGGTGGTTTCGGTATCCTCTAGAAAACATATATCATTCTTCAATTTCTCTACCAACTGTGCTGGTATCCTTGTCATTTTATCCATTCTTTCCTTAAACTTCCCAAAGTAATCTTCCATTACAGGTTCAAAATTCTTATCTAAGTTCTGAATAAATTCACTAATTTGAACAATAATTGGTCAGTTGATATCTCATTCTACATTACCTACTGATGGGAAAAATTTATACAAATAGAAGAATGTACATACCAATAATGAGCCAAATTTGCAAGTGTTAAATCTAGCAACTCTGATAGTTCTCATATTGTATTTTAACTATCTCAACATCAATTCAGAATGGTTGAGTTTCAAACCCTTCTTCACAATCTTATATGTTATGTCGACTACTCCACATGCAACACTATCCGGTTTTCTTGATTGGAAAATCTTGTATGCAATAACATATGCACCAAATCTCATTTCAGGGTTGCTAATAGTATTTATTCTCTAGCCTCTACCATCCCATTCTACTTTGGTTAACTTCTCAATCTTAGTTCTCATGGGGTTCCTTAGGGATTTTGCTTTGTCATTCATGGGATACTTGGTGACCGTGTGTATAACATCCTTTGTTATCTTCATTGGATCATACATTCATAGCTTCCATTCATGTACATGCCTCAACATGATGCATATCCATTTAGTTTTAAATTCTTTCAGGAAATATAGGTCACTGGTTAACCGTTTTACCTCTAAGCTCTTGTGATCATCCTTTAGCTTGCCATTAGTGCAAATCTCTTGATATGTTGACTGGAGCTCAAAGTCACCAATTTCATTGATTTTGTAGCAGATGTAAGATCTAACATCTTCCACGAGTAGAACCCTAGGCAGTATCAAGGAGAATGTGCCCTTCTCATCGGGTTGAGCTACAACTTCCAGATGAAGTTTGTAATGGGGCTCTGTGTATGTTGTGTTCTTGATTAAAATAACCTTCTTACCCTTTTCTTTCTTGGTTTGAACGGTTCAAGAAGATGATGCCATTGTGATTGCTAAATTAGGGCTTTCAAAAAATTGGACGCAGAGAACTCGGTTAGTTCCAAACTTACTTGATTCAGTCTCTAACAGTTCATAATGTGCTTAGAGATCTGTGAAATGCTTGAAATTTCTTTTCTCAAATTTCTCTCAAATCACTCTGCTTCACTCTTGATTGTTGTATAAATAAATGAGTTCATCTCCCACATATTTATAGTAAAAAACCTTGTTTGGTGCATTAAATGTTGTGTCATCTAGCACTCAGTTGAAAATGAAATAACTCGGGTAAAACTATAGATACCTTAGCTTGGTGAATATTATCAATACTCTGTTGACTATGCAAATCGGTTGTGTGTAACACTTTCACCGATTGGAATTTCTTACTCAGACCAACTTAATTGACTAAACATTTTCAAGTTAACAACATATAATACCCTAGTGCATCTTAATTTATCCTAATTTGGTATTCACACAATATATACAAGGAACTATTGTAAGATATAACCAAATGTAATTCAATTCCATACTTGATTTTTCTTAGGTGGAGGTGGTGAGATCAGCTAATCCCTTGGATGATGTGTCACCGACTATTGTTCTTGGTCCAACATTGTCATTTATTGCTTTTCTCCACATTTGGTTCCTTATCCTCATGATTTATTCAATTGTGTTTCCATTTGCATTAGTACTCAGTTCTGGTATTCGGTCTCTACAGTCTTTACATAAATGACTGACCTTAAGACAGTGCAAACATGCTGTATACACCTAAAAATGGCTTCATTAATTAATTAAATATTTATTATTTAATTATTATTGACTTGATAAATTAATTAAATATTTATTATTTAATTAATATTTGTTTCCTCTATTTATTAAGTAAATTATTCAATTTATTTTATAAATTCACTATAGTCTAATTCTATATCCTAAGTCTTCTAAATAGTCTATTAAAAGTGATTTAATTAAATACACAATCACCTAAATATGACTAAATCCCCTAGTCCACTTCATCCACCTAGTCACCTGACACATCACCTTGGCTAAGATAAATAATTATTATTAATTATTTATTCATATTTATCCTCACCCACACATGTCCTATTCTTAAGGGCTATGTGGCCTCATAGGACTTGGTCTCATGACCACATGTCCTCTCAACAACCAAGTCAAGAGACCTTCCCTATTCCTAAGGGACTTCTCAAGCCACCTCTAAGGGTCAAAGGTGACTCATGGGACACTTGTACAAAGAGTCCTCATGAGGAAAAGGTCTCTCCCCCTTTCTCTCTTTGGTCTTTGTGAGACACTTGACATGTGTCTTTCCCTTCCACCTTCTTCTCCTCCATGTCAATGTGAGAGGAACATCATCCCTATTCTTCCTCTCACATTCCAACTACATCCCCCTTTCTCTCAACTCCTTCAACTAAGTCAATTCTAGCCCTAGGATCTTCCACCTTTCATTCTCAACCGTAGGATCGTGCCACCTAGGCCTAGATCCTCCAAAACTCTATAAAAGGAGCCTCATTTGCCCTTTGTGGGCTAATAGAAAATAGGGATTTTTGGAGAACAAGCATTCAAGCATTCAAGCATCCAAGCATTCAAGCATCCAAGCAATCAAGCAAACAAGCATTTTCATTATCATCCCCATCATTTGCATTCCATTCATTAGATTTGCATAAGCTATTGTGCATCCATTTCACTCAATCTCCACACTTTGGAAACATCTTGGGAAAAGGGCTTCATTTGGAAATCTGAGAGCTCAACATCTTCAAGAAATCAAGGTTAGGAGGGCAATGGAGACAAGCTGCATTTGTAGGTGAAGGTAAAATTGTTATTTTGGCTTCATTGTTTATTGCATTCTTCATTGTAGTTTGCTTATTAGATAGATTTCTTAGCTTCTTTTAGTTAATTCATCATTTAGAATAGTATCCAACTAATTTGCATACATTTTTGGTGCTAGAAGGAGGGCCCATTTGGGCTTTTCACTTTCAATTTTTAGTTTTCCGTGTGCAGGTTTTTCTACAGGTTTTTTTTGCGCATTCATCCACGATTTCTACGCATCTGTTCATTTTCGCTACGCATCCATTCTCTGACATAAAATTTTCATTTATTTTCCTCTTTGTTATAATTGCTGCGCATTTGTTCGCTGTTCCTGCGCATTTATTGATTTTCATTGCGCATACATAGTAATTGCGCATACATTCCACCAGGCTGCGCATTCATTAAACTATCTCGCGCATACATCATTCCTGCGCATACATCCATACTTACTGCGCATATATCACACTGTTCTGCGCATTCATTAGTTTCTGCAGAAAATTTTAGTTTTTTTTTTGTTGCATTGGTTTTTAGCTAATCTTTTGACAAGTGTCTATTCGTTCTGGTAGTTTTTAGGATATTTTGCAGGACGTAATTTTGAAGACCCCATTGCTAAAGTATTTCTAACAGTTTGATTGCAGATTGCCAAGGGGTTTGCAAAATAAGCTATCATTTTGTTTGGGTTTAAAATACAACATGCTTTTGCTTTGTGTGTCTTCCTTAGCATAGATTCCAGTGTCTATTGTGTTTTGCTTAATAGCATAATTGTAATCCCAAAATTATAACAACGTATCCTCTCCCCTCACCATTCGTGGATCTTGGGTGTAAGAGAAATTGTTATAATTTTTAGAGGGCGGTCTTTGGTGGGAAAAGAGGTACTCACCCCAAGGAACGACCCAACCGGTAACAGGCTAAAGCCAAGCCCTTCCAAACTGGTATATAAAAAATGCTAGTGTGATTAGTCTCACATTAGATAGGTGTGAATTCGTTGTGGCAACCAAAATCTCCTCTAGTACCCCAGTGGTGCATTAAAGTCCTACTTAGTAGAGGTGAAAGCCTTGCTTTGAAAGGATTGGGAGAGCCCCCTTAATTGGGAAAATGACTTGATCACAACCACCTGAACGGATGTCCTTATTAACAAATTTTGTTTAGTGGCCAAAAACCTTCTATCTACTGGCTCAAGGAGTCACCCAAGCTCGTGAAGACACCCCACATTACTCACGGTTCATAGTAGAGATAGCAGTTCTTTGGAAAGTAATGACCCATTGAATTCGGAACTTGGTGTGCCTGAGAAGCGAGTGCACTGTAAGGAGGAGCCCGTGCCTCTAAGTTCCTAGGCTGTCCGCTGTGGATTTGCGTGGCTGGATTTTATTATCCTAGTGGGGATTCAACAGATATCGTCCTTGCCAACCTTAGGATTGTAAGCGTGTTTGTGCATTCATACTAGATTAAATTAGATCAAAATCATCTTTGTCTTGCGTGTGTGTGTTTATGCATTTTTACTTTGCCAAAAACCAGAAAACATTAGAAAAACTAAAACAAAAAAAAATTCCCTATCATCAAAACAACAAAATTATCAAAAATTTGACAACCTGCGCATACATTCCAAATTTCTGCGCATATGATTCAAGTTACTGCGCATCTGTCAAAATTTGCTGCGCATTTGTTTCATTTTACTGCGCATATATTACACTGTCCTGCGCATTTACAACAAAGAGCATTTTCATAGGCTTTTGGATTTTCAAAATCACTTTTTCAAATACCCATTTTTGTCTTCAGCAAGATTCTGGAAAAATAGTTACATTACATAGACCTCTGATTTCTAATTTGACCACTTTCATCACTTTTCATCGTTATTCCTTCTTCAAGAATCAACAAATCACTTTCTTCCAATCTTAAAATTTTCAGTGTGGTGTTGAAGATTTACCTTATCTATCAGACTTTGATCTTGGTGAGCTTATCATTATCAGGATATATCATCCTTAACCATCAAGCTTACTTAGATTATTGATTCTTGACCCCAATTTTCAATACTTATCATATCTTTTCTACCAATCATTCTCCATATCTTTTTATCAAGAATCTTTCTTTTCCGCAATCATTTTCATCCGTTTTATGGTTCAAACTCGATCTTAGAAACTCAAACAACCTATTAATCTAGAATCCCTAGACAAAATGGAAGGCAATAACAGCAATGATGAGAATCCTTGGCCCAAACAGCCTCCTAAGAAAGCTAATCCTCTCACATTTGATGACGAACCTACTGATGAGGAACTTAGGGATGCTGCACAAGATCCTAAATTTTTACAAGTCATGGAACGACTTATAGGCTTGGATAAAGAGATGTATTTCCTCATGCTTGCTCAACAAGGAGCTAAGTTACCAAGTGATTTTGATGTTACCAATCTTAGAGAACCAACTCCTACACAAAATCAAGATATCCTTAAAGGTTCTCAAGATCCTCATGGAGCAAAGGAAATCAATCAACAATCCAATGCTTCTCAAATCAATCAACAATCCAATGCGTCCCATCGTGATCAACAACAAAATGTTTTTCAAAATAATCAGCAATCCAATGATCCTCAACATACTCAACAGTGTAATGTTTCCCAAAACTCACAAGGAAACACATTATCTTTGGATCCCGTCCTACAACAAATCCAGATGCTTCAACAACAAATTCGTGATATTCAAACTGGATCATTAACTAAGAAGTATTCTTTGGATGATATATGTCCTTATCCTTTTGATAAGAATTTAGCAATTATTTCATTCCCTCCTCATTTTGAGGTACCAAAATTTGACAAAGACAAAGGGAATTCGGATCCACAAGACCATATTCGTGAGTTTTGTGCTGCTTGTATTGAAGTTGCTCACAATGACACTTATCTTATGCGACTATTTCCATGAAGTTTAGGAGGACAAGCCATGGAATGGTTCTCCAAACTTCCCCCCGGCATCAAATCTTTCAATGAGCTTCTTGACAAATTTGTGACTCATTATTCATATAACATCAAACATGAGGTCACTATGCTTGATCTTTGCAATGCACATCAAAAGAATGGAGAACCTTTCCTTACTTTTTTGCAAAGATGGAGTCAATTGTTTTCTAAATATCCATGAACGATTCCTGAACAAGAAAAGATGGATATTTTTGTGCATAACCTTACACTAGAAATGAGTTATAGGTTACAATTGCAATGTCCACCAAATTTCAATAAGCTCATAGAAAATGGTATCAAGATTGAGGAAGCCATGGTCCAAAAAGGTGAGATAAAACTTTATTCCAAAGACAATGCTGGATCCTCAAATTCCAATTCCAACACTTATAACTCCAATTCCAACAATGACAAATCGAAATATTGGAATAAAAACAAAAACATTGTCAATGATGGAATTGTTGATAATCATAATATCCAACCAACAAAACCTCTTCTAAATCTCACAAGTACGACCAACGCTACTCAAGCTACATATAACAATCAGTCAGCAAGTCAAAATACCACCAAGGAGTCACCCAAATCAAGATTGCCTTTTATCTCACCTCAAAGAAACTTTACTCATTTAGGGGAATCTCTCGAATCAGCATTACGGAAGTTAATCACCAAGAAACTCATCACGCTTCCTGAACCGAAGGATTATGAACCTAGAGTGAAGCCTTCTTGGTGGAATGGAAATGATTATTGTGAATTCCATAGAGGAAAAGGACATATAACTAATGAATGTCAAAGACTTAAAAATGTGATCCAAGACTTAATTGAAAGCGGTGAAATTAGTGTTGACGGACATGTCTCGAATGAATCACATACGGCCTTCAAAGATCCACTTCCTGAGCATGAAAAAGGAGGTTCTTCCAACAATAAGGGTGACAACCAAGCCAATTATAATAACACACCCTATAGATATGTTGGTAACATTTTTGACCGTCATCCTTCTGCATATTATGCCAATGTTATTACCATCAAGGAAAAATCAGAGAGTCAACCAATCCATGCTACTACTCGTGCTCAAGCCAAGGTTACTCTCCAAGGAGTCCAGTCTAAACCAAGCACTACTCACAACAAGTCCATTTATGTTCCAAAGTCCATACCCAATACTTCCAACTAGTACAATCTTTTGGAATAGCTCAAAAAGACACCGGCCCAGATATCCATCTTAGAGCTTTTGCATCTTTCTCCATCTCACAAAGATATCCTTGAAAAAGCTCTCTTAGAGACCCAGGTTCCAACAACTCTAGATCCTGATCAATTTCAAGCTATGGTAGGTCATTTAACGACCCCACACTATTTGTCCTTTACTGAAAATGATGATTTAGCCATTACCCAACCTCATAATGCTCCTTTACATATTGAAGTCCTTGTCTAGAATCACAACATTAAAAGAGTATTAATAGATGGGGGAGCTGGCTTGAATATTTGCACGTTAAAGTTGGTCATTGCATTGGGATTTTTTGAAAATGCCATTGATCCAAAAAATAAAATCACAATAAAAGCCTATGATGAGGAAGAGCGATCATCCAAGGGGTCCGTTGTTCTTCCAATTAGAATCGGTCCTATTGTCAAAGATGTATCTTGTCAAGTCCTGGACATGGATCTTGCTTATAATATTCTTTTGGGAAGACCATGGATTCATTCCATGCAAGCTGTGCCATCAACTTATCATCAATGTATAAAATTTCCTCACAATGGTCAGGAGATCATTGTCAAAGGAGATTCCAATCCTTTTCAATATTGTAGCAATGTGCAGATTTCTGATTCTTTGGTTCCCAATAATCATACTGGATCTTCTACAACTACACCTGGTGACCCTAGTAATATAGCATCAACTTCTAAATCAGATGGGATCAAGATAGATATCAAAGAAAGAAGTATGGGAGAATATACTTTAGGTCAAGCTCTTTGCATCACTGAGTTACCTTTATCTCCTAAATCATATGGTAGGTCTTTGATCACTAAACAACAATCAGAACCCCCTTCCACACTTGTTTATAACACATTTATAAGTGGGGGCACAATATCCAAAGAGGCAGTTGAGCGTAATGCAAATTATTGGCTTAGGACATAGAAGATTGAAGATGATATTAAACATGATTATATATCCCCTAATGTCTATGGAAAAGGGTATACTTTGCTACAAAAGATGGGATATCAAGGTGCTGGACCTCTAGGGTTACAAAGAGAAGGTGTTATAAAACCAATTTTGCAAAATCCTAATTATCAACGAGACACTACAGGATTAGGATATAAGGGAGAAGGATCACAAGAAACAAAAGGAAAAGCAAAAATGCCACCTTTTCATGAGACATCTAAAGCTCCTGCCTTACAATTCAGAAAGCATGGCATGTATGTAGATCCAGAAAAACAAAGGATAGCTCAAAGAATCATTGATAGTCTTGAGGATAATGATGATTATGATTCTAATGATTATGAATGGGATTCCTTATCTGATGGTACTGAAGACATAGGAGTCGATGTTGTCCATCAATATAGTAACAATTACCATGAGGGTGAGAGTTCAATGAGTGACTCACTAGGATTGGTCCCACGTAATACTAGTGTTGATCGTGACCGAAATGAGCATTATCTTGTGACAGATAATTCAGAGAAGAGTATGGAAATAGACCTCGCTGATACTATCATAAACCTTGGCAACTTTTCCATCAATACCATCTCTGCTTTTGAAAACAACCCAAATGATCCAATGCCCCTTGTCCGTCCTGACCTTATTGATTGGGATTCTCCCGATCACCCAAAACTTGATGTCTTCCATAATGATGATGCAATCATTGACTATCTTGGTACCAGGGATCATTTACCGCCAGGGGATCACAAGTCAAGATTTCTGATAGAACTCAATGACATGGCCTATTTTGGAGAGAGTGCCAATCCTTTCAGTCATAAAAATATAAAAATAATCAGCAGATCTAATGGTGAAAACCACTCAGTGGCAGTATTAGATCCAAAAATAGTAAAAAGAAGAGACGCATCTGATGGTGAAAACCTCTCTGAGGCGCCTGACGATGGAAGGATTGACACTCTTCCAAACTATCTAGATCGAGAGTAATCTGCCATTCTTATAGAACCGACAGTACCACTTAATATTGGAACAAAGGAGTCTCCATGCATCCTAAAGGTAGCAGCATCCTTGACAGAATCAGAGAAAGAAGCTTTTGCAAAATTCTTCAGAGAACGACAAATCAACTTTGCTTGGTCCTACGTTGATATGCCTGGTTTGGACCCCAATCTCATTATGCATCATTTATCTATCAAACCAGGTGTAAAACTAGTTAAGTAGAAGCTCCGCAAAATGCATCCTCATATTTCTCTAATGGTGAAAGCAGAATTGAAAAAGCTCCTAGATGTTGGATTCATTCGGGCTATTGATTATGCTGAGTGGATTTCAAATATTGTCCTGGTTTCAAAACCAGACAAGTCTATCAGGATTTGTATTGATTTTCGAGATTTAAATAAAGCTTGTCCTAAAGATGACTTCCCTTTACCAAATATTGATATGATTGTTGACCTAACAGCTAGACATGAGATGTTATCATTAATGGATGGATTTTCTGGCTATAACCAAATCAAGATTGTGCTAGAAGATCAGGAAAAAACTACTTTTACTTGTCCATGGGGTACATACTGCTGGAATGTAATGCCTTTTGGCCTCAAAAATGCTGGAGCAACTTACCAAAGAGCCATGACCACGATCTTCCATGACATGATGCATACCATCATGGAAGATTATGTTGACGACATTTTAGCAAAATCCAAAGATAGAGTTGGTCATTTGAGTGTGTTAGACAAAATATTCACCTGGATGGAAAAATATCAGATTCGACTCAATCCAAAGAAATGTGCATTCGGGGTCACATCTGGCAAATTGTTAGGGTACATTGTCTCAGCTAAAGGAATCGAAGTAGATCCAGAAAAGGTTAAAGAAATATTGGAGATGGCTTCCCCCACTAACATTAGTCAGCTAAGATCTTTACAGGGGCGTCTTCAATCAATCCGAAGATTTGTTTCTCAATTAGCAGATTGCAGTCATCCTTTTCAACATTTGCTGCATAAAAATATCTTATTCCAATGGGATGATAAGTGTGAGGAAGCTTTCAATAAAATCAAGCAGTATCTAGTGAATCCTCCAACACTGATGTCACCAATTCTAGGCAAGCCACTCTTGCTCTACATTTCAGCCACAATAGCCTCACTAGGTGCTCTTCTCGCTCAGCAAGATCATGAAGGAAAAGAAAAAGCCATTTACTACATCAGTCGCACTCTAGTGGGATATGAATTAAACTATTCCCCTATTGAAAGAGCATGTCTAGCTATTGTCTTTGCTTCACAAAAGTGGCGACATTACATGTTGTCACATTCTACTCAGCTTATTGCAAAAATTGATCCTTTAAAGTATTTGTTAAGCAAGACTACATTGACAGGCAGGTTGGCTAAGTGGGTCATGCTACTTAGTGAGTTTGATATTGAATATGTAGATAGGAAGGCTATCAAAGGTCAAGTGATCATAGATCAACTAGAAGATGCTCCATTAACAGATGACCAAACTATACACATAGAGTTTCCTGATGCTCATATCTTAGCTTTGACCATGCAAACATGGAAATTATACTTTGATGGCTCATACACTCAACAGGGTTCAGGAGCTGGTATACTTTTTATCACGCCACAAGGATACACTATTTTGAAATCTTTCAAGTTGTTATTTCCTTGCACTAATAATGTGGTAGAATATGAGACTTTGTTGATTGGGTTAAAAATGGCTTTACAATGGAATGTATCTGAAATAAATGTCTACGAAGATTCTCAGTTGATTGTTAATCAGGTTAATGATGATTATCAGACCAAAGATGATAAGTTATTGCCATATAAATGTATGGTGGATGACTTCAAAAATTATTTCTCTGTCATCACTTTTGAGCAGATTCCTCGGCATGAAAACAAGGCTGCTGATGCCATGGCAACGATTGCTTCTTTATTTGATATAGAAGATACCAAGGCCTGTTTTGAGTTCTTGGTAGAATCCTTGACTTGTCCTTCATATGATGACCCTAATATGAGTATTATATGTCATCTGATTGGACATGACTCCCCAACCTATGGAAAGATCTATTCTTACCTCAAAGATAACACTTTACCTCCCGACCTATCCCGCAATCAAAAATGAACTTTTCTCCACCAAACCTCCCGCTATATTTTACTATCCGACACCCTTTATCAGTGAGGTTTTGATGGTACTCTCCTGCGATGTCTCGAACATGATGAAGCTCAACTTTCCTTACAGGATGTACATGAAGGTATTTGTGGGACACATTCGAGTGGTCCCTCTTTGGCTAAGAAACTCATGCGTATGGGTTATTATTGGCCTACCATGGAAGCAGATTCCTTTCATTTTGCTAGGGCATGCAAGAAATGTCAGATACATGGAAACCTTATCCATGCTCCAGCACAAGAGTTACATCCTTTTACAACTACTTTTCCATTCAGTCGGTGGGGACTCGACCTCATGGGTGCTATCAATCCTCCATCTTCCAATGGTCACAAATGGATCCTCACTGCCACAGAATACTTCACTAAATGGATTGAGGCCATTCCATTGATTACCACCATAGGGAAACAAATATCCATGTTTATCTTAAACTATATCATCTGCAGATATGGTATACCTATGTATCTCATTACTGATCATGGGAAACAGTTCCAAAATTAGGACATGGATGAACTGTGTGCCAAATTCTACATTACCCACAACTATTCCACCATCTACTATCCTCAAGGAAACGACCAAGCTGAGGCGTCAAACAAAACAATTGTTAAAATCCTACAAAAGACTGTCAATGACGCTGGCCATGATTGGCATCTTCAACTTAATCCTGCCTTATGGCTTACCACACCTCCATCTGAACTCCTACTAGAGCCACTCCATACTCCCTTGTTTATGGATCTGAAGCAGTCCTGCCCCTTGAGGTCGAGTTGCCTTCACTTCGTGTTACTCTTAAAGATTTAATTCCTGATGAAGAGTATAGAGTTGCACGCTTGACTGAATTGGAACTCCTAGATGAATGCCGTCAGCGCACCTATGATCATTTGAAAGTTTATCAGCAGTGTCTGTCCCATCAGTATAACAGCAAGGTAAAGATCAGAGACTTTCAGTTAGGTGACTTAGTCCTTCGAGAAAATCCAAAGAATCAAAAACACCGTGAAAAGAAGGGTAAGTTTGAACCTAATTGGTTAGGACCTTTTGTGATCACAGCAGTCTATGGTTCTGGAGCTTATCGGTTATCTACACCTGAAGGAGATCCCTTGGATGAGCCTCTTAATAGTATCCATCTCAAGAAGTTTTATCCTTGAAATCCCAATGCAAGGGGCATGTATATAGGCTGTATATATCTTCTGTAAATAAAACAATAAAAAATACAAAAAAAATCACAAAATCAAAAGAAAAACTGTAATAAAAGCATATGGTGAAAACCTGGAAACAGGCGCTATATGTGACAAATTAGCTCCTCTATCTATTAGGCTTCTTTTAGTGTGTCCATTCATTGTATATATCCATAATAAAATGGTTAGTCAGTCCTCATCCTCGCCATGTATATATCATAATAAAATGGCCAGTTCATGCACCATTCCTTGTATTTATCCATAATAAAATCTGATCATAGCTTGATCTTTTGTCAGGGTCTTCACCCTAATCTTGTTGTGTCTTTTCTTCATCCATAATAAGTCAGTCCATCACCTAGCTAGGGGCATGTCCTTGACCTAGTTTGGGAAGTGGATCTATGATAGTCGTGACTCTTCGAGGACATAATGGAGTTATTTTCACCAGGCAAGTAGACACAATCAAATGTCCTTTTCCAATGATCTCTTCATGCTGAATCCAAATCTATGATCTATTCTTCGACACATGACTACTTATCTCTATATCTTGACTATACATCATCACTTGAATTGATCAACATGTCCCATATCAATATTTTTGGCAAAAGAAATGTATATTCATGACAGGCATGTTAGACTAGTTTGTTGTAGATTATGCATTCATATCTGGATTTCATTGTTATCATGTTTCCTATGCTATTTCAGGATATCTTTTGACATGAGTTTGAAACTCCCATATGTCATTGATTAGAATAGCCGGGATGGAGCATGGTATTTTCTTTGATTGCTATTTGTGGGGTATTTTCTGATGAAATGAAAGGATCCAATAATTTGGGGTGTCTGTGTATAAGTGCCTTCATCCATTTCATAGTATGAACAACATAAACATCATGTTGTTCTGCAATTACTATTTATGGTGATACGCCATCGCATACCTCGACTCCAAATATTTGTTCCTTGATTGAGGGGGAAATATTCCTTATCTGTTACGCAAACGAAACTCAGGTCATCTCGGTTCAATTATACCTAGATGCTTGTCAAGTTTGCAATATTAAACTCCATGCAAAAAGTGCTTAGGTCATCCTGATTTAATTATACCACAATGCTTGCATTTTCTTGCAACATAACGAGCTCAATGATGAAAATTAAATTCCAGTTATTATGAAGTTCTAAGATGTTACATGAAGTTGTGGAGATACTCATTTCATATTTCATTTTGCATTGCATATTAATGCTCCTTTTATAGGGATTTATAGGTTACCTTTCTTATTAGGTTATCTGTTTTCTTAGTCTATTCTTCTTGTGTCAGATACATTGTTATTTAAGTTGAGGACATTTGGATAACAACACATATTATGACTTCTTTTGTATTTAACACTTAAATCATTTAGAGACATAATTTATCTTCATTAGGAGTGTTCATTTATATATAATTTGGTCATTTATTATAGCTATAGTTTCATCTAATTTTCTATTATCGTGTTATCCGTTATTACATTTAAATCATCATCATTTATTACATTAGATATCATTTGCATTATATCATTCATTTCATATTCATTATCCACATTGTTCATCACGAATATTGCATTGTTAATCACATGGAATTAATAAATTCATTTAAGACATCCATTTATGTCACCAACATATGATTATTAACCATTAAGCATCAACAAAATCAAAACATGCATATAAATCATTTTGCATTCTAAGACATGCATTTTAGCAATCTAAAAGTACATCATCACATCCTGCATATGTCAGTACGCACATGTATATAAATCATCAAAGTAAATCATGATAGAACTGCATCACATACAATCCATAACACAACCAAAATATCCGAATGTCCAATGATATAAATCAATAACAATGTGTCTATCATCAATGTGTCTGTTAAGTCAAAAATATAATAATACAATGAATCATAATGATACAATAGTGTATACAATGATCTCTCACAAATCTATGAACCACTGCCTCCTGACTCTGTATGTCGCTATCTACGGGATGCAATGTGGCCCTGTGCTGCTGCACTCCCTGAGGTTGAGGATCCACCCTGACCTCCTGAACCTGTCGGTGCTCTGGGAGGATGTGATGATACCCCTCCACTGCCAGCTGGTGCCTGTCGCTCATATGTAGCTGCTCTGATGCCAACTGAGCTCTCTCTATAGCTCCTGATCCACTGATCCCTTAGGACTGCCTGTCTATATGCCTCTCGCCAGTAGGATATCTCCTTCCCGGCATGTATCATGGCTCTCATGATATCCCCATGAGGACATAGGTCCTCAGTCCTCTGTAGCTCATCCAGAAGCATCTCTGACTCCCCAAGTCTCTCCACAGCTGAATCTCTCTCTCCCCACAGCACATCCATCTGTCTGCCCATCCTCTCAATCTGTCTCTCCAGACTTGGAACCCGGTCTACCTCTACCTAGATAACTGCTAGTCGAACTAGCAGTGCGTCAATATCAGGCTCCTCCTCTACAGCATCTCTACGTAAATAGGGATCCTATCCCTCGATGTCCATGTCTGCCTGCTCAGCCTGTGCCTGTATGTCTGGCATCTCCACATCTGGCTCATCCTATCTGTCAACCTGAGCCACATCAACCTGTGCCTGCCCCGGTGCCTGTGCCTGTACTGTAGCAACTGATATCTATACTACAACCACTGGTCTCTGTACCTGCATGACTGGTACCTATAGTGGCGCTCCTGCAGCTGGCTGTGCTGGCGGCTATCTCTATCCCTATCCCCTCTGCCTCACTCCACCTCTCATCCATGGGCCAACTCTCCCTCCATCTCCGCCACCATCTCCAGCACCTCCATCTCCACCTCCATCTCCAGCACCTCCATCTCCTCCTCCATCTCCTCCTCTCCCTCATCCCCTCCTATCTCGACCTCGCTGCCTCCCCTGACATCTGTCTGCTAGATCTCTCTCTGGAGGTCTCGCTGCTAGATCTGTAATTCGTGGCACTGGATGATCTCTCAAAAATTACTCTAAATCCATAGTCATCCCAGGGTCAACCACTATCTATCTCACGGACCATGCTTGGTATGGTGCATCTAAAAACTCCTGCCGCGCAACATCAAATGATGCCATGGGTCCCCAATCCTATCTCTCCTAGTGTTTCCGTGCAAACTCGGTCACTCCCTGGGGCATACCCTGTATTCTGCCAAACTGTCGCAGAACCTGGCTAACTAGCTGTCTCTCAATAATAAAGGGTGTCTGCCCTATCAGCCATCATGCCTCAAAACAAAAACCAAGCTGCCGCTCATCGTCCCATGGCTCGCACCCAAGTTAAGGTCTCAATGTCACTGTGTCTAGTGTGTCAAAAGTGTAGCGCCAAAACTCTAAATGTCCTAGTTTTGCCTGAGACAAAACTAAGGAGTATAAATGAATATAGGGCTGCCCTGCACCCCAGAACTAAATCACTACTAGTCTGGTCACTGCAATGTGCTCCCATGCCCAAACATGGAGCAGTGTCACCCCTGCTGATAGAGATGCACTCCCGTGGTACACCACCTAATGTAAATCATGGTATAAGTGTGCTAATAAACACACACCCCAAGCAAATCGGGTCCCCTCCATCACCCGCTGTAATGTCTGGCCCCACCCAACTGCAAATCCATGTGACCTCCGATCCGAGCATACGAATCCCCCAATAGCGCCTGCTAGAACCACTGGAAGAGGGTCATACATGTCAACCATCTCCTCCCAGCTAATCTCCCCATCCTCTATGTCATCATCTCCAAAGATGGCTCTGCACTCTGTGACTCCGCCGTGTCGATCATACTGCACCAACTCTCTTGTGATGGGCAGCCGAAGGATGCGATATACATCCTCTAGTGTCACTGTCATCTCCTCTATCGGAAGATGGAACATACTCATCTCTGAGTGCCATCTCTAAGCTAAGGCGGTCATCATGCTCAGATTTGCTCAAATCTTAGGCGTGTAAATCACATGGTACAGTCCTAATGCTCCTATCACCAGTCTCTCTGTCTCTGATAATCCTGGTCTCAGGTTCTGTGTGATGAGATATCTCTCCCGTGACATCAAAACATCTATGATATCCTCCTATTCAAGTCAACAACAATCAACCTATCAGATTTTGATAAACTGATCTATCAATCTATCTATCATATCATATCAATTTCAAACATGTTTATCACATGTTTCAATAGATGATTCTATCAATTGTCTATTTCAGACTGGCTAACTAGCGAACATGCTACAATGTTGCCAATCTGGATCAAATCAATCACAATCAACCACCGACAGATCAAATTGGCTTATCGACATCAAGTTTGACCTAATTGACTACCTATTATGACCAACTTCTACCACCTAAACATATGCGCAGCATTGAAACATGCATGCACAACTTTCTTTCACCTTTGTGCAGGTTTTTACCGATGTGCAGTCTTCATCCACATTTGTGCAACATTTCTAGGCATTTGCGCAGTTTTAATGACCATTTGCGCAGCTTTTCCTAACAAATGCGCAACAAGTATCTATGCGCACTTTTATTATATGTTTGCGCAACACTGTTCCTCTTCTAGTATGAATGCACCAATCTCCCTAACGAATGCGTAGAAACTTTGATTTTCTGCGCAAACATCCAAATTTGCTGCGCATTGATGCGCCAAACTTATGCATTCATCCTATGCCTAGAAAAAAATAAAATTCCTACTCTAATATATCATTTGATCTACCCTAAACATGTTCTAAATCTAATCTAACATGCATCAAATCATGGAAATACAGAGCAGGATCGAGTCACCTACCGGTTCACCCGAATCGGGTGGTCGCTGGAAGCGTCTGACTCTCTCGAAGCGGTGATCTGACAAGGGGAATGACATCCTGGTGGCTCTGCTCTTCTCTCTCTCGCGCTCTAATCTCCAAATGACAAGTGTGCACAATGAGCCTATTGTGGACCCCTTGGCCGTATTTATAGCCTATGGACCCGATGTGCTTGGTGTGTGAACCCTATCTCCCATTTTTCTTCTATTCTACCCTGTTTTCATCCATATTTCTACCCGTTCTTTCATGAGATTGATTGGACAACCCCATAAAATAATTTAAAAAAAAAAATCTTTTTACAAAATTCAAATAATCTTTTTTTTCAATCAATCTCTCGAGGGGGCATCCATAGTTTGTTTGAGACATTGTCTGGGGCAGGGGCAAAAATGCTTGATTTTTCTTTGAAATAGTGTGACCAGCACATTATTTCAAAGAGGGCCAAAATGTATACACCTAAAAATGGCTTCATTAATTAAGTAAATATTTTTATTTAATTATTATTGACTTGATAAATTAATTAAATATTTATTATTTAATTAATATTTGTTTCCTCTATTTATTAAGTAAATTATTCAATTTATTTAATAAATTCACTATAGTCTAATTCTATATCCTAATTCTTCTAAATAGTCTATTAAAAGTGATTTAATTAAATACACAATCACCTAAATATGACTAAATCCCCTAGTCCACTTCATCCACCTAGTCACCTGACACATCACCTTGGCTAAGATAAATAATTATTATTAATTATTTATTCATATTTATCCTCACCCACACATGTCCTATTCTTAAGGGCTATGTGGCCTCATAGGACTTGGTCTCATGACCACATGTCCTCTCAACAACCAAGTCAAGAGACCTTCCCTATTCCTAAGGGGCTTCTCAAGCCACCTCTAAGGGTCAAAGGTGACTCATGGGACACTTGTACAAAGAGTCCTCATGAGGAAAAGGTCTCTCCCCCTTTCTCTCTTTGGTCTTTGTGAGACACTTGACATGTGTTTTTCCCTTCCACCTTCTTCTCCTCCATGTCAATGTGAGAGGAACATCATCCCTATTCTTCCTCTCACATTCCAACTACATCCCCCTTTCTCTCAACTCCTTCAACTAAGTCAATTCTAGCCCTAGGATCTTCCACCTTTCATTCTCAACCGTAGGATCGTGCCACCTAGGCCTAGATCCTCCAAAAATCTATAAAAGGAGCCTCATTTGCCCTTTGTGGGCTAATAGAAAATAGGGATTTTTGGAGAACAAGCATTCAAGCATCCAAGCAATCAAGCAAACAAACATTTTCATTATCATCCCCATCATTTGCATTCCATTCATTAGATTTGCATAAGCTATTGTGCATCCATTTCACTCAATTTCCACACTTTGGAAACATCTTGGGAAAAGGGCTTCATTTGGAAATCTGAGAGCTCAACATCTTCAAGAAATCAAGGTTAGGAGGGCAATGGACACAAGTTGCATTTGTAGGTGAAGGTAAAATTGTTATTTTGGCTTCATTGTTTATTGCATTCTTCATTGTAGTTTGCTTATTAGATAGATTTGTTAGCTTCTTTTAGTTAATTCATCATTTAGAATAGTATCCAACTAATTTGCATACACATGCCATACCAGAATTTGTCCAATTTCAAGATCTTCCTCTCCAGTGCTTTCTCATGCAATTTTCTGCTATATGTCCATATCTACCACATGATGTGAAATTAACCCAAGTGTTTTAATCCCGAGTATATGCATTACCTTGTCTTCTCAGTTGATATGTATTGTTTTGTCCTTTTGGTTGCGAGACTCACTTCATGATGCAAGTGCGACACTACTTTTTTGTATTCTTTTGATATGTGTCCATGCATGTTGCAAGTGCAACAATGCTTTTCCATATAGTTTTTCCTTGGTGACATATTCATCTTTGATCTGCACTCATGTGCTTGATGTCCATACTTGTTGCAATTATAAAAATAACCATCAAATTTAGGAGTCATTGTAGGAATACCTTTTTCTTTGCTTCTGCAAACATTTGATGTGTGGCCTAGTTTTCCACAATGATAGCATGAGATCTTTTGGAGGGGAGTTTTGTCCCATGAGTTTTTATCGCTTTCTTTGCTTTATGAGAGATTTATTGCATTGTACATAGGTACCTAAAATGACCTAGTAGTCGAAACCCATTTTGCATTTTGAATTTAAGTGCATTCCCCTAATTTTCGCTTAAGGGGAGGTGTTGGTGTTGGTGTTAGAATTATGGAAAGATGTGTACTGAGAGGGGAGGGGTGAATCAGTACCCTCAAATCTTTTCAATCTAATCCTTGTAAACAATTTACTTCAATAAATGACTTCATAGATTATATTTAACTTACATTCAATAATATAACTGAAATGTAAATACATTAAAAAAATTAATAAACCATACATGAAACTTCAATAGACATGACACTTATATTTTGGTATCACAAAAACCCTTGTTGGAAGGTAAAAATTATGGTGGGGATGGAACCCATAAAGCTTCACTTTTGGAGAAATAAAGTTGTCGGTTAAGGCTTACAAAGATTTGATCACTTCTGGTGATCTTAACCTGTTAGGAGTAACAATAATATTAGTTAGATCTACTCAAGTTAGAGGATTTTAGCAGCACTATACAAGTGTGCACTTGGTAAGGAGATTTTATGAAAGACGGTTAAGTCCACTCTGTTAGGAGATTTTGAATTTGCTATAATTGTTAGAGAGTAACGTTGATATTTGATATGTATTAAATACAAATTAGATTGCTGATATGAAATCCATTAAGTACAATAATGATATCACCTTGTTGTGATGAATATGTCCTTTTGTACAGCTCAGTATCCCTTTATTTGTTCTGATAAATTGAATGCTCTATCAAAATCCTTCCATTCTTAACCCTATTTGATCTTCAAATGTCCTTGAGTGTGGCTACTTCTTGATGATACATTGTTAAGATGACATCTTAACAATAGTTATATCAAATTGATTTGACCTAGTTATGGGTTTACATTATCTTAGAAAACCTAAGATCAACAGTTCATATGATTAACCTAGATCATCATTACATAAGAATCGTCATTCATTAAATGATTACATCTGCAATAAATATTCAACTTAATCCTAGTAAACCATTTTCTTGCTCAGAAAAAAGTTGTTCACCTTGAATTATGCTCCATTTTAAAATTTTATGTGAATTATGGATTACTCAGTAAATGTTGTCTCTCGATTTCAGTATTTACTGGAGCTCAGTAATCCTGTGTACTCGATGACCGTTGTACTCGGTAACCTATGTGCTCGATGACTACTCCGTAGTTATAATTGACTGAATTATCTTGCTTTTTTACCAACTATACAAATGAATAATAATGAAAACTCATGATCCATTTTGGAGTAACATTCTCCCCATTTGGCATTAGTATCAAAAAATTATATGTATGCCAACTATAAAAGTTTGAACTTGAAAATTTACAAAACCAAAAATATGTAAACTCAGTGACTCCCCCTTTGAACATGGCCTCAGTATATATAAGTATGTTTCCCCCTTTTTTGAAAATAATGACAAAGAATATACTTACATCTTGTAAAAATATTAGGATGAGTTTTCTTGAGATTATCCATGAGTTTCTCTCATTCCTCCTTAATATTTTCTAGAGCCAGCTACTCTAAGCTCACTTGTGCATGCATATCAAAAATATTCTTTTTGACTGAAATCTTAGGGGTGGAAATCAATTTCTTTTTCTTTGTCACATGTTTCTGCATCACTTCCAAATGCGGTAGTAACTCGGCCTATAACTCATTTACTTTTTCTCTTATTTGGTCCTCTTCCTTTCTCAACTCTAGTGTTAACCACTGAATGTGCTTAACCTTTGAATAATGCACTTGAAATGCATGTTGCTCAGTTGTAAGACGAGTAGCACTATTTTTAGATCTTCATCTAATTTTCTTATCTTTTCACTAACCTCGATAGTGAAGTGATCTAAAGTGCATAACTATTTCAAAATTGTAATAACTTTATCAATAGTGCTTTCCAAATCTGTTACAGCTTCTCAAAGCTTTACCTTGTTAATTGCCACTTGGGTGATCTTTTCAGTTAACTTATACTAAATCTTTTGTTTGGCTATCTCGTCAATCATCTACTCAACTTCAATAGTTGGGCCATTGATAGTCTCTATGAGCAATGAAATTTTGTCAATGATAGGCGTTGATTCATCAACATTGACATCTAGAGCAACTTGTATTAGGATTTCCTTGACATCCTATAGCACCTTTGTGTTCTTATTTTCTTGTCTCAACTTTTGTTGTGTTGCCTTTCAGGTGCATAGCTCTCCATATTTCCTGAGAGCTTCAAGGTCAAGTGTCCTCGGGTCACATGCAAGTATTTCTATTATTTCATCGAGTGTGACCAGACCCTTACTTCCTCGCTTTCTTTTCTTCTTCTTATCTTACACACTAGATGATAGTGATTGTGCAATAGAAGGTTGAGCCTTGTGCTTGAGATTTTCCTTTGGTGGCTCAGTGGATATTACTTCTTCCTTATTTTGCTTGGTAACTGATTCTGCAATCTGTAGTGTAGGGGCTTGTGACCTTGTGTTGGTAGTGAAAGTATCTACCATTGTCTTTGCTTGTGTATCTTGTACATTTTATTTCACATCAGTGGTCTCAGTGGGTGCTTTAGCTTGTGTAGTTCCTCCACTGTGCTCAGTATTTTGATCAGTTTCCTCACCGTTGTCTTTATTTGTATGTGTTCCTTGCTCAGGTGGAGTGTTCTCATTGTGTCTCAGTATCTATCTCAATAGCTTGTACTAGTATAGGTAGATTACCTAGTACAATTGCTTGGGCTACCTCAATTTCTCCTTCTTCACCAAGGTTCTCAGTATCACTGATAATTATTTCATCTTATTTAAATTCATCATCGAGGTCACCTCCTTTATGTCTTCAATCAATATTTTTTCATCCCCTAGAGTGATTAACATCTCCTGAATTCCTTCCATAACATTGTCAGTAACGGTTAAGAAATCTTCTACATTAGTTTCCTTCTCAAGCTACTGAGTATCCAAGATGTGATTTGTCTCAACCTCAACATTTATAGGCTCCTCTACTTGTATGCTTGGTTGAGGTTCGTCGATGTTAACTACCGATGCAATTGCCTCAGTTTTATCTACTGGACTTAGGAGTTTAGTCCATATATTTCTTATTTCATCATCTACCTCTTGAAATTTTCCTTGAAGAATCTTAAATGCTCTAGCCTTGATAAAATATTTATTTGCATATTGTTTTAAAGCTTCATCAATCTCTGAAATAGAGTAATCTGATCTGACCAAAATGAGTGACCTCTCTCTCATCCTTTTCTTGGTTGTGAGTGCATACGTCCATCTATCATAAACTTTATCATACAGTTCTTTGGGTATGCTGCTAGTGAACTCAACTAGGACTGTTTTGAAAGTAATCATCAAGCTTATTATTGTTTCCTCAAGCTTATCCTACTCATCAATACTCAGATGTGGATATCTATTAAGATTCTATATACCAACTCTTCTAGTGGTCTTAATTATTTCCACTACTTCATCAATAGTCTGATGTCCTGTATTCACTACAACACAGAATTGTTCAGTGTCATCTTATGATTCATTATCATCATTTTCTCTAATTAGTTTCCTTCTCCTCTTTGTTTTAGGGATCTCAGTGGTGGCCTTTGTTTTTCTCTTTTGATATGTATATGTCGATGTAGGACTTGTTATCTTTGCAACACCTTTCTTCAAAGGTGGTGAACTAGCTATTTTTGAAGTCCTGGTTGAAGTATCAACCTATTTACCTTTACCTTTTATGGCCTTAGATGCTCTTCTTGTGCATGTTATTCAGACTTGATGAGCTCTACATCTACGTTCTCACCGACTGTTGCATGTTCTTCAGTTTCCTCTTCAACCGATTTCTCAATGTCTTCATCAATGAAACCAAATTGTTTCTTTAAATTTTTCATCATTTTATCCTTTTTCCTACCCATCTTTTCAACTACAAGTACCATATTCTTGATTTTGGACTTGGCCTCATCATAGGTTCCAAACCTTGTAGCCTTTTTGTCTTTAGGCTTAGAAAGTAAAGCCTTGATTGCTTTTGTAGCTATGCCAGTATCTATCTCATAATCCATGGGTGGTAGCCAAGCTATTCTTGGCTCTAGTGATTTGATCAGGGTGGTTTCATAATCCTCTAGAAAACATATATCATCCTTAAATTTCTCTACCAACTGTGCTGGTATCCTTGTTGTTTTATCCATTCTTTCCTTAAACTTCCCAAAGTAATCTTCCATCACAGGTTCAAAATTCTTATCTAAGTTCTGAATAAATTCACTAATTTGAACAATAATTGGTTGGTTGATATATCATTCTAATTTGAACAATAATTGGTTGATTAATTTTTTAATTTTTTGGTGGGAACTAGACCCTTAATTTTCAGCATTTTTTAGCAACTGAAAAATCATCTTTAAAAATTAAAAAAATGTATCAATTCTCAATAAAATAAATTATTAAAAATGTTAATCATAAAATTCATCCATTTTATCACATTTAATTAGTTTACCTCATCTTCAAATTCCAAACATAAATGTCATTTTTATACTATTGAAGTTGAATAACTTTGATTTTGTTAGCCTTTTCCTTTGTAAAAGGGTGATAGCTTACTGTGCTTTTAACCACAAGGGGAATGTACATGCATTCAAGAGTACTACCTAGAGCTCACTACTCAGTTACATTAAGGAAAGGCTCATTGAATTACCTATTAACTTTGAAAACAATCCAATTTCTGGACAAAATTCCACTAATTTTGAATTGACTAATAACATCTCCAACATGCCAATACAACTCCAATGAAGTACAACAAATATTTCCCTTAATTGAAAATTCCACTCATACCTCTTTACATTGTCATCAATACATCATGCTCGTACACACACTCTTTCACACTTTCAAATGAGTACATTCTTTTATACATTTCACTAGCGTATTTCTACAAGGTCGGCCAAACACCTAATTACAAAATATTAAATCATTATAGTTCAATAAATAATGTGACCCATTGAATGTCAACCAAGACATAGCGATGATCCATAAAAACATCCTCAAACATGCAACATCTCCATAAATCATGCCATGATGTATTGCAACATGTTACACCAACCATGTCAGCCAAGAACATTAGGAAAATTAACGTGCTTCCACAAAATCCTTCAAAAAGCTCACAAAAGTCACCACAATACAACAAAATGAATAGAACACAATCATAAGACATCAAAAAGAAACATTAAATACGTCAACAACATCATCAACACCTCTATCTCAGGATTCATAATCATCTCTGCACTGTTAGCAAGAAGAATCAATCAGTAAACTCTACCACTCCAAAAATATGGCTTGTGATCCTCAAATTGACAAACTAATCATGTCAAGGACACAATTCCAAGTCCTGGACATTCCATAGCCTTTGCGTCTTGAAATATTGTCACATCAATGCACATCGATCCAAATAATGTCATAGTGTCTCTTCTTGAACACTTCTAGGACATCAAAATACCAGTCTTTGATAAATCATCCATAACTGACTGAAAACATACAGTGAACCTCTATAAATTGACATAGATCAAGTAGAAACATTCCTCAACACATCTGTAACTTTTCATCATCAGATCTACAACACAATAGCCTCACTGACCTAATAAATTCACTGATCATTCCTACAACTTCCTTGCAACACTGTCACACCAAAAAAATATGTTGACATCAATGACAACACATCTCTCAAATATGTGATAGAAATCTCTAAAGCACATATTTGCACAATATCCCAACATACTTGTCTTCCACTGAATACATACCTATCTTCCACTATTTTGTAACACTTGAGATATACTTGTCTTCCACTATTCTATAGCTTTAGTAGCACTAACATTCTCAACACACAAACTTACTTCTCCACATATAGCTAACTTCCAGACCATAGTGTTTGAGAAAACACAAACACCTTTGGAACACAATATTTGACATTAATGACAACAAACAACCAAACAAATATTTCCAAAAAACACATGTTTGGGTGTATGCTTTGATAGTCCCTTGAAATTGTGTGCTCCTCCAAATATGTGATTCATTGAACATTGTATTGTCCTTGTGGTTGTAGTTGTGAGAGGGAAAGAACATCAAGTCATGTTAACTATCAAACCCAATAAATTAATATTTATTTTATTAAGCTTGTTTAACTTGTTCAATGTTGACTATGAGTTCTTGATGGTCTTGAGGTTTGTATCAAGTTTTCCTAATGTAAGGTCTTTAGAATGATGATCATTGACCATTCTGAGTCACTCAAGGTTATTTGAAGGTGTGGTAAAGTTTATATAAATATGATTAATTTAGTGAGAAGATAACAACATTGTATGTGACCTAATGACATGAAAAATATTTATTTGTAATGAATAGTAATATACGGAGAACATTTTTAGACAATAACGTAATGCTTCTTTGTTTGCGATATTTTTACCTCAAAAGTTTCATGTTGACATATTATATAAGAACTAAATGCTTGAAAATGAACAAGCGCAATACCTCTAAACATTATGATTCACCTAATGTATTAGTAATACCTCAAATTTGTTCTAATCAAGCAATCTCTAACTAGATATGCACAAATCTATTCATAACCAAAAGTTAATATTAAAACAATTAGACTAGAGTGTATCAAGTGAACTTTGGCATAACTTTCTCTTTCATAAATAATACATTGACATCTATTTCATATGTCTGATTATAAAAATTTCCACCATATTTTAATTTTAAGACTTTAATTTCAATTGTATAAGCAACCACCAACTTTTAAATTCTCAAAATGATCTTTGACAATTATAAAAAAATCATTTTGTAAAACTCACATGACATAAATCATGATAAAAATTCACAAGGAAAAACATATGAAATCATGTGTTATATGTAGTAAAAAAGGGAAGGTGGTAGGAGTATGAAGATAGAAGATAAGTCTAAGTTTTGATAAATCTTGTTGGTCGTAACCCAGAAGGCCTCACAGTCGGGCATGTATGAAGAAATCTGGATGAATCAATAAAGTGCTTGTGTTCCTTATCTCCTTGGTGTTTTTCTATGTGTTGTTTCCATTATGTTTTACTCTACAAGGTGGCTGGATAGTTAGGTGTGCCTTTGGCCCTAGCTTTTCCATGTCCCTCATATCAGGATGATATAATTGAGTGTGAATTTAATTCCTTCAAGTTAGTTTAGTTCTTCTTCAAATGGTACAGGTTACGAATGAATCAAAATGATCCAGGTAGAACTATTATTGAACATGATAATAGATTTACAATGGTTAATACAAGGTTGTTTGAGCCAGCTAGGGATGAGCTCTATGTTCTTCCAAGCTAATTTGAGATGATATTTTACTCGGAGGTTCCACATAAACCAGATTGGCAATTTTTTGTTAGACATGATCCAAGAGGAAGGCCGATAAAGTATAATGTGATGGAAGAAGAAGATACCAAAGAAGAAGAAGATGATGTAGATGATGATCACAATCGATAGTTAGTCGATGATGTTCTTGACAAAAATGTTCATGAAGAAGAAGAAGAAGACAATGATAATGATGATGTTTTTGTTGGTGATGGTGATGGTGATGGTGATGGTGATGGTGATGATGATGACGAAGATGACAATGACGATGATGACGATGACGATGACAACGACGACGACGACGACGACGATGATGATGACGATGACAATGACGACGACGATGTGGATGATAATGATGATGACGATGATGAAGATGATGGTGACGACTACGACAACGATGATGATGATAGTGATGACAATGATGATGATGGGCATGATGATGAGTTAGATGAAGAAGAATATCAATGACAAGAATTAAATGTATGAGGTATTTTTTGAATTCTAATATCATTACATAATTAATTTGTGAAGTACCTTTTAATTTTTTTAATTCATGTTCCACCTCTCTTAATTCATGATGACACATGTGAATCTTATGATGCTCAATTACATATATGATGATACATGTTTGATACTTATGATTCTTATGATACATATGTATTTATTGTTTATCAAATTACAAATGTAATTCTTATGATGCTCAATTATTGGTGTTAATTTTGTGTAAGTTTTAGCTAACATAAGATAATTGAATTACATATGCAGGAACCTGAACCCCCATCACAAGGATCATGCATAGTTTCATGTATCGACAGGTATAAGTCAATACATCATATATAAATAATTTATTTAATATAGTTATCAGCACTTGACACCCCAATCAGAATTATTCAAATTTTAATCTCAATATCAAGTTTAGGGCTAATTTCTTCATAAACATTACCCTAATTTGCAAAATATCTCTCTTATTACCAACTATATCTCTCATTTGATGAAGTAAAAGTACCACCAAATAGGTATTTTTTGAATGTGTCATCATTGAGTGAGGGAAATACAAGAATAGAATAAGAAAGTGAGACATGTAGTAGGTCTAAAATAGGGAGATCAACTAGAGGTCAAATTATTAGAAGAAAAATCAATAAATGCATGAAATTTTTCCTTTCTCAATGGGGCCATTTTCTTATGATGATGAGGCCAAAGGTGACATTGGGATGCCCCTTGAGGTACCAAAATTTACAAAAATAATGGGTACCCAAGGAACTTCCCCCAATAAACACTAATTTTTGTGTTAACGAGAGGATATATTGCATAACACCATCGTCATTACATGGTTTGGGCCTATTTTCCATGGACAACATAAAATTATGTTACAACAAGTGCATTGAAATGATAGATTATGTTGGACCTTGTTACAATTACAAAAATTGGTTGCAGATTGTTCAATATAAAAATTATGTGTAGGTATGCACTTTCAGAAAATTATATACAACTGAAAGATAATGATCAAAGTAAAATAATGGCTATATATATTGATGGAAGGTCAAAAGCAACAGGGAATATTGTAGGTTTTATAAATAGTACGCAACCTAGGTCACCTAATAAGAAACCCAATTACATATTTGAGGTACGTGAGGGAAATTGTGTAGTCGTATGTGCAATAAAATAAATAAGTGCAGCGGAAGAGCTGCCAGTCAATTACAATTTGAATCACATAGATACAAAAAAGGAACATATCATGGGGGTGGTGGGTAATATATACCATTTAAACCAACCTCTGATTAATGACTCCAATATATCATTTTATTATTAAGTTTTTTTGCTAAGTCTATTGGTTTCATTTCACTAACATTTTTATATTTGATCTTTGTCACAGGGCAACATGGATTTTTCACATAGCACGAACAAGGATTTTACTCCTAGCCCTTCTACCGAGTAGGTAAACCTCATTGGAATTGTACAAATTAGATATAAGCAAAATGTTATATTTTTATGTTCTTTTCTTCAGTGTTTTGGAGTAATTCTGATAGTGTTAATAATATTCTTGTCACAAACGGATGTTCGGGGAAAGGAAAAAACACCTACAATACCTAAGGACATCCTAACAGAGCCAAAAATGTTATTGGACAATGCAAGTAAGAAGTAATGAAATCTTTCATTATAACAGAAGTTCAATAATGGTTTATATTTTATGCTCTTTTATGGCATTAACTAAAATGTGTACGTCTTATTTTTATAGAGTTTTTAGCATCCTCATGTACCTGGTGGCCATGATCAAGGTACTACAGGTACTTCAGGTGATGACCATGTTTTATACATTATTACTACTCCTTTGAACTTGTGAACTTTCTTTTTTAATGCTAGAGTTATTACTAATGTATTTATTATGTAGTTGATTCTTTATTAAGATTGATCAACTCATCTTTCCATGGTTGTTTAGTAACAACACCTTGAAACTCCTCCAAATGGATCACTTCCTATACCCAACCAATCAAATCTTCACATTCTAAAGACCTATCAATGGTCAACCACTCTCCTAAGTCCACTAAACTCTCCAAAGTCTTTACCAAAATTGTGATTTCTCCTTTGTGTCCTCACCAAATTGAATCAAACCAACTGCATATCAACCTAAAACACAATATAAAATCTCACCATGAAGAAACAAAGCTCCTTCCAATCCAAATGCAACTCGAATGATATAGATAAAAATGACAGTTATTATAGGTTGCAGAGAATACCAACCATGGGATCAAAGGTTCCAACAGATATGATAGGTTCCTAAATCCTATCTAGGAGGGACACTCAACACCATGGAAAACAAAACATCCTTCCAAGATCCATCAACACATACTCACAACAACTCATCATTGATCACACATTGATTGATTACATCTAATACCCTTAACACCTTGTGACTTCCCTCTCTAATTGTGTGATAGCATCATCCAGTCATTCTCCCCAAACACTTAATATCCACTACTAAGGTTTTCACTATTCCTAAACAACCTTTTCATCATTTTCCTATTACTATCCCACTCCCTTGGGAAATGCACATAGGCTTGTTGACTGATCCAACCACTAACTCTTGAGGTTCCAACCCTCACACAAAATTAATAACTTTTCCCATACAATTCCCAATTCCTAACTCCTTTCCACAATTTCTAAGAACAATACTAACATACCTTGCTGTCCACTATGACAACCACATTTACTTTTGCACACAATCATCAATCTGACCCTTCCTTGAACCCAAAACCTCTTTCTTGAGTACTTGGACATCGTCTAGACCTCCAATTTCCTTCATTACTACACACATAACAAATATGAACCCTTGTATGGACAAATCCATTCAAACTACTCATTTCTTTGTATTATTGTCTCAGATACAATTAGAGTCAACCTTTATTGTGTCCAAGCATGTGCTAACAAATGCATGGTTTTCTACAAAGATAAAGAGTTATAATACACATTGTTCCCCATCATTATACCAACTTTGGGGCTTGGATCCACATGAAGGAACAAACTACTACATTTTATAATGCTCATTGGAAACTCTAAGGGTTTCAAATAGTCTACAACAAAGTTGGGATATCTCCCTTGTTATAGAATGAAATAAAATAAATAAAAGGTAGAATAAAGTGCATTCAGACCTTCATCAATCCCAAAAGGTGGATCATGAATTAGTTGTTATTTCCACCATGAAAAATTGATGAAATTAGACTATTATAAATGATAGAACATGCAAAAATGTAGAAAACTTAACTTCATTGATAGAAAAAAAATTGTTATACTTGACTTGTAACTACTCCCAAACCTGACTGCCATGTCTATACTTGTTGACATGCTTACTAGTCCGAGTTTGGAAATGAAATAAACTATCAGAATGTTGTCAAGTTGAAAACTATATATCAGTTAACTTCTTATTACATGTTTTTTCTATGATTCATCACCCTAAACACATAGACTCCATCAAAGAACCAACAAACTATATACTAGTCTCCATAGGCCTTATTGCTAGTTTGGAACACATTACACTATAATGCCCTTTTATGAGCATGTTCTATATTTCACATTCCATCAATCTCATAAAATCCATGGAAAATCCCTTTCTCCAATTTGTGGAAAAAGTATTACTCCTTCATGCTCTTACTGTCAAACCCTCTTCCTAATCCTTTGAAGACCTTGAACACATTGTAGAATCTTCCTCCCACACTTCTCACTTGCTTCATGACATTCTTCTTTCACCATGATGTGGAAAAAGCCCTATCTGAATGCTTCCAAGATTAAAATGTAGGGAATTCAATGAACTAACATATTCAATCAGTGAGGCTTTAAGGGATAACATGAAACAAGTGAAAACCCTACCATTCTATTTAGTACAGTCTGTACTCTTAGAAATTGAAAAGTTACTATTGTTTAATGTATTATTGCTCCTACACCATATTGCTAATATATTTAATGTATTATTCTTTAGGTCTTGTCAATGAACCTATGCAAATGTCACTCGTATTGCTGACTGTAATGTCATCACCATGCAACATGTAAACATCGTCTACTGCACATTAAATTGGTAGATCCCTCTTTTTATCTCTTTTGTTTTGTGTTTATTTCCCTATAAGTTTTCTTTCTTAGGGGAATTTCATAGTGGATTTATTTTCTGCAGAAGGAGATGCATGTGGGGATAAACCAAATGCAGATACTGGTGAAAATACACCATTTCCTAGATCTTCTCATGTTGCTAGTACATGAATGTTGCCTACCACATTGGTGGTGAACATTGAAGAAATGATTCCCTTAAAGATATAGAAGGTTCTAGGTACTTCAAAATTATTTTTATATATACTCTAATTATAATTTACTTATTGATCACTCATTTTTTACTAATGATCCCATGATTTTTTTACAGGAAATGATGGTTTTTATAAACATCTTAATGACCTTTCATTGGAGATATTTGGGCCCACTATACGTAAAAGCTAGAACATCATATGTGAACTAACCGTAATCCACTATTTTGATTTCATATAATTTCTAGAGTAGTTTTCCTTTGATCCATTTCTTGAGATATATTAAAGGTAGCTTCAGTTCATTTCTAAATCTAATAGGTTTTTGTGTGATTAAAAGTTGGAATGACCAAGAAAAAGGGTTAAAATATGAACTCAAAAACTGTATGGTTGGGTTCTTTGGAGCTAACACATTTAACAAAACCAAGCTCCTTGGGAAAGTTGAAACATATATAAAGTATGTGAGGGACCAATATAGGACACTTTTAGAGAATAACGTAAAGTATGCACATCCCCCCATGATTCCAGAGGAGTGGAAGGACCTCATTTTGGATGAGAATGAGAGAATTGAAAGGAAAAAAATAAATACACTAGCAGATGCCAGAAGAAGGTATTTGATACTATTACGAATATAATTAAGTACTAATTACTCTTTATATTTGTATAATATAACATATTTCAAACTTTTACTTTTCATAGACTAAGTGACACATCAAAGGAAACCAAGGCAAAAAAAGAAAAGCATGGGCAACACAAGCTCAGATCTGGTGGTTATATGAAACTTTCCGCATGAATTGTAAGTATCAGTAAATGAAATAGCGCATCAACATATTTGTAAATTACAATCATTTTTTATATGAAATAATACAAGTAAAATTGATGATACTAAGAAAAAATGTAGGGCTCTGAGTTCAATAGAGCGCCCATAGAAGAGGGCAAGAGATTTGCCTACCAGAAATGCTATACAACCATTACTGAATGACTACGAGAGTTTAGGGGGAAAACTTGAGATTTTGGTGCATCCGTCACACGGGTAAATAAACTAACTGGAAATTATTTCAAATTGAATACTTTACCAATAATCTATTTGATGTTAAGTTCCAACATAAAGTGACTATATTTGTTTTAAGCAAGAAATGATAATAATGCGCATGACATTGGAATGCAACCTATTAATCTTGGAACACAACATGCACATGATGAATGTCCAGATGTGCATCTCAGTAGTGCAGGTATTCATTTTTGATTAATTTTTTTAATGTAATTATTAATATAATTAAACATCTTAAATTTTAATTGGTGTAGTAATTAATGTAACCTTTTTTGTTAATATTTTAGAGCATGGAGTCTCTGGTGACCAAGTGGAGCATGACCTAGGTACAAAACATTAGGAACATGTTATTGCCCCATTAGGTAAAGATGACCATTGTTATTCCTTTAAACAAGTTTAATTATAATTGGTTTATTGATTAATGTAACCTTTCGTATTTCAACTCCAGAGGGTGTTCAACATGCTGAGCTTGAGGCAAGACAAAATGACATAAAAGATGATGTGGCCCCATTAGGTAAAGAGCACCACAGTTATGTTCTTTAAATTAATGAAATACTTTTAATAATTTAATAAAAATATATTTTGAATTTAACCTATTTATTTGTTTTTGCAAAGGACTCCCCATTGCATCATCGTCCTCATCCTTAGTATATGACTAGGCATACATTGAGATCACAAGCAGAGTGCAAAACAACTGAAGAGGGGGGGGTGTGCGTGAATTTTGTACCTGATCTGTAGACACAACACTTTAGTAAAACATTAGAGGTTAGCAAAAATCAAAATCGTGTAATGAATTGAAAGCTAAACTAACCAGGTGATTTACTGCCTTCTAATAGGTGCGAGTATGATGTTCTCAGATTGTTATCAAGATCAGTGACCTTGACAACACCTAAATGAAAGATTTTAATGCAAAAGATGGATATGAAATGTATGCAATTAATCTATTTTTTTTGGATTTTCTATGCAATTATGATGAAAAAATGATATGAAACTATTCTATATGAAAACTTGATATGATATGCTAATCTAGAAATGAAATTCTAATATGATATGCTAAAATATGAATGATTTCACAAAGTTGTTTGATTTGCAAAAGAATCTTTGATTCTTCAGACACCAATTCGCCAGCATAAGTTTGCACAATTATGAGATGATTTGAAATGAGCTGAAGCCTTAATTTATAGAAATCCAGGGCTTTGGAGGTGCATGGGAAAAAAACCATAAATCACTCAAATAACTCAGGTTGATTTTTGAGTTATTTTTAAATAAAGGATAATTTAACTTACAAAAACATGCAAAAGCAGAGTTCAACTCAAAATAGAGTTTAGCTTTAATTGATAATTGATAGTTGTTTGCTTTTCTTGATTGTGCATGTTTTATTTATGAATTAATTTAATAATAAAGTGATTTATTTCCAACTTAATTGATTTTGAAAAATAAAACAATTGATTTATGGGTTAATCAATTATTTTTTAAACTTTTATTCAAAAATAATATTATTAAAGATTGACAACTTGCTTTAATTAATTAAATAAGAATTTAATCAATTATTCATAGGATTTTGGATTTATTGTCAAAATCAAATAATACAATTTAGGAATAAATAGAATTAAATTCAATTAAATAATTAAGTGGCCAAATTAAATCTGATTAATTAAATATTGAGAATATTCAATTAATCAAACTTTAGGATAAATAGGATTTATTGCCAAATAATTATTAAATTAAAGATAATTATGATAAATAGGAATATTACTAAGAATATTCATCAATGCAGATTTTAAGATAATCAATTAGAATTCGATGATGTTCAGATGTGCCTTAGTTTAGGACTTTGATGTCAATTTCATTTGATGTGTCGATATAGGAGGTTAATGAACCTATAGCCCATTTTTGGGGTATTACATTTTGCCCCTCTTTAAATCATTTTGCGAAGCGCAGTGGTTAAAAGATAGTCTGTGTTTGATAGAGATATGAAACTGATGTTTGAAATTGATAATTGATATGAGACAGAAGCTGATTGAAAGATTTGATATGAAGATAATGTTAGCTTGTGGTGACTAATCAGGAAAGTACTATCCAGGAAAGTACTGTACACTTTTTTCGGTTATTTGGGCCGACTACTTATAACTCATTCTAACCCTAAAGCGGGAAAATATTGTATAATATGGCTTAGGGTTAGGGATTTTTTCGATGTATGATTTTAGTACTTGCGGCAGAGTTGGGCTGTAAGGGATTATGGATTGTAATCAGGTTGTAATCACTGGATAATAATAATATTGGACTTGCTGTTGGTGGACGTAGCCCAGGGATTGGGTGAACCACGTTAAATCTGTGTGCCATTGTGTTCTATTCTGTGTGGTTTATTATTTTCTGATATTAGTTATATTTGCACATAATTGTTATTTCTGCCTTGTTAATCCTAACAAGTGGTATCAGAGCCAGGTTATTTCATTCGTTCTTTCATCTATTCTCTGAAGCAGGTCTCACGAGTTAGTGGGAGAGTCTCTCGGTTAAGTGGGAGAAATGGCAGAAGAGGGTAGGCTGAAGGTTGATAAGTTTAATGGGCAGAACTTCCAGTTATGGAAGATGCAAATGGAGGATTATCTCTATCAGAAGGATCTATGGCGGCCATTAGAGGGAGTAGCCAAGAAAGAGCAATCAATGTCTCAGGAGGATTGGGATATTTTGGATAGGAAGGCACTAGGGAGTATTCGTCTATGCCTGGCACAATCGGTGGCATTCAATATTACTGAAGCAAAGACAGCTAAAGATCTGATGGAAACCCTAGCGAAGTTGTATGAAAAGCCTTCAGCTTCAAACAAGGTATTTCTTATGAAGCGTTTATTTAATATGAAAATGGTAGAAGGTGGATCAGTTACTGATCATTTGAATGAGTTTAATACAGTTACAAGTCAATTAACCTCAGTTAAAATTACTTTTGATGAAGAGGTTAGGGCTCTCTTGATTTTGTGTTCTTTGCCAGAAAGCTGGAATGGCTTGGTAATGGCTGTTAGTAATTCTATTTCTGGTTCTAATACCCTAAAGTATGATGATGTTATTGGTGTTATATTGAGTGAGGAAATTCATAAGAAAAGCTCAGGGGCATCCACATCGGGTAGTGTATTGAACACAGAAAGCAGAGGCAGAACAAGAGATAGAGGAAACAACTCTGGAAATCGTGGGAAATCAAGAGGAAAATCAAAGGGAAAGAGGTCTGAATCTAAAGGGCCAAATGATTGCTGGTACTGTGGAAAACCAGGTCATAAGAAGAAAGATTGTTGGTCTCGGAAGAAAGATCAAGGAGACAAAAATGATGGAAACAAGGAGGCAAATGTGGTAAGTAACAAATCTGAGGAGGATGCTTTGCTCTTGTCCTTAGAAAGTATTGATGATTCATGGGTTTTAGATTTTTGGGCTTCATTTCATGTTACACCCCATAGAAGTTATTTTGTTGATTATGTCCAAGGGGATTTTGGGCTAGTTTATTTGGGAGATAATGAACCCTGTCAGATTGTTGGAAAGGGAAAAATTAAGATTAAGTTGTAGAATGGGAATCATTGGCTACTACAAGAGGTAAGACATGTTCCAAGGCTGAGTAGGAATTTAATTTCAGCAGTGCAACTGGGTGATGAGGGTTGCACAATTACTTTTAATGATAAAAATTGGAAGGTTTCAAAAGGTTCCTTAGTAGTAGAAAAAGGTGTGAAAGTAGGCACCTTATATCTTTGTACAGGTCATACTGTTCCTTCTACTTTAATTGTTTCAGAAGATAATGAATGCTCAGGAACAGTGGCTGCAGTTGAGCAGGAAGAACATCAAACTGTTGCTGTAGATTTTGACACAGCACTGTGGCACAATAGACTCGGGCACATGAGTGAAAAAGGTATGAAATTACTTCATTCAAAGAAAGTTTTACCTGGTCTGAAATGTGTCAATATGGATTTCTGTGAAAGTTGTGTTTATGGAAAACAAAAGAGAGTTAGTTTTGTGAAGAGTGGGAAGGAAAAGAAAAATGAGAGATTAGAGCTTGTGCATACAGATGTATGGGGACCAGCTCAGGTATCTTCCCTTGGTGGCTCTCTGTATTATGTTACATTTATAGATGATGCAACAAGAAAAGTATGGATTTATTTCCTTAGACAGAAATCTGATGTATTTCAAACTTTTAAGAAATGGAAATGCTTGGTTGAGACTGAGACTGGTAAAAAGTTAAAATGTCTCAGATCTGATAATGGTGGTGAGTATTGTAGCACAGAATTTGAAGAATATTGTTTCTCTAATGGTATTCGTAGGTAGAAAATTGTACCAAGGACTCCACAAGAAAATGGAGTGGCTGAACGCATGAACAGGACAATAATGGAGCGTGCAAGGAGTATGAGGTTGCATGCTAGGCTGCCCAAAAATATGTGGGCAGAGGCAGTGAACACTGCTATTTATTTAATCAATAGAGGCCCCTCTACTCCTTTGGACTGTGGTATTCCAGAGGAAGCATGGAGTGGTAAGAAGGTGAGTTATTCTTTTCTCAAAACCTTTGGTTGTGAAGCTTTTGCACTTATAGATTCTGAAAATAGAACCAAGCTGGAAGCTAAGTCAAAGAAATGTGTATTTGTTGGGTATGGCATTGATGAATTTGGTTATAGGCTTTGGGATTTTGAAAATGATAAAATTGTAAGAAGCAGGGATGTCATATTCAATGAGAAAGTATTGTACAAAGATCTGTTGCTGCAGCATGAGAAGAAAGAAAATGACTATGTAGTACTGGATGATACTCCACAAGTTCATGTTCCAGTAGTTCCTTATGCTCCGCAACAACAGCAACAACAAATACCACACACCCCAGTGAGTGTTAGACGGTCAACAAGGCTAAGTAGACCTCCAGAAAGATTTTCTCCATCTTTGTATTCTATTCTGTTAACAGATGCTGGTGAACCTAAATGTTATAATGAAGCTGTGCAGGTGGATACAAAGCTTCAGTGGGAGTCTGCAATGACAGATGAAATGGACTCTTTGCTGAAAAATCAGACATGGGATTTATGTAAGTTACCTGCAGGTAAAAGGGCTTTACAGAATAAATGGGTTTACAGGATCAAAGAAGAGGATGGAGGTACGAAAAGATTTAAAGCTAGATTAGTTGTAAAAGGATTTGCACAGAAACATGGTATTGATTTTGATGAGATATTTTCTCCAGTTGTTAAAATGACTTCTATTCGTACTGTTTTAAGTATTGTGGCTACTGAAGATTTGCATTTAGAGCAGCTTGATGTTAAAATAGCCTTTCTTCATGGTGAGTTGGATGAAGAAATATATATGGTTCAGCCACAAGGATTTGAGGTCAAGGGTAAGGAGAATTTGGTGTGCAGATTGCAGAAAAGTTTATATGGCTTGAAGCAAGCACCTCGGCAATGGTATATTAAATTTGACACTTTTATGAATGGGCATGGATATAGTCGGTGTCATTCTGACCATTGTGTTTATTTTAAGAGGTTGGATGATGACAGCTACATTATTTTATGTTTATATGTTGATGATATGCTTGTAGCTGGGTCTAACATGGATCACATTAAGGGGTTGAAACAACAGTTAGCAAAATCTTTTGCTATGAAGGATTTGGGGGCAGCAAAACAAATCCTTGGTATGAAAATTTGTAGAGATAGAAAAAATAGGAAATTGTCTCTATCTCAGGCTGATTATATTGAGAAGGTGTTGCAACGTTTCTGTATGGAAAATGCCAAAGCTGTCAGCACACCTTTGCCTGGTCATTTGAAATTGACTAAGGATATGTGTCCCAAGACACCAGAAGAAGAGACTAAAATGTCTAAGGTACCTTATGCTTCAGCTGTAGGGAGCTTAATGTATGCTATGGTATGTACTAGGCCAGATATTGCACACGCAGTGGGAGTCTTTAGCCGTTATATGAGTAACCCTGGTATTGAGCATTGGAATGCAGTCAAATGGATTCTCAGATATTTGAGAGGCACATCCAGTAAGTGTTTACACTTTGGGGGTTCTACTACTACTGTACAAGGCTATGTTGACTCAGATTTGGCAGGAGATATAGATAGCAGGCGGAGTACTACAGGTTATATATTTACTGTTGGTGGGATAGCAGTGAGTTGGATTTCTCGACTACAAAAGGTGGTTGCTTTATCCACTACAGAGGCAGAGTATGTTGCTGCTACAGAGGCAGCCAAGGAGATGATATGGCTTCAATTCTTCATGGAAGAATTGGGACATCCACAAAAGGATAATTTTCTACATACAGATAGCCAAAGTGCCATTCATCTTGCAAAGAATTCTGCTTTGCACTCAAAGACAAAACACATACAGTTGCGGTACCATTTCATTCGATCAGTTTTGGATGATGGACAGTTAAGGCTGGAAAAGATTCATACTGATGATAATCCAGCAGATATGTTTACCAAGGTAGTAACAAGGGAGAAGTTGAACTCATGTTCAGCTTCAGTTGGTCTTTTAGACTGAACAAAATAAAGGAACAACTGAGTCCAAGGTGGTTCAATCCAGTGGGAGCCTCATGTGGGTAGCGGTATTGCTACAGGATCAGTCTCCAAGTGGGAGGTTTTTTAGTATAGTGTGGATACTGATCAGTCACCAAGTGGGAGATTGTTAGCTTGTGGTGACTAATCAGGAAAGTACTATCCAGGAAAGTACTGTACACTTTTTTCAGTTATTTGGGCCGACTACTTATAACTCATTCTAACCCTAAAGCGGGAAAATATTGTATAATATGGCTTAGGGTTAGGGATTTTTTCGATGTATGATTTTAGTACTTGCGGCAGAGTTGGGCTGTAAGGGATTACGGATTGTAATCAGGTTGTAATCACTGGATAATAATAATATTGGACTTGCTGTTGGTGGACGTAGCCCAGGGATTGGGTGAACCACGTTAAATCTGTGTGCCATTGTGTTCTATTCTGTGTGGTTTATTATTTTCTGATATTAGTTATATTTGCACATAATTGTTATTTCTGCCTTGTTAATCCTAACAGATAATAGGTCCTGAATGACCAAAGATAATGTTAACTATAACAGCGATGAACCAATGAAACAAAAGCATCAAAATGCCTTATTCCAAACCTTATGATTGCGAAGAAGTGAGTGACCGATTCCAAACTTGATTGTCCTTAGAAGAATCACATAGGTATCACATCTGAACCCTTTAGTTACCAAAGAACTAAGGAAATAACACTAATGAACCAATGGTTATGAAAAGTTGATACAGTTTACAAGATTAGGAGAATATCAGATTGATATGGATCTCGATGAATCTGATATGCCCCAAGCGATGATTGATTTGCCCCAAGCGACGAGGTCTTTTTGATGAATCAGTAACTACACGTGGTTGTTGCCTTGATTACTGAGGAAAGATATGATTCCAATAAAGATATGATTTTAGATTTAGATTACAGACTTTGAATGATGTGTAATACCATGCCCCCTTCAGGATTAAAATTGAAATTTGACAAGAAAAGTCAGTGTTAAATAGTTCAGAAGCATGTTAATTGATTTGAGAAGTTGTTATACACGTTTGAAAATGCATTCTGCATCGTGTGGAGGTCTAGAAGACCAAGTTTGACTAGGTTAAACCATGAGTTGACCATAGGTGACCAAGTTGAAATTTTGATAGTTTGATGGAAGATAATCAGTTAAGTTGAATACTGAATTTCTGTGATGATTGAAGGTCGATTATGCAAGCAGTTAATAATATGAATGATCTCAAATTTTGATTTTGATCCCGAAAAAGGATTCTACTTGCTGCTTCATTGGAGGAACCTTCATGTGAGATTCAGCTTTTGTTAGATTTGAAGATGTGATTTGAAGAATCGTTTAAGCATTGAAGTTCATTGAGCCATTGTGAGATCATGCAACATGCAAAATGCAAAGAAACATTCAATAAGAAATGCAACCTAAGACCTAGGACTTAGTCACTGATCATGTGTTGATTTGTTATCATCATTGAACTTTTAGGTAACTGGATAAATCAATACAATGCCCACTAATTATGAAACCATAGACATATGAATATCGATTTGTATGCGCAAGAATCAATACAACACCCACTAGTAGACAACCATGGATATATGAATATTGATTTTGTTTTCAGAATGTCAGATTTGATATAAGCACCAAGACATAAATGCCAGGATGACCTGAATATCATGTCCATTTTGATATAACAATTTGTATAAGCATCAAAACATAAACATTGTCATGACCAGAATACACCTTGCGTTACAAACACATCAAACAATCAAGAGATCATTCAAAATCCAATGTGAATTACTCGTAGTGACCCTTTATCGTTCACATCCTTAGGTAAGATCGCATTTCACAATAGGAGAAAGAACTCACTCAAAAAAGACAATAGTTAGATCAAACTTCCTTGAATTTTCTAGGTATCAATAGTCGAGGTACGCATGGCCATCAAATTTGAGATAGAGGCTCTTACAGTTGGACACCATTTCAATCCATAATTTCTAAAGTTGTTAGATTTTCACATACCAACAGAAGACAAAGAAAATATTATGCCCCCAGTCATCACTCTCTAAATCTTGTAAAGGACATCATCGAAGAGCTCGAAGGGACACAATATGCAAAAAATCTCAATGTGAATCAGTAAGTATACAATGAGATAAAAGCATGTAAAAAGCATAGATTATTTTCAGTTTAATGTTTGATTGCATTGTTGCAGATGCAAAATCCTTTTTGGAGATGAGACTAACTGACTAACTCAAATGAAGCTTCAAAGGACTTTGACTGGATATCACATGTCTAAGATACATTGGAGACCATAGGATATGACATTGATTGCCCCCAAGTTTTAAGCATTGATAGGATACAGATGCTTGAGCTGAGTGGTGTACAGACCGACTTATTGAAACTAACGCAAAACTAAAAACTGAGAAAGACCAAGATTGCGTTGATAGATGGAGTGTGTTGAAACAAGTAGTGCCCATTTGCTGGGTTTTCACCATCTTGATAGAGATTTTATTTTTGCTACCAAGGCGCCTGTTTCCAGGTTTTCACCAAGGCACTTTTTATTTTTCTCATTTTTTTGTATTTTTCATTTTTTCAATTTTTTTTGTACTTTTGATATTTTTAATTTTTTTGTACTTTTGATATTTTTCACTTTTTTTGTGAATCATCAAGGCACCTATTGCTAGGTTTTCACCAAGATGTTCATTTTTTTCAAGACTTTTTCAGATTTTTAAGATTTTTTCAGGACATTTTGCCATAGACTGAATGCTTTAGGCATAGAATTTCTTTAGATGGAGAACGTTGACTGGTTCTCAGAGCTATTCTCCTTTAGTCATTGAGAGTTGATAGGCACCAGAGCCAAAAGTAGCAGTGATAACAAAGGGACCCAGCCAGTTGGGTTCGAACTTCCCCTTGCATTCTCGATGTGATTGATTTTTAAGATTTTCTCTCAAGACTAGATCACCAACCTGAAATTTTTTGTGTCTGACTTTCTTGTTGCAGCCTCTAGACATTCTCTTCTGATATACTCTGAGATGATCATACGCTTCTTGTCTGTGCTCATCTAGTAGTTCAAGTTCTTGCAACCTAGACACTCTGTAGTCATCATCAGTTACTAGACCATGCATTCTGATTCTTAGTGATGGGATTTCAACTTCAATAGGTAGTACCACTTTAGATCTATAAACTAAAGAAAAAGGTGTAGCCCCAGTGGACATTCTGATACTTGTTCTGATACTAGTTTTGATACTTTTTCTGATACTGGTTCTAATACTAGTTCTGATACTGTTCTAATACTGGTTATGATACTTGTTCTGATACTTGTTCTGATACTTTGCATACTTGATAGCATCTTTTTCCATTGCAAACTCCCAAGCAAGATCATATCCTGCAGTCCCAATGTCTAGCAAGGTGGAGAACAAGAGGGATTGGCAAGCTAGTGGAAGAGATGGAAGATAAGAGAATGAAGGAGAATGAAGGGAAGAAGACAAGACCATGCATTCTGATTCTTAGTGATGAGATTTCAACCTTAATAGGTAGTACCACTTTAAACCTATAAACTAAAGCGAAAGGTGTAGCCCCAGTGGGCATTCTGATAATTGTTCTGATACTGGTTTTGATACTTGTTCTGATACTGGTTCTAATACTGGTTCTGATACTGTTCTGATACTGGTTCTGATACTTGTTTTGATACTTTTCATACTTGATAGCATCTTTTTCCATTGCAAACTCCCAAGCAAGATCATATCGTGTAGTCCCAATGTCTAGCAAGGTGGAGAACAAGAGGGATTGGCAAGCTGGTGGAAGAGATGGAAGACAAGAGAATGAAGGATAATGAAGGGAAGAAATCCCCAAGGGAAAACCCCTCAAGAATACCCAAGCTAGGGAAAAATTATCATGTAAAGCGCATTGGGACAAGCAATGAAAGGCTAGCATAGGATAAGTCACAAAAGTGTAATGTCAAAGAAGGAAAGGATGTAGTCCAAAGGAGTAGACATGTCAAGAGGTTTCAAAGCATCGTGTTTCACTCTTTCTTTTTTAGATCAAGACCAGAGGGGAAAATGATAGCGAAAGGCTAGAATGAATGGAGGAAAATGGATATGAAGGCTAAACATGGAAGGAATGAAAGCAAGATCATTGTAAAATAGCTCACAAGATAGCCAAATGTTCGTGTATAGATCAACATTGTCAAGATCAAAGAGAGAAGATGGAATGGATGAAATATGTAGAAGAACTACGCATGATGCCTGATTGCCAGGTTTTCATCACGGTACTTATCTAAGGCACCACAAGGGAGTGGTTTTCACCATAGGATGAATTTATTTCTCTTTACTTTTGCTACCAAGACTCTTGTTTCTAAGTTTTCACCAAGGCATATTTTCAAATTTTTTTTTTCATTTCTTTTTTTGAATTTTTAGAAGAAGGAAAGCTTTTTAGATAATGCTCCTTGAAAGGATAAACCATGATATGCCAAGGATTCAAAATGATATGCTCAAAGATGCTGATAGGGAAAGGAATATGGAAGAGAAAAATGGAGGATAGGGTTTTATATAAAGTGAGTGAAGTTGGAAGATAGGAGGAATAGGAAAATGAGGAAAAATGATAGAAGGTAGAAGGATAATGAATGGAAGGATCGTGAAAGGGTAGATGGAAAGGAAGGAAAGATCAACATCAACACACACTTTTAAGGGTGGTGAGAGGATGAAGAAAATGTGAATGAAGAAATACGTGAAGGAATATGGTGATTGGATAGCAGAAGTTGTGGTTTAGGTGCATGGAATGGAAGAATATTTTTGGAAGAAGATGAAGTGGAAGCCTTTGGAAGCTTAAATGTCAACTTCACTTGTTGTTCAACACCAGACTCTTTCAAGAGGAATTTTGGAATCCATATAGCCATAGGCTTTTCATTTCATTTTGATGATTTAGAGAGAATATCTTTAATTATGGATTTTGGAACCCATACTTGTAGTTTTTTCTTAGATATCTCTTTTGACTTTATGCCTCCATGTTGATTAGAGGAGACATGGTGATCTTATTTTTTTGATGGATTCTTGTATTGCTTCTTTTTCTTGTATTGAACATTCAAGTTACTTCCAAAAGGCTTGGGACTTGTGGAAGAAGGAGGATATGACTGGTTTAGATGGGTGGGTGGATGAAAAGGATTCAAGGGTATGCATCTATGTTGATCTTGAGGAAAGATAAGAGATGGAGGTATGTAAGGACCCAAGATGGATGGCGAATTAGGAGAGTTAGGAGGGGAAAGTGAAGGGACATAAGGACCCAAGATGGAAGGCAGACATGAAACCCTTAGTATTGGTTGAGGTCCAAGGATGGAAGTGGAAAATGCAAAAGGATAATCAATAAGTTCATCATCATCTATGTGACAACCAATGACATCAACATCTTTAGAGTGAGCATTAGGATTTTTAATAGAATCGTGAACATCTTGAATAGGAGCAACTTCTTTGATAGGATTGTTTAAAGCTTGCAAAGACTTAGGAAGAGTAGAAAGTGGAAGAAAACATGGAGTGGTAGAATAAGAAGATGGAAGACTTTGATCTTGACAAAGATCTTTGGATAGCATAAGCACATAATTTTTCTCTTGATTTTCAATAGGCTTAACATTGGAAGTAACAACACCATTTTTACCAACCTTAATGGAAGTATCATCTTTGGAAAGTGGAAGTGGGGTAATGTTATTTTGATTGTTAATAAGCTCAACGGTGTCGGTAGTAGCTTGATCTTACTTAGGAGAAGACTTAAGACATGGTGGAATGTATGAAAAAGGGTGTGCAAGATCAAAAGAACCCTGAAGCGGATAAGAGACATTATGAAAAGGATTGGATGACATGGAGGGTTCTTGATCTTGATCTTTCTTTATGTTTTTTTCTTTTTCATTTTTAGAGTCCTCTTGACATGGAGCCACTTCTAAGGACAAGGAAGCATGTTGGGATTGTATGGAAGACTTTGGAAGAGATGGTGAAGGACTAGTTGAAGTAGGCATTATGGCATATAAAGGCTCAGGCTCTTTAGTTTTAGCATTATTGAAAGTATTTTCAGCCAAGTGAAGGTTAGCTTGAGTTTCTTTGAGAGGTAGCCCTTGAGGATAACTATAGGGAACCACATGAAAAGTATTAGGACCTTTGGTGGATGAAGGACTTGTGAAAGATTTGATAGGCTTGGAAGCTTTAGGAAATATATGGGTATTGGAGGAAGTAGGGGATGGAAAGGAACCATCACAAGACAAAGGTTCAACATTAACATGATCTTGCTTGAGAGTGTAATCTTTAATTTCAGCATGAGAGTTCTTAAAGGAGAGATCCTTGTAGTATGCACGTTTATAATCAGCACGGTACATTTTATATTTCTCAATAAAAGTAGATGTATCATCTAGATATTGTTCAAAAAAGTCATCAAAGTCTCTTTCAAAATCAGAATCATATGGATCACCATCACGATCTATCCAATGTGATGGCCCATTTGTAGTAAGCAGGAACACATGACGAGGAGGATTCTTAGGAACAGAGGTGTCATAGGTATCATTACATTGTCTATCATCATAGTCATCATAGTCTTCAAAGATGGGCATGTCACTCTTTGTGGAAGAGGTATCATAAGGGTTATCACATTGCTCAAATTTTATTTGGGGGCATGGTGACATGTACAAGTCTTTATCAAATGGAAAGGGCATAGAACTTCCATGGAGAACTCTTTAGGTTCCTTTTCTTTCTCAAGTTTGTTAAGTTTGACTTGCATAGCGTGTATCTGTTTCATCATAGCTCTGATTAAATTTTTTTTCTCATGTGTATTGATTCTTTGAGACATGTTAGGAGTTTTAGGACTCCTTGGAATAGACTGATGTAGAGTTTGTTGGGTACCTTCGTGAGTTGATGAAGGAGGAATATAACCAGTTTTTAATTGAAGGTTGCCAGCACCGTCCTCTTCGTAAAGACTAGAATCACGGAGTTGCTCAAAAGTTGGACCTATGTGGGTCAAAGGTAAAGTATGAGATATTTCCCCAAATTTCTTGTGAGAGGAAGCTCTAGTTTCCACCATTAACCTTGGGTGAAGCAAAAGAATAAGATGAAGACAAATGAAGAATAAGTGGAATCAAGATGATCAGATGACGCAACCTTGTCAAGGTTTGATTGATTGAAGATTCGATTAGACGTGGGTGAAGGATACTGTGCCCTAGATGTATGGGTAGGTTCCCAAAAGATAGCGGATAAGATATCACAATACTTAGTCATTTTGATGATTGATTGAAGATTGATAGTTATGACAAGGTTTTGAAACAAGATGATAAAGACTCAAATCGATTAAACAAAAGACTGGATCGGATTCAAAAGACCACTTTGGGATAATGATTGGATTCTCAATAGCTACTACTCTGTTCCTAACACAGTGATTTGTTCGATAGATTTTGGAAATAAGCTGAAAAAGCTAAGTATCTGGCATGATAGTTGCAAAACTCGCACGACAGTTGCTAGCAAGATTTGACTTTTTGAATTTGACTGGCAGAAAGACTCATACGACACTGGGTTCTTTACCATACGACAGATGGGCAGTAATGAAATGACACTTGATAGAAACTCGTATGACTTTCTGACCTCCTGAGATGACTTTTGACTCTAGAAAAGAATTTTACTTCATATTTTGCAAATTTTGAGTTTTCACATTCGGATTGTTTGCAAATTTTTAAGTCCAAATTTGAGGATTGTAACAGATTTGTCTATTTTCAATAACTAGATAGATAAAAAAGTACGCAAAATAGCAAGCAAGTGATTTCAAGCATGTCTGAAAATAATGAACAAGGGAAAAAGCAACCTTGCGCATGAACAATCAAGTGACTTATTCATTCTAATCCTTAGAAGTGCTAATTGTGTATGTTCCAAAAATGTTTTGCAATAACACACATATACCCTAGAAAAAAAAAATTTGGCCTCACTAGGGTTTTTAGTAATGGTTTGACTCTGCAGCTTTTATGATCCAAAGGGGTGAACACCAATCCTGGCGCACCAAGGTTTTGACACAGTCTGATAATTTAATCAATCAGGAGGTTCTAGGGAGATCTGACAACCTAATAATGAACCACACCTGTGAAGATTTCTTCCACAAGGACATTTATATAGAGGCTGTCACTACCACGATGAAAATGGCTATTACCACTTGAGGTTCTGTCAACATGGTTGACCCAATTAAGGGAATTTCCACTATGGTTAACCTCTCTAAAGGTGACTCACAAGATATACCACATGGAGACTGGTTCCAGATTCAAGGATTTGGGTTTCTGGTACTATCAAAAAAGGAAGTAGAGCATAATCCCCTAGCCTTTCCACTTTTAACCCAAACAAAGTAGACAGATTAATCTGACATGCTAAGACCAAGATTATCTCACAAAGATCTATGATGTCAACCCCTTAGGATCTATCAACCTCTCTAGAGAGAGAATGCCTCGATCAAAAGTTGAAGACACACGGATCTAGTAGAACATGAGACTCCCTCAGTATCCTCCCCACCTACAAGGGATCCTTTGTTGAGAAGAGTTTCGCTAGAAACCCACTTTCTCAAGATCCAAAAATAGTGTTCATGGGGTCTAATTACTATGTGTAACAAAGATGCTGAAAGCAAACTATGTTCATTTTTATAGCCCAAATGAAGTTTGTGATAGGAAAGCAATAAAAGTCACTCAAGCTAAACACATGAGATATTCATTTTAGATCTAAAATCAAAGTCTTATCAGCTAAGAAGATTACCTAAATTCCTCGCAATGTGCTTAGAAGATTTTTACCTATTTTTAGCAATTCTTGACCATTTGTCTTCTATCTTTTGTACCCACAAGACGTACCTGCACTTGCACCTGCAACCCACTGTTATGAAAAAATTACCTATTCTTGTACATGAAACCCAATGTTATAAAAATTCATCAAAAAATAAACACAAATTTTCAACTCCACGTGGTAGAAAATTAGGTTAGTCAAAGATAATATGTCATTTGATAATCGAGAAACCTATTGTCATAAAAAATCAGATTCTAACCAGTCTGCACTAAATCAACAATAACTTTTGTAAATCAAAATGAAATTAATCCAAACTAATGGAAAATGAAAGCTAACTCAAATAAATTTCCAGAAATATAAATTTTAGATCTATATCATGTCATACGTGCATGTACCAATAAAAATATCAGTCGGATTTCATAAAATCAGGTTCCGACTAGTCTTCACTAAAATGATCATAAATTTTGCAAATAAAAAAGAAATTAATCCAAACCAATGGAAAATGAAAACTAACTCAAATACCTTTCTAGAAATATAAATTTCGGATCTATATCATATCATATGTGCATGTACCAATAAAAACATCAGTTGGATTTCATAAAATCAGGTTCAGACCAGTCTTCACTAAAATGATCATAACTTTTGCAAATCAAAACAAAATTAATCCAAACCAATGAAAAATGAAAGCTAACTCAAATACCTTTCCAAAAATATAAATTTAAATTTTTTATCATGTCATATGTGCATGTACCAATAAAAATATCAGTCAGATGTCTGAAAAAATAGCCCAGAAATTTATCACAAAACTCACAAAAATTAACCTTGTGGTCTTGGGTTCGAGAAAAATGATAGAAATTTGATAGAATAGAATGGAAACCCATTTCAGGGCCCTACGATGGGAGCTAGAAATGTGTGTGTGAATTTTGTACTTGATCTATAGACACAACACTTCAGTAAAACATTAGAGGTTAGCAAAAATTGAAATCGTGTAATGAATTGAAAGCTAAACTAACCAAGTGATTTATTGCCTTCTAATAGGTGCGAGTATGATGTTCTCAGATTGTTATCAAGATCAGTGACCTTGACGACACCTAAGTGAAGGATTTTAATGCAAAAGATGGATATGGAATGTATGCAATTAATCTATTTTTTTTGGATTTTCTATGCAATTATGATGAAAAAATGATATGAAACTATTCTATATGAAAACTTGATATGATATGCTAATCTAGAAATGAAATTCTAATATGATATGCTAAAATATGAATGATCTCACAAAGTTGTTTGATTTGCAAAAGAAGCTTTGATTCTTTAGACACCAATTCGCCAGCATAAGTTTGCACAATTATGAGATGATTTGAGATGAGTTGAAGCCTTAATTTATAGAAACCTAGGGCTTTGGAGGTGCATGGGAAAAAAAACCATAAATCACTCAAATAACTCAGGTTGATTTTTGAGTTATTTTTAAATAAAAGATAATTTAACTCACAAAAACATGCAAAAGTAGAGTCCAACTCAAAATAGAGTTTAGCTTTAATTGATAATTGATAGTTGTCTACTTTTCTTGATTGTGCATGTTTTATTTATGAATTAATTTAATAATAAAGTGATTTATTTCCAACTTAACTGATTTTGAAAAATAAAACAATTGATTTATGGGTTAATCAATTATTTTTTAAACTTTTATTCAAAAACAATATTATTAAAGATTGACAACTTGCTTTAATTAATTAAATAAGAATTTAATCAATTATTCATAGGATTTTGGATTTATTGTCAAAATTAAATAATACAATTTAGGAATAAATAGAATTAAATTCAATTAAATAATTAAGTGGCCAAATTAAATCTGATTAATTAAATATTAAGAATATTCAATTAATCAAACTTTAGGATAAATAGGATTTATCGCCAAATAATTATTAAATTAAAGATAATTATGATAAATAGGAATATTACTAGGAATATTCCCCGATGTAGATTTTAAGATAATCAATTAGAATTCGATGATGTTCAGATGTGCCTTAGGTTAGGACTTTGATGTCGATTTCGTTCGATGTGTCGATATAGGAGGTTAATGAACCTATAGCCCATTTTTGGGGTATTACAGGAGGAAATCATGAAGAAAATGATGCTCCACGTAGTCTTTACATAGCTTAAAAAAAAACCAAAAAGAAATGATTGTAATCTACCTTATTTGATAATGACTAAATTTTATGTGTTAATGAATGTATTCATGTGCTAATGAATGTTCATGAATGATATGTGTTAATGAATATTGATGAATGTTGCATGTTGATGAATTTTTATGAATGTTACGTGTTAGTGAATGTCATGTGATAATGAATGAATGTTATATTTTATTAATGGATAAAAGAATGGATGGATGTTAGATGTTAATGAGTAATTTAGAGTGGTGTATGGGGAGGGGGCAAGATGAGCTTCCACCTTCAGGTGGTTGGCCCAGTTAAGTAGAGAATATTAAACTATTCTGAAAACAAAGTGAAGCTCAATAAGATAAAATACTTTTTTCAATAATGAAATTAGTCATTCCAATAATTGAACACTTATTATCAGTAGGGATCAATGGACCAGTAGCCTAATGCCTCATGATGGCACCTTGGTACAAAGTGATAGTGGATCAACAACCTAATGCCTCCTTAAGATTCCAGTGAACTAAGATATCATTTTTTCCTATGTTGTATTAATATGTGTGTCATATAGTAGTTGATTAGTTGGGTTCTTACTACTCCCTACCAACCCTTTCATATCATTGAGCTACATGCCATTATTGTGTTCTCTCATCTCTCTCTCTTACCTATATAAGTAGAGTTCTTGTACATTGTATCTCATCTCAATGCATTTATCTTTCTAATGATTTATTTATCATTCTGTGAAGGTTTATAGGATGTTCTCTTGAGAGTTTGATCACTTCAACATGGTATCAGAGCGTACTTGTGTTGTATCCTTCCACATTTGAGGGTTTTCACTAGTTTGTTGAGGTCCTAAATTTTATATTGGAAATATTTACTTTATTTCATTTGGTACATCATCAATTTCAGATTTTTTTTGGGCTATACTTTGGTTGCATTGGTACACCTTAGCTTGGTTATCCTGTACCACTATTAGGCAAACTATATAAATTCTATAGGCTATGGTATACATGTGCATTGAGCCTATCCACGATCTACATAGAGAGTTTTTTATTTCCTTTGAAAGTTTACCATTTTTTGCAGCCCATTTGTTTTCCTTGGTATCCATGGGATCCTTCTTTTCTAGTGGTATGTGGGAACAATTTATTTCATTGAAAACTTCTTTCACTCAATCAATAGTTTATTCACTAGTCAATTTATTTATTGGAGGTATATTTAATTTTGATCAACAAAGGCATGTATTGATCATCTATTTGAACATTATTTGGTGCCCCATATTCAATCCCCTCAGGTCATGATATTTGATTTGTGCTTAATATTTGATATTTTCTTGGTAAGTTGGCACACAGTTTCTTACTTCTCATATTTCCCTTATTTGATGATGTGTTAGTAGGTTATTTGAATATTGTGTTAAGAAAGTTTAATGTTTAGTGTTGTGTGATGATGATAATCACCTTCATGAAATTAAGATCTAATAGCAACAATTGAAAGTAAATACAATCCAAATCTAATTAAAATTGAAACTAAGATCTATAGCATCTCATGGCTCTCTAGAAAGAGGTGGTAAGTGAAGCTCTTAGCTCAAATCTCCACTAGTGACACTTCTAAAATGAGAATGTATGCTGCTATGCTTCTACAATGCTTCTACAATGATAGTTCTAGCTCAAATTGACAAGATATAATGCAAATTACTCTAAATTGCTCTTAGAATGCTCTCAATTGCCTATAGTAACAATGCTTTGCAAATAAATTTCTAAGATATTAATTGCTCTCAAAATGCTTCATATTTATAATAAATTCTCAAGGGTAGGGGGTGGAGTGAAGTAATCATGATTTACCTTAGGTTGAGTCAAATACTTTGCTTTGTTCATAAAAGGGGGGACAATTTAAAGGTTTGTCTCAAAGCTTTAGATAAAAGGACAAGATTGAGTGGTTGAGATTGAAACTTTCAAATGAGTGATTGAGATTTATCCTTTTTGAGTGATTTGTGTCTTTTTATCCTCAATTTTTATTGGTTGCTCAACTTTGTTGAAAGAATTTAAGAATTATTAAATTCAATTAATTAATTAAATTTAGCCATGTAAAGGTAATGGGTTCATTTTGATTTTTGATTTAAACAACTATACAATTAATTGATTAAAATCAATTATGTAGTGTTTTTCACCCCTTTAAGTTTTGATTTAATTATTTAACATCCTTATTTGATTTTTCCTTTTCTTTAATTGATTTTGTCCAAATTTATTTAATTATGTCCATTTTAATTGATTTGATCCCTTTTTGATTGAATTAGTCCATTTTGATGATTTTGAGTCATTTTATTAATTTTTGCAATTTAAAAGCACTTTGTCCATTTTTGTGTGTCTACAAATGCCCCTCTTTGAATTGATGTGAGAAGAACATTGATTCAAAGATTCTTTTGAGTCCTAATTGCTGATTATGTCCTAATTGTTGATTCACTGATATGCTTCTGATATTGATTGATTGCTACCTCTGATATGATATTGATATGATTGCTACCTCTGATGATACAAATTTTTTTTGATGCCCCACTGATTCCATGATATTTGATTTCAACTTCAATTTGATACCTTGATGCCCCCTCAGAAATTAAAACATATTAATTTTTTGATTTGAAGGATTTGATGATGTTTGATTCATTGAATATGTTTTCATTTCTGAAAAACTTGATGATATGGTATGTGTTAAAGGATGCCCCAGTTAGTTTGATATGTCAATATATAGGTCTATGCCAATTTTCACCTCCAAAATTAGGTCAAAATAGCTTAAATAGGTTGAAAAACCTTGTTTTTACTATTCATTTTTACTTTTATCTTTGGTGATTTTTCTTTGATCCTGCGATGAATTTCGAGATGGTTGTCCCTATTCGAGAGCATCGATTCGAGAGGTGTCAGAGATATGCGAGGCCACATGAGTATGGACCTCCTGTAAGTTATTTTGAACCTCATGTTTGCATTTATTGCAATTTCTTATTTCATCATTGCATTTAATTTGCAAAATCACACCTAGGAATATTTTACTATCGCTTAGACCCTTTAACTGTCACATCTGTGCTTTTCTTTCACGCTTCCATGTAATTGAATGCCGCTTACAAAAATTTTATCCTTGCCTAGGAATAGGATACTCATGCCTACAACTAGGTCAAAATGCCCCTTTTCATATATGCTATCGCGTAGGAAACCCTAGTGATTTTACTGTCGCCTAGGCCACCTTTTGTTGTCGCCTCACATGATTCACTATCGCGTAGCATGAAAACGATCGCCTAACACCCGAATAATTTTGCTTCACATCTTTGTGCTATCACTTAGGAGGAATGTCACCTGGGCTAATTTAAATCACGCCTACAGACTTTTGAAAAAAAAATTGTACTTTTTTCACACTTGTACTTGATTGTGTCTGATGATAAATTTGACGACTTCCAATGCTCGAGTTGAATGATTAGATTAGGTCTATTGATTTCAACAACACAAATGGATTAGGATATCAGGATAGTGTTACCAATGAATGTGATGTGTCAATCCACTTAGGATATGATATTTGATAAGATAAATCAATCAGTGTGAAAACTGATATGATTTGATACTGTTGCTTCATTCTCAGGACATAGAGAAATGAACAATTGGTACTTGGTGTGATTTCTTGATACTTTTGATAGAATTGTTTGACTTGAGATAATTCCTTGATATGGTATACTAATATGATTCCTTTTCTTTTCCAATAGGCAAACTTTCCTACTTTATACATCCAGACAGTGGTTTCTTGGGTCATTGATTTGGGCCAGACTCTTACAGATGTGGAGTTCCGCGTGATTGAGTTGTGTGGTTTGAGTTTTCTCATTGATCTTCCACAGTTCCAGTTGAACCATGGTTTACTAACTGCAGTGGTGGAGCGATGGCACTTCGACCACAACACCTCTCATTTTCCTTATGGAGAGATGACGATCATGCCTATGGACATGTATCGATTACTACATATCCCATGTAGCAGGGAGGTAGTGTATTATGATTCCATCTATGATTCTACTATCTGCCGATGAGTGTTCGGGGACAATTCTATTGATGATGGTGATACGATCACTTGGCCTTAGTTTACTTCTTTTCCTACCTTGCCAGCAGTACTTGGTGCATTGATTGGTGATTTACTTCATCCTGACCGGCGAGGTCATGGTTTTTACGTTGGATGGGGTAGGATATTGGAGGATTTTCTTGCTCATCCTCGATGTTTTGATTGGGGTTCACACATCCTAAGATAACTATATCATGATTTTCATGAGGTGGTCTATCGAGCGAGTGCATCTTTGTTAGCTGGTGTAGTGGTTCTTCAGTTGTGGATATGGGAGCATCTTCCCATCACTGGGCCCATTTCTGACAGGGTTCGACCTTAGGGTTTTCCCTATGCTTTTCTATACATTGGGATGGTTATACAACATCATTTGGGTCATTTGAATTTCTGGTGACAATAGATAGATGATCTAGATTAGGTTTTATGGAGACCATACAAGGGTTGTGAGCTATGGAGGGAGGATGATGATGAGTTACCATATATGTTTGCCCCTCACTGGATGATTGGTTGCACTACTACCACTATTGAGCACTTCTGCTTTGGCAGAGTTTCAAGACTGTATGATTGGACACAAGATATGCCATAGGGTACAACATTATATGCTCGAGTATAGGCTAAGAGATCTATGTGGGGTCCTCTTATTGATTATCAGTTTGCTTTAGATCAGATTGCCGGTATGGCTTATTATAGATGGGAGATGCTTTCTAGTGTAGCTGATGCAGGGATGTCTCATGAGTTTTTTGATTGGTGGGCTCATAACAAGTTTACTCAATTTACTGATCCAACAAAGCCTATCCCAGGTCGGGGAGATGGATGTGGTGGTGGTGGTGGTGGTAGACGGAGGAGATGAGGAGGGTAGAGAGATCTTCCTATTATTGTTGATAGAGGATGGGTGAGAGATGGTCATGTGAGAGATAGAGATCATGCTAGAGGTCATGATGATGCATGTGATAGACAACCTAGAGCAGATAGATAGTAGAGAGCTCATAGACATCAGAGACAGGAGAGGTAGGATCATGTTGATGCTACTAGGTAGATTCCCAATGGATTGGATCCTTTGGTTCAATTGCAGAGGGTAGCCTTGGCTCAACAGGATGATGATGCAACACAACAGGATTAGGTTCCAGCACAACAGGTGCCTATATAGGATCAATAGCCACAAGATCATGGATAGTGTTCATAGGATGTTCCTACTATAGGTGTTGTAGTATGAGAGGTTCAATCTCTTAGGATAGATATGTCCACCATTGTTGGGCATTTAGATCAGGTTCTCGCCTTGATGCAGTAGTTTATGTCAGCTGTGGTGCAGAGACAGAGTGGAGTGAGCACTTCTCAGGCTCCTCCCCCACCAGATGGTAGAGTTCTAGATGGATCGGATCCTACAAGATCTTGATTTATTTGATGATAGATTCACTCATGGTTGATGTACTTGTATCACATGCCATGTTTTTTGATTGATTGGACCATTTGATGTACCCCTTTGTATGACATTGTATCTTGATATACTGAGTTGATGGATCATTGATGAACACTTTTTTGATGACGTATGATGATATACTCCTTGGTTCTCCTTGATGAGTTGTTTATGAGATTATCTTTTATGCAGCTATATGATGTGTTATGCGTTTACTTTGATTTATGCTATGGATGTAGTTATCTTACTTTATGATATAGATAAATGATGCAATGATGTATAGATTTATGACATGGTTTCCTCTTTTCTCAATGTATGGATGCAAAATGTTTTATGGAAATGTCCCTTTTGTTTTTGAATTTTGTGAATGTATGCAATGCAATTTTATCCTTAACTACATGTATGAAAATGATGTATGGATGTTTTTCTCTTTTTTCTAGTATATGGATAATGTCTAATGATTAATGTTATGCATCAATGCAAAAGATAATCTCATTTTCTTGTAGTTTGATTGATCTAATGAGTAAGACATTTGATGGAATCCCTCATTTCTTTAGTGTTTTGACTAACCAAGGTTATTGATGTACGCCCTTTTCCCTTGGAATATTAACCACAAACAAATGCAATTAATCTAACATGATAATGTAATGCAATTAATCTAACATGATAATGCAATGCAACCTAAGTGTCACTAGCTTTTAACAAAGAAATGCCATGGAGATAAATTTTCATCATTGAGCATTTTGGGACCAAAAAGATAGTACAATCATCATTGACCACATCATGATGATATGAATACCACTTTTTATTGCCTTTTAGTGACCTCCTTTTTGAACCAAGTACAACCCTCACTAGTTGGATGACCAAACTATGGGAGTCTGAATAGTGGTGTCAATAGATTCAATGTTGCAAGTGGATTTTTGGTATTAAGATATAGAAGATCTAAATAGCCAAGGGATTCATTTGCATAAACAAGAAAAGGTCAGTCCGTCCTCTTATGAGATAGTCCTTGATGGTTCTTTAATGACCATGTCATTAGACAAACTCTCATAAGTTGATGAATCTTCCTCAAAACAATCATTCAAAGGCAATAAAATATCACGTCTTTCTCATGACTAATCTAGTCAAAACATCATCGAATAGCTCAAAAGATATGATAAAAGTCAAATTCCTAAAGATTTATCAAAAAGAAAATTTCTAGTGTTTTGCAATGTTTCCTGATTTTCAAAAAGTATTTCCAAGCCTTCTGATCTTTAAGGTGTTTTGTCAATTTTTAATCCTGAATTATAAAGTCAATGAAGGCTCAAGGATCATGTTGTAGGATCAAATACTTAGGCTTTTTGAACAATGATATCCATCAAAGGTTCAATAACTTTCCACTCTTCTAAAACTCTAATAAATCTCTCTTTGACATGACTGATTGTAGCACTTATTGAATCCATTTGGTACCAAATTTCTAATCCTCCTCTGCCCCCAAGTGATAAATGTGATTGGTCAACAAACTTAGGGTTGATAGGCAATGCAACAATGTGACTAAATGACTTTATTATGACTATGTACAAATGACATATGCAATGGTGGTTGTACAAATGGGATGGTGGAAATGCAATATGGACATATGTGACTAGGAAAGACAAACTTAAGGGAACAAAAGGTGCTTGTTTACCAAGTTTTCACCTTCTGGATCTTTTTATTTTGTTTCTACCAAGGCACCTATTGCTAGGTTTTCACCAAGGCACTTTTTCTTTTTTTGTATTTTTCTTTTTTTTCAAATTTTTTATTTTTATTTTTATTTTTTTCAATTTTTTTGTATTTTTCAAGATCTCTTTGACTCTATGCAATAAATATGATGCTCCTCATCTGATACTCTTTATACTCTTTCACCTCCCTCATGTGTAGAAACTTTTGAGATGAATGTTGTTGATGGGTTCTTGGAGTTCCTCTCCTTCACAATCTGATAACTTATAGGTTCCCATGCCAAATGAAGACACTATGATGAATGGGCCAACCCAATTAGCCTACTATTTTCCTTTCTTCTCTCTTTCCACCTGATTCTTTGGGTTCTCTCACAACACTAAGTCTCCTACTTGAAAGACTCTCAGTTTGATATGTTTATTATAGTTTCTTGAGATTCTATTTTGGTACACTTTCAGGTGCTCATAAGCTTGTGTTTGATGTTCTTCAAGTAACTCCAATTGTTGAAGTCTAGTGACTCTATAGTCCTCATCTATGATCAATCCTTGTAATGACACTCGTAGAGATGAGATTTCTACCTCTAATGGTAGAACTACTTCGGCCCCATAGACTAATGAGAATGGCATGGCTCCCATAGGTGTGTGAATGCTCGTTCTATAGGCCCATAATGCTAGATTAATTTGCACATGCCAATCCCTTCTTGATTTATTGACCGACCTCTTCAAGATTTTCAAGATATTCTTATTCGTGGCTTCAGCTTGCCCATTTTTCCTGAGGGTAATAGATTGATGAGGAGTGGTGAGTGATATGAAATGTAGCACAAAGTTCATCCACGTCCTTGTTTTAAAACTATTTTCCATTATCTTTTATTATGGCATGAGGAATGCCATATTTGCAAATGATGTGGTTCAAGATGAACATGGAAATTTGCTTACCCATGGCCGTGATCAAAGGAACTACTTTGACCCACTTAGTGAAATATTCTATTGCTGTTATGATATATTTGTGACCATTTGAAGAAGGTGGGTATATGATGCCAATTAAATCAAACCCCCATTGATAGAAAGGCCAAGGTGTAACAAATGGGTGTAATTCCTATGCCAGTGCATGTATCATGTCACCATGATATTGACATTTTCTACATATCCTGACAAAGTGGCAAGCATCTTTTTCTAATGTCTTCCAGAAATACCCTAAGTGAAGGATTTTCTTAGCTAGATTTAACCCGCTTGAGTGTGACTCGCAAATGCCTTCGTGAACTTCATGCAAAGCTAATCTAGACTCTTTCTCCTCTAGACACCTAAGTAATGTCCCGTCAAGACCCTTACGATACAATGTTTCTGAGAGGATTTGGTCTAAAGGTAGCATTTGGTCTTTGAGATATGTATATAAAGGGCCATACCAAGGGGAGTCATGTCCATGTAATAGGGAAACAATTTGGGTTTTAGGAAGGTTGAATGCTGGTTTCACCAACTCTTCCACCAAGAACTTGTAGTTCTTATTTTGATTAGGTTTTTGTAACAAGGAAGCCAAGGTGGCCATGTCATCAGCTACTTTGTTTTTCTCTCTAGGGATCTTCTCAAAAGTGATCAAGGTAAAGTACTTCTTCCATCCATCAATCATGGTCTTATATGGCATCAAATTTTCATCTTTAGTGTTATATTCATTGTTGACTTGATTGATGATGAGTTGAGAATCTCCATAAATTTGTAGCTCCGTGATGTTCCACTCTAAAGCCATTTTGATGCCTATGACTAGTGCCTCATATTCTGCTATATTATTTGTGCATGGAAACAAGCACTTTTAGGACTTAGGAATGGTGTAACCTTGAGGAGTGACCAATAGTATGCCGGCCCCAAAACCTCCTTGAGTATAGGAGCCATCAAAGTATAACTTCCACACTTTTGCTTCTATGTTTATAATAGTTGAATCCAAAAATTCCACTTGAATAGTTTGTGTAGAAGTCATGGGGTTTTCAGCTAAGTGATCTAGTATCACTTGCCCTTTTATTGCCTTTCTATCGACATGCTCAATGTTGAATTCACTCAATATCATAACCCACTTGGCTATCCTACCCGTTAAGGCAGTTTTGCTTAACAAATACTTAAGAGGGTCAATTTTGGCAATTAGCTTGACCTTATGCATTAACATATAATGTCTCAACTTTTGAGATGAAAACACCACTGCTAGGCAAGCCCTTTCCATGAATGTATAGTTAAGTTCCTATTTGATCAATGTCCTACTCAAATAGTAGATAGCTCTTTCCTTTCCTTGTTCATCCTCTTGCACCAAAAGCACTCCTAGGGATCTTTCGGTAGCTGATATGTATAGAAGCAATGCTTTGCCCTTGATTGGTGACATGAGAATAGGTGGATTTATCAAATAGGTCTTCAATAATGTGAAAGCTTGATGACATTCCTCATCCCACATGAATATAGTATCCTTATGTAGAAACCTGGTGAAGGAATGACATTTTTCAGCCAATTGAGAAATAAACCTTCTTATGGATTGTATTTTTCCTTGTAAGGATCTCATTTGGTATCTCCATGTCCATTATGGCTTTTACTTTCTTTGGGTCCACTTCAATTCCTTTAGCAGAAACTATATAGCCTAATAACTTATCGGATTGGACACCAAAGGTACATTTCTTTGGGTTTAACCTAACTTTGAATTGCTCCAATCGAATGAATATCTTTTTCAAAATTTGGAGGTGTTCTTCTCTTTTGTGAGATTTTTCCAATATATCATCCACATAATCCTCTAAAAATGTATGCATCATGTCATGGAAGATAGTTGTCATGGCCCTTTGATATGTGGCTCTGGCATTTTTAAGGCCGAAGGGCATGAAATTCCAACAAAAAGTGCCCCAAGGGTAGGTAAAGGCAGTCTTCTGGTCTTAAGGTACAATTTTGATCTGATTATACCCACTAAAACCATCCATTAGGGAGTACATGGAATGACCCACTGCCAAGTCAACTATTGCATCAATTCTCAGAAGTGGGAAGTCATCCTTAGGACAAGCAAGATTGAGTTCTCAAAAATCTATGCATACTCGAATGGATTTATCATGTTTTATTATTGGCACAATGTTAGATATCCATTTAGCATAAGCTATTGCCCTTATGAATCCCAACTTCAACAATTTTCTAATTCCACCTTGACTAAAAGAGCTATGTGTGGGTGCATCTTCCTCAACTTTTGCTTAATGGGCTTAACCCCTAGTCTAACATTTAGATGATGCATTATAAAGTCAGGATCTAATCCAGGCATGTCGGCATATGACCATGCAAAGTTTACTTGTTGTTCTTGGAAAAACTTGATGAAGTCCTCTCTTTCTAGAGGTGTAAGAGATGCTGCCAAGTGTATAAACTTTGGATCTACTTCCATCCTAATGTTAACCTTTTCTATCAGTTCTATGAGTATAGGTGACCTTTCTTCCTCATGCTTTGGTAGAGTATCCAATCTCTCTTCCTTTGATGCCACAATTGGGTTTTCACTTAAGGAAACATCTTTTATCTTTTATTTTTTGGGTTCTAATGTTGCCACATAATGGTTTTCAGCACTAGAACTTTTCTTTTTCTTATTTTTTTTCATTTTTTGCTTTTGACTAAGAGATTGAACCCCTGTTTCTTCTATCATGTTTAGTTCGAATCCATTGGTGAAAGAGGGCTCAACCGCATTAAGGTATTGGTTTGCTGCTTGGTAATTTAGGAAGTAAAGCAAGTCACTTGGCTTAGTTTGGTCCCAATCAATAAGATGTGGATTTATTAAGGATAAGGTTTCATTAGGAAAGTTTTCATCAATTTGGTTTATGGACATGACTTCATTTGAGGGTTCATACATTGTATCATTTAGATCTATGACATGCGCTTCCTCAAGATGGTCCATGGAAGAAGGGTCGAAATCCCCTTCACTTGAGTCCTCATCGACTTCTATGGGAAATAGCATGGGAAAAACCATAAGTAGATTAAAACTAACATTTGAATCTCCCTCCTCTGAAGGCATCCAAAATATATCTATCCATGGTGGATTAGTAGCTGCTTGTCCTATGTTAAGACCTTGTATATTAGGCTCTTCATTGACATGAGTTTCTTTCCTTGGGATCTTTGCATACGTGTGTATTGTGACTACTTCTTTGTCTTGACATGATTCATCAGATAGGGTGTCCCACTCATAATCCTAGGAGTCATCACTATCTCCATTAGATTCTAAGGCATTTACTTGGGGATAGAAATCTTGCATTGGGCTGGAGCTTTCACCTTTGTATTGGTAGCCTACTTCGGATCTTTCTTGTTTTTTCCCTCCAAGTAGGTTCAATGGGTTCTAGTAGACCTCTATTCCTTTGGCCTAAGGGTCCTCTTCCCTTGTATCCCATCTTCTGCATTATCTCAAACCCTTTCCCATATTTCTCGGTTTGTATATTAACATGCTGGATTCTTTCCATGGGAGTGTTTGAGGTATCCTCTTCATCATGATAAATCCATTGAAGGACTTCATCTTCTTCCTTGTCGAATGCTTCTTTGTCACTTTCTCTTACAAAGTAAGAGTTTTACTTATGAGGCAAGTGTTCTTTTGATGGTTTGCTATGTTTTCTTGGAGATATGGGCATGTCGAATAGGGAAACGGAGTATTCCCCTACTCCTTTGGAACTAATTTTGCATTGTTTGTCAAATGCATCCATTATCTCATCCATTTTCTTGTAATTTTCCTTTTTAGCTTTATCTTTTTCTTCTCTAGAGGGTTTGTAGGGCACTATCTCTAATTTAGGTGCTTGATTTGAATCCTCCTTTGTAATTGGACCCTTGTAGCTCATCTTTTCCTTTCCCTTAGTTGATGTCATTGAGCTAGCTTTAGGACAGTTTTGAGTAGCATTTAATGTTATGATAGGATCATCCATTTTGGTATCTTCAATGGTGACTCTTTGAAGATTCCTTCCTAGTTATGTGGGATAAATAGCTCATGAAGGGGTATGAGTGCATTACAATATTGGAATGGGTTTGAGTCCCCTCCAACCATGATTTCTTCGCCCATGTATGAAAATTTGATGCATTGGTGGTACGTGGATGGGACTGCTTGCATCTCATGGATCCATGGTCTCCCCAACAAAATATTATAAGTTAACTTCATGTCCAATACTTGGCAATTGGTGTCCTTCTTGACAGGTCCCACTTGAATGGGCAATACGATCATGCCTTTAGAAGCCCTTTCAACTTCATCATAAGCCTTAATGGTGATTTTTTTTGTAGGGTCAATGCAAGACTCAGACAACCCTAAGGATTTAACAAGACTTAATGTAGAAATGTTAAGGCCAGCTCCTCCATTAATGAGAGCTCTTTTAACTCTATGGCATTCAATCAAAACCTCTATATGCAATGGTAAGTTTTGAGGATGAGTGATAGACATGTCATCTTGGTTAGAGAATGACAAGCAATGAGGTGCTACGAGAAGACCTACCATGTTTTGGAACTTCCACTCTTCTAAGTTAGTAGGAACATTTGTCTCTATTAGAGCCTTTTCTAAAATTTCCTTATGATTAGGGGATAGCTTCAATAGCTCCAAGATAGATATTTGCGCTGGAGTTCTTTGCAACTAATCTACCAAGCTATAAGGTTTTGCTACTGTAGAAGATTGTTTGATCACAATGTTGGACTACGGAGTGCTAATAACTTTGGGAGAAACCCCTTGTAAGGTAATCTTCAAAGTCCACCCTCTTTTAATAACATTTGATGTCTCTTTTTGGGGCTGTTCCTTGATTATTATAGCATTCACAATGTTATCATAAGGTGGTGCAAAGTTAATGTTATTGCTGCTTTGTTTCTTGCCATTAGATGAATCCCCTTTGTCATGTTTGTAGAAGGGTTGTTTGAATGCTATATGGTCTTCATTGCTTTGGGGTCCATCAATGGTGATCATGCCATTATCAATTAAGTCTTGCACTATATTCTTTAGTTGCAAGCATTTGTTTGTTGTGTGCCCTCAAATCCTATGGTACTCACAATGGCTATTGGCACTCCACCAACTACGCTTGTTGTGTGGCTCATAAGGATGAATGTTGGGTAAGGTAATGATATTATTAGCCATGATGGTCTTTAGTGCCTTTTCGAGGGGTTCACCCAAGGGTGTGAAGTTCCTTTGAGGAGTTGGCTCCAAATATTTATCAAATTTATTACTCCTTGAGTTATTTCCTTGGTTTCCATTATTAGCATTGTTGTTGTTGGAAGGTGCGTTGGAGGTCTGATTAGCATTATTCACCTGATTAGGTGTTCTTGTAAGCACAAAGGGAGTTATCTTCAAGTTTCTAGAGTCAACAACCCCATCATTGACTATGCCCTTATTGTTGTTTTTATACCGACTATTACTATTGAACCAATTCTTATTTTGATTGGTGCCATTGTTGGAGTTATTGTTGTTAGAGTTGTTCTTGTTCTCTTTATACAATTTTAGTTTTCCACTCTTAACCAACACTTCTTCTGTTGTTACTCCATTTTCTATGAGGTCTTGGAATGTCTTGGGACATTGCATCCTCAGTCGATAGTTCATCTCAGTGCTCAAACTATTATTGAATATATCCATTTTTTCTTTCTCGGGCACACTCCTAGGATACCTCGCAAATACTATCCTCCACCTTTGTAAGAAAGTGAGGAATTCCTCTCCATATTTTTGTTTAGTGTTACATAATTTTATCATCGTGACCTCATGCTTGATGTTATATGAGTAATGGGCAATGAATTTTGAAGCTAATTATTCGAAGGTTTTTATGCCGGAGGGTAACTTAGAAAACCACTCCATAGCCATGCCTCCTAAGTTTCTTGGGAATAGTCTCATTAAATACATTGCATCATGCATGAACTCTAAGCTCAATGCACAAAACTCACGTAAGTGATCTTGCGGATCTAACGTTCCTTCATACCCATCATATTTGGGGAACACTACATTGATCGGGAATGGTGCCATTACTATACTTCTATCAAATGGGAATGGGCACAATGCTTCGATGGAAAAGGGTTTAGGAGCCCCACTTTTCTTGATTGTATCCAATTGCATTTGAAATATCTTAAACTATTTGTTCATAATGTCTGTGGCACTTTCTTCAACTTCGGGTGGTTTTAGTTGATTTACATCATAATTTTATGGAAGTTTGAGACCTACCTGGGCTAGGTCCATGAAATAATTCTCTTTATCCCTTTCCATTTCTTTTTCCATGAGTCTTAAGAAATAGGGGCATTGAATGACTTCGTCAACCTTATCATCAGTGGCATCATCGGTCGTTGGTTCGGTGTTAGTTCTTTGGTGGGTGGTATCAATTCCTTGAGTATTTTGATCCACCCCCCCACTATTGGTATTGCCTTGGTTATTTATGTCAATGCCACTATTGCTTTTGTTACTCAAACTACCATAATACATCATGTTGTCTTCCCTTTCTTGTTCGGGTGATTTTTTGGGTATTCTAGGAGTGGTAGAATCGTCTCCTGGGTAAGGGAGTTCTTGAATCAAGTAAGTTTCATCTACTTGTAAGGTTTGCTTGATGTAGTAGGATCTAGTAAAAGCAGGCATGAACATTGGAGAATAAGAGTCAATATTACCCATGGTCTAACCCTTTGTAAATTTTGCAAAAAAAAAAGTGTAGAGCAGGATTCTTGACTAAATTGAAAGTTGGAGCAGTAAGAACACGGAAAAGGGTACTCAAATATATGACCAAAATTTTTTGACCCCCCTTGCAAGTACTCTCTATTTGCCCTTTTAGATTTTTGGGTGTCACTAAACTGATTGTAGGCGTGACTGAATCTTGCATACACCTGTACTGGTATATTGTTAGGCGACACTTTGCAGGGATGCAGGTGACACTTTCCTATTGATAGGAAACTTTCCAGTTTTGATAGGCATGATTCAATGTGTTCTAGGCATGACTTGCCTGTTGATACACATTTTCATAAAATTCACAGGCGTGACTAAACCTCTGATAGGCGGGATTCTTTTGTGCATAGGTGGCACTTCTCTGACCAGGTTGTAAGATTTTGAATTTTTTAAACGTTTAAGATCAGGTCCTTTGAAATTTTCTTGTTTGAAAATAAAAAACAAATGCAACACACACATCAATGTCCCTAAAACAATCTAATGTGTATATTTTTGATTTTTTCCACAAGTATAACGCAAGAAAGAATTCCAAGCAGCTTACCTAAAGTCAAAATTTGGCTTTTAACATGGCTCTAAAAGGTAGGCCTGCTACTTTATCTAGGATTTATTGTGGATTCCATTCAAATAGATCTTAAATTTTCATCCCCCAAGTATGTTAAGGGATTTCCCACATGCACCAAGGTATGATTTTGTGCAATCCGTGAAGACTACTAGAGAAAATTTGAAAAACTTAAGATCCTTTTGTCACACACCCCATTAAGGATGCATGCATTTCATTTTATAGTGGGTTGGATTCTCGTAGTAAAAGTAAGCGTATCCCACTTTGGGCTGTCCCTCTCACCGGCCCCGTTAAGGCACAACTCAGGAGGCAAGCCCACTAAATCTCTATTTTAACTAGCATGTTCATTGAAAGCAAGAAAATGGAATTAAGGTTAAGTTTTTGGGGATTTGGTTCACCTAAAAGGTGAAGAGCATATCCCTAACTTTCCCTTTAGTTCCTCAAACACTCAAGCAATAAGGTTGTTTTTCAATCTCGTAACAAAGAGATTCTTAGAAATGGACATGTTTGGTCAAATTCCTTGTTTTAATTAAGCTACGTTCAAAAGTAATGCCACAATTTAATCAAGTGCAAGCTTGAATAGAAGAATACCTTTCCTTTGTATCTAGCCTAAGCTAGGGGCATTTTTGAAAGGTTTTGTCATTATTTTTCAACTCACCTTGGTGATAGCCTCCTCCAAATGTGCTTGTCCACCAAAAATTTAGTCAACACTAACAAACACCATGAGGGGAAACCAAAATAAAAAATTGAAGGAGCAACACTTATCTATGAATTTTATAGAGCTTATTTGCAAATTTCTAAAGAAAACTTGATCTAAGGACTAAAAATCCAATTTAGAGAGACAATTTTTGACTTATATGCTTGAACAATTGCAAGGTAATTATGAAATACCTGATTGTCCTCCTCTTGTGTAGTCTCAAGAACAGCCTTAATGTGCTCAAAGTTCTCCTTCTTAATCTTCTTTGCTAGAGCATTTCCTTGGTTAAATTTGCTTTTCGGCTTCTATACTTTCTCGTGGTTGCTCATTTACTATTAAATCATATAAACAGGGAGTTAGACAAATGATTTTATCAATTTATCAATAAATATAGACAACAAGTAGCAGGTGACATTGTCCAGCTAATAGGTGTGAACAAATTGTTAGCAGGTGTAACTTTACTGATAGCAAGCAACACTCTGCACTGCCACAGTCGATACTGAAAATTACATAGGTGTAAATAATTTATCACGACGCATGAACAAAACTTAAATTTGTGGAAAATGATTTATGCTAAGTGACAATTTAATAACAGTAAGCGTGAATTGAAATATTATAAGCGTGACTGTTATTTAAAATGATGAAGAAAAGTGTGAAGGTAAGCGATAACAGATTGCGTCAAAGTGATACTCCTTGAGTCACAAGTGTGACTTTAAGTACCAAAGGCTGAATGCATTTATCTCATAGGCATGAGTGAATGATTTGTAGGCAACTGTAGAGTTCTCAAAACCGTGTAAAATTTGCATGCCAGGCATGAATCTTCAAATAACAGGCGTCAGTACAGAGATTGTAAGCGGCAATAAAATGACTGCAAGCGTGAATAGATCTCTCGTAAGCATGACTTCACCAGTTTCTTGCAAAATATTCATAGAAAATAGAAAATAAAAGCATGCAAATTATGATGAAAATGATAAAATGAGGCCTAGGGCCCCATGGTGGGTGCCATTTGTGTGATGATGATAATCACCTTCATGAAATTAAGATCTAATAGCAATAATTGAAAGTAAATACAATGCAAATCTAATTAAAATTGAAACTAAGATTTATAGCATCTCATGGCTCTCTAGAAAGAGGTGGTAAGTGAAACTCTCAGCTCAAATCTCCACTAGTTACACTTCTAAAATGAGAATGTATGCTTCTATGCTTCTACAATGCTTCTATAATGATAGTTCTAGCTCAAATTGACAAGATATAATGCAAATTACTCTAAATTGCTCTTAGAATGCTCTCAATTGCCTATAGTAACAATGCTTTGCAAATGAATTTCTAAGATATCAATTGCTCTCAAAATGCTTCATATTTATAGTAAATTCCCAAGGGTAGGGGGTGGAGTGAAGTAGCCATGATTTATCTTAGGTTGAGTCAAATACTTTGCTTTGTTCATAAATGGGGGGACAATTTAAAGGTTTGTCTCAAAGCTTTGGACAAAAGGACAAGATTGAGTGGTTGAGATTGAAACTTTTAAATGAGTGATTGAGATTCATCCTTTTTGAGTGATTTGTGTCTTTTTGTCCTCAATTCTTATTGGTTGCTCAACTTTGTTGAAAGAATTTAAGAATTATTAAATTCAATTAATTAATTAAATTTAGCCATGTAAGGGTAATGGGTTCATTTTGATTTTTGATTTAAATAACTATACAATTAATTGATTAAAATCAATTATGTAGTGTTTTTCACCCCTTTAAGCTTTGATTTAATTATTTAACATCTTTATTTGATTTTTCCTTTGCTTTAATTGATTTTGTCCAACTTTATTTAATTATGTCCATTTTAATTGATCTGATCCCTTTTTGATTGAATTAGTGCATTTTGATGATTTTGAGCCATTTTATTGATTTTTGCAATTTTAAAAGCACTTTGTCCATTTTTGCGTGTCTACAGGTGTTTTTCCAAATTTGAAATTCTTTTCTATGTATGTTTAGGTAGTAATTCACAAAAGTATCAAAGCAACAAGAGTCGTGACTTGAGTGATTCTTTCCTTGGTTCTTCTTTATATTATGGAGGGAATGATATGTACCATGATCCTTAAATTGCAAAAATAGGTGTAGATAAGGTCAATACTCAATATCTTAATAGCTTAATAATTTGCAAGTCTGGACACACTAACTTTAAATTTATTATTTTACATTTTAAAATGTAGCAACTAAACAAAGATAATATGGATGATGATACAAACACGTTCAAAGCTTCAAGAGGCAATTGGTGGAAAGGTATGAGATATGATTTAATTTTAACTGGTCATGTTTGTGTAGCATTCCACATTGCAACTCTTTCAATCTGTTCTTTGTTCTTAGCATAGCTTAGTAATGGAAGTCATCATGCTTTTATTGTTCCTAAAAATAAAGGTAAAACATTCTTTGTTTATGCTTAGAACCTTCTCATTATTCTACTATTATTGACATTAAATGGAAATGAACTCCAATCTCAACACTCTCTTTGATATTTAATATCACTACCCTTAAGTATCATAACATTGTTTGAACCTCATTCTTAAGATTGTGGTCACTATCTATGACAGTGCCCTTTTTACATTTTATGGATTGCCTTGTCACATTGTTTTCTCCTCTTTTCAATCCTAGATCATTGTTTTGATGATATTAGAGACCACTTTCACTATTTATAATTTATAACAACATTTCATATATTTGAGTTATTGTTTTATAAGTGTTGTTACTAATTATATTGCAACTGTTTCAATGTTTATCACTATTGCTCCTCCACTCTATTCAAAGAATTATTATTTTATCATTAGATCTACAATTTTCTCAATCATATCTACTATTCATTGATGTACAAGTGTTATCTTTGTCTCAACTCATAATTTTCCATCCCAAATATTTGTATGGACAACCTTTTGACTATCATATACTTTTTACCATAGTTTCCATGCTCATCACCTCATCTTATCTTCTACACTATTATAGTTCAAATATGTTCCCTTGTCATCTTTAAAAAGTATTATGACTGATATGGCACCCCTTTTGACATCATTTGCAAGATTCAAATTATGAAAATCAGTGCTCGTGGATAGAAAGATGTGGAAGGTTTGAAATATTCTCAATAATATTTCCCACAACTACCAAACCCTCAAAGGCATTGACATATCCTCATGACACTAGTGTTTCATGCTTTAAATTGGAGATGAAAACTATCAAATAAGGTTCTAAAACTTAAAAACCCAGATCCAAACAAGTGTAATTAATAGCTTGAGTAAGCAAAAAAAATGATTCTCTCCATAACATGTTCACAAGGATATAGTTTTGGAGGCTTGAAAGAATATTGGAGGGGATATTCCATAGCATATTAACTGTATTGGAGAAAGAAGGGTACACAAGGGTAGGGCTAGATAAGTAAGGCTTCAGAGGTTGGTTATGACTGTCATAGTAGGACAATGTCATGGTAAGTTGGTTTGTCTTGTTTGGTAGTTGAGTTTAATTAATCAAATGGATATGTGGGACTATGGATAGGGCCTTAGGAGTCTAAAGGGGAGTATTGAAGGTGTCTCACTATCTAGAGTGAATGAGACACATTGTGTTGGGTTGATAAGCGTTTGTCTTTAAAACTGCAGATTAACTGTCTTAAGAAACAGTGAGCAATTATTATTGGTTGTAGACCAAGTTGGGTCAAGTTTTGTGTGTTTTAGGTGTTGAGAGTGATGTTTAAGTTTTATCTATAATGGTTGGATTTGAGTAAGTCTATATGTAAGGTGTAGATCCATTCAAGGGTCTAGAATTGAGTGGGTCCATGTTGTTAGATAACTGAGAGGGGGGGTGAATCAGTTAAATGAGTTATCCTATAGTTCCAAATTCTCAGATGTACTTTTTCAAACTTTTCAACAAAATCAATCAACTTGGTAAGATGTTAACAATAATATTTTTGTTCATTTACCGAATACCAGTAATTTCCAAAACTATGTTTACCAATTAATCAAATATGAAATATGTAAAGTATGATAGTAATCCAATAAAAAAAAATAACACATAACACAAATATTTAACATGGAAAACGTACTAAGGGAAAAACCACTTGGGACCGATAATCCAAAATATTTCACTCTTCTGAAGTGAGCTTAGTTAGGAGCCAACCCTGTTAAAGGTTACAAAACACACTGTAAGGTGTGACCTTGTTAGAGGATTTATCACTAACAGTTCTCCTTCAACTAGCATTCACTATGGGGTCAACAGGAAAACAATTAACATTCCTTGAATTTCATAATGAAATACAAAAGACTGTTAAGTCCACTCAGTTAATAAATTTAACTGTAAAAATGGTTAAAATGATACAATAGTGATTTGATTCAAATACAACTCAATTTTCAAGTATTCAGATCTATGCTAATCTCAATATAACTCTTTTGATCAATAATCAATTCACTCCATTATATCCTCCAACTTACTTCACTCGGTGTATATATCTTTGATGCTTGGTAATACCTGCAGTCCAGCTCAGTTATGTCTGTAACCAATTTGATCAGTAGTGCATGAAAAATGTCTTCACATGAATTCTCCTACAGTCTCTATTCATCTTGAAGATTTAAAAATGAATCTCATGTCTGTTAAATAGATGTGTAAACCATTTTCATCTCATCCATTAGATTTTGCCTCTTTAGTCTCCATCGTTTGTTTTGCCTCTTCAAGATTCATCAGTAGTTGTATCAATAACACATTTCAATCTCTTCCCTTCGATCATCTCTAAATTTTTTCAATCATTTGATCTTATAACAAACTCTATCTCTTACCTCGAAATCCTAAGCATCTTCCGACTCATCAATTTCAACCAGTTATTATAAACATTTAATGTTTTCATCCAACTTGGTTAATACATAATACGTCGGTGATAACTAAATCAGTTATTCTTGTCACTTGATATATACAAGACTGACTCGGTGTATACATAAATCTTCAATTACTGACCACATTAACTTGTTCAATTCTGATCTCATCTTCATAATAGAATAATGTAACATGCTCAAGTCAACAACATAATACCATAGACTCATCAATAAGTTACCCAATGTATACCTTATCCATATCTATCATATCCATCTTTTCCTTATGTATATATCTCATTTCTTCACCATTTCTTCCTTCTATAGATGTTCATATGTTTGTAACTATCATGATAAGTATAGTCAAAACTAGTTGACATCAATGACAAAATATTGAATAATTTAATCATCTTAAATATCACTTTAACAACTCGGTGACCTTCTGAATCTTCATCAAGATATTCAATCAGTTGTAGGTTAACAATCTCTCCCTTTGGCATCGATGGCAACACAAACAATATGAAATATACCATAGAATACCAAACATCGGTTCTACAACTATATAGATAAATGCTTTAGCTCGGTAAGCTCTCCCTAGCTTGATATTTAATATGTTTAATCACTACATTACTATAACAACATTTCATGCAGACTCTCCCTGTAGATTTGATCTTTTACAGTTCTTTGATTCTTTCTCTCCCTGTAGTGGATAGATGTTTTATTTTCCATTCTCTCTTCTTTTTCATGTTCTTTCCAATAGATATTTCAATGAAATATCTCTCCCATTGACAATAATTCCAAAAGAAAATAAACAATTCTTTAGTAGCCAAATAGAATTTTTGTTGTTCGGTCCAGATCAAGTACCTTCATGTACTGATATACAGTTCTCTATTTTATCTTCTACAATCTTCATTTCCTTCACAACTTTCACAACCTTAGGAATCCTAAAGTGTGAGCTACATGCATCAACATTTTTTATTTTTTTGATAAAGTACAGGTTGATGCAACCTCCTGATCACCTTAGTGACCGATAGATAGGGAATGGACCCCTAATCTAGTCCTCAAGTACTCAAAAGTGTCCTTCAGTAAGGGCTTAGTAAATATATCTACAAGTTGTTCTTTAGACTTCACAAATTTGAGTTTCACTTTCTTTTCTTGTACTTGTTCCCTCAAATAGTGATACTTAATTGATATGTGCTTTGTCTTTGCATGCATCACCAGATTCTTTAAAATATTTATGGCACTTGTGTTATCACAATATATAATCACTAGATCAGTGATCTCCTCATTTATTCCGTGCAACAATTGTTTTATCCATGCAATATTTGAATAATTAGTAGCAACAAAAACATACTCTGCTTCAATAGTAGACTAAGAAATAATTGCTTTTTTCTTACTTATCCATGTCACAAGTCTTTCTCCCAAAAATAATGCTCCACTAGTAGTACTCTTCTGGTCATCAATATTTCCAGCCCAATCTGCATCTATATAAAGTTGTAGTTCAAATTTTCCTTCCTTTTTGTACCATAACCCATAATGCTCGGTGTTCTTCAGATATCTCAAAATTCTTTTAACTATAGTCATATGTGATTCCTTAGGATTAGCAGAAAATCTTTCTACAATCCCAACTGCATGTGCTATATAGGGCCTACTGTGCACAACATACATCAATTTTCCAATCATTGGTCTATATAGTGTCTGATTTACCTCGGTTGATTATCATCTTTTGTCAGTTTGCATCTGATAATGATAGGTGTTCCAACTGGTTTTGAATCTTCCATTCCAAATGTCTTCAATACTTCCTTGATGTATTTTGATTGTGTGATGAATATGCCTTCATTTTTCTATAGTATTTACAATCCAAGAAAGAATTTAATCTCTCCAAACATTGACATTTCAAACTCTTTTCTCATTTCATCAGCAAAAGATTTGCAAAGATTATCATGTGTCCTCCAAATATTATATCATTGACAAAAAATTCAGCAATACCTATATTATCATCAGTTCCATCTTTCAAGTATAAATTTCTATTGTCACTTGTTCTCACAAAGTCAATACTAATAAGATAAGCATGCAATCTTTCATACCATGCTCTCGGTGCTTGTTTTAGTCCATACAATGTTTTGTGCAATTTACATACCATGTTATTCTTATCCTGATCAACAAAACCTTCAGGTTGTTCTATGTAAACCTCTTCCTCAAGTATTCCATTTAGAAATGCTGATTTAACATCCATTTGATAAACCTTAAATCATTTATAAGAAGCATATGCAAGTAATATTTTGACTCCTTCAAGTCTTGTTACTGGTGCAAAATTTTCACCATAGTCAATTCCTTCTTGTTGTGCATATCCCTTACAAAGAAGTCTTTCTTTATTTCTAATTACTTCACCATTCTCATTCAAATTGTTTCTAAATATCCACTTAGTACTATGTGTATGTTTAACACCTTCATGAAATTAGGATAATAAACTACAATTCTAGAAAAATACAATGAAAATTTAAGCTAAGAATTGAAATTAACATCCATGACATCTCATGGTTCTCTATCTAAGTTTGGTAAGTGAAGCTCTCAGCCTATTCTCCACTAGTGACAATCCTAGAATGAGAAATATGATAGTACAATGCTTAATCTAGCTCTCAAAACTCTCAAATGTGATACAAAGATAATTCAAATGCTCTCAATTGGTCTCAATTGCTATGAAAATGACTATAATGGTGATGCTTTACAAATGAATTTCTAAGATGATTATTGCTCTCAAAATGCCTCTTATTTATAGTAAATTCCCAAGGGTAGGGGGTAGAGTTATTTAATCATGATTTAGCCTTGGTTGAGTCAAAAACTTTGCAATGTTTTTAAATGGGGGGACAATTTAAATGTTTGTCTCAAAGGTTTGGACAAAAAGACAAAATTGAGTGGATGAGATTCAAAGTTGAAATGTGTGATTGAGATTCAACTATTTTGGAGTGATCCATGTGCTTTTATTCTCAATTCTCATTGGTTGCTCAAACTGTTGTTGAAAGATATTAGGATTAATTAAATTCCATCAATTAATTAAATTAGCCATGTAAGGGAATAGGTTCAATTTGATTTTTGATTTAAAACTATACAATTAATTGATTAAAATCAATTATATAGTGTTTTTCACCCCTTTAAGCTTGTATTTAATTATTTAATCTCATTATTTGATTTTTCTTTTGATTTAATGATTTTGTCCAATTTTGATTAATAAATGTCCATTTAAAAATTGATTTGATTCTTTTTGATGAGAATTAGAGCATTTTGATGAGATTTTGCAATTTGAATGATTTTAAGCACTTGTCCATTTTTTAGTGTCTACAAATGCCCCTCTTTGAATTGATGTGCGAAGCTCATTGATTCAAAGAAAATTTTAAGTCCTGATTGCTTTTAGCTCCTGATATGATTAATGATACTACCTGATATGATATGCCCCACTGATAATAGTTCAAAATTTTAATGCCCCAAATTCATGATGTTTGATGCCAATTTGATACTCTTATGATGCCCCCTCAGAAATGAAAATAGATTGATAGAAAACTGATGATATTCAAGGTTCAACAAATGTCTTGGTTTGATTGATATTTTGATATAGGTCAATAGGTGAAAAATTACCTCAAAATTAGGTCAAATTAGCATAAATAGGTTGAAAAACCTAGATTTACCATTCATTTTCACTTTTCACTGTTGAGATTTTGCTCTGATCTTGAGATAGCTGATCACAATGGTTATGCCTATTTGAGAGCATTGGTTTGAGATAGGTCATTGGTATCAGAGACCCTTTGATTATAGACTTTCTGTGAGTATTTTTTAACCTCTTTGTGCATTTATTGCGTAATGTTTTTAGCATTTATTGCATTTATTTCCTGATTTTGTAGTTTAAAATTTGTAAAATACCGTGTAGGATATCTGAAATGCTGTGTAGATTTGTAAAATGACGCATCCACACATTTTAATGATGCCTCCGCATAGTTAAATGCCACTTAGGATAGATTAAAATTTTGCTTGATCAATTTTAAATGCCGCGTAGAACTAGGGTTTTATTGCCAATTTATAAATGATATTATGCTTGAGAAACCCTAGGTTTTAAATGATGCCTAGGCATGATAAAATACCGCCTAAAGCTTTAAAATGACACGTGAAATGTGAAGTATCATGTATGCTTGTTAAAGTACCATGTATGCAATTTTCTGCACTGCCTAAGGTAAAATGCCACCTCCTAATAGGCAAATGATGCCTATAGGATTTTAAAATTTTTTGAAACTCAAACTTGATTTTCTAATAAAAATTTGATAAATCTAGATGAGTGATTGAATTTCCAAGATAGATAGGTCTGTTGTAGTTAAGAAAAAAAAGTGATTAGGATATCAGGATAATGGTACCAATGAATGTTTGATTTGTCAATCTGATAGGATAGAAAAACTGATAGTGGGATACCGATAGGTAGATACTTATAATCCACTCTCAGGACATAGAGACATGAACAAATGGTACTAGGTTTGATAGGATTGATACTTTGATTCTTTGATAGGATTGATTGACTTAAAATAATCCACTGATATAGAATATTGATATGATTCCCTTGATTTTCCAAACAAGCACATTTCCATAAGCTTTACATACGGGCCATTGCATCCTGGGTTATAGATCTAGGTTAGGCTTTGACCCCAATAGAGTACCATGTCATCGAGATGTGTGCCCTAAGTTTCCTTCTTGATATCCCATGGTTTCAGCTGAACCATGGTCTTCTTATAGCTATGGCAGAGAGATGGCACTCTCACCACAATACCTTTCATCTACCTTTTGGAGAGATGTCCATCACTCCAGAGGATGTGTACAGATTGCTGCACATTCCAACTTAGGGTGAGATGGTTTACTATGATTCAGTCTATGATAGCACAATTTGTAGACGTGTGTTTGGAGATAACACCATTGATGATGATACTATCACATGGGCACAATTTGCTTCATTTCCCACTTTTCCAGCAATTTTGGGTGCTTTGATAGGTGGATTGCTGCTTCCCAACTAGCGAGCTCATGGTTTTTCTATTGGATGTGGTCATATTCTTGAGGATTTTCTTGCAGAGCCTCAGCATTTCGATTGGGGTTGTTGCATTTTGGCACAACTATACCATGATTTACATGAGGTGGTGTATAGATCGAGTGCTTCCTTATCGACAGGTGTAGTGATATTGCAGTTATGGGTATGGGAGCATCTTCCCATTATGAGACCATTGTCATATCGTATCAGACTTCATGGTTTTCCTTATGCTTTTCTATATAGTGGCATGGTTGCCCAGCATTGTTTGGGAAAATTAGAGTTTTGGCACCATAGGATTGATGATATGGATTAGGTCATCTGGAGACCTTATCTGGGCTGCGAGGGTTGGAGGGAGGATGATGATGAGCTCCCTTATATGTTTTCTCTACATTAGATGATTGGTCAGTCGACTCTTGTGATAGAGAGATTTTGATTTGGTCGGGTTTCTCGACAGTACAACAGGGTTCAAGATATGCCGCAAGGTATGGCCTTGTATGCTTGCATTTAGGCAGAGCGATCTATGTGGGGTGCTTAGATTGATTTTTAGTTTACTTGTGACTAAATTTCCAAGATGATTTTTTGTAGATGGGATATATTAGAGCATGTGGAAAATGCTGGGATGTCTGTTGAGTTTAGAGATTGGTGGTCTCAGAATAGATTTTTGAGATTTACCGATCCTGTGGAGCCTATTCTAGATAGAGATGAGTGGTCAGAGAATGATGGAAAAGATGATGATGGGGATGATGGTGGGAGACCTAGGTATTGAAAAGATCACAAAGGAAAGAGAGCTCCTAGAGCTATGGGTAGAGGATGAGATGGGCCACGTGTACAAGGTGGACATCTCAGGAATAGGGCCAAAAATGGTAGGTAGGTACATCAGAGAGTCAGGAGATAGGTACATATTGATGCTGCTAGATAGGTTCCTAGAGGATAAGATCCATTAGTTTAGTTACAGTGGGTTGCATTGGCACAATAGGAGCAGATTCTGGCATAGTAGGTGCCTCCACAGGTTCCTCAATCTTAGGATATGGGTCATACATCTCAGACTGCTCCTAGCATGGATACTATATCATAGGATGTGAGGACTTTACAAGTAGGTTTATCAACTTTTGTTGGTAGATTAGATCAGGTAGCAACTATGATGAAGCAGTTTATGACCATTGTGACTCAGAGACCTAGTATTGCTAGCACTAGTCAGACTCCTACTCAAGATAGACCAGGTGACAGGGATCCAGATTGATTAGGAGCTGGTGATGGATTAGGTGGCCCAATAGGATCATGATTGTTGATTATGGATCTCCTCACTGATGACTTGTATCATGTTGATCTTTTATTTGATCAAAACTTGATGTATCACTTTATTGACATTGTATCTTGCTATACTAGTTTGATGGATCATTTGATGTTATGAAATTTATATGATGATATACTTTCCTTGATTATTGTGATATTTACATGTGAGATTATCTTTATATGTAGCTATATGTGATGTTTTATGATGCATTTAATTTTGATTATGCTATGGATGCAATGTATCTCATATATGATATAGATAGATGGATGCAAATGATCATGTAATTTTTGATATGGTTTTCTGATTTTTAATGTATGGATGCAAATGTTTTATGGAAATATGGATATGATGAATGCAACTATGTTTTTGATTTTTTTTTATGCATGCAACTCTTTAACTCTATGTATGCAAATGATGAATGAGTAATGAATCTATTTTTTTCTTTTTTGATTTCTAATATAAGGATAATGAATAATGAGTAATGCTATGAATGAATGCAAAAGATTATCTCACATTTATTGATTTGAACCAAGGATGATGATGTTTAATTGAACCCCCCTTCTTTCTTGTTTTGATCAAGTTGATTAACTGAACCCCTTTTCCCTTGGAAAAATAACTACAAACATGCACTTAATCTAACATGAAAATGCAATGCAATGCAACTAATTGTCACTAGCTTTTAGCAAAGAAATGCCATAGAGAAATATTTTCATCATTGAGCATTGTAGGAATATAAAGAAAGTACAACCATCATTGACCACATCATGATGATATGTATACCACTTTATATCACTTTTGGTAACCCTTAGGAAACTAGTACAACCCTCACTAATTGAATGACCAACTATGGGAGTATGAATACTGGTTTCAATGGATTCAATGTTACAAGTAGATGTTGGTATTGAGATATGGAAGATCTAAATAGTCAAGGTATCCATTTGCATAAACAAGCAAAGGTCAATCCTCCCTCCTATGTGATAGTCCTTGATGGTTCTTTGATGAACACATTTTTAGACAAATTCACATAAGTTGATGGATCTCCCTCAAGAAAGTCACTCAAAGGAAAGAAAAATATCATGTCTCCATCATGGCCAATCTAGTCAAAATATCATCAATTAGCTAAAAAGATGTGATAAAAGTCAATAAAGATCATCTAAAAGGTTCAAGTGTTTTGCAATGTATCAAGATTTTCAAAGAGAATTTCCAAACATTCTGATCTTTTAAGTGTTGTCAATTTTTAATCTTGAATAATAGAGTCAATGAAGGCTGAAGGATCAAGTTGTGGAATCAAAATACTTGGGTGTGAACAATGATATCCATCAAAGGTTCAACAGAAATCTCTCTCTTTTGAAGCTCTGATAAGTCTCTCAAATATGAGAAAATGTAGCACTAATCAAATCCATTTGTACCAAAAATCCAATCCTTTCCTACCCCCAAGTGATAAATGTGATCGTGTGACAAACTTAGGGAAAATAGGCAATGCAACAATGCAGTTGAAAGGTTTTACTATGATTATGCACAAATGATGGGTGTAATGAAGATTTTCAAGTGAGATGATGGAAATGCAATATGTACATATGCAACTCAAAAAGACTTAAGGGAACAAAAGGTGCTTGATTGCCAAGTTTTCACCTTTTGGGTTTATTGCTCTTTTTCTCTTTTTCATTTTTTTTTCTACCAAGGTGCCTATTTCTAGGTTTTCACCAAGGCACTTTTTTATCTTTTTATCTTTTTCAATTTTTTTTGGATTTTGAACTTTTCTCAATGTTTTTGATCTTTTTAATTTTCTCATGTACAAGAGTGATGCTTGAGTCATCGAATACACACTCATCTGATACTCTTTTATCTGATTAGGTATGGAACCTCTTTAAATGGATGTTGTTAATGGGTTCTTGTAATTCTTCCCCATCACAATTGGCTAATTTGTAAGTTCCCATTCTGAATGAAGAAACAATAATGAATGGACCAAGCCAATTCACCTCCCATTTACCCTTCTTTTCCCTTTCTGCCTGATTTTTAGGGTTCTCCCTTAGCACTAAGTCACCTACTTGAAAGATTCTTGGTTTGATATGCTTATTATAGTTTCTTGAAATCCTATTTTGATAGACTTTCAAATGTTCATAGGATTGTGCCTGATGTTCTTCTAAAAATTCCAATTATTGAAGTCGGGCAACTCTATAATCCCCATCTATTATTAATCCTTTCAATGATACTCGTAAAGATGATATTTCAACCTCCAAAGTTAGAACAGCTTCGGCTTCATAAACCAATGAATATGGTGTAGCTCCTGTAGGTGTCTGGATGCTAGTTCTATAGGCCCATCATGTTGGGTTGATTTTCACATGCCAATCTCTTCCTGATTTATTTACTAATCTTTTCAATATTTTCAAAATGTTCTTATTAGTAGCTTTGGCTTGTCCATTTCCTTGTGGATAATAAATGGAAGAAGAGTGATGGGTAATGTGGAAAGTATCACAAAGTTCATCCACATCTTTGTTCTTGAATTGTGATCCATTGTCGGTGATGATGGCATGAGGAATACCATATCTGCAAATGATGTGATTGAGAATGAACATGGAGATTTGTTTTCCTATAGTGGTGATCAAAGGAATGACCTCTACCCATTTAGTGAAATATTCCATAGCCGTGATGATGTATTTGTGCCCATTGGAAGATGGTGGATAAATTACTTCGATCAAGTCAAATCCCCATTGATAGAATGGCCAAGGTGTAACAAAAGGATGTAACTCTTGTGCCGGTACATGTATCATGTCGCCATGGTATTGACATTTGGTGCATATTTTGACAAAGTGACAAGCATATTTCTCTAAGGTTTTCCAAAAATAACCCATGTGAAGGATCTTCTTAGCTAGGTTTAAACCGCTTGAATGCGACCCGCAAATACCCTCGTGAACCTCATGTAAAGATGATTTAGACTCTTCTTTCTCTAGACATCTAAGTAAAGTTTCGTCAAGACCTTTTCAATACAATGTGTCGGAAAGGATAATATAACAGGTTGATTGTCAGATGAAATTTCATTTTTGGGCTCAGGATTGGTCTAAAGGTAACACTTGGTCTTTGAGATATGTATATATAGGGCTGTACCAAGGTGAGTCATGTCCATTGAGTAATGCAAAAATTTGGGTATTAGGAAGGTCAAATGTCAATTTTGCCAACTCTTCCACCATGAATTTGTACCTCTCATTCTAATCAGGTTTTTGTAGTAATGAAGCCATTGCATCAGCTGCTTTGTTATTCTCTCTTGGAATTTTCTCAAAAGTTATCAAAGTAAAGTACTTTTTCCAAGAATCAATCATTGTCTTGTATGGCATTAGTTTTTCATCTTTGGTATTGTATTTTTCATTGACTCAATTGATTACTAATTGAGAGTCTCCATATACTTGTAGCTTGGTGATGTTCCATTCTAAAGCCATCTTGATACCAATGACTAAAGCTTCATATTCAGTTATGTTGTTTGTACATGGGAATAATAGTTTGTATGACTTGGGAATATTATACCCTTGAGGGGTAAACAATAATATGCCAGCTCCAGAACCTCCTTGTGTATATGATCCGTTAAAGTACAACTTCCATGTCTTGGCTTCTATGGTGACAATTATTGCATTCAAAAACTCTACTTGAATGGTTTGTGTAGAAATCAATGGATTTTCCGCTAACTGATCTTTTATCATGTGTCCTTTAATGGCCTTCCTATCCACATACTCAATGTCAAACTCACTTAATATCATGACCCATTTTTCTATTCTACCTGTTAAGGCAATTTTTCTAAGCAAGTATTTTAGAGGGTCAATTTTTGCAATAAGCTTCACCTTGTGTATCAACATGTAATGTCTCAATTTTTGTGAAGAAAAGACAACTACTAGACATGCTCTTTCCATGAATGTGTAGTTCAATTCATACTTGATCAATGTGTGGCTCAAATGGTAGATTGCTATTTCTTTTCCTTGATCATCTTCTTGGGCCAAAAGAACTCCTAGGGACCTCTTGGTTGCAGATATGTACAAAAAAAATGGTTTTCCTTTGATAGGAGGCATTAGAATTGGTGGATTTATTAAATAAGTTTTCAACAAAGTGAAGGCTTTGTCACATTCTTCATCCCACGTGAAAATGGTATCTTTGTGTAGCAATCTTGTGAATGAATGACATTTTTCCGCTAGTTGAGAAATGAACCTTCTTATTGATTGTAGCTTCCCTTGAAGAGACCTCATTTGGCTTATGTTATTTGGAATTTCCATATCCATTATTGCTTGAACCTTTTCAGGATCCACTTCAATGCCTTTTGCAGAAACTATGTAGCCTAACAATTTGCCGGATTGAACACCAAAGGCACATTTTTTTTGATTAAGCCTCACTTTGAATTTCTCCAAACATGTGAATATCTTTTCCAAAATTTTCAAGTGGTCTTTTCTTTGATGTGATTTTGCCAATATGTCATCTACATAATCTTCTTGGAAGTTGTGCATCATATCATGGAAAATGGTGGTCATCACTCTTTGGTAAGTAACTCTGGCATTTTTGAGGTCGAACAACATTACATTCCAACAAAAAGTTCCCCAAGGGAATGTGAACACTATCCTTTCTTGGTCTTTGGGTGCAATTTTAATCTGATTGTATCTGCTAAAACTATCCATCAATGAATAGATAGAGTGACCAGCTGTTAAGTCCACTATTGCATCTATGCTTGGAAGTGGGAAGTCATCTTTGGGACATGTAAGATTCAAGTCTCTAAAGTCCATGCATACACGAATGGATTTGTCATGCTTGGTGACTGGTACAATATTGGATATCCATTTAGCATAGGCAATTTCTCTTATAAACCCCACCTTCAGCAATTTCTCCAATTCTGCTTTGAGTAGGAGAGCTATATGTGGGTGCATCTTTCTCAACTTCTTCTTGACAGGCTTAACCCCTATTTAACATTCAAATGGTGCATGATGAAGTCAGGAACCAATCCTGACATGTGTTGGAAATTTGGCTAATGTGGATGCATAGATGTTGTCATTATGGCAACATATGATCTCTATTAAGAGCAGAAAATCTAGAATGCAAGTATGCAAAGTTGAAGGAAAAAATTGTCTAAGTTTGGATACAGTGATCCTAACAGAGCACCCGATGAAGATTTAGTTGGCGATGTCCACTGGAGCAATATTTTTGTTTTCATAGTTTACTAAAGCTTCTATAGAGTATGAGGATACCTCATCTTAGTGTGCATAAAGTTTGGAGTAGTACGGACAAAGTTATTCAAATTTTACCGAAGACAGTTTTGTAGACAGAGCAGTTTTTGGAGACAGTTTTAGCGAAAGAGTTAAGGGATTATTTTTGCTTGTCAAAATAATGACTTAACATTATGAAGGGATGAAATCCTAGATTTTTACTCTTGGATAATGATTTTGGATGCCGACCATGTAAAGTTATTAGCTTTAATAACTCATATATTAGGCATACTTGAAATGTAATGAAAGATAGAAGTGATATGTAAAAAGAAAGAAAAGATAACTTGCGATAGTTGTATATTGTGATAGTAGCAAAGGCTATTGATGTGAAGTTGTAAGAAGTACCATATTATAGTCAAAAACATTTTTGTATTACTTATTTGGGCAGTGAGATTAGTTGGTGATCAGGTTTTGTAATCTAAACTCCTAACAGGGTTAAGGCTTCTAACAAGGCCTAAAGTCCTTTAACCAGGATAGATCTACTATATATTGTAAATTGACTCCTAACAGGGTCCAATATCCCTAACAGGATACTTTTGATTAGTGATCTTTGTGGGTACCATCCCCACCGGGGTTTTCCCTTGGCCAGGGTTTCCTCGAGAACATATGATGTGTTATGAGTTCTTTCTATTTACTGCTATGTTTGTTAATCAACTTGATAATCTTTGTATGCACTAAAGTAATCTATTATATCCATAAGTGGGAAAAAGAAAAAGTTTGTGAAATACTGATTCACCCCCCCCTCTCAGTATTTCCTATTTCTAACAACATGTTGGCATGAGACCATGCAAAGTTCACTTGTTTTTCTTGGAAAAACTTGATAAAATCCTTTCTTTCTAAATGTGTAAGTGAAGCTGCTAGGTGTATGAATTTAGGATCTATCTATTCTAATGTTGACCTTTGCTATCATCTCTATGAGAATTGATGACCTTTCTTCCTCATGTGCTGGTAGGGTATCCAACCTCTCTTCCTTAGGTGCCACAGTTGGGTTTTCAACATAGGAAACATCCTTTATCTTTACTTTTTTTGGTTCTAGTACTACCACATGGTGGTTTTCACCACTAGAACTTTTCATTTTTATTTTTTTTTCACTTTTTCTATTTTTTGGATTAAGAGGTTGGACCCCTGATGTTCTCATCATGTTCGGATTAAACTCATTGGTGAAAGAGGGTTCAATCGCATTTAAGTATTGGGTCATTGCTTGGTCATTGGGAAAATATAGTAGGTCACTTATTTCGGTTAGTTCCCAATCAATAAGGTCGGGATGCATCAAGGATAGAGATTCAATGGGAAAAGTGTCATCAGCTGGGTTTAAGGACATGACCTCATTGGATGGTTCATACATTGTATCATTAAGGTCAATAACGTGAGCTTCCTCAAGATGGTCCATGGAAGAAGGATCAAAGTCCTCTTCACTTGAGTCCTCAAAGATTTCTCCAGGAGAGAAAACATGTGGGGTAAACCTACCATACAAATCATCCCACCATGAAGGTATATAAGGTTCACCTACCCACTAATAATTATGTTCTTTCCCTATGGGAAGTGTCTCCGGATCTTCATTAATTTGAGTATGTTCTTGAGTGTTGTCTTGAGTATTGTCCTCTAAGACTTCTATGGGGAAGAATGCATGGGGGTTAAAATTAACATTCAAATCACTTGCCCATGAGGGTTCCCAAGATTCCCTTACCCATGAATGAGTAATATGTGCTTGCCCTATGTTAGATTCTTGTAGACCGGGATGTATGTATGTAGAAGGTGTCTCTAAATCTTCACTATCTTGAATTTGTACTTTAGGGACATTAGCAAAAGAGTGTATTTCAATGATCTCTTTATCATGGCATGAGTCTTCTGATAAAGTGTCCCACTCATATTCTCAGGAGTCATCACTATCAACATCAGATTCCATCATGTTTACTTGTGGATAGGAATCATGCATGGGGCTGGAACTTTCTCCTTTGTGCTAGTAACCTACCCCTGACTTTTGTTCTTTTGACCTCCAATAAGGTTCAATAGGCTCTAGAAAACCTCTATTTATTTTACCTAAGGGTCCTCTTCCCTTATACCCCATTTTTTGCATTATTTCAAACCCTTTTCCATATTGGTCGGTTTGAATGTTAATGTGCTGAATTCTCTCCACGGAGGTATTTGAGGTATCATTTTCATCTTGATAGAGCCATTGAAGAACTTCATCTTCTTCTTTGTCAAATGTTGACCTGTCATTTTCTCTTACAAAATAAGAGTTATATTTGTGAGGAAGATGTTCCTTATAAGGTTTTCCATGTGTTCTTGGAGATGTAGGTAAGTTGAATAGGGAAACAAAATATTCCCCTATTCCCTTGGAATTGATTTTACATTGTTTTTCAAATGTGTGCATCTTTTCACTCATTTTTTTGTAATGATCCTCTTTAGCTTTGTCTTTCTCCTCTTTTGTGGGTTTGAAAATTTTTACTTCTAGTGTAAATGCTTTATCTAAATTTTCATTTGAATTTGGACCCCCATAACTCACTTTCTCCTTTCCTTTAGTTGATGTACTTGAGTTAGTTCAAGGAGGGTTTGAAGTAGAAGTAGAAGTAGCACTTAATGTTAATTTAGGATCATCTACTTTAATGTCTTCAATGGTATCCCTTGGACTAATCCCTTCTCTGTTATGAGGAATAAATAACTCATGAATCGACTTTATTGCATTGCAATATTGGAAAGTATTTGAATCCCCTCCAATTGTGATTTCCTCACCCATGTATGGAAATTTTATACATTGATGATATGTGGAAGGAACCGCTTGCATCTCATGTATCGATGGCCTCCCCAATAAGATATTATAAGTTAATTTCATATCTAAGACTTGCCATTTTGTGTTCTTTTTGACAGGTCCAACTTGAATTGGCAATAAAATCATGCCTTTCAAAGACCTCTCCGCCTCATCATAAGATTTTATGGTAATTCTCTTTGTAGGATCAATACATGACTCAGATAATCCTAAAGACTTGACAAGGCTCAAGGTACAAATATTAAGACCAGCTCCCCCATCTATGAGAGCTCTCTTGACCCTATGTCTTTCAATCAAGACTTCTATATGTAGCGGCAAATTTTGGGGATGGGTGATAGACATGTCATCATGGTCTGAAAATGAAAGACTGCGGTGTGATGAGGTGCCCTACCATATTCTAAAACTTCTCCTCTTCCAAGTTGATAGAAACATTAGTTTCCACTAGAGCTTTCTCTAAGATCTCCTTGTGATTTGGAGATACTTTTAATAACTCCAAAATATAAATTTTTACTAGAGTCTTTTGTAGTTGATCTACCAAACTATATGGCTTTTCTATTGTAGATAGTTGTTTAGCCAAAATGCTAGATTGTAGAGTACCAATAGGTTTTGGATTAACCCCTTGTAGCGTAATCCTTGAAGTCTGCCCTCTAGTGATAGCATTTAATGTTTCTTCTTTGGGCTGATCCTTGATCACAATAGTATTTACAACATGCTCATCCTTGGATAATGTATTGATAATGTTATCATAATGAGGAGAAAAATTCATATTGTTGCTTCTTTGCTTATTCCCATTGGACGGTTCACCTTTCTCATGGTTATAAAAAGGTTGTTTAAATGTTGTGTGATCTTCATTACTTTGAGGCCCTTCTATAGTGATCACACCATTATCAATCAGATCTTGTACCATGTTCTTCAGCTATAAACAATCATTTGTGGTATGTCCTCTATTTCGGTGGTATTCACAACGATTATTCTCACTCCATCAGCTGGGTTTGTTTTGTGGCTCATAGGCTTGAGGTCTAGGTAGATCAATGATCTTATTTGCAATGAGGGTCCTCAATTCCTTCTCAAGAGGTTCACCCAAAGGTGTGAATGTTCTCTTGGGAGATGGTGCCAAGAACTACTTAAACTTGTTACCTCCTTGATTGTTCCCAAAGTTGCTACTATTGGTATTGCTGTTGAAAGGCACTTTGGGAGCCTGATTTGCATTGTTCACCTAATTAGGTGTTCTTGTGAGAGAAAAAGGAGTCACTTTTAAACTATTAGCATCAACAAAACCATCATTGACCACTACTTTATTGTTGTTCTTCAACCCAAACTGATTATAGCTATTAGAAAAGTTCTTATTTTGGTTGTTATGGTTGTTGTTGGAGGTATTGTTATTGTAATTATTATTGTCCTTGTAAAGTTTTAACTCTCCACTCTTAAATATTACCTCCTCTGTAGTCACTCCATTTTCGATAAGATCTTGGAAGGTTTTAGGACATTGCATTCTCAACTAATAATTCATCTCATTACTCAGGCTATTGATAAAGATATCCATCTTTTCTTTTTCTGGTACACTCCGAGGGTATCTAGAAAATACTATCCTCCATCTTTGTAGGAAGATTAGGAATCCTTCTCCTTCTTTTTGCTTGGTATTACATAAGGTGATCATTGTAACTTCATGTTTGATGTTGTATGAATAGTGTGCTAAAAATTTAGAAGCCAACTCTTCAAAAGTTTGAATGGCGGAAGGTAATTTAGAAAACCATTCCATGGCCATACCTCCCAAACTCATAGAAAATAATCTCATTAAATAAGTGGTATCATGCATGAACTCTAAGCTCAATGCACAAATTCCCATAGATGATTTTGAGGATCAAATGTTCCTTTGTATTTGTCATTACTTAGGAAATACTACGTTGATAGGAAATGGTACCATGAATAGACTCTTATCAAATAGAAAAGGACATAATGCTTCTATTGAAAAGGGCTTTAGAGCCATGCTTTTCTTTATCATGTCCAATTATATTTGAAATAACTTAAATTGTTTATTCATGATATCAATCGGGCTCTCTTCAACTTCTAGTGGCTTAAGCTGATTGACATCATAGTCACAAGGAAGTTTAAGACCCGCTCGGGCTAGGTCTAGAAAGCACTTTTCCTTATCTCTTTCCAATGCTTTCTCCATGAGTTTCAAGAAGTACAGGCTTTGTATAGCTTCACTAACCTTTTCATCAATTGCATCATCAATGGTTGGTTCACCATTGCCCCCGTTATTATTGTTGTTAATCCCTTGACTATTAGGGTCTATTACTCCATTATTGGTATTACCCTAATTATTTGGGTCAATACCTCTATTGTTTTTATTACCCAAGCTACTAGAGTACATCATGTTGGTTTCCTCTTCTTGAATGGATTCTTGTGGTATTCTTGGGGTGGTAAAAGTATCACTCAGGAAAGGAAGCTCTTGCCTTAGATAAGTTCTATCTACTTGCAAGGTTTTCTATATGTAATATGATCAAGTGAAAGTAGGCATGAGAATACACGCTCTTGGATATGGGCTTGATCTTTCTTGCTTGTGGCCAAATCCTTATAAAATTTTCAAAATTGCTCAAAACCAGGATTTCTGACCAAGTAGGATACTGGAACAAATAAAACAGCCAAAAGTATATCTAAATATGAAATCAAAAACTTTTTAAATCCTCGGTAAATGCTCACTATTTTTCCTTTTTTAATTCTAAGGCCTGGGCGTCACTTAAACTATCACAGGTGTGACTTTAAGTTTAGTACGCAGTGACTGGAATATTCTTAGGCAGCACTCTGCAAGTAAACAGGCGACTTCTTCTTATTGATAAGCATGATTTAAATTTTTCTAGGCATCACTTAAACTGTCACAGGCATGACTTCATTATTGACAGGCATTTTTTGAATAGTCACAAGCGTGACTTCACTGTGCATACACATTTTTTCTCTATGTGTAGGTGGCACTTTGTAGACCAGGTTGTAAATTTCAAATTTTAAAAATTGTAAGATCAGGTCTATCAAATTTTCTTTCTTAAAAATGAAGTACAAATGCAACACGCACATCAAATTTGCACCATATCCCTAAAACCACACTAAAAGTGTATGTTCTCGGTCATTTTTCACAAGTATCAACAAGAATATCTTCCAAGAAAACTACCTAGAGTCAGATTTGGCTTTTAACACGTTTGGCTCTACAAGGCAGCTTACTACTTATTAGGATTTAATGAATACTTCCCTTCTAAATCATGTCAAGATCATTTTCCCACTTGTGGGCTTGCCACATGCACAAAATCATGATTTGGTGCAATCCAAAAGGACTACTAGAGGAAGTGAAGAAACTTGCACACAACCTAGTCACTCCCCTATTAAAGAAGAGTATTTTTTTTTATAGTGGGTTGGATAGTACCGTGGCTAAAGTGATTGTCTCCCACTTGGGTCATTCCCTCTCACCGTCCTCATAAGGAAAATCTCAGGAGGCAGGGCCTCTATTGCTCTATTTTAACTAGCATGTATAGAAAAGAAAGAAATTGAACTTAGTTCAACAAGTTTAGGAATTTGGTTCACTTAAAAAGTAAAGAGCATATCCCTATTTTTGTTCTTTATTCCAAACACTTCAATCAAATTTTGTTCTTTTTCAATCTCTTGACAAGGAGATTCTTAATAAATGAAGTGTTTGGTTAATTCCTCCCTTCCTTTCTACCAAATAGAACTAACATGTTTGGATTTTTGATCCACTTCAAAAAATAGAGAGCATATGCCTAATGCTTGTTCAATTTGACAAATAGTAAGGTTTCTCTATTAATCTAGATTCAATGAATAGCCACAATCTAAGAAAATGCAAGCTTGATTTTATGAATACCTCTTTTATAGCTAGCAAAGGCTAGGTGCTTTTATGAGGTTTTTGGATTTTTAATTTTTTCTCACTCACCTAGTGGCAATCATTCCCACTCCCTCCTCCAACAAGTTAGTCAACAAAGCCATACAAAATGAGGGCAAACAAAAAGGAACAAAGTGAAATTATAATTAAGTGTTTTTGACAATATTTTTCAAAGAAATTTCAACAACTTAATGTAGGCAATTTCAATCCAAAGTAGGGAATTTATTCTTGTAAGCATCTAACACTTTAATGTAATGAGCATACAATTTCTCTTCTAATCCCAAACTTTCTAAAATTGCAGCACTATGAATCTCTTTTTCATGTTTAATTTGGATTCTTACCTCTTTGCTTACTTGAGTGACTCTGCTTTCTGGTTTCCTGACTTTCTTGTGTTTGCTCATCTGTACGAAAAATATAGACAGAGAGTAAGAAAATAGAAATTAAGAATCTGATAGTAAATTTAAGCAGAATATACTAAGCATCATTTATCAGCTAAAGCACGTCAATTAACAATTAGTAGGTGTGACTTTAAAATGTACAGGCATCACTTTCTAGTGACTGAAGCAGATTTTAAAGATCAGTAAGTGTGACACTTTAACTGACAGGCATTAAAAGTATTGAAAATTGTGAACGATAAAGTATTCCAAGTGGAAAATAACAACTACTAAGCGTCAATTAAAGAATACTAGGCGTGACATATCACAATAAATTGCATATTAAAATTCATCACAGTCAGCAAAGTTTAGTTGATAGGCGTTAGTTCTCAGATCACAGGCGTCGCTCTACGCTTGTAGGCGTAACACTTTATCTCATAGGCATCAAAGAGAATAAAAGACATAATAGAAGGAATCACTCAGGCGTTAGTCAACTACTATCAAGCATCGAAAGAATGCTAATATGTGTCATTAAATCCTTTATAGACATCATTTCTCCTATTTTCTACAAAATTCATAGAAAAGTGAAGACAAAAACACACAAAACTTGATGAAAATGTTAGAAATGAGGCTCAAAGCCCCACGGTGGGTGCCATTTGTGTGTGTATGTTTAACACCTTCATGAAATTAGGATAATCAACTACAATTATAGAAAAATACAATGCAAATTTAAGCTAAGAATTGAAATTAACATCCATGACATCTCATGGTTCTCTATCTAAGTTTGGTAAGTGAAGCTCTCAGCCTATTCTCCACTAGTGACAATCCTAAAATGAGAAATATTATAGTACAATGCTTAATCTAGCTCTCAAAACTCTCAAAGGTGATACAAAGATAATTCAAATGCTCTCAATTGCTCTCAATTGCTATGAAAATGACTATAATGGTGATGCTTTGCAAATGAATTTCTAAGATGATTATTGCTCTCAAAATGCCTCTTATTTATAGTAAATTCCCAAGGGTAGGGGGTAGAGTTATTTAATCATGATTTAGCCTTGGTTGAGTCAAAAAATTTGCAATGTTTTTAAATGGGGGGACAATTTAAATGTTTGTCTCAAAGGTTTGGACAAAAAGACAAAATTGAGTGGATGAGATTCAAAGTTGAAATGTGTGATTGAGATTCAACTATTTTGGAGTGATCCATATACTTTTGTTCTCAATTCTCATTGGTTGCTCAAATTGTTGTTGAAAGATATTAGGATTAATTAAATTCCATCAATTAATTAAATTAGCCATGTAAGGGAATAGGTTCAATTTGATTTTTGATTTAAAACAATACAATTAATTGATTAAAATCAATTATATAGTGTTTTTCACCCCTTTAAGCTTGTATTTAATTATTTAATGTCATTATTTGATTTTTCCTTTGATTTAATGATTTTTTCCAATTTTGATTAATAAATGTCTATTTAAAAATTGATTTGATCCTTTTTGACGAGAATTAGAGCATTTTGATGAGATTTTGCAATTTGAATGATTTTAAGCACTTGTCCATTTTTTAGTGTCTACAAGTACCAATCACATTTTTATCACTCGGTCTCGATACCAATGTCCATGTTTTGTTTTTCTCTATTTTCTCAATTTCTTCATTCATGGCCTTAATCCATTCTTCATTCTCAAGTGCATCTTTAACATTTTTTGGCTCAAATTCACAAACTAAACATGTGTTCTTTCTTAATTTACTTCATGTCATCAAGCCGGCTTGCTTGTCTCCAATAATCTAGTTATGTGGATGGTGTCTTCTTATAAATTTTTCCAATACTTGTTCTCTATTTTGTTCATCACTTGGTTCAGATTCAATTTCTTCCTCAATAGCATCTTCCCATTTCTCAGTTTGTATTTGTTGATTCTCGATAGCATTTTCCTGTTGCTTGGTAGACTCAGCCTATGGCTTGGGTAGATAGTCTGGATGCTCAATATATGTAAATCTACCCTAGTCTTTTGGTTCCTTCTTGCTTTCTTGACCATTTTTCTCAACAAACTCATCAACTTTCACATTAGCACTTTCGATCATTTTTTTAGTAGCCTTCTTCAAACATTTGTATGCTTTGCTCTTAGTAGAATATCCTAGAAATATTCCTTCATCACATTTAGAATTAAATTTTTCATTTCTATCATCTTTCAGAATGTAACATTTGCTTCCAAAAATTTTGAAATAACTTACATTCAGTGTGTAGCCAAACCATAGCTCATAAGGTGTCTTATTTGTAGCTTTCTTCAGTTGAACTCGATTCAAGGTGTATATAGAAGTGCTAATAGCTTCTCTCTAGTACATTTTTGCAACATCCTTTTCAATCATCAGTGTTTTGGCACAGTCAACTATAGATCTATTCCTTCTTTTTGCAATACCATTTTGCTATGGTGTTCTTGGTTCAGAGACCTGTCTTTTAATTCCATGCTTATTAAAAAAGTTAGTGAATTCATCAGAAATAAACTCACCTCCTCTATCAGATCTTAAGCATTTTAAATCTCTCCTAGTTTCCTTTTCAACTTTATCTTTATACCACTTAAACAGTTTGAAAGCTTCATATTTCTCTTTAAAAAACATAACTATCATCATCCTAGAGTAGTCATCAACAAATAAAATGAAATATTTGTCACCATAATAACTCTAAGTTCTCATAGGACCACATAAGTCAGTATGCACCAACTCCAAAATACCTTTAGAAGAATAGTCTTTTCTCTTAAAACTAGATTTAGTCATTTTCCCTTTCTAAAATTGATTACACATGACATGGTTAGGTTTAGTTTGACTCTGTAAACCTCTAACTCTTCTCTTCTTACTGATCTCAACCATGTTATCAAAATTCACATGACACAGTCTCTTATGCCACAACCACACATCTTCATTTCTAGCCAACAAACAAGAAGTTTCAACATTATCAAGATAAAATAGATTACCTTTGGATTATTCACTAGTACCGACCAACTTTCCAATTTCATCATAGATCTTCACCTTTCTACTTTCAAATGTAACTCGGTGACCTAAATTATTCAATTGTGCTACAATCAACATATTATAGTTAAGTCCTTTCACCCAATATGCATTCTCACATCTAATCTTCTTGTTCAACAAGATATAAGATCCCTTTCCTTTCACTAAACAAGGTGTATCATTTCCCATTTTAACAGATCCTCCATTATAGTGTTCAAAATATTCAAATTTGTCCTCATCACCAGTCATATGATGTGTACAACCACCATCAATAATCCATGTATCATTCTTGCTAACTTTAGATATAAGTGTTGTTTCAACATACCTTTCTTCTTCTTCTTAATCTTCTTTCATAGCTACCAATACCACCTCAATGTCTTCATCAGTGTCGGTGTTAGTATCAACATCATCATCTCCAACTAGGTAACAAGCCTTCTTGCCTTTACCTTTGTAGTCTCAGTTGTTTCTTCTGTCATACTGTCATTTTCCTCTCTGTTCTCAGTTATCTCTTTTGTTAGACTTTCTTTCACCAGATCGATCATTATCTTTATCATCATCTTCCCTGTTAGGACATCTGGCTACAATATGGCCAATTTCTTTACAATTAAAACACACTGAAGTTAACTTTCCTTTATACCTTCCTTTACCTTTCTGAAGTCTTCTAGCCATAAGTGCTTCAAGCTCATCAATTCCATCTTCATGCTCACTGTCACTTTCATTTCTTATGTTATGTTTACTACTAGACTTACCGATCTTTAATGATGACATAAAAGAAGACTCAACACTCGGTACAATACTATTATCCTAGTTATTCAGCTCAAAAGTAGTTAATTTACTGATTAGGCTATCAAGTGTAAGAACATTATCTGGTGCAGATCTTATTTCATGAATATAAGAGATTATAATAGCATAGACTAGTAGAAAGGTTCTAAGAATTTTACTCACAACAGTGTCTTCATCAATAATACCTTCTACTCCTCAGATAGCATTGACCACCTCCTTGATTCGGTTAGAGTATTGTGTAATGTTTTCACCTTCTTTCATCTTCATATCATCAAATCTACCTCTAAGGCTTTCAGCTCTGACCCTCAGTACATTTGCATCTCCTCCATGAACTAGTGCAACCTTGTCCCACATTTCTTTATTTATAGTACATGTTTTGATATCTTCAAATTTTGCATCAAATAGAGAAACACCAATCTCTATCATTTTCATGTTGTGTTCATGTTTGTCTCTCAGCTGATCAGTTGTAAAAGGTCCAATAGTCGATTGTATGTAACCATTGTATAGGAGGTGTAGAGAAGATTCTCCAATTCTAGATATGTGCAACCTCATTCTATTTTTCCATGTCGAGAAGTTGTCTTTATTCAGCTTAGGCACCTCTCTTTTATACATCTTGTGTTCTTTAGCTCAAGTCCTTCAAACTTCCTTTTTCAAGCACACAAGCTTTGATACCAATTGTTAGATAACTGAGAGGGGGGGTGAATTAGTTAAATCAGTTATCCTATAGTTCCAAACTCTCAGATGTACTTTTTCAAACTTTTCAACAAAATCAATCAACTTGGTAAGATGTTAACAACAATCTTTCTGTTCATTTACTAAATACCAGTAATTTCCAAAACTATGTTTACCGATTAATCAAAAATGAAATATGTAGATTAAGATATTAATCCAATTAAAATAAATAACACATCACACAAATTTTTAATGTGGAAACCCTGCTAAGGGAAAAACCACCTGGGACAGGTAACCCAAAATATTTCACTCTTCTTAAGTGAGCTTAGTTAGGAGCCAACCTTGTTAAAGGTTACAAAACACACTATAAGATGTGACCTTGTTAGAGGATTTATCACTAATATTTCTCCTTCGACCAAAATTCACTATGGGGTCAACAAGAAAATAATTAACATTCTTTGAATGTCATAATGAAATAAAAAAGACTTTTAAGTCCACTCAGTTAAGATATTTAGCTGCAACAATGGTTAAACTGATACAGTAGTGATCTGATTCAAATACAACTCAATTTTCAAGTATTCAGATCTATAATAAGCTCAATATAACTCTTCTAATCAATAATAAATTCACTCCATTATATCCTTCAACTTACTTCACTCAGTGTATATATCTTTGACGCTTGGTAATACCTGCAGTCTAGCTCGGTTCTGTCTATAACCAATTTGATCAATAGTGCATGAAAAATGTCTTCACATGAATTCTCTTATAGTCTCTATTCATCTGGTAGATTCAACAATGAATCTCATGTCTCTTAAATAGACTTGTAAACCATTTTCATCTCACCCATTAGATTTTTCCTCTTAATCTCCATCGTTCATTTTGCCTCTTCAAGCTTCATCGGTAGTTGTATCAATAACACATTGCAATCTCTTCCCTTCGATCATCTCTAAATTTTTTCAGCCATTTGATGTTATAACTAACTCTATCTCTTACCTTGAAATCATAAGCATCTGCCAACTCATCAATTTTAGTCAGTTGTTATAAACATTTAATGTTTTCATCCAACTCGGTTAATACATAATGCATCAGTGATAACTAACTCAATTATTACTGTCACTCGGTATACACAAGATTGACTTGGTGTATACAGAAATCTTCAATTACTAACCACATTAAGTTGTTCAATTCTAATCTCATATTCATAATAAAATAATGTAACATGCTCAAGTCAACAACATAATGCCATAAACTCATCAATAAGTTACCCAATGTATACCTTATCCATATCTGTCATATCCATCTTGTCCTTATGTATATATCTCATTTCTTCACCATTTCTTCCTTCTAAAGATGTTCAGATGTTTGTAACTATCATGATAAGTATATCTTGTTGTAGGTGAACACATGTGAGTGATCCTAAGTTGGAGGACTAAAGAAGTGTCTAAACATTTGTTCAAATATTAAAGAGATTCAAGGGTGTGTGAGTACAAAGGGTTAAGAGCCCCTAAGGTTAAGGGAGATATATTTCTCAAGGTGCATGTGTGGGATCTAAGATAGAGGTCTATGGAAGGGTTAACAAGGTTTTTTTTGGGGAATGGGACATTCAAAATCATGTGAGATATTCAATGTGATAACATAGGCTCGGTTTTGTTAATAGGTTCAGTGTTATATATGCGACAACATCCTCCTCAAATGTAGTACTTGGAGTGCATATGTATTCCAATGGGCATGTGTTGCATATCGGATGTGGTTGATGTGTGTTTGACAACGTGGCCATTGATGTTGCACCTTCCCAGGTGCATCAGAATGGCGATGGTGTGTCAAAAATTTTCCAATTATAAAAATTTCATTGACATGTTAACCGTCAGCCATACATCATCCTCAGTTTCAACATCCTGTCGATTTTGTGGCATTTTCAAAGTTTTTATTTTGACGCAAACAACGAACGTCAGAATTTATGATGTAAATTTTTCAATGACTTTTTTGACAGTTTGATGAACTAGCGTCAGCATTTAGATGAATGGCCATCGAAAAAATGGCCCAAAAGTACTTGTGAACCATATGGAATAATGAACTATTTAATTAAAAATATGGTACCCTAGGTTTTGTTCTATCAACTAGAGGGGTTGAAAGAGACCTAAATGGTGTTGGTGTTTATTTTGAGCCCCTAACCATTGATAGAGAAAGCTACCTCTTCTTCTTCTACAACTTGAAAATGAAAGTTGAACAAACTACAAATTACCTCTAGAAGGTGCCCTTGTTTGAATATTGGACATGAATTATAGAAATATGGTCTTGAACCAAGATGTATATATGGAGTCACCAAGTTCTTGAATTTGAGCCTCTTGAAAGATGGAATGCTAAGGGAAGCACTATTTTCTTAGCATATAATTTTAAATCCTTTGGTTTATTAGAAAACCAGTAGGCTTCCTCTTTTTGTAAGCTTGAATGTAGTCCCACTGGGCATGCCAAAAACTATTGTCACAAAAGTTTGTGCCCTTGTTTAGGTGAGTGTTAATGACCTAAATAACCTTTTGAAACATGGAAACAACCTTCAAGTTCGAGACTTTAAATATGAGGTTGAGTCTTTGGAGAAGGAGAACTTCCTTCTAAATAGGATGCACCTAAAACTAATATTTTGAGGGAAAAAGGAGAAGGATATGCAGAAAGGGAAAATGGATGATACCTAGATGATCCTATTTCAAATTGCCTCATTACACTTGATGATGCAGATAATATTCCCTATGATGATGATACCTTGGAGGATATTGAATAATTTGTAGCACTTGAGAGTAATGATGATCTATAAAATCCACATGTAGATCCCAATTCTCCAGTTGAGATCACACATTCATCTCTTGTTGGTGATTCCACTGAGTCATTGCAAGAGATATCTATTTGTCTTCTTGATTAAAATTCCCTTTTTCCAAACATTGGTTCTATAATCACCTAAAAATGGACAAAGATCAAATCAAAGAAAATCAAGTCAAATCAAGGAAAAAATTGAATCAATTGAATCACAATGCATAATTAGCCAATCAAAATTAAGATCAAGTCTTAATTCAAGATAAATCAAAATTGAGAGCATTTTAATCAAGTGCAATCAAATCAAAATACAATTAAATCAAATAATTGTATAGTCTTGGATTAAATTAAATTCAACCCATTCAAGGGGTACATGGCTAAATTAAATCAATTAAATCAATTAATAAATCTCAATTACTCTCAACAACCCAAAAGGAGAGGAAATATGGGCAACCAATGAGATTTGAGGAAAGGCATTCACATGGATCAAGCCAAATTGAATCTCAATCACTCAAAGTGAAAGAGAATCTTGACCATTGATCTTGTCTACTTGTCCCAAGATTTGAGGACACAAACTTTGCATTGTCTTCAAAGGATGGAACCAAAGACTCAACCAAGGTTTAATCATGATCAAACACAACTCAACCCCCTACCATTGGAAAATCTATAAAAGGAAGGCCTAAATCCTTCATAATTATCAACCACACATCTGAAAATCTCATTGAAGCTCTTGCAATTTGAGTTTAGAAAGGCATTTGAGAGCTTAATTAGCATTTACTTTGATATAATTATTAGCTTTAACTTGTTTATCTTATCATTCTCATTCTAGGACTGTCATTAATGAGAGCTTGCTGAGAGCTTTGCATTAACAATCTTAGTTAGAGAGCCATAGGATGCTTAATTAATCATTATTTGCTAAATAGTTTGCTCTATTGCTTTGTGGTTTAATTTAGTTACTATTTCATTTATTGATTAACCTTAATTCTATGAAGATACTTTTATTAGTATACAAAATGGCACCCACCGTCAGGCTCTAAGCCTCATTTTAACATTTTCATCATATTTTGTATGCTTTTATCTTCACTTTTCTGTGAATGTTCTGCAGAAAATAGGTGAAGTCATGCATACAAGCAATTCAGTCATGCCTATAGTCATTCTGATGACGCTTGAGATCTCTATTCTGACGCCTACTAGCTGATAACTCACGCTTGGTTGATCACTTCAATTCTGTCTTAAATTCTTTCTTGTCGCCTGCAAGATAGATGCTCATGCTTGTGAAATAAATTGTTTAGCCTTTGCTTGTAAAGTCATGCCTACTACTAACGAAGTGTCGTAGATCTACTATTTGTTGTCGCCTGTGACCGAGCTTTGCTACGCACTTTGCAGAAATAGTCACACCTAGTATCTACTATTTTACGCTTAGTATTATTAAATTGTCACTTCAGATAAATCATTTCATGCAATTTTCAATACTCTTTACGCTTAACAATAAATTGTTCATGCTTGATTAACTTTCAATGTCACTTGTATCACTGGAAAGTGATGCTTGCTATCATTAAATTTACGTCTACTAACAATTTGATCATGCGTATTAGCTGGATAATGTCTCTTGCTATTTGTTGTCTTATTTTGCTGTCAGATTGATCAATTCAATTATCTAGCTCTTTGTCTGTATGTTTTTACTGTAAATGAGTAGGCACAGAAAGGTCCAAAAACCAGAGAGCAAGTTTAATCAAGAGGAAAAAGCTTTGGCTAAAAAGATCAAGAAGGAGAACTTTGAGCATATTAAAGTGGTTCTTGAAGAATCACAAGAGGAAGAAAACCAGGTATATCAAAATTATCTTAAGGTTGTAGATGACTACAAGACAAAATTTGTATCTCTCAATTGGATTTTTACTCCTTAGTTCAAGTTTTTCCTTAAAAATTTGCAAATAAGGTGCTTAAGGTTCAATACATAATTCTTTGTTTCTTCAATTTCGATTTGGTTGCCCTCATTGTGATTGGTTGTGTTGACTAAATTTATAGTGGAAAAGCACATTTGGAAGGAGCTATTGCCAAGGTAATGATAAAAACAATGAAATCACTCAAAAATGCCCCTAACTTCAGTTAGCTACAATAAAAAGGTAAGCTTCAACTAGTCAATATTTTCTCTTAAATTGTGGCATTGGTACATTTCATAATCTAGTAATTTGGATAGCCTAAAGGAATAAATCAAACACTTAATCAAAACCCCTTGTTTGTGGAAGAGAGTAGAAATACTCAAATCCCTATAGTTAGTGGGTGAAATCAATTGAACAACATTGTCTATTGTGTTTGGGAACTAAAGGAAAAGTTAGGGATATGCTCTTCACCTTTTGGTGAACCAAATTCCCAAAAGCTTGATGTTAATTCCATTTTCCTTGCTTTGAATGAACATGCTAGAGAATTAGTGGGCTCACCTCCTGAGTTGTGCCTTAATGAGGCTGGTGAGAGGGACAGGCCAAAGTGGGATACACTCACTTTTGCTGTGGGAATCCAACCCACTCTAAAATGAAACACATACATCCTTAAGGGGGTGTGTGACAAACAGATTTTAAATTTTTTGAGTTTCCTCTAGTAGTCCTCATGGATTGTGCCAAATCATACTTTTGTGCATGTGGGAAACCCCTTAACATACTTGGGATGAAATTTTAAAGTCTATTTGAATGGAATCAATACTAAATCCTTGATAAAATAGCAAGACCACCTTTTAGAGCCATGTTTACAAACCAAATCTTGTGCTAGGTAGGTGCTTGAAGTGTCTTTTTATACAAAACCTGTGATAACGTTCTTCAATTCAAACATTTTGTGTTAAGTGGGTAAAAAGAGAAAATTGAATGTGTGGTTGTTGTGTTTGAAATACATAAACAAGTGAGAGATATATCCATTGAAAACTCATCTTATATTTTTAAATCTCTTCAATTAAAATCAACAATTTTTGAACCAAGGATCATTCCCAATCAAACCCTTGTTGGATGCCAGTTTCCATGTGGTCCTACACATATAGGGTATCATTACAAGGAGATAGTACAATTTTTGCAAAACAAGGGCAAGAAGCTGAATACCAAAGTCTACAATGATCATAATCAAGAAGAAATCTTTCCAAACCTATTTGAACCAAGACTTGGAGAGATGGTGGATAGAAATTTGGCATATCATAATCACAACATTAATAATTCCAATTATAATCCCAAAGAAATGCTTGAAGAAAGGGTTGAGAAAGCTACCCAAGACCTAGACTTCCTAGAAGTTATGGAAAAATTGATAGACAAGGATAAGGAGAACTTTTTCTTAAATCTAGCCCAAAAGGGAGTAAAGTTGCCCTATGATTTTGATATTGACCAACTCAAGAAAGACCAACACCAAGATGACCCCATGAATGTTATGACTAGGCAGATAAAGGCCTTCCAAGAACAAATTGATAACATGAAGAAGGCAGCTGAACCTAAGGCCTTTTCCATTGAAGCTTTGTGTCCTTTCCCTTTCAACAAAAGTCTAGCTATGGTATCTTTCCCTTTTAATACCATTTTTCCTAAATATGATAAGTACATGGGTAAAATAGACCCACAGGATCATTTAAGAGAGTTTTGCACCCTAAGCATAGAGTTCATGCACAATGATACATATCTAATGAGACTCTTTCCTAGAAGCTTAGGAGGTCTCGCAATGGAGTGGTTTTCAAAACTAACCCCAGGAATAAAGACCTTTGAGGAGTTATCCTCCAAGTTTGTAACCCATTACTCTTATAATATTGAGCATGAAATCACAATGCTCAAGTTATGTGATACTAAATAGAAAGATGGAGAGTCCTTTTTAGGATTCCTACAAAGGTGGAGGACCATTTTCACAAGGTATCCATGAAGTATCCCTGAGAAATAGAAGATGGAAATCTTCACCAACAATTTGACCACAAAAATGAATTATAGATTACAACTTCAATGTCCCCCAACATTTGAAAAATTCATCGAAAATGGGATCAAGATTGAAGATGTTTTGGTCAAGAGAGGTGAAGTCAAATTATTTAAAGATAACAAATCCAACAACAATAACAATAACAATAATAACAACAATAACAATAATTATGTGCCTAATTATTTCAATAATCAAGGGTCCAACAATAACAATGACAAATCTAAATCATGGATGAAGAATAACAACAAAAACCTTGTAAATGATGGAGTTGTGGAGGCCCATACCTTGAAGTCAACCCCTTTTATCCTACCATATGGAGCTAATTCTTCAAATAATGTTAATCAATCAAACAAAGATCCATATAATTCCAATAATTCCAATAACAATTCCAACACTTCCAACAATAATGCTAATGGGGACAAATCAAAATCCTCCTACTCCAATTATAATAAAAAGAAATTCACCTACTTAGGTGAACCTTTGCAGAATGTATTAAAGACCTTGGTTACCAATAATGTCATCACATTACTCAATATGAAAGATTATGAACCTGAAGTTAAACCTTATTGGTGGAATGTGGCCCATCATTATGAATATCATCGAAATAGAGGTCACCCAACAAATGAATGCATGAGGTTAAAACACTTGGTGCAAGATTTAATTGACAAGGGAACCATTCAAATTGAAGGGCCTCAAAATAATGGAGATCATACGGCCTTCAAGAACCCCTTTTTGAATCATGAAAAGGGTGAGTCATCAAATGTGAATCAAAATTAAAAAAAGGGCAATGAGAAAGTGAACTTTTCTCATACATATGATAACATGATAAATACTCTAAGAGAAGAGGATCAAACCATAAACACTATCATAGTGAAAGATAAGTCAAGGGAAGTATCATCAAATGTTGTCACTAGGGGGAAAGCTTAAAAAATTATCCTACCTACCAATGCTCCAAAAGTGGTGATATCAAACAAAGCTTCAACATCATCATCAAAATAATACAACTTGGTTGATCAATTACAAAGAACTCCCACTTAAATCTCTATTCTTGAGCTGCTCAAATTATCACCTATTCACAAGGATATTTTGGAGAAGGCTTTATTGGAAACAAATGTGCCTCTAAATTTGGAGGTAGACAAATTCCAAAATATGGTAGGGCACCTAATTTCACCCCATTTTCTATCATTTTCCAAACAAGATGACATGTCCCTTAATCATCCTCAAAATTTGCCCCTACATATAGAAGTGTTGATCCATAAGCATAGGGTGAAAAGAGTCCTTATAGATGGAGGAGTTGGCCTAAACATTTGTGCACTTAGCTTGGTGAAAGCCCTAGGATTTTCTGAGGAGGCTATTGACCCTAAGAAAAATATAACCATAAAAGTCTACAATGATGAAGAAAGAGCCTCAAAAGGAGTCATTGTATTGTCCATAAGAGTTGGTCCTATACAAAAAGAGACCATATGTCAAGTGTTAGACTTAAAGTTGACCTAAAATATCTTGTTAGGGAGACCATGGATCCATGAAATGCAAGCTGTTGCTTCAACTTATCACCAATGCCTAAAATTCCCATATCTAGGGCAAGAGAAAATGATAAGTGGGGATCTAAACCCATTCCAATATTGTAATAATGTCAAGCCTATCAGTGACTCCTTAGTTCCATACAATACCAAAGGGTTTATACCTAATCAAATGGAGCAAGGTCAAAGTTCTAAGTACACCCCTTTGTTGAAAGGAAAAGAAAAGATGGAGGAAGAAGTTATTATTGAAGACACACCAAAACTCATTAACCAAACTACATCGACTAAAGGAAAAGAGAAGTTTAATGAGGATAACATTATTGAAGAACCAAAAGAAGACCATACCAAAGCTATCCAAGTGTACACCAAAGAGGCCCATTATCAAAAGATGGACCAGATGATGAAGAATTTCGATAAGAAATGCAAGATCAAGCAAAAAGGCGTAGGTGAATACTCCTTATCTATGATGGACCTACCTTTATCACCCAAGTCCTTTGGGAAACATCCAAATCTACCCCATAGATATAATGAGAAATTTGTGAGGGAAAGTACATCATCCACCATGGATGAAGAAGACAATGAGATCCTAAACTGGTTGTACAAAGGTGAAGAATCAAATGCCCACGTCAAACATATTCAAGATATAACCATTCCCACACATCAATATGGGAAGGGATTTTCAATCATGCAAAAGATGGGGTACAAAGGTCAAGGACCTTTAGGCACAAAGAATGAAGGGATCATTGAACCCTTAGAAAGTACATGGCGAGATTCCAAGGAGAAAGCAGGAGTAGGGTATCTTGAGGAAGGATACACTCAAAAACATTATCCCAAGCTTTATATCCAAATATTACAATTAGAGTCTCATAGTGATGAGGATTATAATTAATGGGAATGGGAGACCCTATCAAATGAGTCATGCCAAGATAAGGGTATTGATGTCATTCATACCTATGCTTCTACCAAAAATAAAGGACCAATGATAGAATCAACTTCAAATCAAGCATCTACTTCTAGTCAAGTGATCCTAAATGATGTGCCAAGTATAGAGATAGAGATTAATCAATGGGTAGGTGAACCATACATTCCTTCATTGAGACCTACTATAGAAGAATCAAACGTTAGGTTTAATCCACATGACTTTTATCCAATGGAAACCCAAGAGGATTCTAGTGAGGGGGACTTTGATCCTTCTTCTTTAGAACATTTAGAGGAAGCCCATGTTCAAATATTTTCAAGATACAATGTATGAACCCTCTAATAATGAGATATACACTTTAAACCCAATCAAAAAAAACCTAAGTGTTGACCCATTAACCCTCATACATCCAAACTTAATTGAATGGAGTTCCATTGAACCAACTATCCTTCCAACTTTCTTGAATGACAACGTGGTGTCCCAATACCTTAATGTGGTTGAACCCTCTTTTATCAGCGAATATCAAGAAGAATTGATCAAAGGGAGCATCCAAACTTTCAATCTGAGAAAAAATGAAAAAAATGAAAAAAAATAGAAAAGGAAAAGAATCAAGTGTTGAAAACCACATTGTGGCACATTAGATCAAGAGAAAAATAAAGAAATAAAGGATGTTTCCAAAGGTGAAAACCCAGCTAAGGCACCTAAGGAAGGGATTTTGGATTCTCTACTAGAACATTATGAAGAAAGATCTCTGATCTTAATTGAGCCAACAGAAAAGATAAATATCAATCAGAAATAGAGCTGAAGATCATCCACCTAGCAGCATCACTATCTAGAAAATAAAGAACATAATTCATTAAGTTCTTTAAGGAAAGACAAGTCAATTTCGCATGGTCTTATGATGATATGCCGGGTTTAGACCCAAATCTGATAATGCATCATCTAAATATCAAGGAAGGCGCCAAACCTATTAAACAAAATCTAAGGAAGATGCATCCTCATATGGCACTACTTGTCAAAGTAGAGTTAAGAAAAATTATTGAAGGTGGGATTTATAAGGGACATTGATTATGCACAATGGATCTCCAATATAGTGCCAGTATCAAAAGAAAACAAATCTATCATAATATGCATGGACTTTAGAGACTTAAACTTGGCATGTCCTAAGTATGATTTCCCACTTCCGAGAATTGATGCCATTGTGGACTTAACAGCAAGACACTCTATGTTTTCACTTATGGATGGATTTAATAGATATAACCAAATAAAGATAGTGCTAGAAGACCAAGATAAGACCAATTTCACATGTGCATGGGGTACTTTTTGTTGGAATGTCATGCCATTTGGGTTAAAGATTGTAGGCACGACCTATCAAAGAGCAATGACCACAATATTTTGTGATATGATGCATAAGTTCATGGAGGACTATGTGGATGACATATTAGCCAAATCACATTCAAGAAAAGAGCACCTTCCAATTTTGGCAAAATTTTTTGAAAGGTTAGAAGAATTCAAAGTAAGACTTAACCCAAAGAAATGTGTATTTGGAGTCCAATCCGGCAAACTACTAGGCTATATTGTATCTGCAAAGGGGATAGAGGTGGATCCTACTAAAGTAAAAGCTATTATGGAAATGGAAGCACCCAAAAAAATTAGTAATATGAGATCTTTACAAGGAAGGATCCAATCCATTAGGAGATTTATCTCCCAATTAGCTGAAATATGTCATAATTTCACCCAACTTTTGCATAAGGATACAATTTTCAAATGGGATGAAAAATGTGAAGAAGCCTTTAATCTATTGAAGAAATATATCATGAATCCACCAATCTTGATGCCACCTATCAGAGGCAAGCCCTTGATCCTATACATCTCAGTAACAGAGAATTTATTGGGGGTACTTTTAGCACAAGAGGATGAAACAGGAAAAGAAAAGGCAATTTACTACATTAGTAGAACCTTGGTCAAATACGAGCTAAACTATACATTTATGGAAAGGGCATGTTTGGCTGTAGTTTTTTCTTACCAAAAATTATGCCATTATATGCTAGCCCACAAGATAAGGCTCATTGCTAAAATTGACCCATTGAAGTATCTACTTAGTAAAACAACATTGAATGGAAGGCTAGCAAAGTGGGTGATGATACTAAGTGAATTCGACATAGAATATGTTGATAGAAAATCAATCAAAGGAAAAGTCATTGCTGACCAATTAGTGGAAGCACCACTTCAAGATGACCATCCCATCCAAGTGGAATTCCTAGATTCAGAGATTGTAAAGGTGGAAGCAAAAACATGGCAGCTTTATTTTGATGGTTCCTACACTCATCATGGATCAGGAGCGGGCATACTTCTTGTCACACCTCAAGGATCTACTATCCCTAGGTCTTACAAATTTCTATTCCCATGCACCAATAATATAGTGGAGTATGAAGCCTTGGTTATTGGAATCAAGCTAGCTTTAGAGTGGAAAGTGACATAATTAAAAGTTTATGGAGATTCACAATTAGTCATAAATCAAGTTAATGAGGAATATCAAATGAAAGATGAAAAATTGGTACCCTAAAAAAACATGGTTCAAAGTCTTAAGAAGTATTTCATACTCATTACATTTGAACAAGTGCCGAGAGAAAAGAACAAAGAAGTAGATGCAATGGAAACTTTGGCTTCATTGTTACAAATGCCTGATCAGAGTGCCAGATATGAGTTTTTGGTAGAAGAAGTGGTTCAACCCACATTTGACCCTACCCACCCTTACACCATTTTCTTATTAACTACAAATGAATCACCTTGGTATGGACCAATTTACACTTACTTGAAAGATCAAATCCTTCCCATAGACCAAACTAGGAATCAAAAGAAAAGCTTCACTCACCAAGCCGCCCGATATACCATAATTTCAAACACATTGTATTGAAAAAGTCTAGACAGAATGCTCCTTAGATGTTTAGAAGAGGAAGAATCAAACTTAGCCTTATGAGAAGTCCACAAAGGAATTTGTGGATCACAATCAAACAGATTATCCTTAGCTAATAAACTTCTAAGGATAGGATATTTTTGGCCTACGATGGAGAAAGATGCTTGTAACTTTGCCAAAACTTGTAGAAAGTGTCAATTCCATGGAAACTTGATACATGCACTCACACAAGAGCTTCATCTAATGACAACACCTTGGTCATTCAATCAATGGGGTTTAGACCTAATAGGCATGATTTAGCCACCATCCTTGAATGGTCACAAATTCATCATCACGACAACTGAATACTTTACTAAATGGGTGGAAGTTGTACCCCTATCAACTGCAACTGGAAAGAAGATATCTTTGTTTATCCTCAATCATATTATTTGTAGATATGGCATACCTCTTTCTATCATAATGGATAATGCAAAGCATTTTAAGAATAAAGACTTAAAGGAATTATGTACCAAGTTTCACATGATTCATCATTCTTCTTCAATCTATTACCCTCAAGGTAATGGACAAGCCGAAGAAACAAATAAAAACATCTTGAAGATTTTGAAGAGAATGGTGGACAACTCAAGGATAGATTGGCACATTAAAATAAACCTGACCTTATGGGCTTATAGAACAAGCATAAGAACACCAATAGGGGCTACACCTTTTTCATTAGTCTTTGGAACAGAAGCAGTTTTTCCTTTAGAGGTAGAACTTCTATCTTTGAGGATATCTATGCATGGTTTGATAAATGAGGAAGATTATAGGGTTGCAAGGCTACAAGAACTAGAACTTTTAGATGAAAAATAGAAGCAAGCATTTTATCATTTGAAGGTGTACCAAAATAGGATGTCAAAAGCATACAATAAGCACATCAAGCCAAGAACATTCCAAATAGGTGACCTAGTTTTGAGAGAAAATCCCAAGAATCAAGCAGAAAGAGAGAAAAAAGGAAAATGGGAAGCAAACTGGTTAGGACCATTTCTCATTGTTGAAAATTTTGGGACCGACACCTACAAACTAGTAGATTGTGATGGTGAAGAACTCCAAGAGCCAATCAACAGCATACATCTCAAGAAGTTCTATACATGAGGTACACAAAAGAGTATAAAGAGTATCAGATGAGGAACATCATATTTATTGCACATAGTCAAAAGAGATCCTGAAAATACCAAAAACATTTGAAAAGAAAAAAAGCACTAAACATTTGAAAAGCAGAAATGATAAAAAATAGTGGAAAATTGAGCATGAAGAAAGTAAAAACATTCATATATGATCCTCAAAAAAATGTTGTCTTGGTGAAAACCTAGCAAATAGGTGCCTTGATGATATGAAATTTTTTTTTTGAAAAAAAGGAAAAATGCAAAAAAATCAAAAAAGAAGAAAAAGTGCCTTGTTGAAAACCTAGCAAATAGGCACCTTGGTAGCAAAAAAAGAGAAAAGCTTTAAAAATAGAAAAAAGAGCTAGATCTATTCAATCGGTGAAAACCTGGTAAATAGGCACCATTGAAAGTCCAAGTCAATCACATACCTAGAAGGTCACCTTGTAAATATTGCATTCGCCAGCATTTCTATATATTGCATAATAAAACCCCACAGTTGCATTTGTGAGTACCTCAAGATTTTGGTCACCTAATTTGCAAATTGTCCTAAGTCCCACAAATGAAATCAATATCAAACTGGGGGAAATCTACTCAAGAGGAGAAATGATTCATCAAAGAAAGCTTTATTCAATCAGAGAATCAATTCATCACACTCGAAAGAGGAGCACTTAATCAAATCTACATCCCAATCCAATTTGAGCCTAAAACAAAAAATTTGATAGAAGAATTGAGAAGACCTTACCTTTATCAGGATTAATTTTTTTTTTGAAATGGATGGACCTACACTTGACATATGGATTTGAAAAACATTGCAAGAAATTTTTCTAAGTGTTAACTCAATTGATGAAATCATCTCTTTCTAGTAAATCGATGAAAGTTTTATACTAGACAAGCTATGATGAAAGAATGATATTTTTCTTGATTTCTGAATGACTATCTTAAAATCAAAGTTCTAAATCATGTATAATTTTTCTAAGGACATGATCATAAAAGAATCATCGAGGACTTGTACATAGGATAAAACTGAGATTTCTGCTTGTTTACGCAAATGGATACCTTGGCTATTTTGATCTTCAATATCATAATACCAAAATCCACTTGCAACATAGAATCCAAAAAAATTGGTATTCACACTCATGATTGGCTTCAATTAGTGATAGTTGTACCAAAGAGAGATGGGAAAGAAAAAAAAGAGGTGCAAAAAGTATTCATATCATCATAGTTGAACTAGTGATGGTTGTACTAAAACGGGATTCCAAAAATGCTCAATGATGATTATAAGCTCCAAATTTTGAATAATGATAGTTAGCTGCATACATCTTAGATTAAGTGCATTGTATATACTTTTTTGCCTTTCTTAGCTTAAGTTGCAAGGGGGAACATCAATAATCTTGGTTAATCAAAGCATTAAAGAAATGGGGGGGTTTAATTCAAACGTATAATCCTTGATTTCAATCAAAAACATGTGAGATTATCTTTTGCATTCATGCATTGCATTAATCATTATTCATTATTCATATATCAGAAAAGAGAGAAAAAGAATCATTACTCATACATCATTTGCATACATATAATTAAAGATAGAACTGCATACATCCAAAAACCCAAAAACATAGGGGCATTCATATTCATATTTTCCATAAAACACTTTGCATCCATACATTGAAAAATAGAGAAAAGCATGTCATAAATCCATACATCAATGCATTCATCTATATATATCATAAAATAAGATACACTGCATCCATAGCATAATCACAAGTAAATGCATCCTAAACATCATATAGTTGCATATAAAGATAATCTCATAACAAAAATCATCAAGAGAATCAAGGAAGTCTATCATCATATAAGTGTTCAACAAATGATCCAGTACATCAGTATATCAAGATACAAATATCATGAAAATGATACATCAAGTGTTATGATAAAAAACATCATGAAATGAGATATAAGGACATCAATAACTTTGTGATCAAATCATCAAGATACAACGCTAGCACCAGATCCATTTGGACCCCTTTCATCCTATCTATCCTATGAGGGAGGAGCCTGAGAAGTGCTTGCTATGCTAGGTCTCTGAATCACATGAGTCATAAACTGCTACATCAAGAGAGAAACCAGATCTAGTCTTCCCACAATAGTAGATATATGTGTCCTCATCGCCTGCATATCTCGTGATAGAATATAAATGCTAGGAGAAGCCTGTGAACTCTATCCCATATCTTGTGACTACTGCACCTATGGAGGAACCTGAATCTATGGAGGCACCTGTTGTGCCAAAACCTGATCCTGCTGAGCTAGAACCTCATCCTGCTATGCTAGAGAAACCCTCTATAACTGAACTAAGGGATCCTATCCACCAAGAATCTATCAAGCAACATCTATATGTACCTGTCTCTACCATCTTTGCTGACGATGAGCCCTTTGCTATCTATCCACTACTCTAGGACATACCTCAGCTGCATCATCCTATCCTTTAGCTCTAGCCCTATCCCAGACATGCCCACCTCTCACTCATGGTCCATCCCCTGCTCTACCAATAACCTAAGGATCTCTCTATCCTTGTCATCTTTGATGTCTCCTACCACTGCCGCCACCACCACCGCCACCATCATCATCTCTCTCATCCTAGTCTGGGATATGCTTTGCTGGATCAGTAAATTGAGGAAACCTGTTACGATCCCACCAATCCTGATACTCATGTGACATCCCAATATCTGTAATACCTGTAAGAATATCTCATCTACAATATCCCAAACTAGCAATCTGATCACATGCAAATTGGTAATCAATCAGAGGACCCCACATTGATCGCTCTACCTGTACATGAGCATATAATGCTGCACCCTATGGCATATCCTGTACTATACCATACTAGCAAGATACTCGACCAAAGAAGAAATTCTCAATAAAACTAGTAGACCTATTGATCATCCATCGAGGAGAAAACATATAGGGAAGCTCATCATCATCCTCCCTCTAATCCTCACACCCTATATATGGTTGCCAATGTACCTAATCAAGATCATTGATCTATTGGCGCCAATACTCAAGCTTGCCCAAATGATGTTGGACAACCATGCCAGTATATAGAAAAGCATAAGGAAGACCTCAACCATGAATCCTATCTAAAATGGGCCTAGTAATGGGAAGATGCTCCCATACCCATAGTTGTAATATCACTGCACCTACAGATAAAGCAGTGCTCTTTCTGTAGACAACTTCATGTAAATCATGATATAACTGAGCGAGAACACATGAGCCCCAATCAAATCATTGTGGCTGAGAAAGTAAATCCTCAAGGATCCTACCCCAACCAATGGAGAAACCATGACCTCATCGATCAGGAAGCAGGAATCCACCAATGAGAGCACCGAGAACCACAGGTAATGTCAAGAAAGAAGCAAACTGTGGCCAAGTAATGGCATCATGATCAATAGTAATGTCTTTGAACAATCATTGACAGACTGTACTATCATAAATGGAATCATAGTATACTAACTCCCCTCAGCAAGGAATGTGTAGTAATTTATAGACATCCTCTGGAGTAATAGTCATCTCTCTGAAAGGAAGGTGAAAAGTATTGTGGTCGGAGTGCCATCTCTCCGCCATAGCAGTCAGAAGACCATGGTTCAACTGGAACTGTGACATGTCGAGAAGGAAACTAAGGCTAGACAACTCAATGACATGAAACTCTATTGGAGTCAGAGCCTGACCAATATCAATGACCCAAGATGCGATAGACCAGATGTACAGAACAGGAAAGTGAGCCTGTTTGGCAAAAACAAAGGAATCATATCAGTATTTTATATCAAGGAATCATCTAAAGTCAATTAATTTCATCAAAAGTATTAAGAAATCCCACTTAGTACTATTTGTTCATTTCTCTATATCTTGAGAAGAAGTATCAGTATCAATCGTATCAGTTTTCACATTGATTGATTTATCCTATTAGATTGATAAATCACATTCGTTGGTACCATTATCTTGATATCCTAATCAATTATTTTGTTTAAATGCAACAGACCTAATCTTATCATTGGAATTAAACATCTGAAGTTATCAAATTTTTCATCAGGAAAAATCAAGTTCAAGTGAAAAATTTTCAAAAATGCTTCAGGCATGATTTTAATCATACCAGGTGACATTTCATCTCACGCGATACACAAAAGTTGTCAGGCGACACTTTATTTATCATAGGAGGTAAATCAGGCTTCATGTGACACTTTATGATGCTAGGCGACATCTAATAAAGCCTAGGTGAAAATGAAATTCTAGGGTTTCACACGTGGAAAATCACATGTAAATTTGGCATAAAAACCCTAAGGCTAGGTGACATCAAATTTTTTTCAAGCGAGAACAAAAAATTGCTAGGGGACAGTTTACTATCTGGAGGCATGAGTAAAAAGCACAGATGTGACACTTTAAGGGCTCACGTGACATTTAACCTATCCTACATGTGACTTTCCAAAATTAAATCAATGACGACATGAAAAAGATGTAATAAATGTGATAAATGAGCAATAAATGCAATGAAGAGGTTAAAAATGACTCACTGGAGGACCGTAGTTAGGTGGTCTCTGATATCATTGACATCTCTCAAACCGATGCTCTCTGATAGGGACAACCATCTTGAAAATCAAAGGAGGACCAGAGGAAAATCTCAGAAGTCAAAAGTGAAAATGAATAGTAAATCAAGGTTTTTCAACCTATTTAAGCTAATTTGACCTAATTTAGAGGTAAAATTTTGACTTTGACCTATATTGACCTATCATTTTAACCGGGGAAAATTGTGAATCATGGCATATCATCAGTATTTTTTAGAAATAAAAACATATTTTTTCAATCAAGCAATCAATCAAATGTTTCAAATCAAGTATCAATATGTTTTATTTCTGAGGGGGCATACCATCGCATAATCAGATCAACATCAACAGTAACATCATTGAAAATCAAGAGACTGATCATCAAATCAAAGTGAAAGCTTTTATCAGGGAATTTTTCATAATCAAATGAATGGGGCATTACATCGAAATCAATCATCAAATCAAGTATCATATCAAGATTTTTCAAATCAGGATCAAGCATCATATCAGAATGATCATCAGAACCATATCAATTAAGAGTTTCATATCGATCATATTTGCATTAATCTCATATCAAAAATTAAGGATCAACCATCAAAGATATCAAATGAACATCAAAGATCGATCATCAATTAATTAGGACCTATCATTAGCAAGATTAGAGTATTCTTTGAATTGACATGCTTCACACGTCATCTCAAAGAGGGGCATTTGTAATCACCTAAAAATAGACAAAGATCAAATCAAAGCAAATCAAGTCAAATCAAAGAAAATCAAGGACAAAATTGAATCAATTAAATCACAATGCATAATTAGCCAATCAAAATTAAGATCAAGTCTTAATTCAAGATAAATCAAAATTGAGAGCATTTTAATCAAGTGCAATCAAATCAAAATACAATTAAATCAAATAATTGTAGTCTTGGATTAAATTAAATTCAACCCATTCAAGGGGTACATGGCTAAATTAAATCAATTAATAAATCTCAATTACTCTCAACAACCCAAAAGGAGAGGAAATCCGGGCAACCAATGAGATTTGAGGAAAGGCATTCACATGGATCAAGCCAAATTAAATCTCAATCACTCAAAGTGAAAGAGAATCTTGACCATTGATCTTATCTACTTGTCCCAAGCTTTGAGGACACAAACTTTTAATTGTCTTCAAAGGGTGGAACCAAAGACTCAACCAAGGTTTAATCATGATCAAACACAACTACACCCACTACCATTGGAAAATCTATAAAAGGAAGGCCTAAATCCTTCATAATTATCAACCACACATCTAAGAATTGCATTGAACCTCTTGCAATTTGAGTTTAAAAAGGCATTTGAGAGCTTAATTAGCATTTACTTTGATATAATTGTTATCTTCAACTTGTTTATCTTATCATTCTCATTCTAGGACTGTCATTAATGAGAGCTTGCTGAGAGCTTTGCATTAACAATCTTAGTTAGAGAGCCATAGGATGCTCAATTAATCATTATTTGCTAAATAGTTCACTCTATTTCTTTGTGGTTTAATTTAGTTACTATTTCATTTATTGATTAACCTTAATTCTCTGAAGATACTTTTATTAGTATACAGGTTCATTGTTTGTGCAGTCTCACATTTTAGATTTGGGAGACATATTTGAGGGGGTTTCTCTTCTCTTTGATGAAATCTTCATCAAAATTGTAGAATATTCTTTTCCATATTTGGATATTGTCATTCATGAGTCTCCTCCTTCACTTGGTTTGTCATATTTTATGGTTTATCTTGATCATACTTATGTGATGGATTCTATGAGCTTGGAGATACCTATTAAGTTTTTAGAGATGCATACTTGGAGAAATCCCTCGTCCTCCTTATGTTTGGACATAGATTGGCTTATTCATCATTTGATGGAATTTTTTCTTCCTAAGGGGAGAAATGTTCTCTGTAGGCATTGGATTATCTTTTTTTTTCTATACATTTTTCATTAGCATTGGTGCTTCTCTATTATGGAGGGATACCATGTCTCCTTATTTCCTTCATATGAAGGGATACTTGATTGTATATACATGATGTATTTAGTTCTTAGAGGGTCTTGATTCCTCCATCCATGCATCTTGTATGTTTTATCTCTCTTTTGGAGGGGAGTTTTTTCCCATGAGTTTTTTTCCCTTTCTCTGCTTTATGAGAGATTTATTGTATTGCATTTTCATTGTACATAGGCACCTAAAATGACCTATTAGTCGAAACCCATTTTACATTGTGAGTTTAAGTGCATTCCCCTAATTTGCACTTAAGGGGAGGTGTTGGTGTTGGTGTTGGAATTATGGAAAGGTGTATACTAAGAGGGGAGGGGTGAATCAGTACCCTCAAAACTTTTCAAACTAATCCTTGTAAACATGTACTTCAATAACTGATTTCATAGATTGTATTTAACATACATTCAATAATATAACTAAAATTTAAATGCATTAAAAAAATCAATAAACCATACATGAAACTTAAATACACATGACCCTTGTATTTTGGTATCACAAAACCCTTGTTAGAAGGTAAAAACTATAGTGGGGATGGAACCCACAAAGCTTCACTTCTTTAGAAATAAAGTTGTCGGTTAAGGATTACAAAGATTTGATCAGTTCTGGTGATCTTACCCTATTAGGAGTAACAATAAGATTAGTTAGCTCTACCTGGTTAGAGGATTTTAGAAACATTATACAAGTATGCACTTGGTAAGGAGATTTTATGAAAGATAGTTAAGTCCACTCTGCTAGGAGATTTTGAATCTGCTACAATTGTTAGAGAGTAATAGTGATATTTGATCTATATGAAATACAACTTAAATTGTTGATATCAGATCTATCAAGTACAATAATGTTATCACCTTGTTGTGATGAATATGTCCTTTTGTACTACTCGATATCCTTGTATTTATTTTGATAAACTTAATGCTCTGTCAAAATCCTTCCAATCTTAACCCTCTCTGATCTTCAGATGTCCTTGAGTGTGGCTACTTCTTGATAATACATTGTCAAAATGACATCTTAACAATACTTATATCAAATTGATTTGACCTAATTAGGGTTTTACATTATCTTAGAAAACCTAAGATCAATAGTTCATATGATTAACCTAGATCATAATTACATAGGAATCATCATTCATTAAATTATTACATCCATAATAAATATTCACCTTGATCTTGGTAAACCGTTTTCTTGCTTGGCAAAAAGTTGTTCACCTTGAATTATATGCCATTTCAAAATTTTATGTGAACTTTGGATTACTCGGTAAATGTTGTCTCACAATTTTGGTATTTACTGGAGCTTGGTAATCCTGTGTACTTGGTGATTATTGTACTCGGTAACCTTTGTGCTTGGTGACTACTATGTAGTTATAACTGAATGAATGATCTTTCTTTTTTTACCGACAGTACAAATGAATACTAATGACAACTCTTGATATATTTTGGAGTAACATTCTCCCGGTTTGGCATTAGTATCAAAAACTTATATGTATGCCAACTATAAATGTTTGAACTTGAAAATTTATAGAAACAAAAATATGTAAACTCAGTGACTCCCCCTTTGAACATGCTCTCAATATATATACATATGTTTCCCCCTTTTTTGAAAATAATGACAAATAATATACTTACAACCTATGAAATATATTAGGATGAGTTTTCTTAAGATTATCCATGAGTTTCTCTCATTCCTCCTTAATATTTTCTAGAGCTAGCTTCTCTAAGCTCACTTGTGCATGCATATCAAAAATATTCTCTATGACTGAAATCTCAGGGGTGGCAATCAATTTCTTTTCTTTTTTCACATGTTTCTACATCACTTCCAAATGTGGTAGTAACTCGGCCTATATCTTAGTTACCTATTCTCTTATTTAGTCCACTTCCTTTCTCAACCGTAGTCTTAATCATTGAATGTGCGTAACCTTTGAATAATGCACTTGAAATGCATGTTGCTCGGTTGTAAGATGAGTAGCACTATTTTTAGATCTTTATCTAATTTTCTTATCTTTTCACTAATCTTGGTAGTGAAGTGATCTAGAGTGCATACTCGTTTCAAAATTGTAATAAGTTTATGAATAATGCTTTCCAAATCTATTACAACTTCTGAAAGCTTTACCTTGTTAACTGCCACTGCTTGGCTGATCTTTTTAGTTAACTTATACTAAATCTTTACTTTTCCTCTCTCTTCAATCATCTACTTGGCATTAGTATTTGGGCCATTTATAGTCTTTGTGAGTAGTGCAATTTGGTTAATGATAGGGGTTGATTCATCAACATTGACATCTAGAGAAACTTACATTAGGATCTCCTTGACATCCTCTAACACCTTTGTGTTCTTATTTTCTTGTCTCAACTTCTCTTGTGTTGCCTTTCAAGTGCATGGCTCTCCATATATCCTGAGAGCTTGAGGGTCAAGTTCCCTCGGGTCACATGCATGTATTTCTATTATTTCATTGAGTGTGACCAGACCCTTACTTCCTCACTTTTTTTTCTTCTTCTTATCATACACACTAGATGATAGTGATTGTGCAATAGAAGGTTGAGCCTTGTGCTTGGGATTTTCATTTGATGGCTCAGTGGATTTTAATTCTTCCTTATTCTACTCGGTAACTGATTTTGCAATCTGTGGTGCAGGGGCTTGTGACCTTGTGTTGGTGGTAGAAGTATCTACCATTGTCTTTGTTTGTGTATCTTGTACATTTTTTGCCAAATTAGGGGTCTCAATGGGTGCTTCACCTTGTGTAGTTCCTCCACTGTACTTGTTCTTTTGACCATTTTCCTCACCCTTGTCTTCATTTGTATTTTTTCCTTTCTCAGGTGGAGTGTTCTTACTTTGTGTCTTAGTATCTATCTCAATAGCTTGTACCAGTATATGCAGATTACCTGGTACCATTGCTTGGGCTACCTTGGTTGCTTCTTCTTCACCAAGGTTCTCGATAGCACCGATAATTATATCATCTTCTTTAAATTCATCATTGGGGTCACCTCATTTTATGTCTTTAATCAATATTTGTTCATTCTCTAAAGTGGTTAACATCTCCAGAATTCCTTCCATAACATTTTCAGCAATAGTTAAGAAATCTTCTACATTAGTTTTCCTTCTTGAACTATTAAGTATCTAAGATGTGAGTTGTCTCGTCCTCAACATTTATAGGCTCCTCCACTTGTATTCCTGGTTGAGGTTCCTTAGTGTTAACTACCGATGCATTTGTCTCATTTTTCTCTACTAGACTTAGGAGTTTAGTCCATATATTTCTTCTTTCATCATATACCTCTTGAAATTTTCCTTGAAGAATCTTAAATGCTCTAGCCTTGATAAAAAACATTATTTGCATATTGTTTTAAGGCTTCATCAATCTCTACAATAGAGTAATCAGATCTTACCAAAATGAGTGACCTCTCTCTCATCCTTTTCTTGGTTGTGAGTGCATACGTCCATCTATTAGAAACTTTATCATACAGCTCTTTGGGTATGCTGCTAGCAAACTCAACTAGAACTATTTTGAAAGTAATCATAATTCTTATTATTGCTTCCTCAAGCTTATCCTTCTCCTCGATACTCAAATGTGGATATCTATTAATCTTCAGTGTACCAAGTCTTCTAGTGGTCTTAATTATTTCTACTACTTCATCAATAGTCTGAGGTCCTGTATTCACTACAACACAGAATTGTTCAGTGTCCTCTTCTGAATCATTATCATCCTTTTCTCTAATTAGTTTCCTTCTCCTATTTTGTTTAGGGAGCTCAATGGTGGCCTTTTTTTTTCTCTTTTGATATGTATGTGTCGGTGTAGGCCTTGTTACCTTTGCAACACCTTTCTTCAAAGGTGGCAAACTAGTTGTTTCTAATCTTGTCCTAGTCCTAATTGAAGTATCAACCTATTTACCTTTACCTGTTGCAGCCTTAGATGACTCTTCTTGTGCATGTTCTTTAGACTCGATGGCCTCTACATCTACATTCTCACCGAATGGTACCTATTCCTTAGTTTCCTCTTCAACCAATTTCTCAATGTCTTCATCAATGAAACCAATTTTTTTCTCTAAAGTTTTCACCATTTTCTCCTTTTTCCTACCCATCTTTTCAACTACAAGTTCCATCTTGATTTTGGACTTGGCCTCATCATAGGTTCCAAACATTATAGCCTTTTTGCCTTTAGGCTCAACAAGTAAAGCCTTGATTTCTTTTGTAGCTATGTCAATATCTACCTCATAATCCATGGGCGGTAGCCAAGATATTCTTGGCTCTACTACTTTGATCAGGGTGGTGTCGATATCCACCAGAAAATATATATCATCCTTAAATTCTCTACTAACTGTGCTGGTATCCTTGTTATTTTATCCATTCTTTCCTTAAACTTCCCAAAGTAATCTTCCATCACAAGTTCAAAAATCTTATCTAAGTTCTGAATAAATTCACTAATTTGAACAATAATTGATTAGTTGATATCCCATTCTACATTACTGATTGAAGGGAAAAAGTTTTGCAAATAGAAAAATGTACATACCAATAATGAGCCAAATTTTCAAGTGTTTGATCTAGCAACTTTGATAGTTCTCATATTCTCTTTTAACTATCTCAGCATCAACTCATCTAGGTCGAGTTGCAAACCATTCTTCACAATCTTATATGTTATGTCGACCACTCCACATGCAACACTATTTAGTTTGCTTGATTGGAAAATCTTGTATGCAATAACATATGCACCAAATCTCATTTCAGGGTCGCTGATAGTATTTATTATCAAGCCTCTACCATCCCATTCTGCTCTGTTTAACTTCTCAATCTTAGTTCTCATTGGGTTCCTTAGGGCTTTTTCTTTGTCATTTGTGGGATACTCAATGACCGCGTGTATAAAATCCTTTGTTATCTTTATTGGTTCATCCATTCATAGCTTCCATTCATGTACACAACTTAGTATGATGTGTATCCATTAAGTTTTGAATTATTTTGGGAAATATAGGGCATTGGTTAACCCTTTTACCTCTAAGTGCTTGTGATCATCCTTTAGCTTTCCATCAGTGAAAATCGCTTGATATGTTGACCAGAGGTCAAAGTCACCGATTTCATTAGTTTTGTAGTGAATGTAAGATCTAACATCTTCCATGAGTAGAACCCTAGGCGGTATCAAGGAGAATGCACCCTTGTCATCGGGTTGAGATACAAATTTCAAATGAAGTTTGTAATGGGGCTCTGTGTAAATCATGTTCTTGGTTAAAATAACCTTCTTACCCTTTTCTTTCTTGGTTTGAATAGTTTGAGAAGATGATGCCATCGTGATTGCTAAATTAGGGCTTTCAACAAACTAGACGCAAAGAACTCAGTTAGTTCCAAACTTACTTGATTCAGTCTCTAAAAGTTCGTAATGTGCTTAAATCTCCATGAAATGCTTGAATTTTCTCTTCTCAAAATTTTCTCAAATCGCTATGCATCACTCTTGATTGTTGTGTAAAAAAGTGAGTTCATCTCCCACGTATTTATAATCAAAAACCTTGTTCGGTGCATTAAATGTTGTGTCAACTACCACTTAGTTGAAAATAAAATAACTCGATTAACACTATAGATACCTCAGCTTGGTGAATACTCTCAATATTTGGTTGACTGTGCAACTCGGTTGTCTGTAACACTTTCACCAACTAAAATTTCTTACTCGGCCCAGCTTAACTGACTAAACTTATTTCAAGTTAACAACATATAATACCCTAGTGCATCTTAATTCACACAATAGATATAAGGAATTATTGTAAGATATAACTAAATGTAATTCAGTTCCATACTTGATTTTTCTTAGGTGGAGGTGGTGAGATCACCTAATCCAATGGATGAGGTGTCACCGACTGTTGTTCTTGGTCCAACATTGTCATTTGTTTCTTTTCTCTACATTTGGTTCCTTATCCTCATGATTTCTTCAATTGTGTTTCCATTTGAATTAGTACTTAGTTCTGGTACTCGTTCTTTGCAGTATTTACTTAAATGACCGACCTTATGATAATGCAAACATACCATACTAGAATTTGTCCAATTTCAAGATCTTCCTCTCCAGTGCTTTCTCATGCAATTTTTTGCTATATGTCCATATCTACCACATGATGTGCAATTAACCCAAGTGTTGTAATTCCAAGTGTATGCATTACCTTGTCTTCTTAGTTGAGATGTCTTGTTTTGTCCTTTTGGTTTCCAGACTCGCTTCATCTTTGTCCTGTGTTCTTTTGATATGTGTCCATACATGTTGCAAGTGTGACAATGATTTTCCATATAGTTTTTCCTTGGTGACTTATTCAACTTTGATCTGTACTTATGTGCTTGATGTCCAAACTTGTTGCAATTATAACAATAACCATCAAATTTAGGAGTGGATTTAGGAATACCTTTTTCTTTGATTCTGTAAACATTTGATGCGTGCCTTGGTTTTCCACAATGATAGCATGATATCTTCTTTGGCCCTAGATTTTCATAGGTATTCTTTTGTTCAACTTATTTTAATTACTTTCCCTTCTCAATATAGCCTAAACCAGTAGTGTTGTCAAGTCTTCTCTGACTGTTTAGAAATTCATCCATTCTTTTAGTACTTTCTTCATCTTTCTTTATCATCTCATTATGTTGTTGTTGGATCTTTATTTAATTCTTCAGTCTTTTATTATCTTCTCTCAGTTCACCAATTTCTTCTAGTTTCTTAGTAAGTTCACTGTGCACTAGTCGGTTGACTTCCTGACTCATGACAACCATTTGATTGGATATTTCAAAATGATGCTTAGTAAGTCTCAGTATTTTAGATTCCTTTTCTTGTAGCTTATTAGTCATTTGCCTTCTATCTTTAATAGCCAAATTTCTTTCTTGTTCATCCTATCTTGCATTGTTCATGATATCAATCATTCTTACCATTTGTGTTTCTTGACTGATCTGCAATGCTTTCACTTGTTCAGTAAGATGTTGATTCTTTTCAAATAGATCTAATATGGTTCCTTTAGATGCATCAAATAAGCTACTAAATCCATATCCTTCAAATGGATCATCTATCTCTTCTTCATGATAATCAGTCTCATTTTACTGAAATGCCATTTCCTTCCTTTTCACCAATAACTCTCTCAATTTTTCTTTGGCTTCCTTGAATTGTTCAATGTAGATCTGCAATTGCAATTTTTTATTTTCAATAGTTTTTTCAAGCGTATACCTTTCCATCCTTAGATATTTTCTCTTTAGTGATTAAAATTCCTCAACAAGAGAAATGGCTCTGATACCAATTATTAGAATTATGGAAAGGTGTGTACTGAGAGGGGAGGGGTGAATAAGTACCCTTAAAACTTTTTAAACTAATCCTTGTAAACAAGTACTTCAATAACTAACTTCATAGATTGTATTTGACATACATTCAATAATATGACTAAAATGTAAATGCATGTAAACAAATCAATAGATCATACATGAAACTTTAATACACATGACACTTGTATTTTGGTATCGCAGAAACCCTTGTAAGAAGGTAAAAATTATGGTGGGGATGAAACCCACAAAGCTTCACTTCTGTAGAAATAAAGCTGTTGGTTAAGGCTTACAAAGATTTTATCACTTTTGGCGATCTTACCCTGTTAGGAGTAACAATAAGATTGGTTAGATCTACCTGGTTGGAGGATTTTAGCAACACTATACAAGTGTGCACTCGGTAAGGAGATTTTATGAAAGATACTTAAGACTACTCAATTAGGAGATTTTGAATCTATTACAAGTGTTAGAGAGTAACAGTGATATTTGATCTGTATTAAATTCAACTTATATTGCTAATATCAGATCCATTAAGTACAATAATGATATCACCTTGTTGTGATGAATATGTCCTTCTAATTGCTTGGTAGCCTTGTATTTATTCTGATAAATTGAATGCTCTATCGAAATCCTTCCAATCTTAACCCTGTCTAATCTTCAGATGTCCTTGAGTGCGGCTACTTCTTGATGATACATTGTCAAAATGACATTTTAACAATACTTATATCAAACTGATTTGACCTAATTAGGGTTTTACATTATCTTAGAAAACTTAAGATCAATGGTTCATATGATTAACCTAAATCATCATTACATAAGAATCATCATTCATTAAATGATTACATTCACAATAAATATTTACCTTGATCTTGGAAAACCATTTTCTTTCTCAATAAAAATTTGTTCATCTTGAATTATGTGCCATTTCAAAATTTAATGTGAACTCTTGATAACTCAGTAAATGTTGTCTCTCGGTCTTCATATTTATAGGCGCTCAGCAATCCTATGTACTCGGTGATTGTTGTACTCAATAACCTATGTGCTTGGTGACTATTGCATAGTTATAACTGACTGAACTGACTTTCTTTGTTTACCGACTATACAAATGAATACTAATGACAACTCTTGATCCATTTTTGGAGTAATAGTTGGTATAATTAAATATTTACTAATTACACTTTACTTAAGCTTACTTAGGATAATGCATTATATAGTAGTTTTCATATGAGACACCTATGAGTTTGCACCTTATTTACACATGGTCTAGGAGAAATTCCACTTTAGGTGGTGATATTTTTTATCACATTCCACTTTATGTGTGAGATCCACCATTAGTATACTAAACACATTATCATCCTCCACATTTGGCACATACTTCATTGCATAATTATGGATGATACACCTTTGGTGGACATGTGATTCCACCTTGTGTGGGTGATAATGTATCTACTCTTTATCATTGTCTCTTATTGCCCAAGTGTTTGTACAAGAAAGCCTATTATGTACATTTTATGCATGTCTATTAGCAATAACATCATTCTTTCATCTTGTTTCAATTGTCTTTCCATTCTCTTGTAGAAGTCATTTTGGTCTTTCATTTGATCGTAGGGGTGTTGTAGAGTCACCTAAAACTCTAACACCGGGAAACACCACAACCAAGACCAAAACTTAAATACCATACAAAAGACTTCTACATGTCTTCAACCTTGAATTTTGGATTACAAGCCTTTTGGAAAACACAACTAAATACCTATTATCTTCAAATGCATAGCTCTATCACTAAATCACTAATATTCATACAAAACCAATGACTTTTAGATGTAAGAAAATAACTCTAAAGTACTAAATACAATCTAAAAAATACACCTCTATCTTCCACTATTTTGTAGCATTGAATATGCACTTGTCTTTCACTATTATGTAACACTAAATACATACTTTGATAGAAATATAGTATCACCATACAACAAAGAGGTCGGGGATGAATCAGTTGTGTCACAACCACACAATATTTAACCAATTTGAGGAATTAAACCTTTAAACCATAGATCATATGTTAAAAATGAAATAATAGAATCATAACACCACATAAATACATTAACAACAAGATTTTTGACATGGAAATCCTATTAGGGGAAATATTGTAGTGGGGACCAAACCCACAAGATGATGTACTCTATTAGAAGAACTATATTGTGTTAAAGGTAATTGTTGCCCAAAATTTCTCTATCATTCTTTTTCGGCCACAGTCCTATTTTCCAAATGAAATGCTCAAATGTTGAAAACCCAGTGTGTTTTTGACCTCCTCTCTGCAGGCTCAAGATGTTTTATGCCTTTTGGTCCAAAAGCCCAGTATGTTTTCGATCTCCACTCTAAAAGTTCAGTGTGTTTTCAACCTTCATTCGAAAACCCTCTGTATTTTTTACATCCTCTATGTTTTGAGCTTAAGTGCGCAACTCCGACAGGTGGGTCTTAGTGCCTAAGGCTGTGCTAGCGCAAAAAAGATCCGACGGCTCTCACATGATCACATGGGATCTTCTGATCCCATGAGATCATATGACAATCATTGATGTGGTGTCAACAAGGATTAGCAGTCAAGACAAGCGGTAAGTGGTCATTAGTTAGCATCACGCAGTTGGTCACATGATCGCATGGGCCTTCCTGGCCACATGCGATCATGCAACAAGTGGTAAGAAATCAAACCACAATGAGGTGGTGGTTGGTGACTAACACCTTACGGTTTGTTGCATGATCACATGGGCTCCTCCGAGCCCATGCAACCATGCAACAAACCGTCAGGGGTTTCAGTGGTGGTGGTTCACAGTTTGGGTAGTTAACATCATGTGGTTGGTTGCATGATTGCATGCGGTCTCTTAACCGCATGAGATCATGTGACAAGCGGTCGGTGGGGTTCAAAGTTTCTACATTCGCGCAAGTGTGACAAAGATCTATAGTGGTTGTATGATCTCATGGGATCTTTCGATCCCATGCGATCATGCGACAACCATTTGATGGACATCTTAGTGGACAAGTGGGTCCGTGCCAGGGGTTGCTGAGGTGTTGCTGATGTAGCGACCAGGATGAATAGGGGAGTGACATGTGGTAGTTTTGGGCTTGAGGTTGGTAAGATTTGCGCGGTTGCATAGTTGGAGGTGGGCCTGCTTCTAGGTTCGGTCGGGTAATCTCATAATGAAAAGAAGAATATTCTTTCTATTTGGCGATTATGAGATTTCCTTTAGTCAAGTAATCTCTTGATGGAAGGGAATATGCCAAAAGTCTTACGAGACTCAGTGACTACCATCAGATGAAGCAAGGATCAATGATTTTTGCATGGTTGATGGATGTGACCTGGGGTTAAGAAAGAAACAAGCAGTTCAGCGAATAAAGGGAAATGTGAACCTAAAGTGAACTCAGGGTTAGGATTGCATGCACATCTAAAGTTTGTCGCATGATCTCATGCGGCCTCTTAGCCACATACGATCATGCGACAAGCCCCTAGCGGTCAACATGGGTTCAATGGGCTTGTAGTTTGGTGACCTATCCAGTCTATAGTGGGTGGCTGGCAGTTGGTGAAGGTTTGACAGGTGGTAGATTTTTGCGGGCCCGAGGTGTCATTATTGGTGAAGAGTGATAGATTCTCAAGGTTTTCTCATGATCACATGAGTTTTCTTTAGCTCATGCGATCATGCGACCAATTTTATTTTAAAGGCAGAGTAGGCTTCCAGACTAGGAAAAGAGTACAGTTGCACAGTTAACTTATTTCGCGTGGTCGCTAGATAGAGCCCGAGGTTAAGAAAATATAACGTGATTTGGCGACTAAAGAGGGAGTGAGCCCGAGCTTTGTGTCAAGTGGTGGCATGTTTTCTCAAGGTTTTCACATGATCGCATGAGCCTTTTTGGCTCATGCAATCATGCGACCAATGATATTTTTAAGCGGTGTGGCCAGTTCTTTCACGGGCTTTCTTTTGAGGAGAATGCTTGCAAGTGCGGGCAGGTAAAAAATTGATGATTTTTGGGGGTGGTTATAGTCAAAGAATTTGCAAAGGATTTTTAGGCTGCCATTTTGAGTCCCTTCTAGTATGGGATCAGATTTGAACATTCATGATAGGGTGGGCTTGCAGGGAGATAGATGGATGAGGTTTTTTGTCTGCAGGTTGATCAATTTAGGCATGGGCATGCAAAGAAGATATCTGATCTGTTGAGATATTTTTAGAGAAAACATTTATGATCAAAAGTGACTGGTTTTAGGGATGATTATTATAATGCATATCTATGTAGCCCTAATTGAGAGATATTTTGATTCTTGCTTGCGTGCAGGGGATGTGTATATTCTTTTTTTGGAGCCTGTAGTGCTCAAAATTCACATTTTGTAAAAAGAGAAAGTCTTTCCTTGGAGAACTATCTGTAGCATTTCTGCTCTTTGGTTTTTCACATCTTGTAAGTTCTCATTGATAATACAAGCATTGCAGAGGCATTTTGTGACAGTCTTTCATGTCCTTGTGTTTCCCTATTTGCATTACCTCTTATTGGATTGAAGTTTATGAATGCTTTCAGTGATTCTTAGTTTCCCTGATTCCTCTTACTTTCAGTTTGAATGTGCACTATTGTGTTTGATCTGATCTGAGTGAGTTTGTGGGTATTCTTCAGCCCCTGTCATTTTGTCTCATTCCCATGCCCCCCTTTTGCTGAAGAGAATGTCTGCTTGCAGGTCATAGATTGTGTCTAATTTTTAGGCCCTCTTATGAAATACTTATGCCAGCCTATTCAGTAAGCTGTGATCTCCTAGACCTAAGCCTTTCACTAGTTTCACTCCTCATACTGCAATTCATACCCCAGTTTTTAGTGCATCACCTAGTAGGATAGATTTTCTTTTAGTTTTTTCCCTTTTATGCATTCCTTCTATCCCTTTCCCTCAAAAGTTTACTTTCCTGTTAAAAGCAAATCAAGGTGATTATCCAAGAGGAACCAGCCTAGAATTTGGAGGTCTCATCTCGGTTAGCAAAAGGTCCCACAACCTTGAGATGATTCCCTTGTTATACTGAGTTATCAAGACTACGAGAGCTTGAACTAAGGGTGCAATTCAGTGTATAACATTTCTGGCATGCCTGGTGGGATAGCAAAGAAGTTTATTTGTTGAAGATTATGTCGTCTCTGATATGCAGATTGCATAATATAGACCTTTAGAGGTTTTTCTATCAAGTATATCTGGTGACTCCACTGGTTTCAAAGATTCAGGCCAACCTTGTTTAAGGTTTATGAGAAAGATTGAGACTAGAAGCTCAAAGCTTGCTGAATTTTCAGAGTTGCCCTTGAAAAGAAGCTACAAAGGTAGGTCAACTCAGAGAGAATCTCCTACAAGAAGAGTCCAATCCACACCTCTTGATACTTTAGAGAGGAGACCTTTCCTCTTTCATTTTAGAAGAAGAGGCAGATCTCTGACCAGAGATCTAGAAGAAGAAGAAGATCCAAATCTAGCAAATACAACTCATATAGCTGTTAATCCTCAGGTTACACCTCCCACAATGGCTAGAAATTTTGCCTTTGCACCTTTCAATCAAGGGAGCCCATTAAATTTTGCAGTGCATCATGATGTGCCCTTGGTGGCATTAAAGAGTATACCTGATTTCATAGGGGAGGGACAGACAATAGCCTTTGAACACATAAGAGATGTGACCACCATTTGCAGCATACACAACATTACTCAAGAGGATGTGGCCACCAAATTATTAGCAGCATCTCTGAAAGGTAAGGCTCTAGAGTGGTTTAGAACTTTAACTGTTGGTTCTATTACTTCATGGGATGAATTAGGGGATGCATTAAGTAAGCATTTTGAGGATAAATCAGATAATTTATCTCTGGTTGAGCAATTAACAACTATAAAGAGAGACCCTCAAGAGAAAATGACAGATTATAATAGTAGATTCCTTAAAACATGGAATAGAATCCCAGTCTCTATAAGGCCATCAGCTGACCATGCCTTCCTGTATTACTTGCAAAGTCTAAATAACCAAATTTCTATCATGATCCAGTCTATGGGTGGTACCACTTTACCCCAAGCTTTTGACACTATTGTCAAGGCTAAAAATTGTTTGATCCAAGCAGGCATGATATAGATAAGACCTCCCATGCCTATCTTCCCTAGTCTTCAGCCCATTGCACCTACACAAGTACCCCCATTTACCCCTATTCCCACAATTTTAGCACCTCAAGCTGGTACCAGTGGTCAAGAACATGCTGCAACAAATTTCTCCCAAGAGTTGCAAGAGATGAAGAGTAGTCAACAAACTAGTATACAAGAAATGACAAGCTTGCTGCAGACTCTAACCAAAGAGGTCACAAACTTGAAGAAACAAAACCAAGGCATCAGCCCACTCTTCCAATCACAAGGCCAAGGTCCTAATCAGCACTACCAAAATCAGGGACAACCTTATCAACAAAATAGGCCACCATACGAAGGAGGCTATCAAGGGCAAAGACAAAATTTTAATCAAAGACCATTCCAACCATATAACCCTACACCTCTTAATTCCATAAATCCAGTCAGGGATATGGTTCCTAATCAAAACAATGTGGCCATGGATAATAAATGGTGTTTCCCTTGAAATCAGCCCCACAATCAGGCTACGTGTTCTAATGGATGGATGAACCAAGCACTAATGGTTCAAAATGCTTCACAAGCTCAAATAGAAGCTCCTTCCAGTGGGACAGCTCCTTAGCAAGAAACACAAGAGAATGAGACTGCTCTTTTCAATTGGGAGCAACCGGATTTCAATGGAGTCAATGATGAAGCTACTTTTGTTGCCTACACAAGAGCAAAGAGAAGAGCCCAAGACATGGAGAGAGTGGATTCTGGTGCTAAGGCCACTCTATCTATAGAGCCACTACAGCAAACTACCCCTATCACATCTAAGGAGGTCCCTGTCGGCACAAGCAAAGAGGGCCAAGTTCCAAAAGAGGTAGAACCCATCATAGAAAAAGCACAACAAAGGGTACACACTATGGAACTTTATAATATTGTAGACAACATGAAGAAGGTGAATGTCACCATGTCTATGTGGGACTCTTTGTCTATTCCAAGACAACCTAAAATTTTGGAGAAGGCCATGAGGGAGGCAGCAAATCCTCAACCTACAAAAGAAACTGCAAAAATAGTGTTGGTCAACATTGATCAAGGAAAGGAGACTCCAACTAGCAACTCCAAGGCCAATACCATGCAAGGTAGGAATTTAAAGCCACCTCCCTTTTACGTGTCTTTAATTATTGGGAAATATTTAGTGCATAATTGTATGGTAGATAGTGGAGCTACTAGCACTGTAATGCCCAAGAAAGTGGCTGATCAATTAGGACTTAAATATGAACCCTTCCAAAAGAAGGTTACACAACTTGATGGATCCTCAGTTAGTACTATAGGTGTGGCCAAGGACACCAGTTTAATTCTCCATGCTAGTCCTAATTTTTCCATTCTCCTTGACATATATATCATAGATCTTCCTGCATTGTTTTCCATATGTCTCTCAAGGGAGTTCACAGCCAAGATAGGAGGTTATATTTCTTCCGACTGGTCTGACATGATCTTTCATACAAGGTATGGTACCAAAGTCACCATTAAATCAGAAGCCTTAGCAATACATCATATAGAGCCATATGTGTCCAATTCCATCAATACTAATTGTCCTATATTTGATGGCAATGATTTCCCAACCACTAGTGAAGCAAGCACCAAAATTGAGAATATCCATGATATTCTCCTAGATGAAAGAACCTCAGAGATCCAAGAGAGTCTTGTTTGGGATTTTGGTTTGGAGAGTTACTTGATTCAAGAAAGTGGATCCATAGAACCAAGCCTTCTCAAAGAATACACTGATTCGGATGATTGGGATAGTCAGGTCTGGGAACTATTTTTTGATGGAGCTAGAAGTAGACATGGTTCTGGTGGAGGTGCTATGCTGGCATCCCCAAAAGGAGAAAGGTATTATATTGCCTTTAGATTCAGTTTTTCCTGCACCAGCAACATTGCACAGTATGAAAGTTTGGTTAATGGACTAGAATGGGCTAGGAAAAGAGGGCTTAAAGCATTAAAAGTATATGGTGACAGTGAACTTGTTGTTAGCCAAGTAAGAGGGATGAGTGCAACCAAAAATGATGTCATGAAAGCATACAAACATAGAGTTTGGGATGCAATTGAAGATTTCCATGCTTTCAATATCGTTGCTATCCCTAGAAAATTAAATCAAAATGCTGATAGGTTAGCTGCTATTGGATCTCAGTTTGACATCCCCAATAGCATTTCAAAAGAGGTAGATCAGTAGCACATCAAGATTATTGTCAGACCTTCAATTCCAGATAATAATATTAGTTGGCAAGTGTTTGACAATGATGAACAAATTCTGTAGTTCTTGTTTGAAGAAGATGTCTTTTCAAGGCACAATCAAAAGAGATTATCACAGAACTATGGTGATCAAGTGATACAACTTAGATCTAATAAGATGCCTAAAGGTCTTGTCACCTTAGAGACTATCTTCAACAAGGATGATGAAGTCAAGAAAAATAAAGCTGGCCTGGTAGTCCAACAGGAACATTGTGCTGAATTAGAGTTGGAACCAGGTAAGAGCCTACAATTTGGAAAAGTAAACACTAATTCATAAAAGCAAGCTTACACTAAATTATTCAAAGAATTCAGTGATGTTTTTTCATGGGGGTATGGAGACCTTAAGGGTTTTGATCCTACCCTTGCTTACCACACTATTGAATTGGAGCCTAATGCTAAACCAGTAAGGAAAAAGTAAAGGCCTGTTAATCCCAAGCTTGAACCACTTATGCATAAGGAAGTGCTCAAATTGATAGAAAGTGGCATCATCTACCCCATCAAACATACTAGTTGGGTTTCCAACCTTGTTCCTGTCAGAAAGAAGAATGGGGAGCTGAGGTTATGTGTTGATTTCAGGGATTTGAATAGAGCCTCATTAAAAGACCGTCATCCACTACCCTCTATGGAAAAAATTTTGTAATGTGTCTTTGGATCTGAGAGATTCTCATTGTTGGATGGCTATTCAGGATACAATCAAATCTTAGTGAAAGAGGAGGATCAATACAAGACTGCATTTACAACCAAGTGGGGAACCATGGCATATTAGAAGATGCCCTTTGGTTTGTCAAATGTAGGTGCTACATTTCAAAAGGCAATGGATATGGCCTTTAAGGACCTCATGTACAGGTTTGTGCTGGTTTACCTAGATGACATAGCTGTCTACTCAAAGCATGTAGTAGACCACATCATACATTTGAGGTAGATTTTTGAAAGATGTAGAGAATTTGGGATATCCCTCAACCCCAAGAAATGCATGTTTGCGGTTCATGAAGGAAAACTATTGGGATATGTAGTATCCAAGGAAGGAATTACAGTGGATCCTAAGAGAATTGTAGCCATCTTAGAACTACCATTACCACATCACAAGAAAGGACTCCAATCTTTCATAGGAAAGATTAACTTTGTTAGGAGATTCTTGCCTAACATTGCAGAGTTACTCAAGCCTTTGACATCCATGTTGAGGAAAGGTTCAGCCTTCAGTTGGACCAAAGAAGGAAAAGTTAACTTCCAAGCTATTAAAGAAGCCTTAATAGAAGCTCCTGGTCTCCTAAACACAAACTTCAATAAGGATTTTATCCTTTATGCTTATGGGGGTCATTATGCTATATCTGCAATGTTGACTCAAGAAAATGCTGAAGGATTGGAGCAACCTATTGCTTTCTTTAGCAAAGGTTTAGAAGAGTATGAACAAAGATACTCTTTTGTAGAAAAGCATGTTCTTGCTGTGGTAAAGAGCCTCAAAAAATTTAGACATTTTTTGACTCATAGCAAGGTGCATTTGATGGTTACTCATCCAAGTGTCAAGGAATTTTTGCTTTCTAAGGACCTAAATGAAAAAAGACCTGGTTGGATCACCAAGGTGATGGAATATGACATAGATATTCAGATTACCAAGCTAGTTAGAGGAAGAGGTCTTTGTGAGCATTTGGTAGAAGATGGAAGTTCAAAGAAATTGGAATATATAGATGCATCTCTGGTGGTGCATTCTATAGGAGAGCAAGCCAAGGTAGCTAGCTGGTTGCCTAATATGATCAATTATTTGAAGACAGGACAATGTCCTGCAGGCCTAGATTCAACAAAAAGGAGGTATTATAGGCTACAATCTATTCCTTTTGTGCTGATAGATGAAATTCTTTTTAGAAAGGATCACAATGGTGTCCTTCTAAGATGCATAGATTCAGAAAGGGTTGCAGATGTCTTATTTGAGTTTCATGATGGAGCTTCTAGTGGCCATTTCTCTCCTAGGAGTACAGCTTTTAAAATCATGAGGGCTGGATACTATTGGCCATCTATCTTCAAAGATAGTCATGATTATGTTAGAAGATGCATCAAATGTGCTATTTTTGCAGGGAAAGAAAGATTTGCAACTCTGCCCCTACAACCAGTCAAAACAAAGCAGCCCTTCATGAAGTGGGGCATAGATTTCATTGGCATGATTAACCCTCCATCTAGTGCAAGACACAAGTGGATAATCACTGCAACTGATTATTTCACTAGGTGGACAGAAGCAATTGCTTTAAAAGAAGCTAATGAGACTGTTGTTTTAAGTTTTTATGATGACATCATTCATAGATTTGGCATTCTAGATTCTATAGTTTCAGATAATGCATTAGCATTTACAGGCCTCAAAGTCTCAGAGTGGGCAGTCAAGAAGGGCATTTCTTTGAATACAAGTTCCAATTACTATCCTTAGGGGAATGGTTTGGTAGAATCAACAAATAAGAATCTAATTAGAATAATCAAAAAGACCCTACAAGACAGTTAGAGGGACTAGCATACTAAATTGAAATCTGCCTTGTGGGTAGATAGAATTCCCCAAAGAAAATCATTGGTAATTCCCCATACATGTTGGTGTATGGTAGAGAGGCTAAGTTATCTATTTCAACTGAATTACCAACTTTGGACTTGGCCACTTAGTATGCCTTGTTTGAAGGAAGTGATCCTACGCAAATCAAATATGCCCAGCTGATGGAGCTAGAAGAGATCAGAGATAAATCAATGCAAGATATAGCATTCCATCAGAGTCAAACAAAGAGAATCTTTGATAAAAGAGCCAGGGTTAGAGACTTCAAGGTTGGAGATGTAGTTCTCAAATGGGATGAGTTCAGGTCAAAACCTGGCAAGCACACAAAGTTTGATTCCTTTTGGGGTGGACCATTTGTTATAACAGAGTGCAGAGGATCTAATGCTTTTTAGCTTTCAACCCTTGAAGGAGACGCCCTGCCAATCTTAGTGAATGGTTTCCACTTGAAGCCTTGCTTTGAGGTTAATCCCTCTCTGTAGGTCCTTCTTGTAAATATTTTTCCTGCTTTCTTCCAGCTTTCTAGTTTAGTTTTCCCTCTTTTCCAAGAAGTGCTCGAGCACATTTTGTCCCTCTCCCTGTCAGAAAGTTTTTTGTGTTCAAGAGAAATGACCCCATGCCCAATGGATTGAGTCAAGGCAACTGGTCTAAATGTCTAGCAGGCTGACATCCCATAGAGGTTGCCAAAATGTTGCCCAAAATTTCCCTATCATTCTTTTTCAGCCACAGTCCTATTTTCCAAATGAAATGCTCAAATGTCAAAAACCCAGTGTGTTTTTGACCTCCTCTCTACAGGCTCAGGATGTTTTCTACCTTTTGGTCTGAAAGCTCAGTATGTTTTTTATCTCTGCTCTGAAAGTTTAGTGTGTTTTTAACCTTCGTTCGAAAACCCTCTATGTTTTCAACATCCTCTATTTTTTGACCTTAAGTGCACAACTCTGACAGGCGGGATCCAGTGCTTAAGGTCGTGCTTGCAAAGAAATGATTCGATGAATATCACATGATCACATGGGATCTTCTGATCCCATGAGATCATATAACAACTATTGATGCGGTGCCAGCAAGGATCGACAGTCAAGACAAGCGGTAAGCAGTCATCAGTTAGCATCACACAGTTGGTCGCATGATCGCATGGGCCTTCCTGGCCGCATGTGATCATGAAACAAGCGGTAAGAAATCAAACCACAGTGAGGTGGTGGTCGGTAACTAACACCTTACAGTTGGTTGCATGATCGCATGGGCTCTTCTGAGCCCATGTGACCATGAAACAAACCATCAGTGGTTTTGGTGGTGGTGGTTCACGGTTCAGGTAGTTAACATCATGTAGTTGGTCCCATGATCGCATGCCATCTCTCAACTGCATGAGATCATGCGACAAGCGGTCAGTGGGGCCCAAAGTTTTTGCATTAGCACAAGTGTGACAAAGATCTATGGTGGTTTTATGATCTCATGGGATCTTTCGATCCCATGCGATCATGCGACAACCGTTCAATGGACATCTCAATGGACAAGTGGGTCCGTGCCAGGGGTTGCTGAGGTGTTGCTGATGTAGTGGCTAGAATGAATAGGGGAGTGACACGTGGTGGTTCTAGGCTCGAGGTTGGTAAGTTTTGTGTGGTTGCGTAGTTGGAGGTGGGCCCTGTTCTAGGTTCGGTCAGGTAATCTTGCAATGAAAAGAAGAATATTCTTTCTATCTGGCGATTACGAGATTTCCTTTAGTCAGGTAATCTCCTTATGGAAGGGAATATGCCAAAAGTCTTACGAGACTTAGTGATTGCTGTCGGATGAAGAAAGGATCAACAGTTTTCATGTGGTCGCTGGATGTGACCCAGGGTTAAGAAAGAAACAAGCGGTTCAATGAATAAAGGGAAATGTGAACCTAAAGTGAACTCGGGGTTAGGATTGCGTGAACATCCAAAGTTTGTCGCATGATCTCATGCGGCCTCTTAGCCACATGAAATCATGCGACAAGCCCCTAGTGGTCAATAGGGGTTTAGTGGGCTTGTAGTTTGGTGATGTGTCCAATCTGCAGTGGGTGGCTGGCGGTCGGTGAAGGTTTGACAGGTGGCAGATTTTTACGGGCCCCAGGTGTCATTTGTGGAAAAGAGTGATAGATTCTCAAGGTTGTCGCATGATCGCATGAGTTTTCTTTAGCTCATGCGATCATGTGACCAATGTTATTTTAAAGGTAGAGTAGGCTTCCAGACTAGGCAAAGAGCGCGATTGCGTAGTTAACTTGTTTCGCGTGGTCGCCAGATAGAGCCTGAGGTTAAGAAAAGATAATGCAATTCGGTGACTAAAGAGGGAGTGAGCCTGAGCTTTGTGTCAAGCGGTGGCATGTTTTCTCAAGGTTGTTGCATGATCGCATGAGCCTTTTTGGCTCATGCGATCATGCGACCGATGATATTTTCAAGCGGTGCAGCCAGTTCTTTCGTGGGCTTTCTTTTGAGGAGAATGCTTGCAAGTGCGGGCAGGTAAAAAATTGATGATTTTTGGGGGCAGTTGCAGTTAAAGAATTTGAAAAGGATTTTTAGGCTGCCGTTTTGAGTCCCTTCCAGTATGGGATCAGATTTGAACATTCATGATAGGGTGGGCTTGCAGGGAGGTAGATGGATGAGGTTTTTTGTCTGCAGGTTGATCAATTCAGGCATGGGCACACAAAGAAGATATCTGATCTGTTGAGATATTTTTAGAGAAAACATTTATGATCAGAAGTGACTAGTTTTAGGGATGATTATTATAATGCATATCTATGTAGCCCTAATTGGGAGATATTTTGATTCCTACCTACGTGCAGGGGATGTATATATATATTTTTTGGAGCCTGTAGTGCTCAGAATTCACATGTTGTAAAAAGAGAAAGTCTTTCCTTGGAGAACTATTTGTAGCATTTCTGCTCTCTATTTTTTCACATCTTGTAAGTTCTCATTGATAATACAAGCATTGTAGAGGCATTCTGTGATAGTCTTTCATGTCCTCGTGTTTCCCTGTTTGCATTACCTCTTATTGGATTGAAGTTTATGAATGCTTTCAGTGATTCTTAGTTTCCCTGATTCCTCTTACTTTTAGTTTGAATATGCACTACTGTGTCTGATCTGATCTGAGTGAGTTTTTGGGTATTCTTTAGCCCCTTTCATTCTATCTCATTCCTGTGCCCCCCTTTTGCTGAAGAGAATGTCTGCTTGCAGGTCATAGATTGTGTCTAATTTTTAGGCCCTCTTATGAAATACTTATGCCAGCCTATTCAGTAAGCTATGATCTCCTAGACCTAAGCCTTTCACTGGTTTCACTCCTCATACTACAATTCATACCCCAGTTTTTGGTGCATCACCTAGTAGGATAGATTTGCTTTCAGTTATTTCCCTTTTATGCATTCTTTCTATCCCTTTCCCTCAAAATTTTACTTTCTTATTAAAATAAAATCAAGGTGATTATCCAAGAGGAACCAACCTAGAATCTGGAGGTCTCGTCTCAGTTAGAAAAAGGTCCCACAACCTTGAGATGATTCTCTTGTTATACTGAGTTATCAAGACTACGAGAGCTTGAACTAAGGGTGCAATCCAGTGTATAATAGTAATACAAGGGGAATTTACATGAATTCAAGAACACTATCTAGAGCTCACTGCTCAGTTACAATAAGGGAAGGCTCACTGACTTACATATTAACTTGGAAAACAATCCAATTTGTGGACAAAATTCCACTGATTTTGAATTGATTGATAACATCTCCAACATGCCAATACAACTCCAATGAAGTGCAACAAATATTTCCCTCAATTGAAAATTCCACTCATACCTCTTCACATTATCATCAATACATCATGCTCGCACACACACTCTTTCACACTTACAAATGACTACATTCTTTTATCCATTTCACCAGCTTCTTTCTACAAGGTCATCCAAACACCTAATTACAAAATATTAATTTATTATAGTTCAATAAATAATGTGACCCATTGAATATCGACCAAGACATAGCGATGATCCATAACAACATCCTCGAACATGCAACATCTCTATAAATCATGCCATGATGTATTGCAACATGTTACACCAACCATGTCAGCCAAGAACATTAACGTGCTTCCACAAAATCCTCCAATGAGCTCGCAAAAGTCACCATGATCAAACAACATGAATAGAACACAATCATAAGACATCAAAAAGAAACATTAAATACATCAAAAACATCATCAACACCTTTATCTTAGAATTCTTAATCATATATGCACTGTTAGCAAGAAGAATCAATCAATAAACTATACCACTCCAAAAATATAGCTTGTATCCTCAAATTGACAAACTAATCATGTCAAGGACACAATTGTTAGAAATAGGAAATACTGAGAGGGAGGGTGAATCAGTATTTCACAAACTTTTACTTTTGCCCACTTATGGATATAACATATTACTTTAAAGCATAAGAGACTAAATAGCATACATAATAGTAAATGTAAAGAACTCATAACACATGATATGTTCTCACAGAAACCCTGGCCAAGGGAAAACCCCAGTGGGTATGGTACCCACAAAGATCCACTAATCAAAAGATATCCTGTTAAGGATGTTGACCCTGTTAGGAGCTTGTTACAATCATATAGTGTATCAGTCCTGGTTAAGGGACTATAGGCTTGTTAGAAGCCTCAACCCTGTTAGGAGTTGTAGATACAAAACCTGATTACCAGATGAGCTCATTGCCCAAACAAATAATACAAATGTTTACTGATTACAATATGGTACTGCTTACAACTTCGCATCAACAACTTTCGCCGCTATCACAATACACAACTATTACAAGTTACATTTCAAGTATGTTCGGTACATCTTTATACAAGATACAAACATAATATCTTCTTCAGTCAGCTTCCACATCTTTATCCAAGAGTAATCATCTAGGATGTCATCTCTTTATAATATTAAGTCATTATTTTGACAAGCAAAATAATCCCTTAATTCATTTACTAGTTCTGCCTTCAAAACTACTCTATCGGCTATACTCTGTCATTGGTAAAACAATCATAACTTTGTCCATAATGTTCATACTCTTTTGCACACTGAGATGGGGTATCCTTAGATACCATAGAGTCTATGTTCAACTATGCAAACTCTGATCATGCTCTAGTGAACGTCGCCAAAAAAAACTGTATTGGGTGCTCTGTCAAAAACACTATTTCATACTTAGACAATTTCAGTCTGCAATCTTCCATACTTACTTTCTAGCTTATGTGATCTTCATAGGAAACATATGTTGCCATAATGACAACATCCATGTGCATACCACAACTAAATTGCCAGCAATCTCCCCCTTTGTCATTGGTGGCAAGATATGAGAAAATTGGCTAAACGTACATGTCAAAATCTCAAAATATGTATCAAAATTATGGCCATGGAATATTATCCTTATATCTACTCAAAATATACACATAATCTATAATACTTCATAATAATCCATAGAAATCCCCCTATGAGTATCCTTCCTTATCATATATAGACAATTTTCTAAGTATCTCTCCCCCTTTGACAACAATGACTAAATAAAGGGTGGAAAGGGATATACAAAATTGTGTCAAAACTTTTACCTTATTGTCTTATTGCAAAGCCGGTAGGCTTGCAACACAATCTGAAAAATCTGACTTCCAAGCCTCAAAATCTTTCTCCCATGCCTTCTTAATTGATTCTACTACATTGAGTAAAGTACTCAATCCGTATGCTGCAATCTGACAAGCTTGAAGAGATTCAAAGTTGAACTTCTGAAATGATGTCTTAGCAGTAAGACATTCTTCTAGTTGCTCTTCTATTATAGTCAACTTGATTGAGACATGCTCTCTCAAGATGTTCATCCTGATAATTTTCCTATTCTTCTCATCATTCAAAGTCCTTATCTCATCACATAATTTTCTCATCTTTTTCTCAACTCCACTGATCTTTATGATTGGGCTGGCCATTGAGTTTGTCTCTGTTGCAATTTCATCTTGCTTCTCTTTTATCTTCTTCTCTTCTTCAATTATTATATTTTCAGATTTTGTACACTGAATGTACAAACACTTTCCAATCTCAAGATGTTTCCTTAAGTTCTTAATGTATCTATCAAGGCTGCCAATGTCATTTTTGATATTCTGACTTATATTCTGCAACATCTCAGCTTCATAAGCTGCCTGTGCCTTAACCTTAGCAATATCAATCAAATTAGTGAACTCAACATCAAAAGAATTTATTACCATCTTTGCTCTTTCAAGTGGGTCTGAATCAAATACTTTTGTAGATATAACACTTTGTAGCTTCTCAGTCAAATCTTTCAAACTACCTTCCAAATTCTTGACCTTATTGTTTTTCCCAATAATTTTTTTCAAAGATGTGATCAAATCTAGTTGATCAACATCATCCACTTCTTTGCCTAAATCTTCAAGCATTGAACCAATCTCTCTTTTCTTTCTAGTCTTAGGGGTAAAACTAATGTCCTCTTGATGTATCATAGGTATAATAGGTGTACTAGATGTAGTGACCGCTACTACCATTTGCTTCTCTGTTCGTGTAGTCTCTGTTTCAATACTCTTTTCCTACTCTCCCAAAGACAAATTGTCAACAATGTTATCCAAACTATTGAGTACCACATCATCTGAATCTAAAGTAACTTTTGTTCCTTCAATGTCCATAGATTCTGTGCCAATGTTTATAGAAGAAAAGGGAATATCTTCAACTTCAACTACCTCTGCTACTGCCTCTGCCTGTTCTGAACTTTGTTTCTCTGTTGGTTCTACAACTAATTGATCTTTGCTATCTTTTCCTGCTACCAAGTCTGCTAGCACTTGCACAACTACCTATTCAGTTTCAGTCTTCACTTGTTCATACTGACTGTTATACATTGAATTTGTGCTGCTGATCTCAAGCTATCGTAGTCTTGATAATCCAGTATAACATGGGAATCATCTCAAGGTTTTGGGACCTTTTGCTAATCGAGATGAGACCTCCAGATTCTAGGCTAGTTCCTCTTGGATAATCACCCTGATTTTCTCTTAATAGGAAAGTAAACTTTTGAGGGAAAGGGATAGAAGAAATGCATGAAAGGGAAATGATAGGAAGCAAATCTATCCTACTAGGTGATGCACCGAAACTAGGGTTTGGATCTCAGTATAGAGGAATGAAACCAGTGAGAGGCTTAGGTCTGGAAGATCACAGCTTATTGAATAGGCTTCCATAAGTATTTCATAAGAGGGCTTAAAAATTAGACACAACCTATGACCTGCAAGCAGACATTCTCTTCAGCAAAAGGACACAGGAATGGGATAGAATGACAGGGGCTAAAGAATACCCACAAACTCACTTAGATCAGATCAAACATAGTAGTGCACATATAAGCTGAAAGTAAAGGAGATCAGGAAACCTAAGTATCACTGAAAGCATTCATAAACTTCAATCCCATAAGAGATAAGCCAAACAAGGAAGCATAGGGACATAAAAAAAATGTCACAGAATACTTTGCAATATTTGTATTATCAATGAGAATTTAAAGGATGTGGAAAACTAGAGAATAGGAAGAAATGCTACAGATAGTTTTCCAAGAAAAGTTTTGTTTTTTTTACAAAAATGTGAGTTCTAAGCTCTACAAGCTCCAAAAAAAACATTATATACATCACTCAACTGCACGCAGGTAGGAGTTAAAATTAACCAGGGTTACAAAAAATATGCATAAAATAATCAACCCTAAAATAGTCACTTCTGATCATAAATAAATTCTGCAACAACATGGTCGATCAGATATCTAGTCTGCGTGCCCAACTCTGTACTACAATCATCCTACAGATAAACAACCTGGATTCATCATTCTTTTCTGCACAAAGTCACGCCATGAATGCACACTGGTACCTTGCTGGGACAAAGAATTGACCCCTGATGGCCGCCCACACCTCCCTCATCAACTCCACAACCTACAACTAGAAAATGTCCTGGCGACATCAATTTTTTCAAGCCACCCACACTTGCAACATCCCTAGAAGAAAGCCCACGAAAATAGGCTGCACTGCCTTGAAATAATACTGGTCGCATGATCACATGAGCCTAGAAGTCTTCATGTGATCATGCGACTACCCTTTTAAAACTGTCTCCATTGCCACATAAGACATCTAGGCCCGCAAGACCGCACTGCAAGATTAACCCTGGCTTACCTCAAGTTCAATTCTCCTCTAGTTGTGGAGTCTCTTGATCTTTCTCTTAACCTCGGGTTCATCTAGCGACTATGAGAAATCTATATCTACACAACCGTGCAAAGCTTTACCAACCTCGAGCCTAGAACCACCACATGTCATCCCTCTATTCGTTCTGGCTACTACATCAGCAAACACCTCGGCACTTTCCTGACATGGACCCACTCAAATTTTTAGATTCCCATCTAACGATAGGCACAAGATCGCATGGCCCCTAAATATTCTTTGAGATCTTGCACCAACCGCTCATCTTATTAAGCTGTAGCTCCACTGACAAGCGGGCCCACCAAAATCCTTGCCCATAGTTGATGGTTTGTCGCATGATCTCATGCGGTTAGAAAGCCGCATGAGATCATGTGACAAGCATAAGATGTTACCCTGACTTGAATGCATGACTGGGGCCCACCTAGTACCTCGGGTCCACTGCTGACTAATGAAACATACGCACGTCACCAAATTGTAGGCCCACCAGTAGTTGCTGAAATCCCTACTGACCGTTGATCATTTGTCGCATGATCACATATGGCTAGGAAGGCCTATGCGATCATGTGACCAACTACATGATGTTAACTGCCCAAACCATTGATGGTTGGTCACATGGTCGCATGGGCTTGGAAGAGCCCATGCGATCATGCGACCAATCGTAAGATGTTAGCCACTAACCACCACCTTGAACCGTTTGTCATTTAGAACTTTACCGCGACCATTGGGATCTCATTGGATGGTTGTCGCATGATCTCATGGGCTCAGAAGCTTCCATGAGATCATTTGACCACCGTAGATCTCTGCTAGAAGTCTCGCCAGGACCACACTAATCGAAGTTGCGTGCTTATGAAATGAATGTCGCCAGAGGAAGAAGTCTGAAACATAGAAGGGGTCGAAAACATAGAGGGTTTTTGAGCGAAGGTTGAAAACACACTAAGCTTTCAGAGTGGAGGTTGAAAACACACTGAGCTTTTAGACCAAAAGGCAGAAACACACTAGACTTTTGACAGTTTGAGCATTTCTTTTGGAAAATAGGATCGTGGCCAAAAATGAATGATAGGGAATTTTTGGGCAACACTGACCTCCCATTATTTGTATAGTTCTTCTTTTGGTTCTTAATAGGGTTCCAAGTGGCTTGAGGATCTGTTTAAGGTGGTCATCATCTCTTATGTCATAGAACTATCTTATCACATTCTCTCTTATTTTAGTATCTTCTTCTTGTGCTCTCATCTTTCTGCTCACAAGTCTATTGTACAAATCTTCTGGTATCTTTCCATGAATAGTATCAAATTTCTTGTTTTCCAAAATCATATGTGTAACCATTGCATTCTCTAGATTTAATCTGTCAGAGGATCCATATAAATCATAGTATTTGTTCATCTTGGTAAAGTCTCCATGCTACAATATGTCTTCATTAACTCTTTCTATCCTTGGTTTCCATGATTTCTTCTTTATTGTTACTTCATCATCTTTTATCTCTGCAACTCTTCTAGGTACTGGTGGAACAATTACTTTTTGTCTTTTATCCGGTCCTAAAGCACTTACCTTCATTCTTTTGCTTGGTGTTGAAGAAGAGGGTTTCTCTGTCTGACTAATTTCTTGCTCCTTCTTAGGTTCTTCAACCTTTACCTTAACTTGAATGGGTTCTGCACTTGATGCCAAAGGTGGGACTGATAGTATCTCACTTTGCCTTATTTCTTCTATAGTCTTTCTTGCAATATCAAATTCCTGCTCACTCATACCTGTTTCTTTTAGAATTTTCTTTATTGTAGTCTCCACTCTCTTCTTTGATTGTTTATCTTCCTTAAGTGTCTTTAATGAATCAAAGTTTTCATCATATGTTCCAAATCTGTTGCTATGAGCATCCACTTTACTTTTCAACAATCTACTATCATATCCTTCTGTTTCAACTTCAGAGATTTCATAGCCAAGAGGGTCTATGAATTCATGTCTACGTTCTACTACCTCAATGTAAGTGAAATCAGTATCAACCATAAAACTTATATCATCTTTGTATTTCTCAACTAGGGATGGAGGAATTCTTGATCTATTTACCACAATGTTCTAAAAAGTTTTCAACACTAACTTTACACTGTCATTAACCTTCTCAATAAGATGTTCATGTAAACTTTATTGATTTTTTCCATAGTACTCTCACCATCATTCCAAACAATAGTGTAAGGAAATCTTCTTAGCAGGTGGAAGAACATGTAAGTAACCAATGAGGAAAATCTAAAGTGAGTGTATTTAGCTTTCTTTATCTTTTCCAAATTCTCAAACAACTATATTCTCAAAATTTCACACATATCCACAGGCTTCTTCTCCACACACATCAAATAAGAAATGTGTACCATACCTATTGACATATCATCTTCTCTAGAACTTCCACAGAATTTTGTTGTCAAACTCTTACATAAGTATCTTACATCATCTTGCTTAATCTTACTAATGACTATACCTCTGCCATTGTATATTGAACCGGTGTTATCAATCACAATCTTTCTCATATTTTTCTCATTCAGTGGAATTGCACCAACTTTTGATAATCCAGTCACATCATGAATTAGGTTTGCAGTTATGTCTATAACTCTTTCTTCTAACCAAAATTTACCATTATGTATCGTAATCAAAATGATCTTTAGTACACTCCTCATCATCAAATTCATATTTCATAGAGTACTCAATGATTTCATTGGTTTCTAGATGTTCATAACCTTGTTTCACTGACATATCCTTGTTGTATAATTTCTTATATTCACCATTAAAATTACTCTCCCTTAGGGTTTCATATTTGCATCCAAGATAACTTTTAACATTCTCTAAATGAAGAACTCTGTTTGGTACAGATGATAAAGCTAAACTAGCATCTCTTTCTGAGGGTTCAACTGGATCTTTCTTAGTTCTAGGTATATTCTTATCCTTAATGTTGTGAATCAATGACACATCCATGATTATATCTGATTACTTAAATTGATTCAAGATCTTAGTCGGATAAATACTTTAAATTCACAAAATTAGGCTTTCGCTAGATCGGCGCTTCAAACTTCTGCAAATCACTTCAAAACTTCTTTCTTCACTCTCCAAATCACTTCTAATAGCTTGATAATCACAATAACTTCAATTTCAATCTTTTAATATTTAGCATTTACTCGATCTGACATCGCATTCAATTCTTTTGCCGCTAAAATGCCAAAAAGCTGATTCTATAAACTTGCAACCATAAATCTTCTTGCGACTTCGCAGAACACAACATTTATTTTTGTGCACTTAACCATAGCATTAGTATAACATAACAAACCTTCATCTAACTGTGCAAAACTTAACTCATTCAAAATCTAATTCTACACTAATTCTAAGTTCCTAAACTACAAAAATTTACATAATTTAAGTGCTTAAAGAAGGGTTAGGTAAAGACTCATTCTTACCATCAGATACATTACCTTCCTAATTACCTTCAGTGCTGAATATACCTCCTTGATCTGTGCTTTTAACAAATTTTACTTCATCTTCATTGCTACAACAACCTTTCTCTTTGTTTCCTACATTTTCATTCCTTCTTACATAGTTTCTAGGGTTAGGGTTATGATGATAACCTCCATTGTTCATTCCACAAAATCTTGTTGTGTGTCCAATCTTGTTACATAGCTGACAAATAATTCCATTGGTTCCATATCTAGGTGCTTGCTGATTGATTTGTGTCTTGCAATTTCTAGCAATATGTCCAATTTTGTTGCATGTATAACATACTATTCCATTTCCTCTTTTCATGTCTTCAGTTGATCTTTGATCTGCATTGTTAGTATTTCTAGGCATTCTACTATTGTAATTATTCTCAATAACTTTAGATCTTCTACATTCAATAGCTCTATGTCCAAAACCATGACAATTATAACAATATCCATTAAGAGGTTTGAATTGTTTACCTGTACAATCTCTCTTCATATGACCAATAGTATTACAAGCAAAACATCTACCTTTGAATTCTCTTTGCATACCTTTGGATGGTTCATCTTGCTTCAGTGGTTCTTCTTGCTTTGGTGCATCTTCTTGCTTCGGTGATTCTTCTTGCTTAGGTGCATCTTCAGATTTGTTCTCATCTAACTTCTTTTCTTCACTGCTTTCACATACATTCAGATCTGGTTTCTTGCTTTCACTAACTATCTTCAATGTGTTAAATCCAAGACCAGTTTTTTCATAGAATGGTTTTCCATAAGATACTTTCTCATTAATCTTTTCACTTTTTGAATATAGCCTCTCAAGTTGTTGTTTGGATTGAGTCAATTCACCTTTCACAATCTTGTTGTATTTCTCAAGTTCATCATATTGTAATTTGACTTTATCAAATTCAAATGTTACCTTACCAAGTTTAGATTTCAGATCTTCATTCTCATTCTTTAAACTTTCATTCTCAGATCTCAGATTGTCATTTCCATCTTTCAAGCTAAGCTTCAGATTTGCTATCTTCAATTCATGTTTAAGGATCACATTTTCTTTTTCTAAATCATCACAATCTTCAACAAGAATTTTAGATTCCTTCTTAGATTTCAGATCTTCTATCTTACCTTTCAATTTGTCAATAATATTCTTTGCATCATCATACTTTCTTTTCACAGTGTTTCTTTCATCAATAAGCATATCAATTTGTTCAAGAGCTTCTTCAAGATTCTTCTGTAACTGATCCATATCCATAGAGATCTTACTCAAGATGCTAGACTTTCCTTGAATGTTCCTTCTCTGAGTAACTGCACTCTGATACCAATTGTTAGAAATAGGAAATACTGAGAGGGGGGGGGTGAATCAGTATTTCACAAACTTTTACTTTTTCCCACTTATGGATATAACAAATTACTTTAAAGCATAAGAGACTAAATAGCATACATAACAGTAAATGTAAAGAACTCATAACACATGATATGTTCTCAAGGAAACCCTAGCCAATGGAAAACCCTGGTGGGGATGGTACCCACAAAGATCCACTAATCAAAAGATATCATGTTAAGGATGTTGACCTTGTTAGGAGCCTGTTACAATCATATAGTGTATTAGTCCTGGTTAAGGGACTATAGGCCTTGTTAGAAGCCTCAACCCTGTTAGGAGTTGTAGATACAAAACTTGATTACCAGATGAGCTCACTTCCCAAACAAGTAATACAAATGTTTACTGATTACAATATGGTACTACTTACAACTTCACATCAACAACTTTCGCCACTATCACAATACACAACTATTACAAGTTACATTTCAAGTATGTTCGATACATCTTTATACAAGATACAAACATAATATCTTCTTCAATCAACTTCCACATCTTTATCCAAGAGTAATCATCTAGGATGTCATCTCTTTATAATATTAAGTCATTATTTTGACAAGCAAAATAATCCCTTAATTCATTTACTAGTTTTGCCTTCAAAACTGCTATGTCGCTATACTCTGTCATCGGTAAAATAATCATAACTTTGTTCATACTATTCATACTCTTTTGTTCACTAAGATGGGGTATCCTTAGACACCATAGAGTCTATGTTCAATTGCACAAACTCTGATCATGCTCTAGTGAACATTTCCAAAACAAATTGTATCGGGTGCTCTGTCAAAAACATTATTTCATACTTAGACAATTTTAGTCTACGATCTTCCATACTTACTTTCTAGCTTATGTGATCTTCATAGGGAACATATGTTGCAATAATGACAACATCCATGTACATACCCCAACCAAATTGCCAACAACAATTCCAAGTCCTAGACATTCCATATCCTTTGCGTCTTGAAATATTGTCACATCGATCTACATCGATCAAAATACTAGCATACTGTCTCTTCTTGAACATTTCTAGGACATCAAAATATTAGTCTTTGATAAATCATCCACAACTAACTCAAAACATATAGTGAACCTCTATAACTTGACATAGATCAAGTAGAAACATTCCTCAACACATTTGTAACTTTTCATCATCAGATCTACAACACAATAGCCTCACTGACCTAATAAATTCACTGATCATTCCTACAGCTTCTCTGCAACACTGTCACACCAAAAAAATATGTTGACATCAATGACAACACATCTTTCAAATATGTGATAGAAATCTCTAAAGCACATATTTGCACAATATCCCAACATAATTGTCTTCCATTGAATACATACCTATCTTCCACTATTTTGTAACACACGAGATATACTTGTCTCCCACTATTCTACAAGTTTAGTAGCACTAACATGCTCAAAACACAAACTTACTTCTCCACATATAGCTGACTTCCAGACCATAGTGTTTGAGAAAACACAAACACCTCTAGAACACAATGTTTGACATTAATGACAACAAACAACCAAACAAATATTTCCAACAAACACATGTTTGGGTGTATGCTTTGATAGTCCCTTGAAATTGTGTGCTCCTCCAAATATGTGATTCATTGAACATTGTATTGTCCTTGTGGTTGTAGTTGTGAGAGGGAAAGCACATTGAGTCATGTTTACTATCAAGCCCAATAAATTAATATTTATTTTCTTTTATTTTATCAAGCTTGTTTAACTTGTTCAATGTTGACTATGAGTTCTTGATGGTCTTGAGGTTTGTATCAAGTTTTCCTAATGTAAGGTCTTTAGAATGATGATCATTGACCATTCTAAGTTAGTCAAGGTTATTTGAAGGTGTGCTAAAGTTTATATCAGTATGATTAATTCAATGAGAAGATAACACTATTGTATGTGACCTTATGAGATAAAAAATATGTATTTCTAATAAATAGTAATATATGAGAAATATTTTTAGACAATATCGTAATGCTTCTTCATTTATGATAATTTTTACCTCAAAAGTTTCATATTGACATATTATATAAGAACTAAATGCTTGAAAATGAATAAGCACAATAGCTCTAAACATTATGATTTAGCTAATGTATTAGTAATACCTCAAATTTGTTCTAATCAAACAATCTCTAACCAGATATGCACAAATCTATTCATAACCAAAATTTAATATAAAAACAATTAGACTAGAGTGTATCAAGTGAACTTTGCAATACCTTTCTTTTCATAAATAATACATCAAAATTTATGACACAATGTTTTTAATGACTCTCATTTTCAACAGTCTGATGAACTAGCGTCAACATTCAGGCAAACAATCATCGAAAAAATGGCCAAAATGAACTAGTGAACCATATGGAATAATTAAATATTCAATTGAAAATATGGTACCCTAGGTTGTGTTCTATCAAGTAGAGGGGTAGAAAGAGACCTAGATGGTGTAGGTGTTTATTCTAAGCCCCTAACCATTGATAGAGAAAGCTATCTCTTCTTGTTCTACAACTTGAAAATGAGAGTTGAACAGATTAAAATTACCTCTAGAAGATGCCCTTGTTTGAATATTGGGCATGAATTGTAGAAATATGGTCTTGAACCAAGATGTATATATGGAGTCACCAAGTTCTTGAATTTGAGCCTCTTGAAGTCTAGAATGCTAAGGGAAGCAATATTTTCTTAGCATATAAGTTTAAATACTTTGTTTGATTAGCAAACCAGTAGGATTCCTCTTTTTGTAAGCTTGAATGTAGTCCCACCGGGCATGCTGAAAACTATTGTCACAAAAGTTTGCACCCTTGTTTAGGTGAGTCTTAATGACCTAAACAACCTTTTGAAAGATGGAAACAACCTCCAAGTGTGGGACTTAAAATATGAGGTTGAGTCTTTGGTGAAGGAGAACTTCCTTCTAAACATGATGCACCTAAAACTAATATTTTAAGGTAAAAAGGAGAAGGATATGCAGAAAGGGGAAATGGATGATACCTAGATGATCCTATTTAAAATTTCCTCATTACACTTGATGATGCATATAATATTCCCTATGATGATGATATCTTGGAGGATATTGAATAATTTGTAGCACTTGAGAGTAATTATGATCTATAAACTCCACATATAGCTCCCACTTCTCTAGTTGAGATCACACAGTCATCTCTTGTTGGTGATTCCATTGAGTCATTGCAAGAGATATCTATTTGTCTTTTTGATTAAAATTCCCTTTTTCCAGACATTGGTTCATTGTTTGTGGAGTCTCAGATTTTAGATTTGGGAGAAATATTTAAGGGGGTTTCTCTTTTCTTTGATGAAATATTCATCACAATTATAGAATATTATTTTCCATATTTGGATATTGGCATTCATGAGTCTCCTCCTTCACCTGGTTTGTTATATTTTATGGTTTATCTTGATCATGCTTATGTGATGGATTCTATGAGCTTGGAGATACCTATTAAAATTTTAGAGATGCATACTTGGAGACTTCCTTCCTCCTTCCATTTGGACATGGATTGGCTTATTCATCATTTGATGGACTTGTTTCTTCCTAAGGGGAGAAATGTTGTCTGCAGACATTGGATTATCTTCTTTTTTTGTAGGCAGTTTTCATTAGCATTAAAGCTTCTTTATTATGGGGGGATATCATGTCTCCTTATTTCCTTCATATGAAGGGATACTTGATTGTATATGCATGATGAATTTAGTTCTCATAGGGTCTTGAGTCCTCCATCCATGCATCTTGTATGTTTTCATCTCTCTTTTGGAGGGGAGTTTTGTCTTGTGAGTTTTTCTCCCTTTCTCTGCTTTATGAGAGATTTATTGCATTGAATTTGCATTGTATGTAGGTACCTAAAATAACCTAGTAGTTGAAACCCATTTGACATTGTGATTTTAAGTGCATTCCCCTAATTTTCACTTAAGGGGAGGTGTTGGTGTTGGAATTATTGAAAGGTGTGTACTGAGAGGGGAGGGGTGAATCAATACCCTCAAAACTTTTCAAACTAATCCTTGTAAACATGTACTTCAATAAATGACTTCATAGATTGTATTTAACATACATTCAATAATATAACTGAAATGTAAATACATTAAAAAAATTAATAAACCATACATGAAACTTCAATACACATGACACTTGTATTTTCATAAAGCAGAAACCCTTGTTAGAAGGTAAAAACTATGGTGGGGATGGAACCCACAAAGCTTCATTTCTATAGAAATAAAGTTGTTGGTTAAGGCTTACAGAGATTTGATCATTTCTGGTGATCTTACCCTGTTAGGAGTAACAATAAGATTAGTTAGATCTACCTAGTTAGAGGATTTTGGAAACACTATACAAGTGTGCACTTGGTAAGGAGATTTTATGAAAGATGATTAAGTCCACTATGTTAGGAGATTTTGAATCTACTACAATTGTTAGAGATTAACAGTGATATTTGATCTGTATTCAATACAACTTAAATTCTTGATATCAGATCCATTAAGTACAATAATGATATCACCTTGTTGTGATAAATATGTCATTTTGTACTGCTCGATATCCTTGTATTTGTTCTGATAAACTGAATGCTCTCTCAAAATCCTTCCAATCTTAACCTTGTCTGATCTTTAGATGTCCTTGAGTGTGGCTACTTCTTGATGATACATTATCAAAATGACATCTTAAAAATACTTATATTAAATTGACTTGACCTAATTAGGTTTTTACATTATCTTAGAAAACCTAAGATCAGTGGTTCATATGATTAACGTAGATCATCATTACATAGGAATCATCATTCATTAAATGATTACATCCGCAATAAATATTCACCTCGATCTTGGTAAACCATTTTCTTTTTTGGAAAAAAGTTGTTCACCTTGAATTATGTGCTATTTCAAAATTTTATGTGAACTATGAAACTTGGTAAATGTTGTCTCTTGATTTCAGTATTTACTGGAGCTCGGTAATCCTATGTACTTAGTGACTATTGTACAAGGTAACCTATGTGCTTAGTGACTATTGCATAGTTATAATTGATTGAATTATATTTCATTTTTTACCGACTGTACAAATGAATACTAATGACAACTCTTGATCCATTTTGGAATAACATTCTCTCACGTTGGCATTAGTATAAAAAATGTATATGTATGCCAACTATAAAAGTTTGAACTTGAAAATTTACAAAACCAAAAATATGTAAACTCAGTGACTCCCCCTTTGAACATGCACTCAGTATATATACATATGTTTCCCCCTTTTTTTAAAATAATGACAAATAATATACAAGTATGATGATTTTTCTTGAGATTATCCATGACTTTCTCTCATTCCTCCTTAATATTTTCTAGAGCGAACTACTCTAAGCTCACTTGTGCATGCATATCAAAAATATTCTATCTGACTGAAATCTTAGGGGTGGCAATAAATTTCTTTGCCTTTGTCACATGTTTCTGCATCACTTCCAAATGTGGTAGTAACTTAGCTTATAGCTCAGTTACCTGTTCTCTTATTTGGCCCTCTTCCTTTCTCAACTCTAGTCTTAACCGCTAAATGTGCTTAATCTTTGAATAATGCACTTGAAATGCATTTTCTTGGTTGTAAGACGAGTAGCACTATTTTTAGATATTCATCTAATTTTCTTATCTTTTCACCAACCTTGGTAGTGAAGTGATCTAGAGTGCATAACTGTTTCAAAATTGTAATAACTTTATCAATAATGCTTTCCAAATCTATTACAACATCTAAAAGCTTTACCTTGTTAATTGCCACTGCTTGGTTGATCTTTTTAGTTAACTTATACTAAATCTTTTGTTTGGATCTGTCTTCAATTGTCTACTCGACGTTAGTAGTTGGGCCATTGATAGTCTTTGTGAGCAGTGCAATTTGGTCAATGATAGGGGTTGATTCATCAACATTGACATCTAGAGCAACTTGCATTAGGATCTCCTTGACATCCTCTAGCACCTTTGTGTTCTTATTTTCTTGTCTCAACTTCTCTTCTGTTGCCTTTTGAGTGCATAGCTCTCCATATTTCCTGAGAGCTTCAGGGTCAAGTGTCCTTGGGTCACATGTAGGTATTTCTATTATTTCATCGAGTGTGACCATACCCTTACTTCCTCACTTTCTTTTCTTCTTCTTATCTTACACACTAGATGATAGTGATTGTGCAATAGAAGGTTGAGCCTTGTGCTCAGGATTTGCCTTTGATGGCTTGGTGGATTTTACTTCTTCCTTATTCTACCTGGTAACTGATTCTTCAATTTGTGGTGTAGGGGCTTGTGACCTTGTGTCTGTGGTATAAGTATCTACCATTGTCTCTATTTTTGTATCTTGTACATTTTTTGTTGCATTAGTGGTATCGGTGGGTGCTTCACCTTGTGTAGTTCCTCTACTGTGATCATTCTTTTGACCAGTTTCCTCACCCTTGTCTTCATTTGTATTTTTTCCTTTCTTAGGTGGATTGTTCTCACTGTGTGTCTCCATATCTATCTCAATAGCTTGTACTATTATAGGTAGATTACTTGGTACCATTTCTTGTTCTACCTTAGTTGCTTCTTCTTCACCAAGGTTCTCGGTAGCACCGGTAATTATTTCATCTTCTTTAAATTCATCATCAGGGTTGCCTCCTTTTATGTCTTTAATTGATATTTTTTCATCCCCTAGAGTGGTTAACATCTCCTGAATTCCTTCCATAACATTGTCAGCAATAGTTAAGAAATCTTCTACATTGGTTTCCTTCTCGAGATGTTAAGTATCCAAGATGTGAGTTGTCTCATCCTCAACATTTATAGGTTCCTTTGCTTGTATGCTTGGTTGAGGTTCCTCGGTGTTAACTACCAATGCATTTGCCTTAGTTTTCTCTACTAAACTTAGGAGTTTAGTCCATATATTTTTTCTTTCATCATCTACCTCTTGAAATGTTCCTTGAAGAATCTTAAATGCTCTAGCCTTGATAAAAAAATTATTTGCATATTATTTTAAGGCTTCATCAATCTCTACAACAAAGTAACTAGATCTTACCAAAATGAGTGACCTCTTTCTCATCCTTTTCTTGGTTGTGAGTGCATATGTCCATCTATTAGAAACTTTATCATACAGTTCTTTGGGTATGTCGCTAGTGATCTCAATTGTAACTATTTTGAAAGTAATCATCATGCTTATTATTGCTTCCTCAAGCTTATCTTGCTCCTTGATACTCAGATGTGGATATCCGTTAAGCTTCGGTGTACCAAGTCTTCCAGTGCTCTTAATTCTTTCTACTACTTTATCAATAGTCTGATGTCATGTATTCACTACAACACGGAATTGTTTAGTGTCCTCTTCTAAATCATTATCATCCTTTTCTCAAATTAGTTTCCTTCTCCTCTTTGGTTCTGGGAGCTCGGTGGTGGCCTTTGTTTTTCTCTTTTGATATTTATGTGTTGGTGTAGGCCTTGTTATCTTTGTAACCCTTTCTTCAAAGGTGGTGAACCATCTATTTCTGATCTTGTCCTTGTCCTAGTTAAAGTATCAACCTATTTACATTTACCTTTTACAGCCTTAGATGTCTCTTCTTGTGCATGTTCTTTAGACTCGATGACCTCTACATCTACATTCTCACCGACTGGTGTCTGTTCCCCAGTTTCCTCTTCAACTGATTTCTCAATGTCTTCATCAATGAAAACAAATTGTTTCTTTAAAGTTTTCACCATTTTCTCCTTTTTCCTTCCCATCTTTTCAACTACAAGTCCCATCTTGATTTTGGACTTGGCCTCATCATAGGTTCCAAGCCTTGTAGCCTTTTTGTCTTTAGGCTCAGCAAGTAAAGCCTTGATTGCTTTTGTTTCTATGTCAATATCTATCTCATAATCCATGGGTAGTAGCCAATCTATTCTTGGCTTTACTACTTTGATCAAGGTGGTGTCGGTATCCACCAGAAAACATATATCATCCTTAAATTTCTCTACCAATTGTGCTAGTATCCTTGTTCTTTTATCCATTCTTTCCTTAAACTTCCCAAAGTAGTCTTCCATCACAGGTTCAAAATTCTTATGTAAGTTCTGAATAAATTCACTAATTTGAACAATAATTGGTCAGTTGATATCTCATTCTACATTACCGACTGATGGGAATGTTTTTTTCAAATAGAAGAATGTACATACCAATAATGAACCAAATTTGTAAGTGTTTGATCTAGCAACTCTCATAGTTCTCATATTCTCTTTTAACTATCTCAGCATCAACTCAGCTAGGTCGAGTTGCAAACCCTTCTTCACAATCATATATGTTATGTCAACCGGTCCACATGCAACACTATTTGGTCTGCTTGATTGGAAAATCTTGTATGCAATAACATATGCACCAAATCTCATTTTAGGGTCACTGATAGTATTTATTCTCAAGCCTCTACCATCCCATTCTGCTCTAGTTAACTTCTCAATCTCAGTTCTCATCGGGTTCCTTAGGGATTTTTCTTTTTCATTCGTGGAATATTCAGTGACCGCATGCATAACATTATTTGTTATCTTCATTGGTTCATCCATTCATGGCTTCCCTTCATGTACATAGCTCAGCATGATTTTTATCCATTCAATTTTGAATTCTTTCTAGAAATATAGGGCATTGGTTAACCCTTTTACCTCTAAGTGAAAATGCAAATCTTTTAGTACTTTCTTGATATGTTGACTGGAGCTCAAAGTTGTCAATTTCATTGGTTTTGTAGCAGATGTAAGATCTAACATCTTCCACGAGTATAACCCTAGGCGGTATCAAGGAGAACACCCTTGTCATCGGGTTGAGCTACAACTTCCAGATGAAGTTTGTAATGGGGTTTTGTGTATGTCATGTTCTTGATTAAAATAACCTCCTTACCCTTTTCTTTCTTGGTTTGAACAGTTTGATAATATGATGCCATCGTGATTGCTAAATTAGGGCTTTCAACAAACTAGATGCAGAGAACTCGGTTAGTTCCAAACTTACTTGATTTGGCCTCTAACAGTTCATAATTTTCTTAGATATATGTGAAATGCTTGAATTTTCTCTTCTCAAATTTCACTCAAATTGTTCTGCTTCACTCTTGATTATTGTGTAAACAAATGAGTTCATCTTGTTAGAGATTTTCCAGTAGGCCAGTACTGATTGTATGTTTGTCATTGATGACAACATATGGAAAGTAGCATGCATGGAAGTATTATGTAGTAAGCCTTCAGTATATAAAGCATGGACATGATATCAACATGATATCATGGGTGTAGAGGTTAATTGTAAGTGCAGACAGTTATATAATAGCTTGTGTGAGAAGTGTTCCTGACAGAGTTATAGGCAGTGTTCTGTGTATGGTTGTCTATACAGTTGTCTTATGGGCATGCGCCCTAGGATATATGTTGAAGACATGTTAGTGATGTTTCATTTATGAATGCATATTCTAACGATGAATGCAAGTGCAGTTATGTAGTCGCTATTCACCAGTAGTAGTTTCATGTGTTTGTTCAGAAGAGCAGATAGAGATTTTATTATTTCTTGAGTTGCGCCTATCTTGAGGATATGTGCCCTTGGAGTTAATATGGAGAAGTGTTATTGATGTTCAGTTAAGAGCACATAAGTTAATTCAGCTTATAGAGAAATTTCTAGTTGTTTTGGTAGAGCCGACAGTGTGTGGCGTGCATCTACAATTATTTTATTAGACAGGTCCCAGAATGAGTTGCATGCATAATAGAGCTAACGAATGTTTGTTGGAGTTTATTATGGTTTCTCTATTATGATTTCAAGTTGGTTCTAACAATATGACCTGATCATATCATTTAGAGGAAAGATATTTATAGGTAGTCATTTGTGATTGCTTGAGTATGGTTCATGGTTGATTAAGCAGAGCAGAGCAGAGTGTGTGAAGTGTTGAGCCATCAGAAGAAGGTCAATGTGACCAAGTAGAATATATGTGCTATTTATTGGAACTGATCCAGACAGCAGGTCAAAGCATAGTTCACCAAGATCTAAATATAGTGTGTATCTGTTATTCAGAAGGTTGTAGCCTTCGCCCCTTTGAGAAGTGAGCTCTTGGACAGTGCATCCTCTCCCTTAATAGGGACAATTGTAAAAGACTCCTAATAGGGTCCAACCCTTAACTAGGTCTAATGTACTTCATATATTGTAAAGCTACTCCTAATAGGGTAAAGGATCTTCTAACAAGGATCATTATACACTAGTACAAAATATTATTGGGTATCAAGTCCCACCAGGGTTTTTACCTATTTGGGTTTCCCCGTAACCAAAATATTGGTGTTGTGTTCATGTGTTCTTTCATTGTGTTTATGATTTATGTTTAAGTATACTTAATTGGATAAAGAATTGAAACTTGTAGATAACTGATTCACCCCCCCCTCTCAATTATCTCTTGGGACTATTCCTAACAATTGGTATTAGAGCCAAGTGCCTCGAAGAGAATTTTAACAGCTTGAGGTTGATCAGATGGCATACTTCAGGAAAGAGAGTCCTAAGTTTGATGGAGAAAATTATCTTGATTGGAAGAACAAGATGATGACCCATTTGTAGTGTATTTCTTATGAAGTTTTCAATGTAACTATCAAAGCATCCAAGATTCCTACTTTAGAAGACCTTGAACAGGATGATGCTACTGACACTCAAAAGGAATTGTTTCATTATAATGCTATAGCTAAAGAAGCCCTTATCTGCACACTATCTTATAGTGAGTTTTCAGAGATAAAGAAGGTATACACTGCCCACAAGATATGGAAGTACCTTGCAGACATATTTGAAGGATACAAGCAAGCAAAGGATGCACGCAAAAAGACATGGAAGAAAAGATTCAATGCATTAGAGATATTGCCTGAAGAAAAAATTAAAGCTTATAATCAAAGGGTCAATGAAGTAGTTGCTGGAATCAGGAACAATGGTGGGGAGATCTCAGAAGAAGATATTATGGATAATTTGATGACTACTCTCACTCCATAATATGAAAGCAAGATCAATATCCTTGATGAGACCATGCAGCTTACATCTAATTTTAAGAGAGAGACCTTGATCAACAAAATATCAGCTTTTGAGATTTCAAGATTGAAGACAGAACCTAAAAGTGAGACAACCTTCAAAGCAACAATTCATGGTAAGAAATCTGCAAACACTTCTGGTAATTTTGATGATGATTATGAAGAGAAAATTTTAGATGATTTTATTGCTATGGTTGATAAAAGAGAAAAGAAAGGAAAAGGAAAATATGAAGGTCAATTTCCTTTCAAGTGCTTTTCATGTAATAAGATAGGTCACTTTGCATCTAAGTGTCCTACTAGAGTTAGAAAGTTCAAAAAGGATTACAAGCCTAAGTACTCTAAGGAATGTTACTTTGTTGGAGATGGAGTTTCAGATGATGAATCAAGTGAAGAATAAATTGGATTCATTGCTATTGTAGACAAAATGAATGGTAAGTCAGTTCCTAAAGATGAGAAAGTAAATCAAGAGCTAGCATTGATTTCCTAAGTAGACATAAGGACAGAGTGGATTATAGACAGTGGTTGTTCACATCACATGATAGGTGATAAAGGTAGATTTTTTCATTTGGACAAATACAATGGTGGTTTGGTCAGATTTGGAGACAACACTCCTAAATCTATAGTTGGTAGAGGAGCCATCACTTTGGATGGAAAGAACAGTACTGATGATGTTCTTTATGTTGATGGTTTGAAACATAACCTTCTCAGTGTTGGATAGTTACTTGGTAAAGGCTATCAGTTGGAGTTCAAAGATGACAAATGCATCATTAACAACAAAGATGGTGTTATGAATGGATTAGTCACAAAGACAAGAGGTAATGTTTTTCAACTCAATTCAGAAGCAAGTTGTTTTGTTGCTAAAGTTGATGACAGTTGGTTGTGGCATAAAAGACTATGTCATATCAATTTTGATAACATAGTATAGATAAGCAATGTTAAAGTAGTAAGAGATATACCTATCATAGAAAATCTAGTTGATACTACATGCAGGGAATGTGTGATGGGGAAGCATGTGAGAAATTCATTCAGGAGCAAGCAGAATTCAGCAGAGAACAAGTTGGATCTAATTCATACAGACCTATGTGGACCAACTCAAACAACATCATACTATGGTGAAAGGTATTTTATTTTGTTTGTTGATGATTATACTATGATGATTTGGGTTGCATTCTTGAAAGATAAGTCAGAAGCATTTGATAAGTTCAAAATATTCAAAGCTAAAGTTGAGAATGAATCTGGATTAAAGATAAAATGTTTGAGATTAGATAGAGGAGGAGAATTCACCTCTGACAGATTTTGAGTTCTGCGAAGAACATGGCATAAAGAGACAGTTAAGTGCACCTAGAACACCTCAGTAGAATGGAATTGTAGAGAGAAGGAATAGGATCATTCTTGATATAGTGTGCACCATTATGATAGAAGGAAAAGTTGTACACACCTATTGGAGAGATGCGGTCAATACAATAGTCTACACAATCAATAGAATTCAGCTAAGGTCAAGCACTGACAAAACACCTTATGAGCTATGGTTTGGTAATGTTCCCACTGTAAAATACTTGAGAATCTTTGGAAGCAAGTGCTACATCAAGAGGGATGAAGTAGTAGGCAAGTTTGATGCAAGAAGTGATGAAGGTATTTTTCTTGGTTACTCTACTAAAAGTAAAGCTTATATATGTTTCAATTTAAGATTGAAAAAGATCATTGAAAGTGCTCATGTAAAGATTGATGAAAATTTTATGATTTAAGAAAGATATCATGATTACTCACCCATGATTGAAGAAGAACCTAGACCCTCCACTAGTGAGACAGTGATTGAGGAAATGTTTGACATCATTGATGTGTTTTTCAATGACCCTGAGACAAGTGAAGAAGGTACTCCTAAGGGTGATGAGTCAGCATCACATAAAGTTCCAAAGTTTACATCAAGCAATCATTCCAAGAAAGACATCATATGAGATCAGAGTGGCAAAGTCTTAACAAGATCACAAGCAAAGAACTTAGCTAGCAGTGATGCGGTATGTTTATTATCTCAGATTGAACCCTTAAGTGTTGAAGATGCTTGGGATTCAGATTGGCATGATGCTATGAAAGAAGAACTTGATCAGATCATTAAGAATGACACTTGGGAACTGGTCCCTAGACCTAGTGATAAGAATGTGATTGGAACAAAGTGGATATTCATAAACAAGATGAATGAAGATGGTACAGTAGTAAGAAATAAAGAAAAATTAATATGTAAGGGATATGCGCAAAGAGAAGGCATTGATTATTCAGACACATTTGCACCTGTGAGTAGATTAGAAGCTATTAAGTTGTTTCTAGCTTATGCTATAGTCAAAAAATTCAAAGTGTATCAGATGGATGTCAAGTCAGCATCCTTGAATGGAGATCTGAAAGAAGAAGTATACATTGAGTAGCCTGAAGGATTCACCTTATCAGATATACCTAATATGGTATGTAGATTGAAGAAGGCCCTCTATGGACTTAAGCAAGCCCCTAGAGCATGGTATGAGAGACTAGATGGATACTTGACAAAGATTGGATTCAAGAAAGGAGTAGCAGACTGTAATCTATTCATTAGAGAGACATCTGAAGGTTTATTACTTGTAGCTATATTTTTTGATGACATTATCTTTGGAGGTAATGACAAACTCGGTGTTAAATTTTCCAAAGAAATGCATAATGAGTTTGAGATGAGTATGATTGGTCCTATCAAGTACTTTTTGAGATTAAATGTGCAGTAGATAGAAAAAGGGATTTTCATTAATCAATCAAAGTATGTGAAAGAGATACTGAAGAAATTCAAGATGGATGATTGCAAGCAAGTAGGAAGCCCTATGATTACTAGATGCAAGCTTACAAAGTAAGATGACTCACCAATAGTTGATATAACATTGTATAAATCTATGATTGGTAAACTCATTTATCTTACTTAGACTAGACCTAACATTTCCAATGTAGTTGGTATAGTTGGAATATTTGTAGTAGAGCCTAAACAAAGTCACCTCATGATAGTAAATAGAATATTCAGATACTTGTAGGGCACTATAGATTATGGTCTATGGTATCCTAATTCAGAAAATGTTGAGCTTTATGTGTACACGAATGTAGATTGGGCAAGATGTGTTGACGACAGAAAGAGTACATCAAGAGGAGCAGTGTTTCTTGGTGATAGACTTGTCACTTGGATAAGAAAGAAAAAAAATTGTATTTCTCAGTCAACAGCAGAAGCAGAGTATGTTGCAGTAGTGTTGAATTGTTCTACAATTATTTGGATCAAGCAGATGATAAAAGATTTTGGAATTCAGATTGATTATCCTATTGTTAATCACTATGATAATACTAGCACTATCAATATGTCAAAGAACCTTGTGATGAATGCAAAGACAAAACACATTGAAATCAAGTATCACTTCCTAAGAGAGAAAGTGGTAGAGAAAGAAGTCAAGTTTGACTATGTGAGTACTAAAGAATAGTTGGCAGATATATTCACAAAGCCCTTGCCTAAGGATACTTTTGAGTATCTCATGGGGAAGTTGGGAGTAATTCCCTTCCTTGATTCTTTTTAGAAGGAAGTAGGATTGGCATCAGTAATCAAGGACTAATGGAAGGTTGACTACTCTACCTTAGGAGTAGTACTGGTGCTTAAAATGAGTGGTGCCCTTTGTCATTGATGTCAAAGGGGGAGTATATATATAGAGTTATGAAAAACAAAAGTAAAAAGAGGAGTAATATACTAAGGGGGAGTAACATTCAATTATGATAGTAGTACAGTTGAGGAAATGGAGAATATTAGAAAATATTGCAGCAGATGGAGGATTCATCTTTGGGGAAGTTTTGAAGAGGAAATGGAGAATGTTATAAAAGAAATGTTCATTTGGGTTGATGGTGGTTTTTCATTCCACATGTTGCCATCAATGCCAAAGGGGGAGATTGTTGGAGATTTGCCAGTAGGCCAGTACTGACTGTATATTTTTCATTGATGACAACATATGGAAAGTAGCATGCATGGAAGTCTTATGTAGTAAGCCTTTAGTAAATGATGCATGGACATGATATCATGGGCACAGAGGTTAACTATAAGTACAGATAGTTATATAATAGCTTGTGTTAGCAGTGTTCCTGACAGAGTTACAGGAAGTGTTCTATGTATGGTTGTCTATATAGTTATCTTATGGGCATGCACCCTAGGATATATGTTGAAGACATGTTAGTGATTTTTTAGTTATGAACACATAGTCTAATGATGAATGCAAGTGAATTTATGCAGTCGCTATTCACCAATAGTAGTTTCTTGTGTTTGTTCAAAAGAGCTGAGAGAGATTTTATTGTTTCTTGAGTTGCACCTATCTTGAGGATATGCACCCTTGGATTTAAGCTTGGAGAAGTGTTATTGATGTTTAGTTAAGAGCACATAAGTTAATTCAGCTTACAGAGAAAGTTCTAGTTGTTTTGGTAGAGCTGACAGTGTGTGGCATGCGTCTACAATTATTTTATTAGAGAGGTCCCAGAATGAGTTGTGTTCATAATAGAGTCAACGAATGTTTGTTGGAGTTTATTATGGTTTCTCTATTATGATTTCAAGTTGGTTCTAATAGGCTAACCTGATCATATCATTTAGAGGAAAGATATTTATAGGCAGTCATTTGTGATTGCTTGAGTGTGGTTCATGGTTGATTAAGTAGAGAAGAGTAGAGTGTGCGAAGTGTTGAGCCATCAGAAGAAGTTCAATGTGACCAAGTAGAATATATGTGCTATTCATTGGAACTGATCCAAATAGCAGGTCAAAGTGCAGTTCACCAAGATCTAGATATAGTGTGTATTTATTATTTAGAAGGTTGTAGCCTTCGCCCCTTTGAGCAGTGAGCTCTCGGATAGTGCATCCTCTCCCCTAATAGGGACAATTGTAAAAGACTCCTAACAGGGTCCAACCCTTAACTATGTCTACTGTACTTCATATATTGTAAAGCTACTCCTAACAGGGTAAAGGATCTTCTAACAAGGATCATTATACACTAGTATAGAATATTAGTGGGTATCAAGTCCCACCGGGGTTTTTACCTATTTGGGTTTCCCCGTAACCAAAATATTGGTGTTGTGTTCATGTGTTCTTTCATTGTGTTTATGCTTTATGTTTAAGTATACTTAATTGGATAAAGAATTGAAACTTGTAGATAACTGATTCACCCCCCCCCTCTCAGTTATCTCTTGGGACTATTCCTAACACATCTCCCACGTATTTATAATCAAAAACCTTGTTCAGTGCATTAAATTTTGTGTCAGATACCACTTAGTTGAAAATAAAATGACTCTGTTAACACTATAGATACCTCAACTTGGTGAATACTATCAATACTCAATTGACTATGCAACTCGGTTTTCTGTAACACTTTCACCGATTGGAATTTCTTACTCAGTCTAGCTTAACCAACTAAACTTATTTCAAGTTAACAACATGTAATACCCTAATGCATCTTAATTCATATTGATTTGGTATTCAAACAATAGATATAAGGAACTATTGTAAGATGTAATTGAAAGTAATTTAGTTCCATACTTAATTTTTCTTAGGTGGAGGTGGTGAGATAACCTAATCCAATGGATGAGGTGTCACCGATTGTTGTTCTTGGTCCAACATTGTCATCTATTGCTTTTCTCCACATTTGGTTCCTTATCCTCATGATTTCTTCAATTGTGTTTCCATTTGTATTAGTACTCAGTTTTGGTACTCAGTCTCTACAGTCTTTACTTAAATGATCAACCTTACGACAGTGCAAACATGCCATACTAGAATTTGTCCAATTTCAAGATCTTCCTCTCTAGTGCTTTCTCATGCAATTTTCTACTATATGTCCATATCTACCACATGATGTGTAATTAACCCAAGTGTTGTAATCCCAAGTGTGTGCATTACCTTTTCTTCTCAGTTGATATGTCTTGTTTTGTCCTTTTGGTTTCTAGACTCACTTCATCTTTGTCCTGTATTCTTTTGATATGTGTCCATGCATGTTGCAAGTGCAACAATGATTTTCCATATAGTTTTTCCTTGGTGACTTATTCAGATTTGATCTGCACTCATGTGCTTGATGTCCATACTTGTTGCAATTATAATAATAACCATCAAATTTAGGAGTGGATTTAGGAATACCTTTTTCTTTGCTTCTACAAACATTTGATGTGTGGCCTAGTTTTCCATAATGATAGCATGAGATCTTCTTTGGCCCTAGATTTTCATAGGTATTCTTTTGTTCAACTTGTTTTGATGATTCTCCTTGCTCGATATAGCCTAAACCATTAGTGTTGTTAAGTCTTCTTTGACTATTTAGAAATTTATCCATTCTTTTAGTACTTTCTTTAGCTTTCTTTATCATCTCATTATATTGTTGTTGGATCTTTATTTCATTCTTCAGTGTTTCATTCTCTTCTCTCAATTCACCAATGTCATCTAATTTCTTAGTAAGCGCACTATTCACTCGGTTGACTTCCTAACTCATGACAACCATCTGATTAGATATTTCAAAATGATACTTGGTAAGTCTTAGTATTTTAGATTCCTTTTCTTGCAGCTTATCAGTCATTTGTCTTATATCTTCAATAGCCGAATTCCTTTCTTGTTCATCCTATCTTGCATTTTTCATGACATCAATCATTCTTACCATTTGTGTTTCTTGACTGATCTGTAGTATTTTCACTTGTTAAGTAAGATGTTGATGATGAACTACAACTGATTTAGAACCAGAATGAAGAATCTGTAATTCAAGATTACTAAGGAGTTGATGGTTAGATATGCAAGATGATTAAATCAGTATTATGTTGTCATTGATGTCAACTAGCTTGACAATACTTATCTTGTAAGTTACTATACTGACACATCTGAAGGAAGGTGAAAGAGATGAAGAACATAAATATCTAGATGAGGAAGATGTATATGATAGATGAGGATAAGGAATAGACTGAGTAACTTATTGATGAGTCTATGACTTGATAAAATTGACTTTATTTGTTGCATTCATCTATGATGAAGAATAGAGCTGAAAGACACAAAGCAGTGTTGTCGGTAAAAAGCATTTCAGTATACATCGATGAAGTGTAGTGTATACCGAGCACATTATTAACCAAGCTTGTGTTCATCGATGCATTTCTTTATTAATCAAGCAAAACAAAAAGGAATTAAATGATCAGCTTAACCGATAAAGTGATGAGCTATAAAGTGTATGAAATCGAGGTAACATATAATGTTTGTTATAAAGATCGATGACTAACATAAATAAAAAAGGATCTAATGGAGTAGATTGAAATGTGTTACTGACACATCAGTTGAGGGAGCTTAAAGCGGAAAAATCTATGAATATGATTAAGCGACAAAATCTGATGGAGGAAAAGAAAATGATTTACTCATCTATATAAGAGACACTAGTTTCATTATGAAATTATGCCGAAAGAAGAAGATACTGTAGAATTATCGCGTGTAGAAGTTTTCATGCATTCTGATCATACTAGTTAATAAGAACCCAACTGCAGAATAGTTACCGAGCTACAAAGAGTTATTATCGATGGATAGTAAGTTGATACAGTATTGAATCTGAATTGTTATATTGATCAAAAATATTTGAATGAACTGAACATTGATCTGTAAACTACAAACTGAAGTTGTATTTAGGTAGATCATCTACTGTTACATATTTAACCATTATACATAGTCAAATCTCTTAATTGAGTGGACTATGAAAGTCTTTTGATGTTTCATTTATAGAGTGAACATTGTTATCCTGTCAACCCCAGAGTGACTGCTGGTTGGACGATAACTTTTGGTCTAAAATCCTCTAACAAGGTCACACCTAACAGTGTGTTTGTAAACCTTTAATAGGGTTGGGTCTTCACCGACCTCACTTTAGAAGAGTGAAAAATTTTGGGTTGTCGGTTCTAGGTGGTTTTTCCCTTCACAAGGTTTCCATGTCTCTTGTGTTATGTGTTGATTGTGATATTTTTTTGTTATCATACTTTGCATATTACATGTTAGATTTAATCGGTAATTATTACAAAGTTTAGACTGTCAATCGGTAAATACATAGATAGTGAAAGTATTATATGTTTACCGACTTGCAGAAGTAGTAGAATTGTTTTGGCTTATACATTTTTGAATTGGGACACTGGATAATTGATTCACCCCCCTCTCAGTTATTCTAACAATTGGTATCAGAGCGTTGGTTGCTTAGAATAGAGTTTTAAGGACTTCAACAAAAAGGTCTCAAGATGTATAAGAGGGAAGTGCCAGAGTTAAACAAAGATAACTTCACAGTATGGCAAAGCCAGATTAAGTTACACATATCTGGAATTGGGAATTCTCTACTAGAATTGATGGAGAATGGCTACATTGAACTGACACCAGGTCCCCTGACTCTTGATCAATTGAAGGATAGGCATGAACACAATATTACTATGATGGAGCTTGTTGCTACTTGTACTAACACCGAATTTGAAGACATTAAGGGATGCACTACTGCCAAAGCCATGTGGGATAAACTGACTCTAATATATAATGGAGATGCGAATGTTAGGAGAGCCAGAGCAGAAAGCTTAAGAGGTTGATTTGATGATATGAAGATGAAAGAAGGTGAGAACATTGTGCAATATACAAATAGACTAAAAGAGGTAGTACATGCTATTAGAGCATCTGGCGGAGCTATTGATGATGAAACAGTAATAAGCAAGATTCTCAAAATTTTGCTGCCAGTTTATGCGATCAGGATCTCTGCAATTCATGAAACAAGGGCTACATCCAACCTCACCCTTGACACTCTGATCGGTAAGCTTACAACCTTTGAATTGAATAACTTTGACAAGAGTGTTGTACCTTTTTTTGAATCCACTTTCATGTCCTCTTTGAAGATTGGTAAGTCTAGTAACAAGAATGATAATAATAATGATAGTGACAGTAATACCGATGATGAACTTGATGAGCTTGAAGCTCTTATGGCCAGAAGATTTCACAAAGGTAAGGGAAGGTATAGAGGCAAGTTACCTCTAGCATGTTTTAATTGTAAAGAAGTTGGCCATATCGCTGCTAGATGTCTGAATAAGAAAGATGATGATAGATCCAAAGACCGATTTGAAGGAAGCTATGGGAGAAGAGTCAACAGAGGCTACCAACACAACAACAGAGACAACCAAGATAGCTATGACAAAGGGAAAAAGTTATGTTACATAGTCAAAGAATTTGAATCTGAATCTGACACTGATGATGATGTAGAAGTAGTATTTGTTGCTATGAAGGATGATTCAGAAGAAGAAGAGAAACATGAAGAGACAACACTAATCTCTAAAGTAAGCAGAAATGATACATGGATCATAGACAGTGGTTGCACACATCATATGGCTGGTGATATAGAGAAATTTGATCTAATTGATGAATATGATGGTGGATTTGTTAGAATGGGAAATGATGCACTTTGTATGGTGAGAGGTAAAGGTTCACTGATGATTAATGATAGAATAAAATGTGAGAATGCATACTAGCTAGATGGACTGAACTACAATTTGATAAGTGTGGCACAACTGAACAACTCAGGACACTGACTTGCTTTTGAGAGTAGAAAGGTAAGAATCTATGATGATAGAGGAAGACTTGTTGGAACCGATACACAATCCAGAGGTAATCTATTTTATCTTGATATTGATTAGTCTTATTGTTTAATAATGAAAGATGAAGATGCATGGTTGTGGCATAAGAGGTTATGTCATGTGAACTTTGATAATATGGTCAAGATTAGTAAGAAGAAAAGAGTTAGAGGATTTCCTAACTTGTCAAAATCAGATCATGCTACATGTCATGAATGTCAGAAAGGTAAAATGACTAAGTCCAATTTTAAAAGCAAAGACTACTCAACAAAGAAGATACTTGAATTGGTTCATACCGACCTATGTGGTCCTATGAGAACTCAGAGCTATTATGGTGATGGATACTTTATTCTTTTTGTTGATGACTATACTAGACTGATGACTGTTATGTTCCTGAAAGAGAAATTTGAAGATTTTAAGTTGTTTAAATGGTATAAGGCTAAGGTAGAAAAAGAGACTAGAAAATAAATTAAATGCTTAAGATCTGATAGAGGAGGTGAATTTATCTCTAGTGAATTTACTAATCTCTGTAATGAGAATGGTATTAAGAGACAGGTCTCTGCACCAAGAACACCTCAGCAGAATGGGATTGCTGAAAGAAGGAATAGGTCAATCATTGACTGTGCTAGAACACTAATGCTACAAAAGAATGTTTCTCATACATATTGGATGGAAGCTATCAACACAGCTGTATATGTTCTTAAACGAGTACAACTAAAGGACACCAACCAGACACCTTATGAGCTATGGTTTGGACACAAACCTACTATAAGTTATTTCAAAATTTTTGGAAGCAAATGTTTTATTCTGAAAGATGGGAGAAATGGGAAATTTGATTCTAAAGGTGATGAAGGAATATTCTTAGGATATTCTACTAAGAGTAAAGCATACAAATGTCTCAATAAGGTTACAAATAAGATGATTGAAAGTACTAATGTTTGTGTTGATGAGTATGATGACATAAACACAGAAGAAAGAAAGGAACTGGAAGACTATGGTAGATTCACTTACATTGAACTTCCTGACTATCTACCGAAGTCGCAACCTGTGATAACTGGTTGGCAAGAAAATAACCTCGAGGAAAAGGAAAGGGAAATCGACGAACAAGATGTTGCTACCGAGCAAGAAAATGAACCTGAACAGGACGGAAAAGAAAGAAGAAACTGAGTACTGGCTAGTTTTGTTAGAAGACATCATCCTAAGACACAAATTATTGGAAACAGATAGCTAGAATGCAGACAAGAAGCAAAACAAGACAAGGTACATGTCTAGTGTAGTACCCCACCCCTAGTCTGATTTTATAAATGTTATGATTACTTTAGGATGATAGATTATATGTTAGGAAATCATTGATGCTTATGATTTTACTGACCCCATACTTGCATGTGTATGGTTGATGTGTTTGTTTTATATTTCTATTTGACGTGCCTGATGTACTGGTTGAGGGACATAGTCGTAGGTACTTGCTTGCAAGATCCACATGATCGGCCGCTCCCCGCCATTGTCTGTTATATCTCTATGAATATGCACATGCTTTTCTCTTATGCAAGTTCACAGGTATCAGACATCGACTTCCCTAAATTGTCAAGATGAGCGTGCCCTATCGCTAATCTCAATGGTAAAAGAGGGGAGATAATATTTAGCTCCAAATCCTAACCTAAGCCAATTATTGTCCTAAAGTAGGGGACAAGATTCTGTGTTTCCACCCTTCTAAACTCATCCAATTGGCAAGAGTGTATACGTATGTCCTGAGTATGAATGTGGGTTCTTAGGTCTTTTTGATTCTTTGATTTGTGGCTTTTGGTGTGATTTCTAGTTTTAGATCATTATATTTTTAGCTATGGAATATCTTTTAAATGGTTATTAAATAATGTATTTATTTAGTTTAATTATTATTATTTTTGTATAGTTGATGCATAAATTAATTGGGAATTAATTATATGCTATTTTGAGTGTGGTTGAAATATTTAATTAATGTGAATTAATTAAATATCTTCACTTTTGATTTATTTAAATCATGAAATTGACCTTTGTTTAATTAAAATGTATTTATTAAATTAAGGGTTATTTTGGCATGTGGTATTTATGTTAACTAAATGTTCTAATTATTAATTATTTAAATACATTATGTTGGACATTCATAATTGAATGAAATTGAATTGATGATTTAAGTTAAAGTTTGGTTAAGATCTTTTCAACTAAAGTCAAAGTGAAGAGGAGACTTCAGTTCAATTGAGATTGAACTGTGAACTAAAGTTCATTTTCATGCAAAGCCCTCTTGGAGTTGAATTCGAATTCATGCATGAGAAAGGAGATTCCTTTACGTATTGGGATTTTTTGCCTTTATTCGATTACATAGGTTTTGGAGGAGGAATTTTGGAGACAGATTTGGGATAGATTTGTGAGAGCTCTTCGAAAAGCTTGGATTTTGTTTTCTTCATTCTGGACATCATCGAATCTGTATAATTTTGATTTGAGGTAGGTTTTGAAATTTATTCTTGTTATTACTTTTTGGATCTCTATAGGAAATTGTAGAACTTGTCTTCCTCGTGTTTGTTGGCATTCATTTTTTGAGTAGCGTAGCGTTGTTATTATCGGTTGGATGTTAGAGAAAGGAAATTTGCATGCAATCCATTGTGTAAATTGAATCTATCTATCTGTTATTAAAAACCTCATGTTTGTGAATTTGTTGTAGATCAGTTGGAAACCCAGATAGATTAGGGTTTTGATCTTGTTGAGGAACTAATAGGGATATTTTCCATGTTAATGGAATATGTGTATTTATGGTATTTTAATTTAATTATATATATATATATATATATATATATATATATATATATATATATATATATATATATATATATATATATATATATATATATATATATATATATATATATATATATATATATATATATATATATATATATATATATATATCTGTGTGTGTGTGTGTGTGTGTGTGTATAATTACATTTCATAAGGATTATTATTATGGGCTTTTAGGTTGTTCAATGATTATTTTTAATTGGATTATTAATGTATCTTCATAATTTGATTATAAGTTTAATTTGACCAATTTTTGTTATTGGACTATTTATTTCTCAGATATATTTGGAAAAGTTAGATAAATTTCGTAATGCTTAAGATTGCTTATACTTGATTAAAGTTTTAGGTTGAATTAAGATCTTTTGTCAATTGGAATTGTTTATTCTTGTGTATATGTGATGCAATATTTATCTAACCTAGTTTATCATAGAGACTAGAGATGCCCTTGGGCAATTTGTTTTGGATTGATTTTTAGGGGTTGTAGTCATCTTTTGGGGTTATAATCCAGAGGTGGGTTTTGGATATCCTTTTTGTCATGTTGTTTACCTTGCATGCATTGTTAGGTTGTTTGAGATGTTCTAACCCTAGGTGGGTTTGAACCTAGTGGTTTCTGGCCTTGCATGTTGAATCTAGTTGTAGAGATTCAAGAGTTGTGTTAACTCAGAGTTCATATTGTTCATGTGAAACCCTAGAGTAGGTCATCTAAGTGTATGTTAGGAAGTGGCTTGTAATTGGTGTCGGAGCCCGGAAGTGGCTACCAGGAGATCCCATTACAAGTAGGTTAATAAATGATAATTAATAAACATTGGGGATTTAAAATGGACCTAATAAGATATTATGTGCCTCACCCATGCCTGAGTTCCTATTTGAGTTTGACTAGGATGGGAGTGAGAAGATTCTTGCCACCTTTGTGGACTAGATATGGCATAGGTAGTACCTTGTCTACACGAAAGGTTACTATAACCACATAGAGTTGTAATACCCAAAAAATGGGCTATAAGTTCATTAACCTCCTATATCGACAAAATCGAACGAAATCAAATTCAAAGTCATAACCAAAGGCACATCTGAACATCATCGAATTCTAATTGATTATCCTAAATTTTGCATTGGGGAATATTCCTAATTATCATCATTATCTTTAATTTAATGATTATTTGGCAATAAATCCTATTTATCCTAAAGTTTGATTAATTGAATATTCTCAATATTTAATTAATTAGATTTAATTCGGCCACTTAATTATTTAATTGAATTTAATTTTATTTATTCCTAAATTGTATTATTTAATTTTGATAATAAATCCAAAATCTTATGAATAATTGATTAAATTCTTATTTAATTAATTAAAGCAAGTTGTCAATTTTTAATAATATTGTTTTTGAATAAAAGTTTGAAAAATAATTGACTAACCCATAAATCAATTGTTTTATTTTTCAAAATCAGTTAAGTTGGAAATAAATCACTTCATTATTAAATTAATTCATAAATAAAACATGCACAATCAAGAAAAGCAGATAACTATCAATTATCAATTAAATCTAAACTCTATTTTGAGTTGAACTCTATTTTTGCATGTTTTTGTGAGTTAAATATCATTTATTTAAAAATAACTCAAAAATCAACCTAAGTTATTTGAGTGATTTATGGCTTTCTTTCATGCACCTCCAAAGCCCTAGATTTCTATAAATTAAGGCTTCAGCTCTTCATTTATCCATCCATCCATGAATTGCACACTCACGCCGTCGAATTGGAGACTGAAGATTCGATCTTGAGAATTCGATTTGTTGTGAGATTTTCATTGTTTTTGCATAGCATCCATATCATTTAGAATATTATTGTTAGATCATTTTAGCATATCAATTTTCATATTAGCATAGATTCATATCAAGTTTTCATTATCATAATTACACAGAAAAACAAAAAAAATAGATTAATTGCATTCATTCCATATCTAGATTTTGCATTCAAATCCTTCGTTTAGGTGTTGTCAAGGTCACTGATCTCGGTATAATCTGAGAATACATACTTGCATCTACTAGAAGGTAGTAAATCGCCTGGTTAGTTTAGTTTTTCATTTATTGCACAATTTCAATTTTAGCTAACTTCTAATATTTTGCTAAAGTGTTGTGTCTACAGATCAGGTACAAAATTACACACACATTTTTGGCACCCATCTTGGGGCCCTGAAATGGGTTTCCCTTCACATTTTATCAATTTCTATCATTTTCTTGTCTTTTTCTATTCCCAGCTATGATTTTATTCTTTGCCCGTACAATTTTTGTATATTTTTTTTAGAAACTCGTACCAAAAGACACCCACTATCATACGATAGTTGATTTGATCGAGGATCGCACAAGCAGAAACCCACAGTCATCTGGAAGCTCAATTGTCATTTTATCTAATACCCATTGTCGTACGAGTTTTTGGACTGTTGTCTGGAAGGTAACCCACTGTCGTACGAGTTTCAGTGCAAGGGTTCAATTGTTGTTTCACTTTTTCAAGCAGTTTGTCAAATTTGGTTTTTAGATTTTGACTAACAGCTAACCCTAACAATTGAAATTCTCTATTTTTTATTTGGATTAAAATGAACATCTTGCGTGTCTAGCTTGAGTGCCTTTCTTTTCCATATCACACATTTCATTTGGGCTCTAAAAATGATCATAGATTTTCTTTTAGCATCTTTATTACATATAGTAAATAGGCCCTATGAACAATATTTGTGGCTCTTGAGAGAGTGAATTTCTAGCAAAATTATTCTCAATGAACGAACCCTTGTAGGTAGGGAGGATACTGAGAGAGTCTCACGTTCCACTAGATCCATGTGTCTTCAACTTTTGATCGATGCATTCTCTCTCCAGAGAGGTTGATAGATCATAAGGGGTTGATGTCATAGATCTTTGTGAGATAATCTTGGTCTTAGCATGTCGGATTAATCTTTCTGCTTTGTTTGGGTTAAAAGTGAAAAGACTAGAGGATTATGCTCTACTCCCTTTTTGGGTAGTAACAGAAACTCAGATCCTTGAATCTGGAACTAGTCTCCATGTGGTATATCTTGTGAGTCACCTTTAGAGAGGGTTAACCGTAGTGGACATTCCCTTAATTGGGTCAACCATGTTGATGAAACCTCAAGTGGTAATAGCCATTTTTTCCATGGTAGTGACAACCGCTATATAAATGTCATGTTGGAAGAAATCTCCATAGGTGTGGTCTCTTGTTGGGCTGTCAGATCTCCCTAGCAGATCCTGAAGATTAAGTTCTTGAACTGTGTCAAAACCCTGGTGTGCCTAGATTGGAGTTCACCCTCTTGGATCATAAAAGTTGCAGAGTCAAACCATTACTAAAAACCCTAGTGAGGCTAAATTTTTATTTTCTAGGAATATGTGCATTGTTGCAAAACTTTTTGGAACATACACAATTAGCAATTCTAAGGATTAGCACAAATAAGTCACTTGATTATTCATGTGCAAGGTTGTTTTTTCCCTTGTTCATTATTTTCAGACATGCTTAAAATCACTTGCTTGCTATTTTGCGTGCTTTCTTATCTATTTGGTTACTGAGAATGAACAAATCTGTCACAATCCTCAAATATGAAAATTGAAATTTGCAAACAATCTAAAACTGAAAACCCAACATTTGCAAAAATTGAAGTAAAATACCTTTCTAGAGTCAACAGTCATTTTGTAAAGTCAGAAAGTCATATGACTTTTGGCTATTGTCGTTTCAGAACCCCCAGATTATCATCTGGTATCAGGTACATTATCGTACGAGTTTTGTTGTCAGTCAATTCCAAAAAGTCAAAATTCCTGCTATCAACTGTCATTCGAGTTTTGCAATAATCGTATGAGTTTTTCAATTGTCATTTCATGCTATACCCATTATCGTACGAGCCTGCAGAGATTCGTTTGAGAAATTTCAAAAAGTTGTCAGAAATTCGTCAGAACTATCAGAGACCCGGTTGTTCCAGCCTATTTTTAGAATTTGTCAAACAAATCACTATGTTAGGAATAGAGAAGAAAATACTGAGAATCCAATCATTTTCCTAAAGTGGCCTTTTGAATCCGATTTAGCCTTCTGTTTAATTGATTTGAGTCTTTATCATCTTGTGTCAAAAACCTTGTTATAACTATCAATCTTCAATCAATCATCAAAATGACTAAGTGTTTTGAACTTGTGTCAGCTATCTTTTGGGAATCTACCCATACATCTAGGGCATAGTCTCCATCCATGTCTAAACTATGCTTCAATCAATGAAACCTTGACAAGGTTGCGTCATTTGATCTTCTTGAATCAGATCCTTCTTCAATTGTCTTCATCATATTCTTTTGATTCACCCAAGGTTAATGGTGGAAACTAGAGCTTCCTCTCACAAGAAATCAGGAGAAGCACTTAACACCGGAGCTTTGTCTACTCACGTAGGTCCAACTCTTGAACAACTCTACAATTTTGGTCTTTACGAAGATGACGGTCTTGGCAACTTTCAATTAAAAATTGGTTACATTCCTCCTTCATCAACTCACGGGGGTACTCAACAAACTCCACATCAATCTATCCCAAGTAAAACTCCTACCATGTCTCAAGCTGGGACAAACTTTGGCTCTCAAAGAGCTCAATCTCAACATGATGCAGATCAGGAACCCACACTTGAAGAAATTGCTCAATATCAAAATGATGAAAACTTCAAACGAATGATAAAGCATTTCTTGAAAGAAGACAGAGAGGCATACTTTTTACAATTGGCTCATCAAGGAGCTAAACTTCCTCCCAACTTTAATGTTGAAGATATCATTACGCATGAGGAAGAAACTCCACTCATAGCTATGATGAATTGAATGTCTTAAGTTGTAATATCACCTTTGAACTCAAGCGTCGGGTTAGGACCAATGATGACAATGTTAGATTAGGTGAAAGACTAATCTCCCAAGAACACCTGCATGCATAACCCTGTCACATGGAAGAAGCAAAGCACAAAAGGCAAGAAAAATCTATGGAGGCCAAAAAGCCAGAGACATCATATGCACAATATTACAATCTATTATGAATAATGCATTGAGTTCCTAAAAAATACAAAGAGGGAATCCTTATAAAAGGATACCGAAACCCTAAAGGAGAAAACCCTAAAGAATAATAATATGCCTAAGTCTAACTTAAGTGTAGAGAATAATAGACTAATAATTAAATTAATTAACTATTAGCTATAATATGACTACTCTAACACCCCCCCTTAAGTGTAACTTAGGGAGAAGCTAAACAAACTAAGGACTAAAAGATGCATGAAAACAAAAATGCATGAAAGAGCAATGGGTCCCGGCAACTAGTCCTGATCAGGTACCCAAGTACAAGAAATAAACTAGATGAAGGAAAAAAAGCCTCCAATCTAGGGAATGTCCCAAAGAAAGGAACAAGAAAGAGCATGAAGCATCTCCGAAGCATGAAGCTGCAAACACTGTCAGAAGAAACTGCTTGAACCCCCACTGAAATAGTGGATGACCAGGTAGAGAAGACAAAGTCTGAAGAGCTGATCAATTGAAGAGGTGGCCTCCAAAAGTAGGAATGAATGAGTGTCTATATAGTAGATGATCCATCTTACCAAAATGCATAGGTTCCTAGCCACTGCATCCACCTAGTACATAGGAATAAAAACTGTATACGTAGATCACTCAACCAAACCAAGGAAGCAATAGAACCAACAGGTGAACCCCCCCCATAATGCTGAATAGGGAGAGGGGTGACAGGAACACTGAAATGCAATGCCAGAAACATCTGCAAGAAGAAGAATCAGGAACACCAACAGTGCAACAGAAGTACAAGCACAGGATAAAGGGTAGTTTCATAGACACATAGCATGGGCTAATGTCATGGAAGGTACACTCACTTGACAAAGGTGGATGAGCACAAAAGGCAAAACATCATAACCCCCCATGGCACTTTATAACTGAGTGCGAGTACAAACAAACACAAGGAGTACAAGATCCCAGATATGAAAAAGTAGGCACTTTATCTCAGTGCGTTTACAAAAAAAAGGAATGCAACAGAAGAGAAGCATACAATGCTCAGAAGTCAGAAAGAAGAGTGAGCTAAAAGAACAGAAGAAGAGATCCCAGGACCTATAGAAACCAAGTAATCCACTAGAGTGTGAAAGTGCAAAACTCAGAGGAGAAAGAACCTGAAGAAGAATCTGGAAAAAAGACCCTTGCAACTGAAAAACTCACTGAACCAGCTTTCCAACGATATCTTGTGAGCCCAAAAAAGAGTCTGGATGAGCGAGATATGGCTCCCGGAAGGCAAAAAAAATATCTAACTTTGACAGAAAAAAATGCCATCAAAAAGGAAAAAATAGGAAGCCACACTAGAAAATTCAGATCCATCTCAGAATTACCTTTCCGGCGATATCTCGTTTGCCCAATGACGATCCTAGATGCCCGAGTTATGCAAGAAAAACCAACACCTTGTCATAACTCATCATTAAAATAATGCAACAAGGCCAAAAAAAAAATTGGCGGTTTGGGTAACCGCTGGCAGTTACCTTGGTGGTGACTACAGCAATAACCGTGGGTTGTCAGCGGTTACCCCGGCGGTTACGGTGGGCCGTCAGCGGAACCCCGGCGGTGACCGTGGCACGTCGGCGGTAACCCCGGCGATGACCGCGGCTTAAACGCGGGCCGTCGGTGGTAACCCCGGCGGTCTGTGGGCGGAGCCACTCGCGGTGGCGCCTAGGTGGCTGTGAGAAAAAAATTTAATAATTTTTTTTTGGTAAATCACCGTACTGTGCCTTGAGATGTCTGCCAGGGCCGTACGGCCTGGTATTGAAATTTTTTTTGCCTCAAATGGAAAAGTTGTCCAAAATGGACAAATTTTATATGTATTCTAGGGTTTTTGGGCCTTCTAGACGCAATGGCGGCATCTATTTTTCCTCAAAATACCCCCAATTTTTTCTGCTTCTGAATCACTTCAACAAAACATGAACAGCGAGCAGCAAGATGGCTCTGATACCATGTTAGATTAGGTGAAAGACTAATCTCCCAAGAACACCTGCATGCATAACCCTGTCACATGGAAGAAGCAAAGCACAGAAGGTAAGAAAAATCTATGGAGGCCAAAAAGCCAGAGACATCATATGCACAATATTACAATCTATTATGAATAATGCATTGAGTTCTTAAAAAATACAAAGAGGGAATCCTTATAAAAGGATACCGAAACCCTAAAGGAGAAAACCCTAAAGAATAATAATATGCCTAAGTCTAACTTAAGTGTAGAGAATAATAGACTAATAATTAAATTAATTAATTATTAGCTATAATATGACTACTCTAACAGACAGATCCATATCCGTAAACACTATCTCCCAATCTTTCCCCACTTTGACTATCCAATATCCAGAACTTATTAATCAAACCTCCACAAATCTGAGCCATGGTATTTATACCTTCCCAAATGACTATGCCCTTGCTTGCTACCTCAATGCAGTTGAGCCTATGAGTACTTCCATCAGTGAACCAAGCATTAGCATGACAGAGTTAGACATCAAATATCTTAGTCAGAAAAATAAGAATAAAAAGAAAAAGAAAAAGAGTTCTAAGGGTGAAAACCACTTTGTGGCAGTCTCAGAACCTACAAAAGTAAAAATAAAAGAAGTATCTGAAGGTGAAAACCTCTTTGAGGCACCTAAAGATGAGATATTTGATGTCCTTCTGAGTCATTTACAGGACAAATCTCCAGTTCTAATTGAGCCCACTCAACCCATCAATTTGGGAACAGTAGAAGAGCCACAGTTGATTCATGTAGCACAATCTTTATCAGAAGAAGAGAAGCAAAAATTTACAACATTCCTAATAGAGAAGAAGATCAACTTTTGATGAAAATATTCAGATATGCCAGGGTTGGATCCTAATCTTATAATGCATCATTTATCTATAGCTCCAAATGTCAAACCTATCAAGCAAAAATTGAGAAAGATGCATCCTCATGTTGCACTCTTGGTAAAAGCTGAATTAGAGAAGCTCCTGAAAGCCGGATTCATCCAAGTTATTGACTATGCAGAGTGGATCTCTAATATTGTACCTATTTCAAAACCAGATAAATCAATTAGAGTGTGCATGTACTTTAGAGATGTAAATAGAGCATGCCCTAAGGATTCTTTTCCACTGCCTAACATTGATATGATAGTGGACATGACTATGGGCTTTGAGATGTATTCTTTAATGGATGGTTTTTCTGAATATAATCAAATCAAAATTGCTCTAGAAGATCAAGAGAAAACTACTTTTACATGTGCATGGGGCACCTTCTATTGGAATGTCATGCCATTTGGGCTTAAAAATGCTGGTGTTACATATCAAAGAGCCATGACATCTTTTTTTCATGACATGATGCATAGGATTATGGAAGATTATGTTGATGATACTTTAGCAAAATCTATGATTAGAGCTGCACATCTAGATGACTTAGCAAGATACTCGACAGAATGGAAAAATTTAGTCTCAGACTAAATCCTAAGAAGTGTGCTTTTGGTGTCACTTCTGGAAAGCTCTTAGAATACATAGTTTCAAAGAAGGGCATTGAAGTTGATCCAGCTAAAGTAAAGGCTATCCTGGAAATGCAACCTCCAAAGAATATCAATCAAATGAGGACATTGCAAGGAAGAGTTCAATCTATCAGAAGATTCATATCACAACTGGCGGACATCTCACAACCTTTTACAAAAACATTACATACAGGTATGACCTTTGCATGGAATGAAGAATGTGAGAACAACTTTAATCATATCAAGAAGTATCTATCAAATCCGCCTATCTTGATGCCTCCTATTCATGGGAAGCCTTTGATCTTTTATGTCTCTACTACAGATACATCACTGGGGGCATTACTAGCACAACATGATGAGAACAAAAAGGAAAGAGCTATATACTATATTATTAGAACATTGGTTGCATATGAGAAGAACTATTCAATGATTGAGAAAGCTTGTCTAGCTGTGATCTTTGCATCACAAAAATTGAGACATTACATGTTAGCTCATACCACACATTTGGTAGCTAAGATTGATCCACTCAAGTACCTTCTAAGCAAAGTTGTCCTCATAGGTAGATTAGCTAAATGGGTCATGCTCTTAAGTGAATTTGACATTGAATATGTTGAGAGAAAAGCTATCAAAGGACAGGTTATTGTTGATCAATTAGCAGATGCACCTATGGTTGATGATACACCAATGCAAATGGAATTTCCAGATTCCTCTATCATGACTCTTTCTTCTAGAGAATGGCAGTTATTCTTTGATGGTTCCTATACACAGAATGGATCGGGAGTAGGCATATTGTTCATAACTACTCAAGGATACTCAATCCCAAAGGCATTCAGATTAAAGTTCCCTTGCACAAACAATATTGCTGAATATGATGCCCTTTTGAATGGCATGAAAATAACAATTGAATGGAGAGTAACAGAACTACACATTCATGGAGACTCGCAACTTGTTATCTATCAAGTCAATGATGTGTACCAAACTAAAGATGAAAATCTCATTCCTTACAAAAGAATGGTAGATGATCTAAAGAAGTATTTCCTATCTATCACATTCGAGCAAATTCTTAGAATAGAGAATAAGGTTGTCGATGCAATGGCAACGCTATCTACTTTATTACAGCAGCTTGAAAATGAGCTACGCTATGAGTTCCTAGTGGAAGCACTATCTTATCCTGCATATGATTCCCCCGAAACCCACATGATCTGCACTATTTTTGGTCACGATTCATCTAGATACAAAAACCTATCAATCAGTAAATACATAGATAGTGAAATTATTATATGTTTACCGACTTGCAAAAGTAGTAGAATTGTTTTGGATTATACATTTTTGAATTGGGACATTGGATAATTGATTCACCCCCCTCTTAGTTATTCTAACAGTTGATTCTTTTTAGATAGATTCGATATGGTTCCTTCAGATGCATCATATATGGTACCAGATCCAGATCCATATCTAGATCCTTCAAATGGATCATCTATCTCTTCTTCATGATCAATATCATTGTACCGAAATGCCATTTCCTTCCTTTTGACCATAACTCTCTCATTTTTTCTTTGGCTTCCTTGAATTGTTCAATGTAGATCTACAATTGCAATTTTTTATTTTCAATAGTTTTTTCAAGCTTATACTTTTCCATCCTTAGATATTTTCTCTTCAGTGATTAAACTTCCTCAATAAGAGAAATAGTTCTGATACCAATTGTTGGAATTATGGAAAGGTGTATATTGAGAGGGGAGGGGTGAATCAGTACCCTTAAAATTTTCCAAACTAATCCTTGTAAACATGTACTTCAATATCTGACTTCATAGATTATATTTAACATACATTCAATAATATAACTGAAATGTAAATGCATGTAAACAAATCAATAAACCATACATGAAACTTCAATACACATGACACCTGTATTTTGGTATCGCAGAAACCCTTGTAAGAAGGTAAAAACTACGATGGGGATGAAACCCACAAAGCTTCACTTCTATAGAAATAAAGTCGTCGGTTAAGGCTTACAAAGATTTTATCACTTTTGGTGATCTTACCCTATTAGGAGTAACAATAAGAATAGTTAGATCTACCTGGTTAGAGGATTTTAGCAACACTATACAAGTGTGCACTCGATAAGGAGATTTTATGAAAGACGATTAAGTCCACTATGTTAGGAGATTTTGAATCTACTAAAATTGTTAGAGACTAACAATGATATTTGATCTATATTAAATTCAACTTAAATTGTTGATACTAGATCCATTAAGTACAATAATGATATCACCTTATTGTGATGAATATGTGCTTTTGACTACTCTGTAGCCTTGTATTTGTTTTGATAAATTGAATTCTCTATCAAAATCATTCCAATCTTAACCCTGTTTGATCTTTAGATGTCCTTGAGTGTGGCTACTTCTTGATGATACATTGTCATAATGACATTTTAACAATACTTATATCAAAATGATTTGACCTTATTAGGGTTTTACATTATCTTAGGAAACCTAAGATCAACGGTTCATATGATTAACATAGATCATCATTACATATGAATCATCATTCATTGAATGATTACATTCAGAATAAATATTCATCTCGATCTTGGTAAACTATTTTCTTTCTCAGCAAAAAGTTGTTCACCTTGAATTATGTGCCATTTCAAACTTTTATGTGAACTCTGGATTACTCGGTAAATGTTGTCTCTCAGTCTCGATATTTACTGGCACTCGATAATCTTGTGTACTCGGTGAATGTTGTACTTGATAACCTTTGTGCTCGGTGACTACTACCTAGTTATAACCAACTGAACCGACTTTCTTTATTTACCAACTATACAAATGAATACTAATGACAACTCTTGATCCATTTTGGAGTAATAGTTGGTATAATCAAATATTTACTAATTAAACTTTACTTAAGCTTACTTAGGATAATGCATTACATAGTAGTTTTCATATGAGACACCTATGAGTTTGCACCTTATTTACACATGGTGTAGGAGAAATTCCACTTTAGGTGGTGGTATTTGTTATCACATTCCATTTTATGTGTGAGATCCACCTTTAGTACACTGATCACATTATCATCCTGCACATTTGGCACATACTTCATTGCATAATTAGGGATGATACACCTTTTTTGGACACATGATTCCACCTTGTGTGGGTGATAATGTATCTACTCTTTATCATTGTCTCTTATTGCCCAAGTGTTTATACAAGAAAGCCTATTATGTACATTTTATGCATTTCTATTAGAAATAACATCATTCTTGCATCTTGTTTCAATTGTCTTTCCATTCTCCTGTGGAAGTTATTTTGGTCTTTCATTTGATTGTAGGGGTGTTGTAGAATCACCTAAAACTCTAACATCGGGAAACACCACAACCAAGACCAAAACTTAAATACCATACAAAATACTTCTACATGCCTTCAACCTTGAATTTTGGAGTAGAAACCTTTTGGAAAACACAACTAAATACCTGTTATCTTCAAATGCATAACTCTATCACTGAATCACTAATATTCATACTAAACCAATGACTTTTAGACGTAAGAAAATAACTCTAAAGTACTAAATACAATCTCCAAAATACATCTCTATCTTCCACTATTTTGTAGAACTGAATATGTACTTGTCTTTCACTATTATGTAACACTGAATACATACTTTGATAGAAATATAGCAGCACCATACAACAAAGAGGCAGGGGATGAATCAGTTGTGTCATAACCACACAATCTTTAACCAACTTGCAGAATTAAACCTTTAAACCATATATTATAATGTTAAAAATGAAAGAATAGAATCATAACACCACATAAATACATTAACAACAATACTGTTGACATGGAAATCCTATTAGGGGAAATACCGCAGTGGGGATCAAACCCACAAGATGATGTACTCTATTAGAAGAACTATACTCTGTTAAAGGTAATACAAGGGGAATGTACATGCATTCAAGAACACTACCTAGAGCTCATTGCTCAGTTACAATAAGGAAAGACTCACTGACTTACAGATTAACTTGGAAAACAATCCAATTTGTGGACAAAATTCCACTGATTTTGAATTGACTGATAACATGTCCAACATGCCAATACAACTCCAATGAAGTACAACAAATATTTCCCTCAATTGCAAATTCCACTCATACCTCTTCACATTGTCATCAATACATCATGCTCGCACACACACTCTTTCACACTTACAAGACTACATTCTTTTATACATTTCACTAGCTTATTTCTACAAGGTCGGCCAAACACCTAATTACAAAATATTAATTCATTATAGTTCAATAAATAATGTGATCCATTGAATGTTGACTAAGACATAGCGATAATCCATAACAACATCCTCAAACACGCAACATCTCCATAAATCATGCCATGATGTATTGCAAAATGTTACGCCAACCATGTCGGCCAAGAACATTAAGAACATTAACGTGCTTCCACAAAATCCTTCAATGAGCTCACAAAAGTCACCACGATCCAAAAACATGAATAGAACACAATCATAAGACATCAAAAAGAAACATTAAATACATCAACAACATCATCAACACCTCTATCTCAAAATTCATAATCATCTCTGCACTGTTAGCAAGAATAATCAATCAGTAGACTCTACCACTCCAAAAATATAGCTTGTGATCCTCAAATTGACAAACTAATCATGTCAAGGACACAATTCCAAGTCCTAGACATTCCATAGCCTCTACGTCTTGAAATATTGTCACATCGATCCACACTGATCCAAATACTGTCATATTGTCTCTTCCTGAACACTTCTAGGACATCAAAATACCAGTCTTTGATAAATCATCCATAACTGACTCAAAACATATAGTGAACCTCTATAACTTGACATAGAACAAGTAGAAACATTCCTCAACACATCTCTAACTTTTCATCATTAGATCTACAACACACTAGCCTCATTGACCTAATAAATTCGTTGATCATTCCTACAACTTCTCTGCAACACTGTCACACCAAAAAAATATGTTGACATCAATGACAACACATCTCTCAAATATGTGATAGCAATCTCTAAAGCACATATTTGCACAATATCCCAACATACTTGTCTTCCATTGAATACATACCTATCTTCCACTATTTTGTAACACTTGAGATATACTTGTCTTCCACTATTCTACAGGTTTAGTAGCACTGACATTCTCAACACACAAACTTACTTCTCCACATATAGCTGACTTCTAGACCATAGTGTTTGAGGAAACATAAACACCTCTGGAACACAATGTTTGACATTAATGGCAACAAACAACCAAACAAATATTTCCAACAAACACATGTTTGGGTGTATGCTTTGATAGTCCCTTAAAATTATGTGCTCCTCCAAAGATGTGATTCATTGAACATTGTATTGTCCTTGTGGTTGTAGTTGTGAGAGGGAAAGCACATCGAGTCATGTTTACTATCAAGCCCAATAAATTAATATTTATTTTATTTTATTTTATCAAGCTTGTTTAACTTGTTCAATGTTGACTATGAGTTCTTGATGGTCTTGAGGTTTGTATCAAGTTTTCCTAATGTAAGGTCTTTAGAATGATGATCATTGACTATTCTGAGTCACTCAAGGTTATTTGAAGGTGTGGTAAAGTTTATATCAATATGATTAATTCAATGAGAAGATAACAATGTTGTATGTGACCTAATGACATCAAAAATATTTATTTGTAATGAACAGTAATATATGGAAAACATTTTTAGACGATAATGTAATGCTTCTTTGTTTGCAATATTTTTACCTCAAAAGTTTCATATTGACATATTATATAAGAACTAAATACTTGAAAATGAACAAACACAATACCTCTAAACATTATAATTCACCTAATGTATTATTAATACCTCATATTTGTTCTAATCAAGCAATCTCCAGCCAGATATGCACAAATCTATTCATAACCAAAAGTTAATATAAAAACAATTAGACTAGAGTGTATCAAGTGAACTATGGCATACCTTTCTCTTTCATAAATAATACATTGACATCTATTTCATATCTCCGATTACAAAAACTTCCACCTTATTTTAATTTTAAGACTTTAATTACAATTGTATAAGCAACCACCAACTTTTTAATTCTCAAAATGATCTTTGACAATTATAAAAAAAAACCATTTTGTAAAACTCACATGACACAAATCATGATAAAAATTCACAAGGAAAAACATATGAAAATCATGTGTTGATGAAAACTGAAGAAAAGGACTTGTTTAACAACCCCATATTCTATTAATTATGAAATGCTTTTTATTATTAAAATAATGACGACTCTTTAATGTAAATTAGCACATGATCGCGCTGCTTAAAATAATGGCTTTTTACATCACATTATCTTACGGATACGATTTTGCCGGACGGGATGACGTAATGTTACAACGGGGCTTTTAAACCCCGTTTTCACGTTCTTAAACATAAGAATCACGTTTACATTAGGGTTAATTAAATGATTTGACTTGATTTAAGAAATATGTCGCATGAGGTAGGGGATGATCTTATAGTTTTTAATATTATGAGTGTTTGGTAAATTCTGGTTTATGAATAGAATATATTATTATTATTATTTAAATATATAAATATCAATATATAGAGGGAATAAAGTGTCACTGACAATTATTTAATTAGTTGTATTAGTTCAATTTGTTATGTCATTAACATTAAAAAATTTTATAATTTTTGTTTTTTATATTCAAAATACGAGTAATAGAAGAGTAGATAATAGTTTGTGGTTTGTACTTGTGTATGAATTTTTCTCGTATGTATTGTATATGAATACAAGTAATAGAATTTCAAATGTAATTTTATATGGACTATAAATTAGTTTAATTTTTTTTTTTTGGACATATAGACGTTATATATTAAAATATTATTATTAGAGTATAATATTAATTTGTAATCATTTTGAATAGCTTAAATTTGTATATTTTGTGCAACACTTTTATGAAAACATAAAATGTGATTGTCAATATTATATATTTACACACACACGCACAAGGAATCACACCTTGGTGTGCAATGGTTATGCTGAAAAGTTGTGAAGGTTAGCTAGGGAAAAAAATTGGTCTCTTTTTTCGTTCATTTGTGTAGTACATGACATCAATTGGTAGACCATTTAAGAAAATGATGTTTGTGCAATAAATGTCTCAATGACAAAGTAAAAACTTCAAATCAACTATGCATCCACTTAAAATGATTCAAACATTTTTAAAAAATCACCTAAATTAATTAGGAAGATAATCAGTCTTTGTTACCAACAAACTCATGTTATGTTTGCAATAGGGAGAGGAGTGATAGAGGGAGTAGAAACGTGTATGTGTGAGGGAGAGATGGAGGAAAGAGATATGGAGAAGGAGAACAAATATGGAGATATAGAAATAGAGGGGAATACACACACACACACACACACACACAGAAAGAGAGAGAGAGAGAGAGAGAGAGAGAGAGAGAGAGAGAGAGAGAGAGAGAGAGAGCTCAACAGATAGAGGAGTGATGTGTGTGTGTACACATGCATACATACATACATGTACATATACATATGCATACACATACACATACACGTATACATATACATACATACATGCATACATATAGATATACATATAAATACACACACACATATTCAATAGACCTAAAAAGTTAGCACCCATAATTGGATGCTCAGTTAGGCCCTATTTTGGTAATTTTGAGATTTCATGTTCTTTATGTTTGATCTGACCACCTATCTCCCTTTGTTCTGTCATCTGCCCTATCAACTTGTCTCCCCAATTCAATTTTGGTGCTTTTTCCAAGGTACACAACACCTTAGGCATTATGTTTCTAGGGAAGGTGTTGCCTTCCCCTAGGTTTGACCTCAAATTTGAAATGAGGCCCTGTTCCAATGTTTCAGTGGGAAATTATATCTTGTGGTCATCTTGGCTTATTTTGAATCCCAAAATGTGTGAGAGGTATATAAATACCCTATATCTCCTCATTTTGGTAACCATGATCAAGACTATCAGGCGTTCTCAAAAATTTGAAGGAAAGCATCCAAGATTTAGCATCTCTCCAAGATTCAAAGCATTTTGAAGTAAATCATCTGATAGACTACAACTAATTGAATATCTTAAGAAAGAGTTTGACAACTGATTGGATACTTCAAAAGATAGTGATTGATGGTCACCAAGCTACTAAGGTATATGTGTGATGCAATCAAGGTTAGAGGATCCAATAAAGGACTATCCAGACTTGTAGCCAAACACCAACAATGCAGAGTAACACAAGATAATGTTTCAATAGAATTTCATTCAACATGCCCAATTGTAAGGCCTTCCGAGTTAGGTCCAAATACAATCACTTACAAAGTATTCTGCAATCTCCTAGCTAGTCCAGCTCTAAAATACCTCAACAATTTATGGAAACACTAAGGCAAATCAAAACTTGAGCTTGCAAGCCTCCAAGAAATCTCATTGTCTCCAAGCATGCAAACCACTAGCTCTGCTATTACAATATCAGATAAACAATCTTATCTTCAAGATCTTGCAGGATCCAATTGCTATCCTTCTCAACTACTTCCACTAGCTGACTCCCTAAACTTCTACCCAAACACTCCTTAAATACATTTCCTCAACCACAAGTCGGCTGGAAGAAATACTTAACTCCTAAGCCAAGTCGGCTTCTACTACAAACAAATATTAAATGCAACAATAGTCAACTCTCAAATAGCCTTACAAATAATTAATTCTCCATCTCAGCCTCAAGATCCTATATAGGAAAATACCACAAAAGATACCAACATTAAATACACTAAGTCGGCCAATCAAAACTTCAACAACTCTAGTCGGTAAACCAGAACTACAGAGCACCAGTAAAACAACTGGGCACACCAGGCATCACCGAGAAAACATGTCAACCGAGCACTATAGGCATCATCGAGTACATGTTCTACCAAGTGCAAGAGTTTTATTGAGTTCCTTCAGCGACTGAGCTTCTCCATTAACCGAGATCATCGGTTAAAACTGCAACCAAGTAACACAGAACCACTTCAACACACCACCATGTAGATTTGTTGAATACCCAAGAATGCCACTACATCATACACCCCAGGTTTAAAAAGATGTTCTCATAGGTTGGAAGAACATCTTCCGAGATTTAGCACATAAACCCCGAATTGGTTCTTCACATACAAGCCCTTCGAATCTTCACCTTGCATACTCTTCCACTTCTTCTTCCTCTATCTTTTCAAGTCTTTCCTTGTCAACACATAGGGCTATTCTCCATATTGATCAGTCCTTTTAGGATTCTTCAACTCATCTCGGCTACCAAAGCTCAGGTTTCTCCTGCCAAGTGTTGTATCCAACAAAGGCATCAGGGAAAACTTCATGTTATTCTTCTCAACAGTAAATACATTCTTGACATAGTCATACATGTATAGCTCTGCAATCATACTACCAAGGTCTACTGAGCAATATGTGACAACTACTCATATCCACAATATCACACAACACTTGATCCTTATACTGGCCAATCTAAAAATCAACAAGGCATTGCTCCCTCACTTCTAGAGCATGAACATCTTGCAACCAACCAATCCTATAAGGATAAGGATGTCTCACTCTCTTCAAACCAAGTTTCTGAACCATCTCCTCAGCTACAAGGTTATCAGTACCATCACTATCCACAATCACATTACAAAGTTTACCTCCTGACTTACACCAAGTTCTGAAAAAATTACTCCTCTGACAAGGTTCCACGTTTGCACTGAGCAATGTTCTTCGAATCAACAAGTTCTTAGATTCAGGTTCATTCTGAATGTTCTCATTCACCATAGCATTCCTCCGATCACCAAACTTCTTCTGTGTACACTCAAAATATATATGTCCTTCTTCACCACAATTATAACAAGTGACCTTAAAGATAACCCTACCTATCTTCTTTTTTGGCTCCACAAGTTTCAGTTCATCTTCAGCAATCAGTTTGTCCTTTACTGAGTGATCTAGCTTCTCCTTCCCTCGGAAATTACCATGTTGTCTTCTCTTCAACTTATCTTCTGCCTTCAGAGCATACTGATAAGCATCCTCAATGAAATCAATCTTTAGCATACCAAGCTCACCTTGAATATTGAATCTCAAACCATTCACATACCGAGCTACCTTTTCTTTACCAATTTCTATGTCCAGACCAAATAGTCAACTTATAGAACTCCTCGGTATAGTCCTCCATGGTCAAATATTTTTGCTTTAGGTTCTGCAACTTCTTAAACAAGTCAAGCTCATAGTTGGCAGGTATGAACTTAGCTTTCAATTTAGTCACCATCAACCTCCATTGATTGATCTTCATTTCACCTTCATCTTCTCTATCTCTTTGCAATTCTTTCCACCAAAGAGTAGCAAGTGTTAGCTTGTGGTGACTAATCAGGCAAGTACTATCCAGGAAAGTACTATACACTTTTCCTCCCGACCTCGCCGACTACTTTTCAGTTATTTGGGCCGACTACTTATAACTCATTCTAACCCTAAAGCGGGAAAATATTGTATAATATGGCTTAGGGTTAGGGATTTTCATGATGTATGATTTTAGTACTTGCAGCAGAATTGGGCTGTAAGGGATTACGGATTATAATTAGGTTGTGATCACTGGATAATAATAATATTGGACTTGCTGTTGGTGGACATAGCCCAGGGATTGGGTGAACCACGTTAAATCTGTGTGTCTTGTGTTCTATTCTGTGTGGTTTATTATTTTATGATATTAGTTATATTTGCACATAATTTTTATTTCTGCCTTGTTAATCCTAACAGCATGTCCTTTCAACTTAGTCTATGCCAATCTTACTCTAAGAGGATCTTCAATTTCTTCAAGCTCAAAGAAATATTCTAATTCGCCAATCCAATCAATCAAATCCTCGAGTCTCAAAGTACCGGAGAAAGTAAAAAATTCCATTTGGTAACTAGTACTTAACTAAGCTCCAGATCTATGCAACCGACCAGTTTTGTATTCACTAGATATATCTCTCCAGTCATCTCCACTAGATCCAGCAGCTTCAAAGTCTTTAGCAGCTTCCTCATAACCATCTTCAGTACCAGGATTCCTCGACATACTAGCAATAGCCCTCATGACCTCAGCGATCATGTCATTCTTCATTAGTTCCATCTCAGATCTGAAATTGACTTTAACCTTATCTATAATCTTAGATTCCACAACATCATAGAGATATGCAATCGCCCTAGGGTCCAATATTCTCAGAGGCATCCTTCAAGATCTTCGAAAACCCAAGGCAACAAATCACCAACCAAGGTCCTGGTGCAAACTGCCTCAACTTGGAGATCAGTTTACACACTCAAGAACTTCAAGCTCTAATACAACCTGACGTAGTCAAGGTCGTAGGATCGAATAAAGGACTATCCAAACTTACAACCAAACAACAACAATGTGGAATAACACAACAAGATAATGTTTCAACAAAATTTCATTCAACATGCCCGATTGTAAGGCCTTCCGGTTTAGGGCCAAATACAATCACTTACAAAGTATTCTGCAATCTCCTAGCTAGTCCAGCTCTGAAATACCTCAACAACTGATGGAAGCACTAAGACAGATCTAAAATTGAGCTCACAAGTGTCCAAGAAATCTCCTTGTCTCCAAGCATGCAAACCACTAGCTCTTTTATTACAATATTAGATAAACAATCTGATCTTCAAGATCTCATAGGATCCAATTGCTATCCTTCTTAGCTACTTCCATTGATTGACTCCCTAAACTTCTACTCAAACACTCCTTAAATACATCTCCTCAACCACAAGTCGGTCCGAAGAAATAATTAACTCCTAAGCCAAGTCAGCTTCTACTACAAACAAATATTAATTACAACAATAGTCGGCTCTCAAATAGCCTTACAAACAATTAATTCTTCATGTCGGCCTCAAGATCCTACATAGGAAAATACCACAAAATCTACCAACATTAAATATACCCAGTCGGCCAACCAAAAATTCAAGAACTCATGTTGGTAAACCAGAACTACCAAGCACCAGTAAAACAACTGAGCATTCCAGGCATCATCGAGAAAGCACGTCGACTAAGCACTACAGGCATCACTGAGTACACGTTCTACCGAGCACTAGAGTTTTACCGAGTTCCTTCAGCAACCGAACTTCTTCATTAACTAAGATCATCAGTTAAAATTGCAACTGAGTAACACAGAACCACTTCAACACACCACCATGTAGATTTGTTGAATACCCAAGAATTCCCCTGCATCAATGTGACACATTAAATTAGTTATTATATTGTCATTGATGTCAACTAGTTTTGATTGTACTTATCATGATAATTACAAACATTTGAAGAAGGAAATAATGATGAAGTAATGAGATATTAACATGAAGATGAGACGTATGAGAAATATATGGATATGGTATTCACTAGGTAACTTATTGATAATGTGCCTAATTGATTGCCAACTGTGAGAAGTATTAGTCATTCCATGGATCTTATTCCTGTAACAAGTTTATATAATAAGGAAGCACATTATTTGACACTAATAGAGAATGAGGAATTGAATAGAAAAGTGAAAGAGTTGTTGAAGAAAGGTTTGATCAAGGAAAATCTAAGTCCTTATGCAATACCTGCAATATTAGCACAAAAGAAGAATGGAGAATAGAGGATGTGTACTAATTCTAGATCCATTAACATGATCACAATGAAGTACCAATACCCTTTTCCTAGAATGAATGATATAATGGATTGTTTAAGTAGAGCCAAAAATTTCCCAAAGATAGATCTAAAGAGTGGATATCATCATATCAGAATTGTAGAAAGAGATGAGTGGAAAACTCCATTCAAGATAGGTGAAGGATTGTATGAATGGATGGTAATGCCTTTTGGATTGACTAATGCACCAAGTAATTTCATGAGGTTGATGAATGAGGTATTAAAGAAATTATGGGGTAAGTTTGTAATTGTTTATCTTGATGACATTATAATTTTTAGTAAGAGAAAAGAAGATCATTTGTTGCATTTGAGACAAGTGTTGCATAAATTAAGGGAGAAGTTATTGATTAACATCAAGAAGATTTATTTCATGAAGGAAGAAATAGTGCATTTGGGATTTTTGATATATGTAGAAGGATTAAAGATGGATCCTACGAAGGTCAAAGAAATCTTAGAATGGCCTTCACTTGTAAATTTTGGAGAAGTGGGATCATTTCATAGATTAGAAATTTTTTACCGAAATTTCATCAGAAATTTTAGTTCGGCTAGTAATCCTATGACTGAGATAATGAGGAAGGACAGAAAATATTTCAAGTGGACACATGGAGCACAAAAGATCTTTGAAGTGGTGAAGAAGAAATTTGTTGAACAACCCATGTTAGCCCTACCTAATTTCAATAAAGTTTTTCAAGTGGACTGTGATGCAAGTGGAGATGCAATTGGAGTAGTGTTGACTCAAGAGGGTAGACCGATTTCTTATTTTAGTGAAAAGTTGAATGATGTCAAGAGAATATATTCAATCTATGATCAAGAATTTAATGCCTTAGTACAAGCTTTGAATAAATTGAGACATTACTTATTGCCTAAAGATTTTTTGTTGTACATTGATCATCAAGCATTACAATATTTGAATAGTCAAAGTAAGTTGAATTAGAAACATATGAGATGGGTTGAATTCTTGCAGAGTTATACCTTTGTTTTGAAATATGGGAGTGGTAAAAAAAATAAAGTTGTTGATGCTTTGAGTAGAAGAAGGACCTTGTTGACAGAGATGAGAATTGATGAAGTATTGGGATTTGATCAGTTGAAGACATTGTATGAAGATGACCTTGACTTTTTTGAACCTTGGAAAGCATGTAGAGAACCTACTGTAGAAGACCAAAGAAAATGGTTGGACTATTTCATTTAGGATGGTATGTTATTTAGAGGAATTCAGTTGTGTATACCTAGAATTCCTATGAGGGATAATCTAATTAAGGAAAACCATTGTGGGAGATTAGCTGGAAACTTTGGTATTGACATGATAGTGGATTTAGTGAGTGAGAATTACTTTTGGCCTTAGATTCATAAGGATGTCATAAAGTTTTTTCAAAGTTGTAGAATTTTTCAAGTTGCTAAAGGAATTAGTCAGAATACTAGATTGTATACACCTTTAACAGTGCCAACAAGACCTTGGGAGGACATTAGCATGGATTTTTTACTAGTCTTACCAAAGACATCAAGAGGTAATGATTATATATTTGTGATAGTGGATAGACTTTGAAAGATGGCTCATTTCATACCTTGTAAGAAGACAACAGATGCAATACATGTAGCTAACTTATTTTTCAAGGAGATTGTGAGGCTGCATGGATTACCTAAGAGTATAGTTTTGGATAGGGATAGTAAGTTTTATGGTTATTTATGGAGGACACTTTGGAAGAAGATGAAGATAGAATTGAAGTTTAGATCCACATTTCATCTACAATTAGATTGAAAAATAGAAGTAGTGAATATGAGTTTGGGTAACTTACTAAGATGTTTGGCTGGAGAAAAGACATGAAATTGGAATTTAGTTCTAGCACAAGTAGAGTTTTCATATAACAACTCAGTAAGATGAAGCACAGGGAAGACACCATTTGAGTTAGTTACTGGTTTTAGTCCTAAAGGAGTATTAGAGTTGAGGGATATTAGTCATGAAGTCAAGTAGAGTGCAGAAGAAGAAGAAGAATTCACATAATACATAAGTAGCTTACACAATCAGTTCAAACAACATTTGGAGACAGTGAATCAGACATGTAAGCATAAAGAATATATGAAAAGGAGACACAAGGTATTCCAAGTGAGGGATGAATTAATGGTATATCTAAAGAAAGGAGGGTTTCATTTTGGAACATATAACAAGATGAAGATGAGGAAGTTCAGACCATGTAAGACATTAAGGAAATTTTATTCAAGAAATGCATATGAAGTGGAATTACCAGATGATCTGGATATTTCACCTATATTCAATGTTGGAGATTTGACTGAGTATCATGAGCCAAATTTTCATGATAGTAATGAATCAGATGTTGAGAAGTAGTATCCTAAAAATAAAATGGATGAGATAGTAGAGATTTTGGATAGTAGAACCAGCAGGAGTACTAGAGGTAGACAGTATGAGGAGCATCTTGTTAAATAGAAAGATAGACCAGTGGAGGATTCTTCATGGATTTCTTAGGCTGAGGTTGACCATCTTGGTTTTCCTTTAGCCCTAGAAAAGTGAGAGGCTCACTTTTCAAATAACCCAAGGTGTCTGGTGCAGGAGCATCTTGTGTTCTTGGCAATCTTACATCAACCAAAAAAAATATTTGTTTCCTATTTGATTAGTCTTCATATTTCTTTCATCATTCATTCAATTTGGATGCTTTGCAGTTGTGAACCTATTGGCATGTCCATGGAATCTTCCTGAACCTTCTGCTAGGTTTTCATCCCATTTGTCTTCTTCACATTTGAGATCTTGCAGATTCTTGGCAGGACTTAGTTGTTCTTCATGTTTCATGAATAGTTTGCATTTCCTGATCTTGTGAAGGATTTTCCCGATCAACAAACCTTAATGGTGCATTTAATGATGTTTTTACACTCATGGCCAACCTACTTGAGATATTGTAACTCATGAATCATCAATTATAGGAAGATCTTTATGATTTGGGTACTGACCTTTATTTGTAATACATTTTATTCTCATTGGGAAATGTAATCTTTCTTAGGCCAACGTGTAGCTTGTGAAGAATTTAAAAACTCTTGTAATTGATCTCTTAAGGTATCATAGAATATACAAAAGAAAGAAACAAATTTAGATCTTTGTAGTTAGAGTCTAGAATAGATATGTAGACACTCAAAAATGGACAAGTGCTTTAAAATCATTAAAATTGCAAAATCTTAATCAAAGTGCACTAATTCTCATAAAAAAGGATCAAATCAATTTAAATGGATATTTATTAAATCAAAGCTGGACAAAATCATTAATATCAAAGGAAAAATCAAATAATGACATTAAATAATTAAATCAAATCTTAAAGGGGTGAAAAACACTATATAATTGATTTTAATCAATTAATTGTATAGTTGTTAAATCAAAAATCAAATTGAACCTATTCCCTTACATGGATAATTTAATTAATTAATGAAATTTAATTAATCCTAATATCTTTCAACCAAAAATTGAGCAACTAATGAAAATTGAGAACACAAAGCACATGGATCACTCAAAGGAGTTGAATCTTGATCACACATTTCAAACTTTGAATCTCAACCACTCAATTTTGTCCTTTTGTCCAAAGCTTTGAGACAAATATTTAAATTGTCCCCCCATTTAAAAACATTGCAAAGTTTTTGACTCAACCAAAGGTAAATCATGATTACTTCATTCTACCCCCTACCCTTAGGAATTTACTATAAATAAGAGTCATTTGAAGAGCAATAATATAGAAGAGAATTAGAGAGAAAAGCATTGTTATTATAGGCATTTTATGAGCATTTGATAGCAATTGAGAGCATTTAGCATTAGCATTTCAATTTATTATTTGCATAATGGATCATTGTGAGCTAGATTAGCATTGTAGCATCATACTTTCTCATTTTAGAAGTGTCACCAGTGGAGATTAAGCCGAGAGCTCTACTTACCACATCTAATTAGAGAACCATGAGATGTCATGGATTTTAGTTTCAATTCTTAGTTAAATTTGCATTGTATTTGCTTTGAATTGTTAGTTAATAATCCTAATTTCATGAAGGTGTTTATCATTCACACACAAATGGCACCCACCGTGGGGCTCTAAGCTTCATTTCTAACATTTTCATCAAGTTTTGTGTGTTTTTGTTGTCACTTTTCCATGAATTTTTGCAAGGAAATAGGAGAAATGATGCATATGAAGGATTAAATGACACCTATGATCACTATTCTGACGCTTACCAGAAATTAACTGACATCCAATAGATAAAGTGTGACACCTGTGAGATAAATTGATGCACTTGAGATAGTAAAGCAACGCCTGAGACCTAAGAAGTATCACGTATTCACTATCTTTTACTGCCTATGGTGATCTTCACGATGCAATTTATAGCAAACTATCACGCATAGTATCTCTTAACTGACGCCTAGTATTTGTTAATTGCCACTTTAAATAGCTTAGCTTACGCAATTTTTATTACTTTTCACACCTAGTAATTAAAGTGTTACACCTAATAAACTTTAAATGTCACCTGTGTCACTGGAAAGTGACACTTGCTAATTTTAAAGTCATGTATGCTAGCATTTTGATCACACATATTAGCTGACTAATGATGCCTATGGCTTTTTGCTTTAATTTGCAGTCAAATCTATAGATTCTATTTTCTTACTCTCTATCTGTGTTTTTCCTGTAGATGAGCAAGCACAGGAAGGTTCAAAAACCAAAGAATAGAGTTACACAACCAAGCAAGTAGGTAAGACTACAAGCTAAACATGAGAAAGAATTGCAGAGTGCTTTAATTTTAGAGATTTTAGGCTTAGAAGAGAAATTGTATGCTCATTACATCAAGGTGTTAGAGGCTTACAAGCTTAAATTTCCTACTCTAAATTGAAATTTGTTTACATTAAGTTGTTGAAATTTCTTGGAAAAATCTTGTCAAAAACACTTAATTGTACTTCAAATTGTTCCTTTATGGTTTCCCTCATTTTGTATGGCTTTGTTGACTAACTTGTTAGAGGAGGGAGCGGAAACGATCACCACTAGGTGAGTGAAAGAAAAAACAAGCAATCAAAAACCTGATAAAAGCGCCTAGCCTTTTTGCTAGCTACAAAAAAAAGAGGTATTCATCAAATCAAGCTTGTGTTTGCTTAGATTGTGGCATTCATTGGATCTAGCTTAATTAAAATAAGGAATTAACACAAACACCTCAATTATAAGAATCTCGTTGTTAAGAGATTGAAAAAGAACAATTGTTGCTTGAGTGTTTGGAACAAAGAAAGACAATAGGGATATGCTCTTCACTTTTTAAGTGAACCAAATTCCCAAACTTTTTTGGACTAAGTTCAATTTTCTTGTTTTATATACATGCTAGTTAAAATAGAGCAATAGAGGGCCTACCTCCTAAGATTTTCCTTACGAGGACGGTGAGAGGGAATGACCCAAGTGGGAGACAACCACCTTTGCTGCAGTACTATTTTACCCACTATAATAAAAATATGATTTTCCTTAAAAGGGAAGTGGCTAGATTGTGTGCAAGTTTCTTCACTTCCTCTAGTAGTCATTTTGGATTGCGCCAAATCGTGCTTTTGTGTGTGTGGGAAGCCCACAAGTGGGAAAAATAACTTGGCATGGTTTAGAATGGAATTATTCATTAAAACCTGATAAGTAGTAAGCTACCTTATAGAGCCAAACATGTTAAAAGACAAATTTGACTATAGGTAGATTGTGTGGAAGAATTTCTTGTTCAATACTTGTGAAAAATGATCGAGAATATACACTTTTAGTGTGATTTTAGGGACATGGTGCAAACTTGATGTTTGTGTTGCATTTGTACTTCATTTTCAAACAAGAAAATTCCACAGACCTAATCTTACAACTTTTTAAATCTAAAATTTACAACCTGGTCTGTAAAATGCCACCTACAAATAGAGAAAAACCACTTGTGCACAATAAAGTTACACCTACAATTTGTAAAAAGACACCTAGAAGTAATAAAGTTACGCTTGTTAAAGTTTAAGTGACGTCTAGAAAAGTTTAAATCATGCCTATCAATAGTGAAGAGCCGCTTGCAGACCTGCAGAGTGCCACCTAAGGATATTCATGTTACTGCGTATTAAGCTTAAAGTCACGCCTACATGTAGGCAAGTGATGCCCAACATAAAAAAAGGAAAATAGTGAGCATTTCCTGAGGGATTCAAAAAAATTTGGTTCCAGATTCAGATACCCTTTTGGCTTTTTTATTTGTTCCAGTACCCTGCCTGGTCAGAAATCCTGATCTTGAGCCATTTTGAAAATTTCATAAGGATTCGGCCACAAGCAAGCAAGATAAAAAGCCTATTTTTCAAGTGGTTTATGTTCATGCTTGCTTTTACTCGATCATATTACATAAAGCAAACCTTGCAAGCAGACATAACTTATATGAGATAAGAGCTTCCTTTTCCAAGTGATACTTCTACCATCCTAAAAGTACCACAAGAACAACTCATTCAAGAAGCGGAAACCAACATGATGTACTCCAATGGCTTGGGTAATAACAATGGAGGTATTGACCCAAATAATTAGGGTAATACCAATAATGGAAGAATAGACCCTAATAGTCAAGGGATTAACAAAAATACTAACGGGGGCAATGGTGAACCAACTACCGATGATGCAACTAATGAGAAGGTTAGCGAAGCGATACAAAGTCTGTACTTTTTAAAACTCATGGAGAAAGTGATGGATAGAGACCGGGAAAAGTAATTTCTAGACCTAGCCCGAAAAGGTCTAAAACTCCCTCAGGACTATGATGTTAATCAACTTAGACCACCAGAGGTTGAAGAGAGCCCGATTGACATCATGAATAAACAATTTAAGTTATTTCAAATCCAATTGGACATGATAAAGCAAAGCGGGGCTCCAAAGCCCTTTTTTATAGAAGCATTATGTCCATTTCCATTTGACAAAAGTCTAGTCATGGTACCATTCCCTATCAACGTAGTATTTCCTAAGTATGATAAATACGAAGGAACATCAAATCCTCAAGATCATCTATGAGAATTTTGTGCATTGAGCTTAGAGTTCATGCACGATACCACTTATTTAATGAGATTATTTCCAAGAAGCTTTGGAGGTATGGCCATGGAGTGGTTTTCAAAATTACCATCTGGCATTAAAACCTTTGAAGAGCTAGCTTCAAAATTTATGGCGCATTACTCATACAACATCAAGCATGAAGTCACAATGATAATGTTATGTAATACCAAGCAAAAGGATGGAGAAGGATTCCTCATTTTCTTACAAAGATGGAAGACGATATTTGCTAGATATCCTTGGAGCATACCAGAAAAAGAGAAGATGGATATCTTCATCAATAGCTTGAGTAATGAGATGAATTACTAGTTGAGAATGCAATGTCCTAAGACCTTCCAAGATTTTATTGAAAATGGAATAACCATGGAAGATGTATTAGTTAAGAGTGGAGAGTTGAAACTTTACAAAGACAATAAGAATTACAATAACAATACCTCCAACAAAAACCATAACAACCAAAATAAGAACTTTTCTAAAAACTATAATTGGTTTGGGTTGAAGAATAGCAATAAAGGAGTGGTCAATGGCAGAGTTGTTGATTCTAGTAATTTAAAAGTGACTCCATTCGCTCTCACAAGAACACCTAATCAGGTGAATAATGCAAATCAGGCTCCCAAAGTGCCTTAAAACAACAATACCAATAGTGGCAATTTTGGGAACAATCAAGGAGGTAACAAATCTAACAAATTCTTGGTACCAACCCCCAAGAGGAACTTCACACCTTTGGGTGAACCTCTCGAGAAAGCATTGAGGACTCTCATTGCTAACAAGATCATTAATTTACCTAACATTCAACCCTATGAGCCACAGAATAAACCCAGCTAGTGGAGTGAGAATAGTCATTGTGAATATCATAGAATTAGAGGGCATAAGACTAATGAGTGCTTACAATTGAAGAACGTGGTGCAAGACTTGATTGATAATGGTACAATCACTATTGAAGGACCTCAAGGTAATGAATATCACATAGTGTTTAAACAACCTTTTTATAACCATGAAAAAGGTGAGTCATCCAATGGGAATAAACAAAGCAACAACAATATCAATTTTTCTCCTCATTATGACAAAATCATTAATACTTTATCTAGTCATGAGCATATTGTCAATATTATTGTGATCAAGGAACAACCTCAACAGGAAACATCTAACATCATCACTAGGGGGCAGGCTTCAAGGATTACCTTACAAGGGGTTGATCCTAGACCTATTGGCCCTCTGCAATCCAACATTTTGGCAAAACAATTGGCTATAACAGAAAAACCATATAGTTTGGTGGATCAACTACAAAAGGCTCCAGCACAAATTTCTATCTTGGAGTTATAGAAGTTATCACCAAATCATAAAGAAATCTTAGAGAAGGCATTAGTGGAAACTAATGTTCCTACCAACTTGGATGAGGAGAAGTTTCAGAATATGGTAGGACATCTCATTGTGCCCCATTGCCTTTCATTTTTAGACCATGATGACATGTCCATTACCCATCCCCAAAATCTGCCATTGCATATAGAAGTTTTGATTGAAAGACATAGGGTCAAGAGAGCTCTCATAGATGGGGGAGATGGTCTTAACATCTGCACTTTGAGTCTTGTCAAATCCCTAGGATTATCCGAGTCATGCATTGATCCTACAAAAATAATTACCATAAAGGCTTATGATGAAGTAGAAAGAGCTTCGAAAGGCATGATTGTATTACCCATTCAAGTTGGACCTGTCAAAAAGGACACAAAATTCCAAGTCTTAGATATGAAACTAACTTATAATATCTTATTGGGGAGGCCATGGATACATGAGATGCAAGCGGTTCCATCCACGTATCATCAATGCATAAAATTTTCATACATGGGTGAGGAAATCATGGTTGGAGGGGATTCAAATCCTTTCCAATATTGCAATGCACTAAAGCCTCTCCATGAACTATTAATTCCCCATAACAAAGAAGGAATTATCCAAAGGGCCACCATTGAAGACATCAATGAGGATGATCCTAAGTTAACATTAAGTGCTACCTCAAACCCTCCTCAAGCTAACTCAACTACATCAACTAAAGGAAAGGAGAAAGTGAGTTATGAGGGTCCAACTTCAAATGAAAATTCAGATCAAGCATCTTCACCAAAGCTAGAGCCTTCAAAACCCACCAAAGAGGAGAAAGATAAAGCTAAAGAGGATCATTACAAAAAAATGAGTGAAATGATGCATAAATTTGAAAAACAATGTAAAATCAAGTCCAAGGGAGTAGGGGAATATTCTATTTCCCTATTTGACATACCTACATCTCCAAGAACACATGGGAAACTATCCAAAGAACATCTTCCTCATAAATATAACTCTTATTTTGTAAGAGAAAGTGATAAGGCAACATTTGACAAAGAAGAAGATGAAGTCCTCCAATGTCTCTATCAAGATGAAAATGATACCTCAAATACTCCTGTGTAGAGAATTCAGCACATTAACATTCAAATCGAGCAATATGGAAAAGGATTTGAGATAATGCAAAAAATGGGGTACAAGGGAAGAGGACCCTTAGGCAAAAGAAATAGAGGCTTGCTAGAGCCTACTGAACCCTCTTGGAGGTCAAAAGAAGAAAGATCAAGGGTAGGCTACTAGTACAAAGGAGAAATCTCCAGCCCCATGCATGATTCATATCCTCAAGTGAACACAGTGGAATCCGATGTGGATAGCGATGATTCTTGAGACTATGAATGGGATAATTTATCCGATGACTCATGCCATGATAAAGAGATTGTCACCATACATGCTTATGCTAATGTTCCAAGGCAAAAAACTCCAAGAAATGAAGATCCCATCATACAAGAACTCAATATAGGACAAACACCCATTAATCGACCATGGATAGAGGAATTTTGGGAACCATTAGAGGAGGATGATTTGAACATTAGGATTAATCTATGTGTTGTATTTCCCATGCTATTTTCTGTAGAAGTCCTAGAGGACTCAAGTGAAGAAGACTTTGATCCTTCTTCCATGGACCATCTCAAGGAAGCTCGCATCATAGACCTAAATGATACAATGTATGAACCATCTAATGAGGTCATGTCCATAACTCTAGCCGATGACAATTTGCCAAATGAATCCTTACCCTTAATGCATCCCAAACTTATTGATTGGGACCTAACAGAGCCAAGTGACTTACTCTATTTCCCAAATGACCAAGCAATGACCCAATACCTTAATGCTGTTGAGCCCTCTTTCACCAAAAAATTTAGTCTGAACATGATGAGAACAGTGGGGATCCAATCTCTTAATCTAAAGAAAAAAATGATAAAAAATTAAAAAATGAAAAGTTCGAGTGATGAAAACCATTGTGGTAGCACTAGAACCAAAAAAAGTAAAGATAAAGGATGTTTCCTATGGTGAAAACTCAATTGTGGCACCAAAGGAAGAGAGGTTGGATACCCTACCCGAACATGAAGAAGAAAGGTCACCAATTCTCATAGAACCAACAAAAAAGGTCAACATTGGCACATAATTGGATCCTAAATTTATACACCTAGCAATGTCACTTACACCTTTGGAAAGAAAGGATTTTATCAAGTTTTTTCAAGAAAAACAAGTGAACTTTGCATGGTCCTATGCCGACATGCCAAGATTGGATCCTGACTTCATTATGCACCATTTGAATGTTAAACCATGGGTTAAGACCGTCAAGCAGAAGTTGAGAAATCTGCACCTACATGTAGCTCTCCTAGTCAAAGCCGAATTGGAAAAATTGTTGAAGGTGGGATTTATAAGAGCAATTGCATATGCTGAATGGATATCTAATATTGTACTAGTCACCAAGCATGATAAATCCATTCGTGTATGCACAGATTTTAGAGACTTGAATCTTGCATGTCCCAAGGATGACTTCCCACTTCCTAGCATTGATGCAATAGTCGACTTGACAGCGGGTCACTCCATGTACTCATTGATGGATGGTTTTAGTGGATATAATCAGATAAAAATTACACCCAAAGACCAAGAGAAGATAACCTTTGCATGTCCTTGGGGTACCTTTTTCTGGAACGTCATGCCCTTCGGCCTTAAAAATGTCGAAGCCACATACCAAAGGGTGATGACCACTATTTTCCATGATATGATGCACACCTTTCTAGAAGATTATGTGGATGACATATTGGAAAAGTCACACAAAAGAGAAAATCACCTAAAAATTCTGGAAAAGATATTCACAAGATTGGAACAATTCAAAGTGAGGCTTAATTTGAAAAAATGTGCCTTTGGTGTCCAATCCGATAAATTGTTAGGCTACATAGTTTCAGCAAAAGGGATTGAAGTGGATCCCAAAAAGTTCCAAGCAATAATGGATATGGAGTTTCCAAAGAACATAAGTCAAATGAGGTCCCTTCAAGGCAAGATTCAATCAATAAGGAGATTTATCTCTCAATTAGCTGAAAAGTGCCATTCATTCACAAGGCTACTACACAAAGACACTATTTTCATGTGGGATGAAGAATGTGACAAAGCCTTCATGTTGTTGAAGACTTATCTAATAAATCCACCAATCCTAATGCCACCAATCAAGGGAAAACCGTTGCTGCTGTACATATCTTCCATTAAGAGGTCTCTAGGAGTTCTTTTGGCACAAGAAGATGAGAAAGGGAAAGAAAGAGAAATCTACTACTTGAGTAGAACATTGATCAAGTATGAACTCAATTACACATTCATGGAGAGAGCTTGTTTAGCGATTGTCTTTGCATCCCAAAAATTGAGGCATTACATGTTGATGCACAAGGTGAAACTTATTGCAAAAATTGATCCTCTAAAATACTTGCTAAGAAAACTACCTTAATAGGTAGAATAGAAAAATGGGTCATGATATTAAGTGAGTTCAACATTGAGTATGTGGATAGGAAAGCCATAAAGGGACAAGTGATAGCAGATCACTTAGCGAAAAACTGATTAATTTCTATGCAAACCATTCAAGTGGAGTTTCCAGATTCAAAAATTGTCAACATAGAGGCCAAGACATGGAAGTTGTATTTCAAAGGATCATATACCCAAGGAGGTTTCGGGGCTGGCATACTATTGATTACCCCTCAAGGGTATACCATTCCAAAATCTTACAAGCTTTTGTTCCCGTGTACAAACAACATAGCAGAATATGAGGCTTTGCATTGGGATTAAGATGGATTTAGAATGGAACATCATTGAACTACAAGTGTATGGAGACTCTCAGTTAATAATCAATCAGATTAATGATGAATACTATACCAAAGATGAGAAATTCATGCCATACAAAACTATGATAGATGCTTGGAAAAATTACTTTGCTTTGATAACTTTTGAGCAAATTTCAAGAGAGAAGAACAGAGTAGCTGATGCCATGGCTACCTTAGCTTCATTATTACAAAAACTAGATCAGAATGAGAGGTACAAATTCTTGGTGGAAGAGTTGGTAAAGTCAGTATTTGACCTTCTCGACACCCAAATCATTGCCTTACTCACTGGACAAGACTCACCTTGGTACGACCCTATCTATACCTATCTCAAAGACCAAGTGCTACCCCTAGACCAATCACGAGCCCAAAAACAAAATTTCATCCGACAATCATCTTGTTACATAATCCTTTCTGAAACATTGTATTGTAAGGGTCTTGACGGGATGTTACTTAGATGTCTAGAGGAAGAAGAGTCTAGGTTAGCTTTAAGTAAGGTTCACGAGGGCATTTGTGGGTTGCATTCAAGTGGATTAAACCTAGCCAAGAAGATCCTTCATATGGGGTATTTCTGGAAAACCTTAGAGAAGGATGCTTGTCACTTTGTCAAAATATGCAACAAATGTCAATATCATGGTGGCATAATTCATGTTCTGGCACAAGAATTACATCCATTTGTTACACCATGACCATTTTATCAATGGGGATTTGACTTGATTGGTGTAATCTATCCACCATCTTCCAATGGGCACAAGTATATCATCACCGCTACAGAGTATTTCACAAAGTGGGTAGAAGTCATTCTGTTAATCACGGCTACGGGCAAATAGATTTCCATGTTCATCTTGAACCACATCATTTGTAGATATGGTATCCCTCATGCCATAATCACAGACAATGGAAAGTAATTCAAAAACAAAGATGTGGATGAAATTTGTGACACATTCCATATTACACATCACTCTTTATCCATTTATTATCCTCAAGGAAATGGACAAGCCAAAGCTACAAATAAGAACATTTTGAAAATCTTGAAGAGATCGGTGAATGAAGAGATTGGCATGTGCAAATCAACCTGACATTATGGGCCAAGAGAACTAGCATTCAGACACCTACGGGAGCTACACTATTTTCATTAGTCTATGGAGCCGAAGTTGTTCTACCTTTGGAGGTTGAAATCCCATCTTTACGAGTATCATTGCAAGGCCTACTAACATATGAGGATTACAGAGTTGCCTAACTTCAACAATTAGAATTGTTAGAAGAATTCCAAATGCAAGCCTATGAACACTTGAAAGTATATCAGAACATGATCTCAAGGAACTACAATAAGCATATCAAACCGAGAGTATTTCAAGTAGGTGACTTAGTGCTAAGAGAAAACCCTAAAAATCAAGCTGAAAGAGAAAAGAAGGGTAAATGGGAGGCTAATTGGCTTGGTTCATTCATCATTGTTTCTTCATTTGGAATGGGAACTTATAAATTAGCAGATTGTGATGGAGAAGAGCTACAAGAACCCATAAATAGAATTCATCTAAAGAGGTTCTATACATGAGGTAGATGAAAGAGTATAAAGAGTATCAGATGAGGAGCATCATATTTATTGTACATAGTCAAAAGAGATCTTGAAAATTGAAAAAAAAAATTAAAAAGAAAAAAAATTGGAAAAAGAAAAAAGACAAAAAAATTGAAAAAGAAAGAGTGCCTTGGTGAAAACCTAGCAATAGGTGCCTTGGTAGCAAAAAAAGAGAAAAAGACCCAAAAGGTGAAAAATTGGCAATCAAGTGCCTTTTGTTCCCTTAAGTTGTTTCCTAGTTGCATGTGTACATATTACATTCCCAACATCTCACTTGTAAATCTCCATTGCATCCATCATTTGTGCATAGTCATAATAAAACCTGTTAGTTGCATTACCTATTGGCCCTAAGTTTGTCACACGATCACATTTATCACTTGGGGGCAGAAGAGGATTGGAAATTTGGTACAAATGGATTCAATAGTGCTACATTTTGTCACAATCAGAGAGAGACTTATCAGAGCTTTAGAAGAGAGAGATTTTCTTAAACCTTTGATGGATATCATTGTTCACACCCAAGTATTTTGATCCTGCAACTTGATCCTTGAGCCTTCATTGACTTTATTATTCAGGATTAAAAATTGACAACACTTTAAAGATTAGAATGTTTGGAAATCCTATTTGAAAATCTTGATACATGGAAAAACACTTGAAGCTTTCTTTTGATAATCTTTACTTGAATTGACTTTTATCACATCTTTTTAGCTAAACAATGATGTTTCAACTAGATTAGCCATGATCAAAGAACCATCGAGGACTATCACATAAGATGAAGGATTGAACTTTTCTTGTTTACGCAAATAGATACCTTGGCTATTTATATCTTTCATATCTTAATACCAAAATCCACTTGCAACATTGAATCCGTTGAAACCAGTATTCATACTCCCATAGTTTGGTCATCCAACTAGTGAGGGTTGTACTAGTTTCCAAAGAGGTTACCAAAAATGATAAAAAATGGTATTCATATCATCATGATGTGGTCAGTGATGGTTGTACTAGATTTTTGGTCCCAAAATGCTCAATGATGAAAATTTATCTCTATGGCATTTCTTTGCTAAAAACTAGTGACACATAGTTGCATTGCATTGCATTATCATGTTAGATTAAGTGCATTTGTTTGTAGTTATTTTTCAAGGACAAGGGGGTATATTAATAAATCTTGGTTGGCCAAAACATTAAAGAAATGGGGGGTTCAAATCAAACATCTTATCCTTGTTATCAATCAATAATATGAGATTATCTTTTGCTTTCATACATAGCATTAATCATTATTCATTAGCCATATATGAGAAAAAAAAAAGAAAAAGATTCATTACTCATACATCATTTGCATACATGTAATTAAGGATAGAATTGCATACATTCAAAAATAAAAAACATAGGGGCATTCATATCTATATTTCAATAAAACACTTTGCATCCATACATTGAAAAGTAGAAAAACATATCAAAATTCATACATCAATGCATTCATCTATCTATATCATATATGAGATTCACTGCATCTATAGCATAATCAAAATTAAATGCATCATAAACATCATATAGTTTCATATAAAGATAATCCCATAATAAACTCATCAAGAGAATCAAGGAAGTGTATCATCATCATATAAGTGTTCAGAAATATCAATAATCCAATGCATCACTACATAAAAGACAATATGTCATCAATAGAGTGATACATCAAAAATTTTGATCAATAAGCATAAAACATGATACAAATGATCAACAATGGACAACGTTTTCATCAAATCATCATGATCCCATAGCAGCACCCGATCCATCCCCAACACCTGATCCATCTAGACCTCTATCATCCTGTCTATCCTATGAAGGAGTCATCTGAGAAGTGCTCGCTACGCTAGACCTCTGTGCCATCATCATCATAAACTGCTGCATCAGGGTAGCTACTTGATCCAATCTACCAACAATAGTGGATACATCCGTTTGCAATGACTGAACATCCCGTAATAAAGTGTCAATACTAGGAGCAGCCTGAGATGACTGACCCATATCCTATGACTGATGAACCTATGGAGGAACCTTATGTGCCAAAATTTGATCCTACTATGCTAAAGCAACTCTCAGTAACTAAACTAATGGATCATGTCCACCAAGAATCTGTCTAGCAACATCTACATGAGACTATCTCTGAGCCCTCTGCTATCTTTGTTGTCTATTAGCTACTGCTCTAGGACATCCCAATCTAGATCCATGGTCCTCTCAAACCTGTCCCATAGCTCTTTCCTTGACATGACCACCTCTCACTCGTGGCCCATCTTTTCCACCAGCAATAGCTTTGGGAGCTCTCTAAACTTGTCATCTCTGACATCTCCTCCTGCCACCACCACCATCCTCATCATCATCTCCATCATCATCATCATCCTCAGATCTCTCATCATGGCCTGGGATAGGCTCTGCTGGATCTGTAAATCTAAGAAATCTATTTCGAGCCCACCAGTTTTGATACTCATGAGACATACCAGCATCAACAACACCTCCAAGTAAATCCCATCGGCAGTATGCCAAATGAGCAATCTGGTCCAAGGAAAACTGAAAGTCTATTTGAGCACCCCACAAAGATCACTCTGCCTAGACTCTAGCATATAACATTGTACCCTGTGGCATATCCTGAATCCTGCCATACTGCCTAGAAACCTAGCCAAAGAAAAAATGCTCAATCACAGTAGTAGCTCTACCGATCATCCACCGAGGAGAAAACATATATGGGAGCTCATCATCATCCTCCCTCCATTTCTCACAACCTATATATGGTCGCCAATAAACCTGATCAAGATCATCAATCTGACACTGCCAATACTCAAGCTTGCCCAGATGATGGTGGACAACCATGCCACTATATAGAAAAGCATAAGGGAACCCTCACCACCGAATCCTGTCTGATACTGGCCTACTAATGGGAAGATGCTCCCATACCCATAACTATAAGATCACAACACCTGTTGACAACACAACACTAGACCTGTATACAACCTCGTGCAAGTCATGATAAAGCTAAGTGAGAACACATGAACCCCAATCAAACCATCGAGGCTGTGCAAGCAAGTCCTCAAGTATCCTACCCTATCCAACTGAGAAGCCATGACCTTGCCAGTTGGGAAGCAGTAATCCATCGATCAGAGAACCCAATACTACTGGCAATGTGGGGAATGAAGTGAACTATGCCTACGTAATAGTGTCATCATCAATAGTGTTGTCTCCAAACACTCATCTGCTAACTGTACTATCATAAATAGAATCATAATATACCATCTCCCCTCGACAAGGAATGTGTAACAATCTGTATACATCCTTTGGAGTGATGGTCATCTCTCCAAAAGGTAGATGGAAGGTATTGTGGTCAGAGTGCCATCTCTCTACCACTGCAGTAAGAAGGCCATGATTTAGCTGAAACCATGGGATGTCAAGAAGGAAGCTAAGACTACACATCTCTATAACATGATACTCTATAGGAGTAAGAGCCTAACCAAGATCCAAGACCCAAGAAGCGACGGTCTGTATATACAACTTACAAAAATGTGCCTATTTTGCAAATCAAAGGAATCATATCAGTGTACTATATCAATGAGTTATCCTAAGTCAATCAGTCTATCAGAAATCAAGTATCAGTATCAAACCTATCAAACCTAGTACCATTTATTCATGTCTCTATGTCTTGAGAATGAATTATCAGTTTTCACACTGATCAATCAAGTCCTACCTATCAGTATCCCACTATCAGATCTGTCCTATCAGATTAACGTAATCAAACATTCATTGGTACCACTATCCTGATATCCTAATCAATTTTTTTGCTTAACTACAACATACCTAACTATCTTGGAATTCAATCGATCAATTAGAGAAATCAAATTTTTATCAAAAAATCAACTTGGAAATTTAAAAAAATTTCAAGAACCTGCAGGCGTCATTTGCCTATTACCACGTGGCATTTTACCTTATGTGGTGCAAAAAAGGTACTACATGGTGCTTTATCATTAGCACGCGTCATTTTACATATCACACGTTACTTCACAATGCTAGGTGGTATTTTAAGGAGCCTAGGCGGCATTTTAAACCTAGGGTTTTATAAGCAGAAAAATATATAGAAATTGACATGCAAACTCTAGTGCTATGTGGCAGCATAATCTTGTCAGGTGAGACCTAAAAGTTACTAAGTGGAATTTTACTATGTGGAGGCATGAGTAAAAAGCGTAGATGTATTAATTGACAAACTTACGCAACATTTAACTAATCCTAAGCGTCATTTTGCAAATTCAAAATTACAAGAGAAAGAAAAAGTTGCAATAAATGCTACAAATGAGCAATAAATGCACAAAGGAGGTTAGAAATGACTCACAGGAGGTCCATAGTCTGGTGGCCTCTGATAATGATGACCTCTCTCAAACCGATGCTCTCTGATAGGCACAACCATCATGAAAATCAAAGTAGGATTAGAGCAAAATCTCAATAGTCAAAAGTGAAAATAAATAGTAAATCTAGGTTTTTCAACCTATTTAAGCTAATTTGACCTAATTTAGAGGTGAAACTTTGACTTTGACCTATATTACCCTATCAAACTATCAATTCAACTGGGGAAAATTGTAAAACATGGCATATCATCAAATGTTTTTTAGAGATGAAAACATATTGGATCAATCAATCAAACATCAAAATTTCAAATCAAGCAATCAATATGTTTCATTTCTGAGGGGGCATCAGAATATCAAATTGGCATCACATTAAATCTGGGGCATCAAAATTTTGAATCATTATAAGTAGGGCGCATATCATTCTATCAATTTATCAAATCAGAGGCATATCATATCAGGCAACAATCAATTTCATATGTAACACCCTATCTAAACTAAAGAAATAAGATGAAACTAAGAAAGAACATCCATAAATAAATCACATAATACCACAGCAAATTTTTATTTATTTAAAATTGCAAACTTCTACATACAGTCATAACAACCGCTTCTTAGAGCTTTAAAGTAACAATCAATTTACATCAGAGTAATAATAATAATACTCTTTATTCAAGGAATAAGTCTCCAAACAATTTTCATATATTTCCAATCCATTACATTCTGCGAATAGATCTGATAACTAGAAACCATGAAATGATCTGTTTCCCATAAAACTTAACAACTGCTAACCACTGTCCCATTTTCATTGATTTATCCATCTATAACCTGAAAATCAAAATGAACACAAATACAAACAGTAAACAGGGCTCAGTCTCAATGATAATGAAAATGAATCCTCTCCAAAAATCTGCAACCATAAGAGTCAATACAATATAGCTTTTATGCAGATTTAAATGCAGATATAATTCTGAAAACTAAATAACATAGTTTCTATTTTACTCCAAAGTCATTAAGCATTAAATTTCTTTTAAACAGAAATAAACTCGCAAAGAAAATGACAAGTAATGATCCAGTAGTTCATGGGTTTTCACATAAGGATCTAAACTAGGTATCCGTAAGGAAACTCATAGCAATCCATTATGTCTGATGAAACCATAACATTTTATCTTTGTTAATTGAAAACCCATAACCCTTGAATTTTATAATTATCACTTAATTAAACAACTGACAAAAATTCTTTCCCATAAGATATAGACTAGTGACAGTCACAACTGACAAAAATTCTATCATCACAATGTACTAAACTAGTGTCAGCCCCCACTCTATGGATCATTCTTGCATTATCTCAAACAAACACTTGATCTATCTATCAAAGACAGCAGTGAAATGAATTTCATATCAAAGTTTCAATAACATTCTGTTTCTAATGCATCAATTTTACCAAATAGAAAGAGCAATAAGAAATCCATTACAAAACCATATTACCATATTCCTTAACATACTTTCATAAACATGATGTTTTCATGAAAGATGAGAAGATCACAACTCTTTCTCCAACACAAATCCAATCTAAATAATCTCCATAATAACTTAACATTAAATCTGTAACTGTTCAATAAAATAACCATATCAAATCCATGTTTCCATTGAATAGAAAAGAGCTAACATATTCTTTCATCAACTGAAACAACACAACACCCATCACTTTTAACAACATGCTAATTTACCATAACCGAGTTATTAAACAAAATGGTCATACACACTGCTCTATTAATTACAAGTTTATACCATCTATATACAAGTTGGGGTATATACATGTGTACACTACGGCTTGTGTATACATATACATATCCCAGCAGGTATGTGTATATATATATATAAATATATATTTATATAAACTTGTAATTTAATAGTTCAGATTGAGAGTCATACATCTATTTATACATGTTGGCGTATGTACATGTATACACCACAGCTTGTGTATACATTTACATATCCAATAGATATATATATATATATATATATATATATATATATATATATATATATATATATATATATATATATATATATATATATATATATATATATATATATATATATATATATATATATTTATATATACTGAATTGCATAAACTTGTAATTAATAATTCAAGTTCTGAGATATGCAATTAAAAAGATACATTCAAATTGTCTTAGCTCTATCAGAGAATTAAATCGACCTCACTACACTACAAAATCTGTCGAATCCAAATAATAATGACAGTATATTAATAACCGACTTCTACCTTAAACAGTTTACCAAGTGCCTTTCCTTTCTGTCTGTACAAGAAAGGAATTGTCTTTCCTATAAATCCCTTAACATTTTCTAATGTAGCAACAACCGTAATACACACTAGTGTTATCTACTGGTGATCATACAACTCGTGATCAAGTCTGACCTAATCAAAGCATCCACATTTTTAACTGGCACATATAGTAACAAACCATCTTTTAACACAATAATAACGACACCAGATAATCAAAGGAGTTCACCCAAATGAACTACTTAAACCATACTCATGTTACAAGTGTATCACAAGATACAATCAATAACAGATGACAATATGTATACTACCAAGTCCAAACCCCACATTTCAGCTCTAAACAATCATCGATACCAAACTCGGTAAACGACTGTGACAAAAAAAAACAAAAACCCTTAATACTGTCCAAAACCGATAAACTTCGATACCCTTAACACACAAAAATACATACACATAACATTTACTGATCTTTTTCCCACAGATTAACACAATACTCAACTCCAATAAAACACAACATTATTTAACTAAACTAGCTTCTTAAACTATCAACTAGCAAACTATATTAACCATCATTTCCTTAATTTCCATTGCAGAACAAGAAATGAAAATAGAGAGAGTAAGGTAAGAGATGCCCCTGCCTAGTATTCATATGGAGAGATAACCAGAACCGGACTACTCGTGCTAGCTCTTGCCTGGTGAGCTTCACAACGAAATCCAAAATGCCGTGCAAGAGAACCCAAAAATGTAGAGTTAACCGTAACAACGCCCAACTTCCTAGATAACCAAGAGCAAAAGGGTTTATCTGTGCCGAGAAAACCCCTTTCGTTTCATGCCACTTATCAAGAAGAAAACAACAGTGACACGGTTCCATAACCAACTATTCACCCAAAATGCTGCAGCAAGACATGGTAACAAAAATGGAGTCGAAACAAACTGAAACTTCTTAACCAGAAAAAAATGGCGGTCATAAACACAACAATGAATTCCATTGACAAGTTCATTCAATGCAAGCTTATCACTTGTAGTGAACGCAAACCACTTCCTGCCAATATCTCACCAAGTACAGGCTCAAAACTCGATATCTCAGTAGTCATTTAAAACCCACTAAACCTTGTTGCACTTAAAACAGCATTACCGCATAGATTCATGCCACATTGATATGTGTTAGGCGCGGCTTTGGCATAAGTCTAAGTTAACAAAACTTAGATGCGAAACAACTTCTTTTATGTTAATATTAATATTAATCATTAATAATACTATTATTATTAATATTAATAACAGTATTATTAACCACAATATATATACATATATATATATATATATATATATATATATATATATATATATATATATATATATATATATATATATATATATATATATATATATATATATATATATATATATATATATATATATATATATATATGTTGTTTCAGACATCTAAAATGACAACGCATCTCCAAAGTCAATAATATAATTTTAGAAAAAGAAATACCACATTCTTGCAAAACATTCTCTCATAGTTACATGTATAAAAATACATATATACAACTTCATTTATCTTAAATTCAGAATAAGATTAATGTTGAATAACAATAGAACTCTAAATACTGTCTAATACATCAAAATACAGTTAACAATGATAAAGTAACCATTTCTAATTATGTCTAACATATTACTAAGGATTCCAAAACAATGAATCAATAATCAAATGATTACTAACTGTATAGTTTGTCTTTATTTCATAATCAAACCAATGTTCAAAATTCGGTCTAAACCAATTCTGTCATCAGAATAGGACTCATTAAGTGACAGAAATAAACATAATTTCCTTGAATGTCTGGCAGAATATCAGAGATAACACATTTAATCTAATAACTAAGTTCAAAGAACACAATCAGAGTTTGAACTCAAAGAAATCTAACATAACATAACATAACACAGGAAATAAAGTCTGGAACAGTCAGGGGCATGACACCCTCCCCCACCAGTCTAGGCTTACTCCTGGAAGCCTAAAAACAAATGAGGATGTGCAGCTCTCATAACCCCTGAATCCTCCCAAGTTGCAGAATTTACATTATCAAGATCCCATAACACCTTTACCTGTTCCACCTTGCGTCCTTTGAGATTTAGCTCTCTTTGCTAGATTATCTGTACTGGTTCCAGCATCATTTGACCATCTACCACCTGTATGTTATTCCAATTTAGAATGTGAGTAATGTCAGGAATATACTTTCTCAACATAGATACATGGAAAACATCATGAATACGTGAAAGACTGGGAGGCAAAGCAAGTCTATAAGCAACTGGACCCACGCGCTCCAAAATCTCAAATGGTCCCACAAACCTAGGAGACAATTTGGATCCTTTACCATATCTAATAGGACTTTTCCGAGGTCTGACCCGCAGAAATACTTTGTCCCCAACCACAAATTGATGTTCAATCCTATGCAGGTCTGCATACTTCTTCTGTCTGTCCTGAGCGGTAGTAAGATGTTCCCTGATGCGTTTAACTTGCTGTTCCAAATCCTGAAGCATCTCGGGCCCTAGAAGAATTCTGTCTTCCAGATTGTCCCAGCTTAAAGGTGTTCTACACGGTCTTCCATACAAAGCCTGGAAAGGTGCCATACCTATAGAACTGTGAAACCCATTGTTGTAAGCAAACTCAACCAGGTGCAAAAATTCCTCCCATTTATTTTGCCTATCCATCACATACATCCTAAGCATGTCCTCCAAAATCTGATTGACACGCTCGATTTGTCCATCTGTTTCAGGATGATATGCTGAACTAAAGTTCAACTGAGTACCTAATTCACGCTGAAGAGACCTCCATAAGGAAGAAGTAAAAACTGGATCTCTGTCAGAAATAATCTTTTTAGGTAACCCATGCAACTTGACAATCTGTTCCATATAAATCCGTGCCACAGATGGTGCATTATAGGTGGATCTGATAGGGATAAAATGGGCAACTTTGGTTAATTGGTCAACAACAACCATAATGGCATCATGTCGCCTAGCTGAAAATGGTAACCCCACTATGAAATCTATGGATATGGTATCCCATTTCCATTCAGGCACGCTATGAGATTGAAGTAAACCAGCTGGATGTTGATGCTCAAATTTCACTCTCTGACACTCCAAACACCTAGCTACAAAATCAGCAATATCCCTCTTCATACCTGGCCAATAATAATGCTACCTAAGATCAGCATGCATTTTCTTCACACCAGGATGTGCAGAATAAGGTGCTTTATGAGCTTCACTCATAACTAGGTTCCAAAGTTCCCCAACTTCAGGCACATAGACGCTACCTCGATAATTCAGCAGTCCATCCAAGCCAAATGAGTAACCTTCAAATCTGCCTTCCAAAATACTACCACTATCCAGCACCGCTTTAACATCCAAGTACCAGGGATCTGCAACCAAATTTTGGAGTATTCTATCTTTTAAGTCAACTGAAAGAACCAAAGAAGTGATTTCATGACATCTTCTACTAAGAGCATCCGCTACTTTTCTTTACCCTGGACATACTTCATCTCGAAGTCATATTCACATAAAAACTCCATCCATCTGCATTATCGTGCATTAAGATTGGGCTGTGTGAATAAATACTGTAGACTTCTATGATCAGTATGAAATTCAAAATGTTGACCTAAGAAAAAATGTCACCATTTAGTCAAAGCATGCATAACCGCAGCAAGCTCCAAGTCATGAGTCGGATAATTTATCTCATGATCCTTCAATTTCCTAGACTCATATGCTATGACTCTGCCATCCTACATCAAAACAGCTCCTAATCCTTCCAAAGAGGCATCGGTACAAACAACAAATTCCTTGGAAGGATCGGGTACTACTAGTATCGGTGCACTAGTCAACCGTTCCTTAAGGTGCTGAAATGCCATTTCACACTGTTCTGACCAGATAAATTTCTTATCCTTTCTCTAGAGAGATGTAATGGGGTGTGCTATTTTAGAAAAATTAGCCACAAACCTCCTATAATAGCTAGCCAGTCCCATGAAACTTCGCACCTCTGAAACATTGGAAGGAGTTGGCCATTCTACAATAGCCCTGATCTTAGCTGGATCCACAACAATGCCATCTCCCACAATAATGTGACCCAGATAACTAATCTCATTCTTGAAAAATTCACATTTTTCAGGATTAGCATACAGCTTGTTCTTTCGGAGACATTCTAAGACTTGCCTTAGATGCTGCTCATGCTCTGCCATGGAGTTAGAATATATCAAAATATCATCAAGGAATACTACCACAAACTTATCCAAAAACGCTCTGAAAACCCCTTGCATAAGACTCATGAAAACTGATGGTGCATTAGTAAAACCAAATGGCACCATCGTGAATTCATAATGCCCATATCTCGTGCGGAAAGCTGTTTTGTGAATATCAGCTTCTCGAATCCTCAATTGATGGTATCCAGATTTGAGATCAATCTTGGAAAATATCTTGGCACCCTTCACTTGGTCAAACAAATCATCAATGCGAGGCAAAGGACATCTATTTTTTATGGTGACTTTGTTTAGATGTCTATAGTCGATACAAAGCCTCAAAGATCCATCCTTCTTCTTGACGAAGATCACAGGTGCTCCCCAAGGTGAAACACTAGGCCTTATAAGCCCTTTCTCAAGCAGTTCCTCAAGTTGCACTTTAAGTTCCACCAACTCTTGAGCAGTCATGCGATAGGGAGTTTTAGATATAGGTTCAGTTCCTGGCAAGAGATCAATCCTAAAATCCACTTCTCTAATAGGTGGTAACCCTGGAATCTCTAAAACGAAGACATCTGAAAACTCTTCCAACACTGGATGATCTAAACTGGTGTTTAAAGCAACAGAATCATCGAAGTCATTGATAGAAATAGCATACATGAGACATCCCTTACGCAAACATCTCTGAAGTTGCTTGGCAGAAATAGTCCTGACCGAAATAGGCCTCTTGATACCTGCAATAGACTTGGCCATTCCACTATCATCGATGCAATTAATAATCTTTTCTTTACAATCAATGATAGCTTGGTGCTGAGCTAACCAATCCATTCCCAAAATGATATCATAAGATCCTAGAGGAATCACCCTAAGGCTGACTGAAGTAGTGAAAGCCTTAAATTGAATCTTGCAATCCAAAGCTATCAAACCCGATTCTACCTTAGACCCTGATGCTAACTCAACTTGCCATGCCAATTCAGCTTTATTCACAGGAATACCACATTGCTTAACCAAATTGAAAGAAATAAAGGAATCCATAGCACCTGAGTCAAATAAGATAGAGATCTTCTTACCTTGATAATTACCTCTAGCTTCAACCACAGTGTTCTGATGACCTGCCTATTTCTGATCGACAGTGGCAAAAATATGGTGGTTCCTTCCCGAATCACCAATAGTAGCCTCAGAACCTGTACCCTTGGACCTGCCCTGGTTATTGCCTCGAAGAGGACAATTCCACTGTAAGTGTCCCAACTGACCACATTGCCAGCATTCAGCTCCTCTCTTAGTACTTTTGTCCTGAGTTGAGTTTGCTGGAGGAGAAACAAAACTCTGTTGCACACTCTGAGCTGGTTTCTGAGACTTCGGTTGCTCAAGAACCTTGAAACTTTTGTTTGATTTTGAAAACTTATCAAACTTCCTCTTCTGAAAATTACTGGTAGATCCACTGGTTGCTGCCTTGAAATTTTCCTAATAAGGTCTCGGACTCTTCCCACTATTCTGTAAAGGTGGATTTCTAGAGCTCTTAACTGAATAACCTGTCTTCATTTTTGCAAGTTTAGCTTGATCAGCCGCTTCTTTCACTGTCTTGGGTTTGAAAGTTCTCACCTCATCCCCAATCCTAGGGTTCAGACCCCTAATAAAATGTTGTACCAAGGGCTTATCATTCTCCACCCATCCAGAATATTTCTTCAACTGGAAGAATCTTCTCTCATACATTTCCATTGTGGAGTTACCTTGAGTAATACTGAAGAATTCCTCGGATTTGGTTTGTTGCCAATAATCGGACATGAACCTCTCCCGGAACCTTTCCAGAAATAATTCCCATGTAACCTGAGAGATAGGAATCCCAAGTTGTTCCAATTCCATATTCCACCATATGGAAGCAAAAGATCTTAACTGCATAGTGGTCCATCGCACCTTTACATTACTATGATACTCATGAAGTATAAAACATCTTTCAATGTTTAGAAGCCATGCTTCAGCCTCAGTACCTCCTTCTGTACCATTAAAATATGGTCCTTTGATCTTAGAGAGATCGTTCAACTGAGTCCTTATAACAGGATCCTCTGCTACAGCAAGATTATCATTTGGAGCAGGTACAACAGGTGCATCAACTCCTCCAACTGGAACATTGTTCCTAGCTTCAATATTATCTAATCTATCAAGGATCTATTGAAGTATCTCAACTTGAGGTGCCTCTTGTCCTCCCTGATCCAAACCAATTTATGGTTCATCATTACCTTCACCAGGCATTCCCTGGCAACCTCCTCCTCTACCGCGGCCACGTCCACGGCCACGTCTTCCACCCCTACCTCTGCCTAAACCGGCATCGAATGGGGCACCACCTCCCTGAGCTCCTCGAGTGATTGGAGGCATGATAGATTCCTAAAGCAAAGTTCAATCTGATCAGCAAGGGAAGCACTATGATAAAACCCCTACAAAACCCATGAGCCTTAAGTGTTGATAAACCTGGCTCTAATACCAAATGTAACACCCTATCTAAACTAAAGAAATAAGATGAAACTAAGAAAGAACATCCATAAATAAATCACATAATACCACAGCAAATTTTTATTTATTTAAAATTGCAAACTTCTACATACAGTCATAACAACCGCTTCTTAGAGCTTTAAAGTAACAATCAATTTACATCAGAGTAATAATAATAATACTCTTTATTCAAGGAATAAGTCTCCAAACAATTTTCATATATTTCCAATCCATTACATTCTGCGAATAGATCTGATAACTAGAAACCATGAAATGATCTGTTTCCCATAAAACTTAACAACTACTAACCACTGTCCCATTTTCATTGATTTATCCATCTATAACCTGAAAATCAAAATGAACACAAATACAAATAGTAAACAGGGCTCAGTCTCAATGATAATGAAAATGAATCCTCTCCAAAAATCTGCAACCATAAGAGTCAGTACAATATAGCTTTTATGCAGATTTAAATGCAGATATAATTCTGAAAACTAAATAACATAGTTTCTATTTTACTCCAAAGTCATTAAGCATTAAATTTCTTTTAAACAAAAATAAACTCGCAAAGAAAATGACAAGTAATGATCCAGTAGTTCATGGGTTTTCACATAAGGATCTAAACTAGGTATCCGTAAGGAAACTCATAGCAATCCATTATGTCTGATGAAACCATAACGTTTTATCTTTGTTAATTGAAAACCCATAACCCTTGAATTTTATAATTATCACTTAATTAAACAACTGACAAAAATTCTTTCCCATAAGATATAGACTAGTGACAGTCACAACTGACAAAAATTCTATCATCACAAGGTACTAGACTAGTGTCAGCCCCCACTCTATGGATCATTCTTGCATTATCTCAAACAAACACTTGATCTATCTATCAAAGATAGCAGTGAAATGAATTTCATATCACAGTTTCAATAACATTCTGTTTCTAATGCATCAATTTTACCAAATAGAAACAACAATCAGAAATCCATTACAAAACCATATTACCATATTCCTTAACATACTTTCATAAACATGATGTTTTCACGAAAGATGAGAAGATCACAACTCTTTCTCCAACACAAATCCAATCTAAATAATCTCCATAATAACTTAACATTAAATCTGTAACTGTTCAATAAAATAACCATATCAAATCCATGTTTCCATTGAATAGAAAAGAGCTAACATATTCTTTCATCAACTGAAACAACACAACACCCATCACTTTTAACAACATGCTAATTTACCATAACCGAGTTATTAAACAAAATGGTCATACACACTGCTCTATTAATTACAAGTTTATACCATCTATATACAAGTTGGGGTATATACATGTGTACACTACGGCTTGTGAATACATACACATATCCCAGCAGGTATGTGTATATATATATAAATATATATTTATATAAACTTGTAATTTAATAGTTCAGATTGAGAGTCATACATCTATTTATACATGTTGGCGTATGTACATGTATACACCACAGCTTGTGTATACATTTACATATCCAATAGATATATATATATATATATATATATATTTATATATACTGAATTGCATAAACTTGTAATTAATAATTCAAGTTCTGAGATATGCAATTAAAAAGATACATTCAAATTGTCTTAGCTCTATCAGAGAATTAAATCGACCTCACTACACTACAAAATCTGTCGAATCCAAATAATAATGACAGTATATTAATAACCGACTTCTACCTTAAACAGTTTACCAAGTGCCTTTCCTTTCTGTCTGTACAAGAAAGGAATTGTCTTTCCTATAAATCCCTTAACATTTTCTAATGTAGCAACAGCCGTAATACACACTGGTGTTATCTACTGGTGATCATACAACTCGTGATCAAGTCTGACCTAACCGAAGCATCCACATTTTTAATTGGCACATATAGTAACAAACCATCTTTTAACACAATAAGAACGACACTAGATAATCAAAGGAGTTCACCCAAATGAACTACTTAAACCATACTCATGTTACAAGTGTATCACAAGATACAATCGATAACAAATGACAATATGTATACTACCAAGTCCAAACCCCACATTTCAGCTCTAAACAATCATTGATACCAAACTCGGCAAACGACTGTGACAAAAAAAAACAAAAACCCTTAATACTGTACAAAACCGATAAACTTCGATACCCTTAACACACAAAAATACATACACATAACATTTACTGATCTTTTTCCCACAGATTAACACAATACTCAACTCCAATAAAACACAGCATTATTTAACTAAACTAGCTTCTTAAACTATCAACTAGCAAACTATATTAACCATCATTTCCTTAATTTCCATTGCAGAACAAGAAATGAAAATAGAGAGAGTAAGGTAAGAGATGCCCCTGCCTGGTATTCGTATGGAGAGATAACCAGAACCGGACTACTCGTGCTAGCTCCTGCCTGGTGAGCTTCACAACGAAATCCAAAATGCCGTGCAAGAGAACCCAAAAATGCAGAGTTAACCGTAACAACGCCCAACTTCCTAGATAACCAAGAGCAGAAAGGTTTATCTGTGCTGAGAAAACCCCTTTCGTTTCATGCCACTTATCAAGAAGAAAACAACAGTGACACGGTTCCATAACCAACTGTTCACCCAAAATGCCGCAGCAAGACATGGTAACAAAAATGGAGTCGAAACAAACTGAAACTTCTTAACTAGAAAAAAATGGTGGTCATAAACACAACAATGAATTCCATTGACAATTTCATTCAATGCAAGCTTATCACTTGCAGTGAACGCAAACCACTTCCTGCCAATATCTCACCAAGTACAGGCTCAAAACTCGATATCTCAGCAGTCATTTAAAACCCACTAAACCTTGTTGCACTTAAAACAGCATTACCGCATAGATTCATGCCACATTGATATGTGTTAGGCGCGGCTTTGGCATAAGTCTAAGTTAACAAAACTTAGATGCGAAACAACTTCTTTTATGTTAATATTAATATTAACATTAATATTAATATTAATATTAATCATTAATAATACTATTATTATTAATATTAATAACAGTATTATTAACCATAATATATATATATATATATATATATATATATATATATATATATATATATATATATATATATATATATATATATATATATATATGTTGTTTCAGACATCTAAAATGACAGCGCATCTCCAAAGTCAATAATATAATTTTAGAAAAAGAAATACCACATTCTTGAAAAACATTCTCTCATAGTTACATGTATAAAAATACATATATACAACTTCATTTATCTTAAATTCAGAATAAGATTAATGTTGAATAACAATAGAACTCTAAATACTGTCTAATACGTCAAAATACAGTTAACAATGATAAAGTAACCATTTCTAATTATGTCTAACATATTACTAAGGATTCCAAAACAATGAATCAATAATCAAATGATTACTAACTGTATAGTTTGTCTTTATTTCATAATCAAACCAATGTTCAAAATTCAGTCTTAACCAATTCTGTCATCAGAATAGGACTCATTAAGTGACAGAAATAAACATAATTTCCTTGAATGTCTGGCAGAATATCAGAGATAACACATTTAATCTAATAACTAAGTTCAAAGAACACAATCAGAGTTTGAACTCAAAGAATTCTAACATAACATAACATAACACAGGAAATAAAGTCTGGAACAGTCAGGGGCATGACATCATATCAGTGGTATATTAGTAAATCAGGAAATTAGGACCTAAAAGCGATCAGGACTAAAAATTTCTTTGAATCAATGTTCTTCGCACATCAATTCAAAGAGGGGCATTTGTAGACACTAAAAAATGGACAAGTGCTTTAAAATCATTAAAATTGCAAAATTTTAATCAAAATGCACTAATTCTCATAAAAAAGGATCAAATCAATTTAAATGGACATTTATTAAATCAAAATTGGACAAAATCATTAATATCAAAGGAAAAATCAAATAACGACATTAAATAATTAAATCAAATTTTAAAGGTGTGAAAAACACTATATAATTGATTTTAATCAATTAATTGTATAGTTGTTAAATCAAAAATCAAATTGAACCTATTCCCTTACATGGCTAATTTAATTAATCAATGGAATTTAATTAATCCTAATATCTTTCAACCAAAAATTGAGCAACCAATGAAAATTGAGAACACAAAGCAATGAATCACTCAAAGGAGTTGAATCTTGATCACACATTTCAAACTTTGAATCTCAACCACTCAATTTTGTCCTTTTGTCCAAAGCTTTGAGACAAACATTTAAATTGTCCCCCCATTTAAAAATATTGCAAAGTTTTTGACTCAACCAAAGGTAAATCATGATTACTTCACTTACCCCCTGCCCTTGGGAATTTACTATAAATAAGAGTCATTTTGAGAGCAATAATATAGAAGAGAATTAGAGAGAAAAGCATTTTTATTATAGGCATTTTATGAGCATTTGATAGAAATTGAGAGCATTTAGCATTAGCATTTCAATTTATCATTTACATAATGGATCATTGTGAGCTAGATTAGCATTGTAGCATCATAATTTCTCATTTTAGAAGTATCACTAGTGGAGATTAAGCTGAGAGCTCTACTTACCATATCTAATTAGAGAACCATGAGATGTCATGGATTTTAGTTTCAATTCTTAGTTAAATTTGCATTGTATTTGCTTTGAATTGTTAGTTAATAATCCTAATTTCATGAAGGTTTTTATCATTCACACACAAGATAGTATAAAAAGATAACCTACAAAAGGTTCATTAACCATCATGTAAGCCTGGAGCATATGACTACATGTTGTAGATCCTTTGTATGTGATTCTCTAGTAATAAGAAGGTTGATATTTCATTCTCTCATCTATTTTTTTTTATTGCTTCTATTGTGTGACTCTTGTTGTAAGGATTGGACTGAACTCTTTGAGTTCCCTCTATACTTGACTACATCACTAGTGCATCTATGTCTTCTACTTCTAACTTTTTATTACAAAGGATAGCATTTTGTTCAACCTTCTTCATGCAAAGCTGATTACCCCTACCAAACAAAGAAACAAACGTAGAAAATATATTGGGAACTCTCTTTTTTCTATGTATCATCAACTCCATGAACACTCAACTAATGAATGTCAAACACTGTATTATAAATTCAATGATTCATTCATTATGGAATCATTCAACTAATAGGTGATAATGAGTAGTATCTTTGTCATGATCTTTCTAAATAACATATAAGTTCCTTTTATGTTTCTCCTTAATATGTGGCATTGGAAGCTTATCCTTTGGGGGCCCATTGTCATTCATGGTGGTATAGTTTTAGGTGCAATCATACTTTGTGAGAAACATAATAGAATTTCTTATTTTTGTCTTTATATTTGGGGGAAAGAATATTTTTTTAATCATTTCTTCTTTCTAAGGATTCACTTTTTCCTTTGATGAATTTCATCTTTCATAATTTGATATCTTTTTCTTTCATGGTATTATACTTTATGTGAATACATGTGTGTACCTTGGTTAGGACCTATTCCTTTCTGGAAATGATACATCTTCTATGAATTATCTCTCCTTAGTGATAGAAAGTGTGTAACCCTTCACTAAGAATCCATTGTTTACTAGCAATAGGGAAGGTGTGCATCCTTAGTCTCTTTCCCCTTTCAAAGATTTCATCATTATTAAAGATCTCCTCTATTTTAGGGGTATCTATACCTTTGAACAAACATCTCTTCCTCCTCTCAAACAATATCCCTCAAAATGACCCCTTTACACTTTTTGAAATATATATTTTTACAACTATCTCTTTGTTTGCCTCAAAAGAGCTATGCCCTCTTTGGGTTGGATTTCATATACATTTCTTCTTAAAGGATATCTCCTTGGTGATGAAGGTGTTAATCCTTACATTCTTATACAGATATCAATTACATAGTGTTGTCTTGACCTCTTAAGGGATATGTGCAACCTCCTTAAATTGCTAATGTTGTGGGATTTCCTCATGAGCAACATGCTTTGTTTGGTTATCCTTATTCAAGAATTTTCAAGATGATTTGACTAGAAGAGAGCAACTTGATAGACCATTTGACTTATCCTTGGCACCAATATTTTAGGATGTGTTGATTTGCATAACACTAATTGCTAGACAATTTGACCTTTCCTTGGCACCAATCTTCAAGATGAGTTGACTGGCATAACACAACTTGCTAGACCATTTAGATATCTTTGCACCAGACCTCTCTTAGGATGAGTGTAACTAGCATAACCTAACTTGCTAGACTATTTTGACTCTTTCATGGATCAACTAGCATAACAAAACTTGGTAGCCAGTGGAATCCATGTTCCTTCTCTTTTTCTAACATTAACCCATAACATAACTCAATTTTCTAGCATTAGATCATAATTTATTTTGCCTTCAATTGGTGTATGTCCTTTTTCTTTCTATAAGTCCACTTGTTTTCTTGCAATAATATGTTGATAATGATATTTAAGTAGTTGAGACATTTTGATTATTGAGGTCTCTTCAACTAGTTGACATGGAACCTTTTGTTTTAATGCTAATGTTGTTTTCTTTATGTATATTTGAAGGTTACTTATATTTATCAATAACATCCTATGCTTGGTCCGACATGATCAACAGTCAGTATTATCCTATCCCTAGTTTGTCTTTATATTAGATGATCTATTTTTTAATTTTTAGTTTACCACGAGTATGACTATAATATCATACTCTGCTAAAATGGGAGCTAAATTTAGCATTGTAAATTGTACACCTTTAATTAAGGTGTCCAATTCCACACTCTTAACACTCATTTTAGTATTTCTCATTGCTTTGTGCATTATAGGAACTTTATTGATTTAAATTAATATTATAAAATTAGGTTGGCCCATGTGGTTTTGATACTAGACACAACATTGTACATTTCAATGTGTCAGATATTTATAGATGAAAATATAATAGTAGAATTCAAAGTTAATCATAGAGTATGTATTATAATAAAATATTCTTCAATGTAGAGAGAGATATGAGCATCTATCTTTCTTTATTAATTTTATAATATCTATATTGATTTGATTAGTATATATATTTTATTCCTGTAATATCATGATGAATTAGTTGATTAGATGCATGAGATTTCCATAGTCCGTAATAATGGTTCTCAATAGCTTCTGGCTTTAACTGTGTGAATAATTTTAACCATGAATATTTCAGATCATGCTCCATGATTCATCATCAGGATGAGTGAGCAAGAAAAGATAGCACAATGATGGATCATGGAGCATGATCCAAAACATTGATGGTTAAAATTGTTTACACAGTTAAAGCTAGAAGCTACTGAGTATCAACTTAATTGATGAGAAATTACATATGTCTTGATTCAAACTTGCATTTATAGTTGCTAGCACCTACCCCATTTACAACTGAAATAGATTTGTCAATGTGGAATATACATTGAGGCAATTGGAAGTGATTTTTTTTCTATTAAGAGTGATATTTGTTTCCATAAAATAAGATAATTATAATAAATGAATAATGTTTTACTACATGAAATAAATTTTCCAATATATTTTCAATTTGGAAAGCTAAAAAATCCCTTCAATTAATAAATTTTTTAAATATCTTTTACTATCAAAACTAAACCCCAACAAATAAAATTGCATATATATCATATATAATTGTAATATTATATTGCTTCAACTTCTCAACTCCTTCCCCTAGTAAGTACATACTTGTTACTTTTGACTTTCTTTTATTTATAAAAGAAAATAGGACTCATTTTTTTAATTAAATCAATAAGAAAAGATTACATAAAAAAGACACTTCATAGATTACCAAGAAAATAAAGAAGAATATGTTCTTGACACTTAGTCTGAACTCTCCTACTTTCTAAATGATCTAGTGATTGTCTAATTTCTTTATTTATTTATTTTATATTGAAACAAAACAATTTGAATACAAATTATTTTTACCTTTGAACTCCATAATATGATTTGAAACTTGGTGGACCTCTCAATCTTTGTACTCTCCTACCTTCTAAATGGTTTCTTGATTATCTAATTCCTTTATTTATTTATTTTATATTGAAACAAAACAATTTGAATACAAATTCCTTTTACCTTTGATCTCCATAATATAATTTGAAATTTGATGGAGCTCACAATCTTTGTATTGTAAACTTTAGAATTTAAAGCCATCCAAAGTCAAAAGTATACTTAGGGAGAGAAAAACATCCCTATTCTCACTAATCCTTTCACATCTGTCCTTGTGACAAAACTAGACTATTGGAGGTCAACTTGACCACAATAAACTCTTATATTTATTAACACTGACCATTATTTAGGACAAAATGTCATTTTAATATTTAGTGTATTGTCCTCCGCGTATGAAAAAATAAAAATGAAAATTCCAAACTTTCACTTGGGTTCCGTTAACATGTTTTCTATACATAAAACAAAGCAGTACCATATTTTTGTCCAGGGAAGTATTGGAGATTTGAGTTCTTATTCGAATTGTTATGAGAAATTTTGTCATATTAAGCTTTATTAATAGAATATATTATTATTATTTTTAATATAATTTATATAGTAGTAAATGTATAATAAAGTGCTTTTTTGCTATTATTTAATTAATTGTTTTGGTTTAATTTTATATAATTCATAAGCTAGGAAGCATAAATTTCCATTCAAGTTTATACATATCAATGATTATTAATGGGATGTTTTGTTATAGGGTCAACAATCTTGTTATATTGTTTTTAATATAAAAATTAATAATCATATTAAACTGTCATATCTAGATTTAGAAAAAAAATGAAAAAATGTTAAAAGGTATCATTATGGATGTAGTTATTTTATTTGTCCTTATTTCACTTAAAATTTTATATTATAATTGATATTAAACTATTATTAATATATGCTTATATTTTATTTTAATGTACGTTTATATTTTATATTTCTATTGAATTTTTTAGAAAAATAATTGAGACCAATTTATTTTTATCTATTTTTATATTTCTATTAAACTCTTTACAAAAAACTGTAAAGACTAAATCATTATGATTATATTATTATATCATTATATTATTATTTTATATTCATTCTTATCCTTATCTTTGAGGAAAGATTGGACTTTATGCATGGGCATTTTAAAACATCATGTTGCCATTGTAAAAATTGGATCTTGGGTAAGAACATTTAAAAAACACAAATCATCATTGCATAATGCCTTTCGATATAATTATATTATGTGTGCATATTGAAGATGTTATCCGAAAAAATTGGAACCCCTGGGTAATTCCCAAAGTTAACCTCTTTTGGTGAACAAAACTGCACAACAAAATACTCACCCAAGATAACTTGGTAAATGTGGGTTTAAACTCTCCAATAGATGTGTGCTATGTAAAAAATAGGAGGAAATTATCCCTCACATATTGCTCCATTATAAATATGCACAAGTTCTATGAAGTTTGGTGTTGTAGAAGCTTGAAGTTGTTTGGGTCATGAATGGGGATATCCAACAACTGCCTACAAACTGGACAAATCCTGCACATAATCCTCTCATTAGACAATTGTTGAAGTAGATTCCCCCTCAAAGAAAAGGAACAATAGGATTTTTCGTGGAACTGAGAACCTGAGTGAGGAAATCTTGAGAACTTTTTTGCAAACTACTCTTGGATAATCTTTTTGATACAACTTGGCCTTGCCCATCTTTCCCACCTACTCCACTAGATGATAAAGTAGATAGGAATTGGGATCTACATAGTTCATATGCTAGGTTTGACAATTTGAAAAGAGTAAAGAGGAGAAATACTAGATGTAGTCCGCCTAGACCTAGATGGTATAAGTCAAATTTGGATGGAGTTGCAAGGAGAACCTCAGGAAATGTTGCAGTAGGGGGTGTAATAAGGACATGCTTAGGAGAGATGGCAGCAGCCTATATAGGTAATCTAGAAGGAAATACTAATAATCAAGCTGAAGGGATGACTCTACAATAGGGACTCAAAATTGCCCCTTCAATAAAAATTAGGGTATTATCTATAGACAGTGACTCTAAACTTCTAATAGATGTTATTAAAGGCCTAACTAAGGTCAAATGGTCCATTGAGGAGATTGTTGGAGATATCCATAAGCTTCTTTTAGGAGTAGAGTTTTTTTTAATTAGTCATGTTTACATGGAAGGTAATATGGTTGATGATGCTATGGAAGCAATGTTAGGCCTTTAGATTGAAGGCTTGAGATGTTGGAGAAAAAAAGACTCCCTCCCAAATCATGTTTAAAATCTTATGTAAGGAGAAAGATTAATTGTGACAAGACTGATTGGACAAATTACTAAGACTAATTTATAGATAACTGATTGCATGACTAAAGATTGAATACACAACTAATTGCATGACAAGAGACTAGACAGATAAGTGATTTCTTACAATAGAAAACTGACTTGATTGAGGAGATGAACTCAAGAATATAATTAGCATTAAGAAATTATTTAATTATGCATGAGAGAATAAATAAATTAAATAATTTGTTTATTTTTAGAAGACTTGATTAGCATTGTGCAAATAGAATAATTAATTTGGTTGAAGGTAGGAAATTCTTGGATGGCTTGAAAAGTGATAAAGTGTGTTATGCTTTGATTCTTAAGAAACCTGATATAGAATTTGTAGAAAACCAACTTGAATAAATAAGAGGATTATTGAGTGAGTATAAGGATATAATCTTAGATAATGTGCTTGACAGATTGCCAACTGTGAGAAGTATTAGTCATTGCATGGATCTTATTCCTACAACAAGATTACCTAATAAGGAAGCACATTAGTTGACACCAATAGAGAATGAGGAATTAAATAGGAAAGTGCAAGAGTTGTTAAAAAAGGTTTGATCAGGGAAATTATGAGTCCTTATGCAATACTTGCAGTATTAGCACAAAAGAAAAATGGAGAATAGAAGATGTGTATTGATTCTAGAGCCGTTAATAGGATCACAATGAAGTACTGATACCATTTTCCTAGAATGAATGATATAATGGATTGTTTAAGTAGAGCTAGATATTTCCCAAAGATAGATCTAAAGAGTGGATATCATCATATCATAATCATAGAAAGAGATGAGTGGAAAAATACATTCAAGACAGGTGAAGGATTGTATGAATGTATGGTAATGTCTTTTGGATTGACTAATGCACCAAGTAATTTCATGAGGTTGACGAATGAGGTATTAAAGAAATTATTGGGTAAGTTTGTAATTGTTTATCTTGATGACATTCTAATTTTTAGTAAGAGAAAAGAAGATCATTTGTTGCATCTGAGATAAGTGTTGCATAAATTGAGGGAGGAGAAGTTGTTGATTAATATCAAAAAGAGTTCTTTCATGAAGGAAGAAATAGTGTATTTGGGATTTTTGATATCTACAGAAGGATTGAAGATGGATCTTGAGAAGGTCAAAGAAATCTTAGAATGGCCTACACTTGTAAATGTTGGAGAAGTTGGATCATTCACAGATTAGAAATTTTTTACCAAAATTTCATCAAAAATTTTAGTTCGGCTTGTAATCCTATGATTGAGATAATGAGGAAGGACATAAAAGAATTCAAGTGGACACATGGAGCACAAAATATCTTTGAAGTGGTGAAGCAGAAAGTGGTTGAACAATTCATGTTAGCCCTACCTAATTTCAATAAATTTTTTCAAGTGGACTGTGATGCGAGTAGAAATGCAATTGGAGCAGTGTTGACTCAAGAGGGTAGACCGATTTCTTATTTTAGTGAAAATTTGAATGATGTCAAGAGAATATATTCAGTCTATGATCATGAATTTAATGCCATAGTACAAGCTTTGAAGAAATGAAGACATTACTTATTTCCTAAGGATTTTTTGTTGTACATTGATCATCAAGCATTGCAATATCTGAACAATCAAAGTAAGTTGAATTAGAAACATATGAGATGGGTTGAATTCTTGCAAAGTTATACCTTTGTGTTGAAATATAGGAGTGGTAAAATAAATAAAGTTGTTGATGCTTTGAGGAGAAGAAGTACCTTATTGACAGAGATGAGAATCGATGAATTATTGGGATTTGATTAGTTGAAGACATTGTATGAAGATGACCTTGACTTTTCTGAACCTTGGAAAGTATGCAGAGAACCTACTGTAGCATACCAAAGAAAATGGTTGGAATATTTCATTTAGGATGGTATGGTATTCAGAGGAATTTAGTTGTGTATACCTTGAATTTCTATAAGGGATAATCTAATTAAAGAAAACCATTGTGGGGGATTATTAGGAAACTTTGGTATTGGCAAGATAGTGGCTTTAGTGAGTGAGAATTACTTTTGGCCTCAGATTCATAAGGATGTCATAAATTTTGTTCAAAGTTGTATAATTTGTCAAGTTGCTAAAGGAAGTAGTTAGAATACTGGATTGTATACACCTTTGACAATGCCAACAAGACCTTGGGAGGACATTAGCATGGATTTTGTACTAGGCTTACCAAAGACATCAAGAGGTAATGATTATATATTTGTGATAGTGGATAGACTTTCAAAGATGACTCATTTCATACCTTGTAAGGAGACAATAGATGTAGTACATGTAGTTGACTTATTTTTCAAGGAAATTGTGAGGTTGCATGAATTACCTAAGAATATAGTTTTGGATAGGGATAGTAAGTTTGATGGTTATTTCTGGAGGACACTTTGGAAGAAGATGAAGATAGAATTGAAGTTTAGCTCCACATTTCATCTACAGATAGATGGAAAAATACTAGTGAATATGAGTTTAGGTAACTTACTGATATGTTGGTTGGAGAAAAGACAGGAAACTAGAATTTAGTTCTAGCACAAGTAGAGTTTTCATATAAGAACTCAGTAAGATGAAGCACATAGAAGACACCATTTGAGGTAGTTAATGGTTTTAGTCCTAAAGGAGTATTAGAGTTGAGGGATATCAGTCATGAAGTCAAGTGGAGTGCAGAAGAAGAAGAATTCATAGAATATATGAGTAGCTTACACAATTAGGTCAAACAACATTTGGAGACATTGAATTAGACATGTAAGGAGAAACCAGATATGAAAAGGAGACACAAGGAATTCCAAGTAAGGGATGAAGTAATGGTATATCTAAAGAAAGGAAGGTTTCCTTATTGGAACATATAATAAGATTAAGATGAGGCAGTTCAAACCATGTAAGATATTAATGAAATTTGATTCAAGGAATGCATATGAAGTGGAGTTACCAGATGATATGGATATTTCACCTATATTCAATGTTGGAGATTTGACTGAGTATCATGAACTAGATTTTCATGATAGTGATGAATCAGATGTTGAGAAGTAGTATCCTAAAAAGAAAATGGATGAGATAGTAGAGATTTTGGATAGTAGAATTAGCAAGAGTACTAGAGGTGGACAGTATGAGAAGCATCTTATTAAATGGAAAGACAGACTAGTAGAGGATTCTTCATGGATTTCTCAGGCTGAGGTTGACCATCTTGGTTTTCCTTTAGCCCTAGGAAAGTGAGAGGATCAATTTTAAAATAACCCTAGGTGTCTGATGCAAGAGCATCTTGGGTTCTTGGAAACCTTACATCAACCAAAAAAATATTTGTTTCCTATTTTCCTATTTCATTAGTCTTCATATTTCTTTCATCGTTCATTCAATTTGGATCCTTTGAAGTTGTGAACCTATTGGCATGTTCATGGAATCTTCCTAAACCTTCTGCTAGGTTTAGATCCCATTTGTCTTCTTCACATTTGAGATCTTTCTTATTCTTGGTGGGACTTAGTTGTTCTTTATGTTTCATGACCAATTTGTATTTCTCGATCTTGTGAAGGATTTTCTTGATCAACAAACCTCAATGGTGCATTTCTCGACATTTTGACATTTCTAGATGACCTACTTGAGATATTGTGATTCATGTATCATCAATTAAAGGAAGAGCTTTATTATTTGGGTACTGACCTTTATTTGTAATACGTTTTCTTCTCATTAGGAAATGTAATCTTTCTTAGGCCAACTTGTAGCTTGTGAAGGCTTTATAAACTCTTGTAATTGATCTCTTAAGGTATCATAGAAGATACAAAATAGTGAAACACATGTAGATCTTTGTAGTTGGATTCTAGAATAGATAGTATAAAAAGATAACCTACAAAAGGTTCATAAACCCACATGTAAGCTGGAGTGTATGACTGCATGTTGCAAATCCTTTGTATGTGGTTCTCTAGTAATAAGAAGGTTGATATTTCATTCTCTCATTTATTTTTTTGTATTTCTTCCATTGTGTGACTCTTGCTACAAGGATTGGACTGAACTCTTTGAGTTCCCTCTATCCTTGACTACATCACTAGTGCATCTATGTCTTCTACTTCTAACTTTTTATTACAAAAGGATAGCATTTTGTTCAGCCTTCTTCATGCAAAGCTGATTACCCATACCAAACAAAGAAAAAAAAGTAGAAAATATATTGGGAAATCTCTTTTCTCTATGTATCATCAACTCCATGAACACTCCACTAATGAATGTCAAACATCGTATTATAAATTCAATGATTCATTCATTATGGTATCATTTAGCTAATAGGTGACAATGTGTAGTATCTTTGTCATGATCATTCTAAATAACATCTAAGTTCATATTATGTTGCTCCTTAATATGTGGCATTGGAATCTTATCCTTTGGGGGCTTGTTGTCATTCATGGTGGTATAGTTTTATGTGCAATCATACTTTGTGAGAAACATAATAGAATTTCTTATTTTTGTCTTTACATTTGGGGGAAAGAATTTAAATTTTCAATCATTTCTTCTTTCTAAGGATTCACTTTTTCCTTTGATGAGTTGCATCTTTCATAATTTGGTGTATTTTTCTTACATGGTATTATACTTCATGTGAATAGATGTGTGTACCTTGGTTAGGACCTATTCCTTTTTGGCAATGATACATCTTATACAAATTATCTCTCCTTAGTGATAGAAAGTGTGTAACCCTTCACTAAGAATCCATTGTTTACTAGCAATAGGGAAGGTGTGCATCATTAATCTCTTTCCCCTTTCAAAGATTTCATTGTTATTAAAGATCTCCTCTATTTTAAGGGTATCTATGCCTTTGAACAAAGATCTCTTCCTCCTCTCCTTAAACATCCCTCAAAATGACCCCTTTACACTTTTTAAAAGATATCTTTTTACAACTATCTCTGTTTGCCTCAAAAGAGCTATGCCCTCTTTGGATTGGATTTCATATACATTTTTTTCTTAAAGGATATCTCCTTGGTGATGAAGGTGTTAATCCTTACATTATTTTACATATATCAATTACATGGTCATGTCTTGACCTCTTAAGGGATATGTGTAACCTCCTTAAATTACTAATGTTGTGGGATTTCCTCGTGAGCAACATGCTTTGTTTGGTTATCCTTATTCAAGCATTTTCAAGATGATTTGAGTAGAAGAGAACAACTTGATATACCATTTGACTTATCCTTGGCACCAATATTTTAGGATGTGTTGATTTGCATAACACAAATTGCTAGACAATTCGACCTTTCCTCGGCACCAATCTTCAAGATGAGTTGACTCTCATAACACAACTTGCTAGACCATTTAGATCTCTTTGCATCTGACCTCTCTTAGGATGAGTGTAACTAGCATAACATAACTTGCTAGACTATTTTGACTCTTCCTCCTCTCGTTCATGGATCACCTAGCATAACACAACTTGGTAGTTGGTGGAATCCATGTTCCTTCTCTTTTTCTACCATTAACCCATAACATAACTCAATTTTCTAGCATTAGATCATGGTCTCTTTTGCCTTCAATTGGTGTATGTCCTTTTTCTTTCTATAAGTCCACTTGTTCTCTTACAATAATATGTCGATAATGATATTTAAGTAGTTGAGACATTTTGATTATTGAGGTCTCTTCAACTAGTTGACATGGAACCTTTTGTTTTAATGCTAACATGTTGTTTTCTTTATCTATATTTGAAGGTTACTTATATATATCAATAACATCCTATGCTTGGCTTGACATGATCAACAATCAGTATTATCCTATCCCTAGTTTGTCTTTATCTTAGATTATCTATTTTTTAATTTCAGCTTACCACGAGTATGACTATAATATCATACTCTGCTAAAAGGGGAGCTAAATTTAGTATTGTAAATTGTACACCTTTAATTAAGGTGTCCAATTTCACACTCTCTTAACACTCATTTTAGTATTTCTCCTTGCTCCGTGCATTATAGGATATTTATTGATTTAAATTAATATTATAAAATTAGATTGGCCCATGTGGTTTTGATACTAGACTTGCAACATTGTACATTTCAATGTGTCGGATATTTATAGATGAATTTATGTAATAGTAGAATTCAAAGTTTAATCATAGAGTATGCATTATAATAAAATATTCTTCAATGTAGAGAGAGATACGAGCATCTATATTTCTTTATTAATTTTATAATATCTATATTGATTTGATTAGTATATATTTTTTATTCATGTAATATCATGATAAATTAGTTGATTAGATGCATGAGATTTCCATAGTCCATAATAATGGTTCTGAATAGGTTCTGGCTTTAACTATGTGAATAATTTTAACCTTGAATATTTTAGATCATGCTCCATGATTCATCATCAGGATGAGTGAGTAAGAAAAGATAGCACAATGATGGATCATGGAGCATGATCCAAAACATTGATGGTTAAAATTGTTTACACAGTTAAAGCTAGAAGCTATTGAGTATCAACTTAATTGATGAGAAATTCTATGTCTTGATTCAAACTTGCATTTATAGTTGCTAGCACCTACACCATTTACAACTGAAATAGATTTGTCGATGTGGAATATGCATTGAAGCAATTGGAAGTGATATTTTCTTTTCTATTAAGAGTGATATTTGTTTCCATAAAATAGGACAATTATAATAAATGAATAATGTTTTACTACATAAAACAACTTTTCAAATATATTTTCAATTTGGAAAGCTAAAAAATCCCTTCAATTAATGAATTTTTTAAATATCTTTTACTATCAAAACTAAACCCCAACAAGTAAAAGTGCATATATCTCATATATAATTGTAATATTATATTGCTTCAACTTCTCAACCCCTTCTCCAGGTAAGTACATACTTGTTACTTTTGACTAGTAAGTATATGTTTTTTTTGGAATAAGTACATACTTGTTACTTTTGACTTTCTTTTATTTATAAAAGTAAATAGGACTCATTTTTTTAATTAAATCAATAAGAAAAGACTACATAAAAAAGACAGTTCATAAATTACCAAGAAAATAAATAAGAATATGTACTTGATACTTAGTCTGAATTCTCCTACTTTCTAAATGGTTTTCTGATTATCTAATTTATTTTTATTATTATTTTATATTGAAACAAAACAATTTGAATACAAATTCTTTTTACCTTTGAATTCCATAATATGATTTGAAACTTGATGGAACTCTCAATCTTTGTACTCTCCTACTTTCTAAATGGTTTCTTGATTATCTTATTTATTTATTTATATTGAAACAAAACAATTGGAATACAAATTCCTTTTACCTTTGATAAATTTGATGGAGCTCTCAGTCTTTGTATTGTAACCTTTAGAATTTAAAACCATCCAATGTCAAAAGTATAGTTAGGGAGAGAAAAACATCCCTATTCTCACTAGGTAGTTTTTATTAATAATAAATAAATAATGTTTTACTACATGAAACAACTTTTCCAATATATTTTCAATTTGCAAAGCTAAAAAATCCTTTCAATTAATAAATTTTTTAAATATCTTTTACTATCAAAACTAAACCCCAACAAATAAAACTGCATATATATCATATATAATTGTAATATTATATTGCTTCAACTTCTCAACCCCTTTTTCAGGTAAGTACATACTTGTTACTTTTGACTAGTAAGTATATGTTTTTTTTTTGGAATAAGTACATACTTGTTACTTTTGACTTTCTTTTATTTATAAAAGTAAATAGGACTCACTTTTTTAATTAAATCAATAAGAAAAGATTACATAAAAATGACACTTCATAGATTACCAAGAAAATAAAGAAGAATATGTACTTGATACTTAGTTTGAATTTTCTTACTTTCTAAATGGTTTTCTGATTATCTAATTTATTTTTATTATTATTTCATATTGACACAAAACAATTTGAATACAAATTCTTTTTACCTTTGAATTCCATAATATGATTTGAAACTTGATGGAACTCTCAATCTTTGTACTCTCAAACTTGATGAAACATAATATGATTTGAATTTTCTTACTTTCTAAATGGTTTCCTGATTATCTTATTTATTGATGTATTTATTTATATTGAAACAAAATAATTGGAATACAAATTCCTTTTACCTTTGATAAATTTGATGGAGCTCTCAGTCTTTGTATTGTAACCTTTAGAATTTAAAACCATCCAAAGTCAAAAGTATAGTTAGGGAGAGAAAAACATCCCTATTCTCACTAGGTAGTTTTCATTAATAATAAATAAATAATGTTTTACTACATGAAACAACTTTTCCAATATATTTTCAATTTGCAAAGCTAAAAAATCCTTTCAATTAATAATTTTTTAAAATATCTTTTACTATCAAAACTAAACCCCAACAAATAAAACTGCATATATATCATATATAATTGTAATATTATATTGCTTCAACTTCTCAACCCCTTGTCCAAGTAAGTACATACTTGTTACTTTTGACTAGTAAGTATATGGAGTACATACTTGTTACTTTTGACTAGTAAGTATATGGTTTGGCTTTCTTTTATTTCTAAAAGTAAATAGGACTAATTTTTTTAATTAAATCAATAAGAAAAAATTACATAAAAAAGACACTTCATAGATTACCAAGAAAATAAAGAAGAATATATACTTAGTCTAACTCTCCTACTTTCTAAATGATTTACTAATTATCTAATTTCTTTCTTTATTTAATTTTTTATATTGAAACAAAACAATTGAAATACAAATTCCTTTTACCTTTGATAAATTTGATGGAGCTCTCAATCTTTGTATTGTAACCTTTAGAATTTAAAACCATCCAAAGTCAAAAGTATACTTAGGGAGAGAAAAACATCCCTATTCTCACTAGGTAATTTTCACTAGGGAGAGAAAACATCTGTCCTTGTGACAAAATCCTTGTGACAAAACTAGACTATTGGAGGTCAACTTGACCACAATAAACTCTTAGATTTATTAATTCACCGACCATTATTTAGGACAAAATGTCATTTTAATTTTTGGTGTATTGTCCTCCACGTACGAAAAATAAAAATGAAAATTCCAAACTTTCACGTGGGTTCCGTTTAAGTACAAGGAAAGTATGGACTCGTGGGAACTTTTTAAAACTAAAGTTAACAATTTGAGTTCTTATTCAAATTGTTATGAGGAATTTTGTCATATTAAGGTTTATTAATAGAATATATTATTATTATTTTTAATATAATTTATATAGTATTAAATGTATAACAAAGTGTTTTTTTGCTATTATTTAATTAATTGTTTTGGTTTAATTTTGTATATCTCATAAGCTAGCAAGCATAAATTTCCATTCAAGTTTATACATATCAATGATTATTAATGGGATATTTTGTTATAGGGTCAACAATCTTGTTATATTGTTTTTAATATAAAAATTAATAATCATATTAAACTGTCATATCTAGATCTAGAAAAAAATATGAAAAAAGTTAAAAGGTATCATTATGGATGTAGTTATTTTATTTGTCCTTATTTCACTTAAAATTTTATATTATTACTATATTATAATTGATATTAAACTATTATTAATATATGATTATATTTTATTTTAATGTATGTTTATATTTTATATTTCTATTGAATTTTTTAGAAAAATAATTGAGACCAATTTTTTTTATTATCTATTTTTACATTTCTATTATTAATATATGCTTATATTTTATTTTAATGTATGTTTATATTTTATATTTCTATTGAATTTTTTAGAAAAATAATTGAGATTGATTTATTTTATCTATTTTTATATTTCTATTAAACTCTTTACAAAAAATTGTAAAGACTAAATCATTATGATTTCATTATTATATCATTATATTATTATTTTATATTCATTCTTATCCTTATCTCTAAGGAAATAGTGGACTTTACGTATGGGCATTTTAAAACATCATGTTGCCATTGTAAAAACTAGATCTGTGTAAGGACATTTTAAAATCACAAATCATCATTTTATAATGCCTTTCGACATAATTAAATTAAGTATGCATATTGAAGAAGTTATCCAAAAAATTTGGAACTCCTAGGTTATTACCAAAGTTAACTTCTTTTGGTGAAGAACAATGCATAACAAAATACTCACCCAAGATAACTTGGTAAATGTGGGTTTCAACTCTCCAATAGATGTGTGTTATGCAAACAAGAGGAGGAAAATATCCCCCACATATTGCTCCATTATAAATATGCACAAGTTCTATGGAGTTTGGTGTTGCAGAAGCTTGAAGTTCATCAAGTCATGAATGGGGATATCCAACAACTGGCTATAGACTGGACAAAGCCTACACATAATCCTCTCATTAGACAACTGTTGAAGTAGATTCACCCTCAAAGCAAAGGAACAATAGGATTTTTTGTAGAACTGGGAACCCGAGTGAGGAAGTCTTGAGAACTTTTTTCCAAACTACTCTTGGAAAATATTTTTGATACAAATTGGCCTTGCCCATCCTTCCCACCTACTCCACTAGATGATAAATTAGATAGGAATTGGGATCTACTTAGGTCATATCCTAGGTTTGAGTACAATTCGAAAAGAGTAAAGAGGAGAAATACTAGATGGAGTTCACCTAGACCTTGATGGTACATGATGAATTTGGATGGAGTTGTAAGAAAGAATCCAAGGAAATGTTGCAGTAGAGGGTTTAATAAGGACATGCTTAGGTGAGATGGTGGAAACCTATATAGGTAATATGGAAGGAAATATTAATCAAGCTAAAGGGGTGACTTTACTATAGGGACTCAAAATCACCCTTTCAATAGAAATTAGGGTATTATCTATAAAAGGTGACTCTAAACTTATAATAAATGGTATTAAAGGCCTAATTAAGGTCAAGTGGTCCATTGAGGAGATTGTTGGAGATATTCATAAGCTTATTTTGGGACTAGAGTTCTTTTAATTAGTTGTGTTTACATATAAGGTAATATGGTTGATGATGCTATGTAAGCAATGTTAGGCCTTCAGATTGAAGGCTTGAGATGTTGGAGAAAAAAATACTCCCTCCCAAACCATGTCCAAAAGCTTATATGAGGAGAAATCCCAATAGCCAATACTAGCATTCATGGATAGTTTCAACCCTTGATTGTTGTGAACACTACAATGCATAACCATTTTTGTCGAAATGGGGATGCAAAGACAATAAGTTTAAGAGTTCAGGGTAGGAAAATCTTGATTTAGAAAATAATTTGAGTGGGAGATGGATGATGTGGCAATAGGAATTGGTGAGGTGGACTTGTTGAAGGGGTTGTAGAGGCCATGTCATGATCTGTAATAATAAAATGTGGATGTGGTGGGAGATGAAATGCAATAGCCATCTGAACATTACAAAGGCCCCTCAAGGATGTGATGAAAACATTTCAAAATGACTTGTAGATGTATCATTAAGAGATATCACTTAATTCATAATAGGGAAATAATATCATATACCATGGGAATCTATCCTAAAATCCCATTGTGTAATGTGGTGTATTGTTCGCATGACCAAATAATTAAGAGAGGGTTGAGGAATAATTATGCTCAAGTTGGCATGCAAGGCTCATATTCTCATTTTAACTGATTTTTTTTCTAGTAGGTTCTCCCAATTGTGCTTAAATTACTGAAATTGAAATTTGGATGAGCATCTTTGTGATTTTTTCTACTTTGATTTATAAGATGGGTGGGACTACATTTGGATTGAGCCTAGTAGCATGATGAGTTAAAAAATGATGTCACAATGTGGCACATCTACAAAGAGGGGGATATCTCAGCTTATTGATTGTATTAATAACTATGACAAGGGGTTTTCAATGCAATTTGTGACCTCTTGGGAGGAAAAGAGAGTAATAGTAGGAGGTGTTTCATTCAAAATAAATGAAGAGGTCATTGCATAGGTTACTAGGCTATTTGTTGATGGAAGAAAATGGAAGAAGACTAGTCATGTGGAAAACAACAACATCTTCAATAGGTTTTTCAGAGGAAGTGAAGCCCCAATTAAATTGCATGGTAATTTTGAAAGAAAGAAGTTATCACCACCCTAGAGTCAAGTATGTCTTATGATCATAAAGTATTTCACCTTGGAAGAGAGGTTTAAAATCTATTATTTTTACCATATGCCTTTGTTGAATCATTTTAGGAATTATGACCTTATTTCCTTCCCCGTTTTCCTACTAAACTCCTTAGAGAGCTCAGTTAGGGAGGTTTTTGATGCTACTAAAAGACATAGCACCAGAGCCTAATTTATCGATTGTACTAGTTCCACTCGACCTTGTGTCCCCCTAAGCCTATTTTCATCCAAGAAGCCCCTAATTCAAGCTCACCACCACCTGATAATATTATTAACACTCTTGGTCCTAGAAAAAAGAAGTGCATCTGTCACCTTGGTGCTTCAAAATTGCCTTCATAATTGGGAGCACTAGAATCCCCTACACCCTCTACGATTTCTACTGAACTCTATTATTTAAAAATTAGGGCTATCATCTCATTAAGTTCTAATATACAAAAGGGAAAAAATCTATCCTCTTTATCCAAAAAACCAAATTTACCATCCAAAAGGTGATTAGCAAGGAAGAGGAAGAGGTTTAGGAGGAGTATAGTAAAAATGAGAGAAACCTGTGCAAGTTCCACAAGTTGGCAAGTCGCTTGGTTGACAAAGGTAAAAAGGCCTAGTTTGTTGATTATGGCTTGGAGGAAGAAAAAAAGGAATAAGGGAGTTGTAAATCTACAAAGATGGAAAAACAAGGGAAGGAGATTGATGGGGAAGGCATTGAAACTAAGACTTATATAATTTTGGATAAATCCACAAACAATATCTCTACGCACATCTTTGACAACATAAAAATGGAGTGGGTGGACCTAACACAAGATATAATTCTTGATGGAAAGGATGCCAAAAGGACCAACATGAAAGGGAGTTGCACTAAATTTCAAGCTATGGCCAAAGAGCTTGGGATGTTGAAGAAAAATTTGGGGATGATGAAGACTTAAGTGCTCAATTTAGAAAGGAAGATGGCCACTCTCTCTAGGTTCAACATTTGTGTGATGCACAACTCTACTACTTCCTTGTGCCTTATGCAGAAAAAGGTTTTGGGAAAAGATGTTGATGATGAAGGGAACTACAAGGATATGTTTAAGATCCTAACTAAGGATTGGAACCATGTTCTCCATCAATCTGACTGCAATATTAAGTCTTTTGGTCATGCGTATTTTACTTTGGCTTTTTTTTATCAAGATAATTTTAGTCACCCATGGGGGCTTTATGTTAAGACTAATCATATTTCTACTAATTTACTGGAGTATGGTTCTATTATGGATACTCTAGTAGTTTATAGTATTTTGTTAAATATAGCTTACAATATGTTGATGAACTATCATAGTTTTTTATGTTGACATGATGTTAGTGTGTTTTTGATTCTCTATTTTGTTGGTTTTTATGCCTTTGGATTATATAGTTGTTAAAGGGACAACACTCTTGTTTTATTTTTGTTTAATACAAAAAAAATATCTAGACTTGATTTGTATTTCCCATTATTTATTGCTCTCTACATCATGATCTTGACTGCTTTTTCTATTTTGTTTCTAATTTATTGTCTATTAGGTTTTAGGTGTGCATAAACCTTTTTAACTCTGTTTCTTTGCATTGTTATATTATTTTGAGTTTGATCCAATAAAATAAATAATTAATATGTAATGCACAAAAACATGTATAATTGCTCATCATCTGATACTAAAAATAAAAGTAATCTAGTCATAAAAATCTCACTTCACATGGGACATAAGTCCTTATATTTAATGTGCAAAACTATTGCCTATTAAAATAGTATGTTGTAAGAATAAAATGTTGTTGTTTCATCACTTTGAATTGCTAGAGTTTTATAAATGTTATACAATTCTATTGTCTAAGCACATAGAACATATATGTCAAAATGATAAAGTGTTAAATAAATAAATACTCGATAATTCAAAAATATTAGTATACATATTATAACTTTGAATCAAATTTATAATCAAATTTTAATGAACAAGATATGTTAATTCCTCATTTCTAACAAGTAATTTTTTAAAATTCTATGTGAATTGTAATAAATGCACTTTTTATACATCAACAACCACAAAATAAAATACTTGAAAGATAAATGAGGAAGACATAGGGCTCACTGAATGGTGCATAAATTGTATTCAATATATATAGTTCAATTATAAAATAGACTTCTTCTCAATACACAACCAACCTCTCAATCAATAGAATTCAAAGTTCATGAATCAAACAAATTAGACATTTAGAAGGAAATATTTTTAAAATTAAAACAAAGATTTAATAAACCATTTCATTCAATGTGATAAATATGATAAAATATTATTTATTATAAATATTTGTTGAGTTGCACAACTTATTAAGTTATTTTGTTGCTCATTTTATTAGATTGTGCCTCACTTTAATCAAATGAGATATTTTACAATTTTTTCTCTAATTTTAGTTTGGTCATTGTCACATTTGTAACTTATAATCAATTAATAAAGATCATTTTATTGCAATATTTTATAATAAATTAAGTAAATGAATTAAATAACATTTGGATATTACTATGAACAAATATTTTAATTATAATTTAGAACCTAAGTCATGCTCTTCACGTCATGAAATGCAAGCAAAAATTGCAAGAGCCAAGCAAAGATTATAGAAACCCATTTTAAGCATTAGCTACTAATATGTATGAGTTATGCTTTAGATGATGATGAACTTAAACACTTTTATGTGAGATTCATTTCCAAACTTTAGGAGGCAAGTTAATTGCATACCTCATTGGATTCATTTTAAAGTTGTGAGCCATTAGTTTTACCAAAAGTTTTCTAGGAAATTGAACAATCCTCTTGTAAATACATGTGAGTTTTCTTTATAAAAAAAATTCTCTTATCTCAATTTATATATAACACTTTGCTAAATATTGGTTATGAAGGGAGGGGGGCATGAGGTACTTTTTTTTTTATCGTCACACATAAATCAAATGAAATAAATTTAGAGAATTCACTACATTACAAAAACCTAAAAGTGTTACATTGAAACAACTTGTGGAACACAATATTATTACCTTACCTATCATTATGCCAATGGATACATCCAAGCTTGTAGAATACAAGGTCAAATATTTGTGTTCCTATCATCGTATGCTTGTCTATTTTATAGATTTTGATGTATTAATTTAAACATAAAGTTCAAAATCTTATAAACAAATGAAAGCTAAGCATTAGGCATAGTTAGAAGCTCACAATTATCACACTTGATGAGGATAATCATATGCTCAAGAAGATGATGAGGATCCATATACTGTTGATGATGAGGTGACTTTATTATTCACATATCCTCACTTCAATCCTTCAAGTACCACTTGACATATTTTATGTTCATTATATCCTTTCTTAGCTTTAGGTTTCCATTATATGCATGAAATTTCCACAATCCTTGATAATGTATCTTGATAGCTTACGAATTTAACTATGTGATCAACTTTTAACATCAATATTTCAAATCATGCTCTATGGCCCATCATTAGGATGAGTAAGCATGGAAAAATAATGATGGATCATGTAGTATAATTTGAAACAATGATGGCACAAATTTCTCACACAGTTAAATCTAGAAGCTATCAAGACACTTTATTTATCCATTCTACTAACTAGCATGAGAATGATAGAAATATACCTTTAGTGGCATTGATATTGACATGAGTGACATTGAATGTGTTATGTTATTCATGCCAATTCTTTCTTTTATTGTGTATTATTTTTAATTTGGACCTATTTTTATACCATATAGGTGTTGATCCCTAAGTTTTTTTGTCTATTAGTGTCTAGCACTTAGTCATTTTCTAGGCAATGTTGGTCGGTCATCACTGCGACTGAGCCATCTTGTAAAGGCTGAGTTATGTTTAGACTTGTATTTTGTATAGTTACCGAGCAATAGTTACTCCCAAGCAAGTTAGAGGTCACCGAGTACTTCAGTAGTCTTTGAGAAATTTATGTCGAGTTGTATAGAAGAGTCAGTACCGAGCACTAGTATATGAAGGATAGTAAATTTCGAGCATCAAAGACTTCATATGCCGAGCAAGCTAGTCTTGACATATATGTTTCTATGGCACAAACACCAAGGTAAACCATTTTGGCCGACTTCTATGTAAGATTTAATGTTTGTTGAGGGAATCAAGAAGTTGATTACGCCTTGTATTTCTAATCATTAACCCCTATGTAAGCCATGTAACCTATCAAAAAAAGGGAATGCTTAAGTAGCATAAGTAGAGAATATAGATCATTGATCTTGATCTAGGACATTGATAAGATGTTTATATAAGATGAGATCTAAACCCTAAAATGTAGTAAGCATATATGGATGGATGTAATGAAGGAGATCTCATATATGTAGAACAAAGAAGTGTTTTGATTATTAGATGCAGAGATCAGACATAGTGATCAAGAAAAGTAGTGAAGGACATAATAGAGATACTTTTGATTTTAAGATCAGATAAGTAGTGGAAAGAGGATATATGTTATCAACATTTTTAGTGCAAACAGAAGGATCAGGTATTGATACATTTTAACAGGTGAATTAGGGTAAATATCTTAACAGAGTAGTCCTAATTTAGACTTTCATAAATATCTTAACTAAGTTCTTACTTATTTGTAAGTTTCAAATCCTTTAATCAAGGTAGATTGTATAAGTTTGTAAGCTCTTAACAGGGTAGACCCCTCATGGGGTAGATCATTTGAAGTGATCAAACAATGTAGCCCTAATAGTCAAACTTTATACTACAGTAGTGAAGATTTGTGGGTGTCATCCCCACCCCATTTTTACCTTTCAAGGGTTTCTGGGTAACCAAAATTTTTCTGTTATGTGTTTCATTTGATGGTTAGATCTATTTCATTATTGAAATTCATGTTTATGATATGAAAGTGAAATTTTTTTAAAGAAGTAAATATTTGGAGATATTTGATTCACCCCCCCCCCCCCCCCTTAGTATTTCACTTCCCATATTAGATTTCCAACAATAGGTTGTGATCCTCCTTGATTAGCTATCCATTTACTTCATGTATCTTTTTATGCCTTGTGTGTGGTACCTTTTTCTATTCACATTTCATGCTCTATAAATATGTATCATATTTTGTTTTCCCACTTGGGGCATTTTTCTTATATTTCTCCTACATTTGGCTCCTATGTTGGTCTATGTTCTCTTAATAGTTCTTCATACTTTCTTGTATGCCCTATTCGACTCATATAGTCAATACATTATTTTTCACATATTTTGTGCTACATATCTTTATTACACAATTTTATTATGAAACATGATTTACAATATCTTGGAGATCATTATCTTCCATGACTATGATATTTTCACACTATGATTATAGGTTTATCATGAACTCAATGTTTCCCACATTTACATCATGTGATTCATTATTTATGAAACTTGTCATGTTTACATACTACTATTATTATTATGAACTTATCACATTTATTACCTCATATGATGATTGGAACATCATGCTACAATTTCATTTTTATGATGATTTCTGTGATGTCGCTTATATATCTTAGTATTTTCATTATCTTATGCTAATTCCATTTTTACTCCATGTTGTTATACTTTTTCCTTACACCTATGACTATTTCTTCATTTCCCAATCATGCTTCTATAGATACCTTACTATATTAGAGGCACCGTGTTTTCTCAATTCCATGTTATGAAGGCATGTCTTATCATGTTATTGGAGCTATCTTATTGCATTGGGGAAATGTTAATTCCTCATGTTGTGTCATGTTCACATTCCATATGATATTTATAGAGGTATTTGTAATCACCTAAAAATGGTCCAGCTAAACTATATGTCCTAAATCTCAAATCAAGTGATCAAACCACATCAAATCTCAAGCAAAATTCTGTAATTGAATTAGATCAATTTAATTACATAATTCATCAATTATCAAACATAAATGATAAATCTTCAAGAATCATTTCTTAATTAATTATCCTAGTCATTTAATCAATTCAAACTCAAAAATACCTATGGATAGTGATAATAATTAATGTGAATTAATTAATTGTCTTATTATCCTTTCAACCCACAAAAGGATAAAGGAGTTAATTTCAACCAATGGGAGCTTATCACATGGATCACTCACATAGATCAAGTGAGAATAAATATCAACCATCCATCAAAGATGAATCTCAACCATCAAATTCAAATTCAATCTTTCCCTCCAAGAGAAAATCTATAAAATCAAGCTCATTTAATTCATTTCATATCTAGATCATTTTGCATAAGGAAACTTTGTCATTTTGAATTCTAAATCTAGATCAATGCTTCTATTTCTTATCGGGTCTTCATTATAGCTTATCAATTAATCTTAATTGCTTTCATGTTAAATGAATATGTCTATTTCACTTGAATCTTCCATTTCATATTTGTACTGTCACTGATCTATGCATAATTCTGAGAGCATACTAACATAGATCAAGCTCTTTATGATTAGGAAGTAATAATTTGATTTCAATTGTTATGATTTTGACTAATTTTCATCAACTAACAATTGATTTAATGAGTTATTGAAGTGTTGTGTTGCAGGATAATAGGTACCACAAAATAAACATACATTTATGGCGCCCACCATGGGGCCAAGCCCCAGATTTCTACATTTTAAACTATTTTTTTTCACATTCTTGTCAACGGAAGATCACATCCAGGAAATTGAATCACATCTTGGAAACAAAGTCACACCCAATATTTCTTGGATCACATATGGGGTTTCCTGGATCGCATCCCATAAGGTATCACATTTTGTTAATCTTGGATCACATTTGGGATCCTTAATCATATTCGGGAAAAGGGATCGCATTTAGCCAAATTTTGGATTGCATTTGAGGATATTGGTTATAAATTTGGTTTTTTTGATGTCTAATGGGTGAATTTTGTGATTTTTGTTGATTATGATAGTCTAACAGTGGTCTGTAGGTCGAATTGTCGAAGACATCAGCAATATGAGACTACTAATGGTGTTTTTGTGGGTTGCCTAAAAGGAAATCAACTAAACTTCATGCTTGTTTTTATAGGAACTTAATAACAATGTGAGGTCAATTTGCAAACTAATCAAAGGATTATGCTCTTTTCCCTTTGGGAAAATTAGAAACTCATAAAATTAGCTTGCAATTTGGGGTCAAATTGGAGTAATTAGGTTAAATTTGCATGATGTGTCTTGAAAAGATGGTTTGAGATAGGAGATTATGCTCTTCTCCTTTATGGAGAATTAGAAATCCAGACCTTTAAACCATTGATCCTCCTTTCTTTAATTGCATACCTAGTAGAGGGCATGCTAGTTGAGGAAAAAAGCTCTCGGGAATGACCCAAGTGGGGACAAGTTTTAAGCCAACTCTTCCACCCCACTATAAAATTTGATGTTTTCTTGAGATGAAAATCTCAGAAGACATAATTCATCTTGTCATTGGAACCCAAATTTGATCTTTTCCAATGACATGCTTGGATCTTGTGTAGAGCAGAGCCGCTTGAATCTTTCTTGTGAGACTACACAAATTTGAGTACTTATAGGGCTATAGGCCTCAATCTTTCTTGCAGGACTATGGGAGATGGTTATGAATGAATGCCTTCATTAAAAACCTTAATTTAGATGCTACTTGAACTACCTCTGAAAGGTCGGTAATGCTTGTACAAGGCAAATAGTAATTGCCCCAAGAAATTCACCATATCGAGCCCTCTTTGATGTTACTACTAAACTAATATGGCCTCCAACATCCATTACGCGTTGTTGGACTGTCATATTCTGAAGAGTCATTAAGTGTGTTTCTAAGTCAGTAAACAAGTATTTCCAATCTCTACCTGGTCTAAGGAACGATAGGTGTGTTTTCTCCTAAAAATGATTTCTTGATATGTTTGAAATATAAATATCAGATAAATCCCCTAAATGAACAAATCACAAGAACTTTCAGACACCTACAAGTCCCTAGAATCGGACAGAGAAGACAAATTTTCACAAACTTGACAAAATTTTCTTATAGACAAAGCATCAGAATGTCGCATCTAATATCCTATGTCGCACCCCGTATCCTAGATCACACTTGGTAAAAATAAGATCGCACCCCGTATACCCTAGGTCGCATTTGGATTAGGAATTGCACCTTGTATTTCTTGTGTCACATCTGGGACTAAAAATTGGAGGTCGCATCTGGAAGATCACATCTGGGACAAAGAGCACTTTTGCACATGCTAGAACTTGGACTTTTGCATTTTTGGATACCCTTTTGGCTTCTTTGTCATGTTCAACCATTACATTCAGTCCATCAGATCAGGAAAATATTCAAAAATTCTAAAAAAATTGTAAAAATTTACCCCGACTTTGAGAAGGCATAACTTTTGACTCGGTGCTCAAAATTGTGAACCATTTTCATTGTTAGAAAGATAATCAAGTAATCTAATTTTAGTCTCAAAAATCATTTGCCTTTGGCAACCCAATTTTTGAGATTGACAATAGTCTCAACTCCCTAAAATGAGTAGAAGACCTCCGAAAATCCAAATTACTAAAACATAAAAAAATATTAAAAAAAAATTTGAAAATTTTGGATTTTAATTTTTCTTCTATTCCACCCCCTTGGTCTTCTCAGTCTGATCACACAATGAAACAAGACATTAAATCTTCTCATCCATCATATAATCAAGAAAATCAAACAATCACAACATGGATGATCGATCTATCTTTACCCTCATTGAGCAATGTCAAGCTTTGCAATTAGAAATTTGAGAAATGAGGAAAGAAAAGGAGACCCCATCAGACAATTATTCCTTATGATCAATATGTCCTTTTCTCTATAAGGATGATATCCACATGTCTTCATCTCCTTCAAACATGGAGACACCAATGAATGACTATCCAATCTTTGATCAAGAGATGTCACAATCTAATGATAATCCTATCTTTGATCAAGAAAATGAAGAAATAGATATATCACATTCACTTGAGAGTCTTCTCTATCTACAAGAACATCAAGAAGAACCTAATAATCCCTTAGAAATAATCTTCACTCCTTTGGGATAGTCTTATGAATCAACATTGCAAGAACTTCTTGAACACAATCTCATCATGTTGCCTCAAATCACTTCACATGGTTTTATATTCCTAAGAAAATATTGTGCCTATCATCAAAATAATTGATGATGACATAATTGAAGTTGAAAATCCTAATAATCAAGAAGAAGATACTAATCTCAAGCAAGATCAAATCCATGAACCTATGTCTAGTAGTGGTTCCCATTCCACATCTACTTCTTCCATCATGCATGCATCCTATAAAGCAACAAAGCTATCTAAAGTTCCTCAATCAAACAAATAACCTAATGCTTTTCATGCTGACTATGTCTATCCTCAAGGGCTACCTCTAAAAGAAATCCAAGCTAATTTGCATCTAGCTGTAAATCTTTTCAATGTTTCCAAAATCAAAGATCTCAAACCTTTATGTGTTGCCATGCCTAGTCAAAATGCTATTCCATTAGTCCTTCAAGAATCTCCCATGAAGATTGAATCTCGTACCTCATCCTTAGAAGGGGCTCCATGTCAAGAGGATAATTCAAAGTGTGAAGAAATGAATATTAGTAAGGATCAAGATCAAGGTACCATCCTTCCTCATCTAGTATTTGACCAAATTCCCATACCTCATGATTGCCTTGCCATGCCATTTTATTCCTTCCAAGATCATATCTTTCCATCTCAAGAGCCACATAGCCCTCCATCTCCTAAGAAATATCAAGGTATTAGTTTTAAAAATAAAGAGGAAAATACTTTTACTATGCTATCCAAAGATCCTTGTCAAGATCAGAGTATTCCCTCACCTTCTTTTCATACTCCTCCATATCCACCTAAAACATCCCCCATTCTTCCTAATCCTTGGAATAAGATAAAGTACACTCAATATTTTGATGCTCCTATCAAAGCTACCCATGAGCCTATTGGTATAAAGATGAATCCTAAAGGTGAGAGCCTTGGCTACACAACTCACTCTACAAATATTGATATCCCTATCCATCAACCTTCACTATCCTCCAAATCCATCCTTTGTCCCTATATACCAAATTTGAAACCTTCATGCCTTCCATCTATATTGGGTCCTTATATCCCTCCATCCACCATGCCTAGCACTTCCAATTTCTCATTCACTTACCCTATCTCTCCCAAAGATCAACAAAGACATGCATTCTCGAACCCTCCATATCAACCCATCCATACAAACCCTCTATATCAATCCTATCCATCCACAATTCCCAAGTCTTTTGGAAGCAATTTGGATGTCAAAGAAAGAAATCAAAACTTCAAGGATCCACTTGGATATGAAGATTCACTATGTCTAGTCTAATCGACATGTGAATACAAAGAAAAAAGAAATATTCAAGAGACCACAAAGGTCCAATAAGGAAAGAAATAAATCAAAGAAAATATGGGTTCCTAAATCCATCATTGAAGAAGTATATGCTAAAGAATCCAAAAGAAAAGAAAAATTAAAAGTTATGTGGATTCCCAAGTCTCTTTTAAATGACTTGGATACAAAAGAAAAATCAGAGTTGGCATCCAAGCTTCCAAATACTTCCACTGCATCTTCTTCCAAACACCTTTTATCCTCTCCTACATCAAAAACTCAAGCTATTCCATACATTTTTCCTCGATCATTCCATTACCCCTCAAGGTGTGTGTTAATGTCGATCTTGTCATCCTATCCACCTATCCCTATGCAAAACTTTCAATACTCTATCCAATACCCTTGGCTACCATCTCCCTTATCTTCCATATTATTCCCTACCATCACCCTATCAACATCTTTGAGCATACCTTCTAGTGGCCTTGGTCCATCATAACATATCCTTAGAAGGAGCATTATCCAAAGAGTAAGAGACTTGAGTTCCTTCCAAAAATCAAAAAAAAGAAGAAGAAGGAAAAAAAGAGAGAAAAAGTGGCTTGGTGAAAACTTGGTAAACAAGCATCTTGGTAGCAAAAGTAAAGAGAAATAAATTTGTCCTATGGTGAAAACCACTTCTTGTGGTGCTTTGGACAAGTACCATGATAAAAACCTGGAAAACATGCATCATGCATAATTCATTTTACTTGTACTCCATCCTTGAGGAAAGTTCCATCCATGCTATCTTATCCATCATATCCTCCATCATCCAACTATCTGACATGCATTCATATTCCCTCTTTTACCTTTGATCTTGATAAGGTTGAGTTATATCGATGAGCATCATGCTTCCTGACATTTTTTGTCCTTGTAATTGGCTTATTCATTTGTTATATTTGTGCTACCTATCAGGATCTTTCTTATCACAAGCCAGTCCTCATTATCCTGAGCATCCTTTCCATAATTTCACACTATTCCATCATAGCCTCCATTCACCCCTTATCCTAATGGTGTTATCCTATCCATATCTTATCCAAATTGATCCCTTGGTCTTGATCAAAATGAAGAACATAAAATGCAAAATAGTTTCTCAAAAACTTCTTGACATGTCCACTCTTTTGGACCATGCACTTCCATGACATCAGGTCATTGTCCTATATGCTATCTGGCATTGTATTATTGGATTTCATTGCTTATCCAAAAACACACTTCACATTTCTATATCCTTTTCCCTAGCTTGGGTAATCTTGAGGAGACTCTCCTTGAGGGTCACATTCATGTGCTTCATCCATCACAACTTATTCATTTTGCTCCATTAGCTTGCACATCCATCTACAAATTGCCTACACCTTGCTAGACATTGGGGGCATTTCGATTTGATCTTGCTTGAGAAATGGTAAAATCTCTAAAAAAATTAAAAAGTGAAAAATGTTCCTGAAATAATCCAAAAAAATTTAAATATGTTAAAAATTCAAAAAAAATCTAAAAATCTTTAAAAATCCAAACAAATCATAAAATAAAAAATCCAATTTTTTTTTTTATCAATTGCTTAGCATTTGCATCTGCATATATCTTCATGGCTTGTACATATCTTGTATATTCTTTTCATCCTAATGCATAGCTCAGTCAGTCTGCATCTTGTCCTTAGAACAATTGTATCTCTCTAGGGGCACTTTCCTAGTCATCTTGTGGAGTCAGTTCCTAGTCAGCACCAACCATTTTCTTGAGTGGAGTTAGCCACATTACCTCACAACTATCAGGTTTTCTGTCACTAAACACACAATGGTATTTCTCAATACCACTCAATACACAACGATGGTTCTCAACACTCATTAAACAAACAATGATCATTAAAGAAAAAGGAAAAACAAACACAATCAATAAAATGTGTTTCTCAACACCACCTATCACAAACAAACTTATCATAACTTGTGCTTATCATGTCTCTTGAGTAACTCAATGATGTCTATGAACTAGAGGAATAAGGACAGGGGGCATGATCTCTTTCTTTGATTGTAATTTGTGGAAACTATTTCCTTTTTTTTCTTTCATCGAGCAATTTCTTATTATTGTGAAAATTGGAAAAATCTTCCCAAGGATATGAACGATGAAGGGTCATTGCGGGTACATCAAAAACTTAGTCCAAGGATATGAACATATGGGTCATTGCGGACAACAAAATCATTGCAAAAGAACATAAGGAACTTTTGTTTGTTTTCTTGCTTGTAACTGACACTAACATAAGTAAGTACTCTGGTTCATCATCGACTTTGAAAGTCACCAATGTTTGTACTTACTGCTAACAAAAGATCTATGATGAGAAAAAACATAAAAAAATATCAAAAGAGTGACACTCATGGAAGATTTCATATCATTCTAAGGGAATTCCCTTTCACTTTCATTATTGCATTTATCTGACTTGATCAAAATCACCTCAAGGAGGAAAATCTATCTTCAACATGGTTGAGTATCACATCTAAGATTCTTTCTTTCATTATTGATCACTATTTTTGTAATATCATTATTGAGAGCTCAATCAAAATTTCTTCTAAATCAATCTTCCTCTTGAATGCTAAATCAATCCAATATTCTAAATCTATCAAAGTTCTTCTAAATAAAATCAAAATTCTTCTAAACTATCATCCAATTTCATTCAATCTTTTCTATCAAATTTCAATCTCACTCTTGAGGGGGCATCATATATATAATCTTCTAATCTAGATCATCAAAAATATTGTCAACCGAATCTGATGTATCAAATTTTTGTCATCAAATCAAAATTATCTATCAAGATGAACATTAAATCTAATCATTGAATCGAACAGAGTCATATTCCTAGGGGAATCTTAACTTCATCAAGTTCCATATCAAGTTGAATATTCTTAATCAATCCAAATCTTCTATCGATCTTCGTTCAATCAAGCTCGGAGTTGGTATGATTGATTCTTGTCCAATCAAGTTTAGAATCAACATCTTTTCATATCTCATCGTATTTCATTCAATCAAGTTCGGAATCAGTTTCTAATCAAGAATAGTTTCATTGCATCATATCAAACTGTTCACTCAATCATAATCAGATCGACATCAAACATCAAATATTCTTTGAACCAACGTGCTTTTCACACATTGATTCAAAGAGGGGCAAATGTAATCACCTAAAAATGGTCTACCTAAACTATATATCCTAAATCTCAAATCAAGTGATCAAACCACATCAAATCTCAAGCATAATTATGTAATTGAATTAGATCAATTTAATTACATAATTCATCAATTATCAAACATCAATAATCAATCATCAAGAATAATTTCTTAATTAATTATCCTAGTCATTTAATCAAATCAAACTAAAAAATGCATATGGCTAGTGATATTAATTAATTATCTTATTATCCTTTCAACCCACAAAAGGACATGTTAGCACTTAAACCTATAGATGATTAAAGAGATTTAGAAAACTTCTGAAATCAAGACTCATGTATTCCCAACAGCTGCATCTAGCACAATCCAAATGCTAAGGTATTAAGGTTTTGAACCTTCTTCACTTTGATTGTAAAACTCAGGCGGGTTTACCTTTCTCAATGGCTTCTACAAAGTATTAAGATAATGATCTATGTGCTTGACATAGATGATACAATTCAGAAACATACAATAAATATAAATTGAATAGATTTTTGATGTTTTGGTGGTGAACAAATGCAAATCAAGATAAAACCAGTGCCTTATTCATTGGGCAAGAGTCAAACCCTACATCAACAGAATCCTATCAAAGCAAAAAAACTGAAACTTAAATGAAATGCCTAACAATCCATTCTCCCAATTCCTAACCCTGCCATCAAATTTGTATATGGATCTTTAATTCCCAGAGGCCTCCCTTAAGACTTATTCTTTCCTTGAAAGAGACTTAAGCTCAACCCCTATATTTACCTTGTAAACAATGCATTAAAAAGCCTTACAATTTAATACATAAGAAAAATAAAGCATCCATACATAAAGACAACATGAAATAGCAATGAAATTCTAGTATCTTTGTATTAATTTTCAAATGTATCGATACAAATTTAATAGAGACTTAAAAGAAGTCAGATCCTATATTCAACACTTTCTTTACAAAAAACATCAACCACCCTTACAAAAGAAGCAAAAAAGCTATTTATAACATTGGCCATCTTGGAATCCTCAAAGAAAGGATGCAACAAGCTTCGGATGGCCAGGAAAGTGACTTGCACTATAGACAAAACGTACAAACACTTATGACAAAGAGACTAGAGAAACATAACAACTTCCAAACAAATGGAATGTTCACAATTGGCACCTTTGTCTGAGGATATTTCAGAGCAGTTGCTTAAGTTGGTTACATGAATGATGACTACCATAATAGGATAACTTACATCATTCTTTGTTTGACACATGCTCTCCCTAGAATTCTAGATCAGGTGCCGGTTGTACTCTATTCTTCTTCTTCTGCCTCTAGCTCTAAAATAGTTGACTTCTTCTTTGTTTTCTTGGTACTCTTGTCCCAAGCTACCACATCATCATCAGATGGCCAATTAAAGATGTGCAATTCTTGTAGTGTCTTCAACTTCACTTCCCACCTAGAATCAGTTATTCCTTTCACATCTGTAACAAACTTTGTGCAATCATTCTCAACTTTTATCAAGTGATCAATTATGTTGTTAAAGCCTTGTAAGTCCAAAGAATTTTCACCCCCAAGGAAATCCTCCCACTTAATTATTATTTGGCCCCTGCTTAGCCTCCATTCATCCACACTGATTATGCCTCCATCATCATTGTACACCGAGGGAAAATACTTACTATAATCCTTATCAAACATAGTCATTCTGGCCTTTATTTTATTTGACTTACCTTTGGAGAACTTTGAAATGGCACTAACCAACCCAATCTTCTCATACACCTATGTCACCACTTCAGGGATATTAGGCTTATTTTGCTGCAGGGCATCAAGCTTTTCAAATAACAATTTTCTCCCTGACTAGATACTATAAAGTGGCTCCAAAGTAGCCAGTGACTCATTTACTTTCTCATTTTCCTTATGTAACAAGACAACTGACTGATGGATTGAGTCCATCTTCTCCTTTATTTTGTTCTATCTGTGTTGCACAACATCTGCCATGGTCTTCAAGGCTGCATCTAGCCTCACCTTTTCTAAATCTTCAGCTGGCCTGTCAGGATCCTCTACTTTTGGCTGAGAAGGGGCCTCAATTTGAAAAGGAAGGGGAGGAACTTCCTTTCAAGCTTCTTCAATATTGGCCTTTAGATCTTCTAGTTCACCCTCTATTTTCTTTATTACCATGAGCTTCAAGTCTTTGTCCTTAGCCACCCTCATAGAATTCTCAAATATCTTGTCATACATTTCAGACAACTGGACCATTTTTACCTCATTGAGGTGGGAAAAGTGTTTTATTGCCTTGGTCATGTCAAGATCAGTGGTATTTTGGACAGTCCAAACAATTTTATCTCCTTCCATCTTATCTTCAATACTTATTAGAGATGGATTTTGAGTTCTAGGAGCCAGGGACCACAATGCAACAGCTTGAGACTTAGGGTCATAGCCACTTCCTCTGATCATATCTTCTATTTGCACTTCATATGATAGGGTACCCTCTTGCTATTTTCTTATTTGATCAATGATGAAGGCAGAAGTCAAGTCCCATCCAAGAATCATAAGCATGCCACTTTATTTTACCATTTCTCTAGCTTCCTCCATAGTAATCCTTTCAAGACTCAGGTCATATGATGTTAGAGCCCTCATAGTCTCCTCACTGGATTGCATTTCTTCATGAAGGGCCTTTGCTACTGCATGTTGTTTCCTCCAAATAAGAAAATCCCTAAATTCTTTACTTTGGATGAACTAGTCATCACTGAGGAACTCCTCTTGATAAATCTCTCTTTCATCTTTTCCCAATAGTAGGAGCAATACCTCTTCCTCTTTTGACACAATCCTTTTTCTATCTCTGATGGCCTTTCTTAGTTGATGATGGTAGGCTCTATTACCAGGCATAAGAGCAGAAGCTCTATCAAGTACCTTTCTCTATTTTTTCTCCTTTGAAGGCTTACCTACTTCAACCTCTATTTTTTCAATGCAGGCTTTGAAGTATCCCCTCCTTCTGGTGGATCTTGGGTCAAATCAATAATTGGTGAGTCCCCAACTTGAGGTGGACTATCACCCTCTTGTGAGTCATCAGTGAAATCCTTAGGTTCAGAAGTAGAGTAGTCTCTTGGTACATCCAACTTATCCTAAATCAACCCCTCCAATTGGTTAGATAGGGTGCCATGCATTTCTATCATCTTCTCCATTGTTTTCAAGTATGGGAGCTCCAGGAAATAGCCATTAAAAGGAATCTAGGCCTTCTTAAGTCTGACCTCCAAGTCTAGCAAGTCAAAATACTTACTCCACCTTCTTTGGGCTTCATCTTGTTCCAAGATGTTTCTTATCACATCCTCCTCATCTAAGCCTTCATGTTCTCTGATTGTCCCAATGTTGTGGATCAATGTTATCCTGGCAATTTTGATAAAATGTTCAGGATCAATATACTGGCAGGTGCCTGAAATCATCTTGAAATGATTGAGCCAACTACTGACTTGGTCTAGTGCCCTCTTTCCAATCAAGAAACTACCAATTTTGAATTGCCTTGGTGTGAAGGTACCCTTCCTATGGGATGCTAAGTGCTCTCTATCAATCCATATTAATTTCCAAATAAATTCCATCATAGAAACTCTAGGAGGCACAAATTTAGGAAGCAAGTGTGGGGGCTGGGGGCAACCATAAACTAAAAGAACTGTGAAGTTGGCCCCAAGGTAGAAATTAGCCCAATTATGGTTTCCTAGCCACTTATCTTCATACTGCATTGGCCTTAACACCTTCAAGACCTTAGTTGACAACCTTACTACATTTGTTCCCAACAACCCAAGAATTAGGTAAAAATAATAATTCTAGAAGATAGAAAAATTACACTCATTGGACGTGTAATTCCACACCCTTAACCAAAATTGCACTGGGTTAGGACGGCCCTCAAAAGTAGTCCTCAACTTCAACATTCTTGCATCAAGGCAATTTACATGGTGGTATAAAATCAAGTGCATTAGGAGGGAGTAATGCATGAATCTAACAGGCCTCTTACTTTCCTTAATAGATATCAACCCCTCATGCATTCTATCGATTACATACTGGATGTAATCATAGTCAGTGTTGGTAAGAGAATTATGAAGATCTAGAATTATCATCAATAGGTCGATAGGCATTTTCTCTTCATCTCCATCTATCCCTAGAACCCTACACAACCCATGACACAAGAACTTCATGTAGAAATTGAGGGATTTAAATTCATAAGGAGCATTCATACTCGCAAGAAGAGGAGCTATGTATTTACCCTGCTTAGGCATATGCTTAACTATCTGGCTCTTAACTAATCCAATATTACTTTCATATTTCTACCTTTCCTTTTTCAAATCAATTTCAATGGAAGAAGAGGCATAGAAATCAAATTCCTCCATGAACAATCCCCTATCCAAGGTAATAAAGTCAGATTGGTCCTCACACCTAATGTTATAGAGATAGAATCATACAACCTAGCCAACTCAGTAATCAAATCAACATCTAGGAAAACATCAGGCACAATTAACGTTTCCATCCCCAAAGCCCAAGCATTAAAAATAGGTATAGCCTTAAGCCTATTACTATAAATTTATGAGAAGATTGTGTAACCTAAGCCTAAAGGAGTGATAGGGTCCCTGCACTTGTCCATGAGATCCTTGAAAGCCATATCAATAGCTTTCTTGTTTTGATTAGACCTGAGAAACAATTTGAGGAACTCATCTGAATAATTGGGCTTTCCTTTATCTTCACCACCTTGCTCTTTTGCCACTCCACTAGATGATGCAACACTTGCCTCTGGATGACTCATCTTGGAAAAAAAAAAACCCCATAGTAGTGCAACTTATTTTACTTCTCACTCACGACTTCAGTGCCAACAATCTCAATTATCTTTAGAATAGCTTTGAGCATAGAAAGCAATGAAGTCCTACCTATATACCTTCAAAAATTGAATGCGTACAATTGCTAAATCATAACAAATCCTGCCTTAGTCACTTCTACATTCAATTTTGCATATTACCAACCTTCAAATCAAGGCTAGCCATGGCGTGGATGTTGATAGGATGATTTAAAAAATAAAAAATATAGCGTAAGAGCAATGATCATGGAATTTGGCATTAAAACCCTTAATTACTAATAAAAACCCTCATTAAAACCTAATTGGATGGTATTTTACCTTTTTCCACCTTGGTAGAGTACCTTTTCCATGTTGCAATGACTCATAGCATTGATTAGAATGAAAAATTAACTAGACCTGATTCAAAGATCTAGCGAACAATGGATCTCATGATCTCTAAAAGAAATGTTAATCTCGGGTTAAGTTTGGAGATCTAGCAACAAGGCCATTCACAAAATCTCAGAGTGATATCTTAACCCATGACTTTACTTGGAGATTTAGTGGCCACTTCTGATCGCCAAGATGATCAATGTTCCTCAGACTATCTTTTTTAAAATCCATCATAACCCCATCATAATTAGAGATTGGGTGACTGAAGGCAATCTCTAGTTCTCAGAACACTTGGATCAACCATAGTTAAACTTAGAGATTAAGCGACCAAAGAATTTCACCAATTATCACAATCCTTTTCTTAGCTTAGTAAACATCTAGAGAATCAGTGAACAACTAAATCTCTTAATCTCAGAAAGCCACAGTTAACTCTTATTCCATCCCGTGATTCAATGAATATGAACATCTCGCATTCTCAAAAAGAAATGCTTAACCATAGTTAGATTTTGATATTGAGCGAATAACCTATATCTCTCATTTGATGAATACCATTCATACCTCAGGTTAAATTCTGAAATTACATGTTGACCGTCGATCTTAAAAATAATCAGTGGTTGTCACTGAGTCACCCAATTCATTAGACCTTTGCCTTTTAATTACGAGATTGAGAAAACACAACACTCGCTAAATCTCCCAAGGTTTAAAACCTTAATCACTTCATTCTGAGAACACACAACTAAAGGAAACACACCTTTAACCTTGCTTTGTTTGCCAAATCAGTGAAAAGCTTGGAACTTTATTAACTGATTCTGAGATTCAGCGAATACATGATTTTCTTAATCACCAAATGATTTGGAGCTTCGCAATCTTTTCCTGAGATCAAGTGACTGAAAAGAACTTTATCCTTTTCCAAATTACTTTATCGGAGCCACCAAACTTAGTGACTTTTGAGACCATGAACTAATCATCGAATTGCTGAATAGAATGTGGTAGGGTCCATTCATCATGAGATTAAAACTTTACTGTTGATCTATAAGATGATCAACGATCTTCACCGAGTCACCAAATAACAAAGAGCGAGACCAATTAATTCAGCGATCAAGAGATGATCGCTACACCCATTTGCTAAATGTTAAGAGCAAACCATCAGGAAATAAGAGAACAGGAGACTACACAGTCATCGAATCATTGGATGTTAAGACTAACCATGACATAAACTGGGAGATTCAATGATTAAGGAGAAAGACAATAAAGGAATCACCACTGTTGCTAGTTCACTGAAAGACTTGAAGACATGGAAAAATATTGTGTGATTTAGTGAAGACAAGGAAAAGAAAGACCATGTGTAAATTGGAAGACTTAAGTGACCAAAAAGTAATGCGCAAATAGAAGGAACTAGAGCACGCTCAAAACTAACCAATGAATTGATCACTCTAAGGAAAAAATACATAAGGTGAGGGTTTTCTAACACAAATATGATAGATTTTGAGGAATTTTAAAACCCTAAACTAGACGAAGACACATGCAAAGGCATAGGACAAGGACCTGGAGCTATGAACCTCAAAAATCTTAGAATATACCCAACAGTGGCTCTATTTGAGGATGCTTGAATGCAAGTTCATAGCAAGAAACCATGAATCTCTGGGTTGCAAACCACAAAACCCTAACCTAAGGCAAGAAGCAAAAACACCTGTACATATATACAAAACTACTGTGCATGGAAGAAAATGAGAATCAATTGAAGAAATACTTCAGGAATTGTCCATGCACTGGCAATTCTTGTTGTTCACCATTCAAATTTCGTAAGAAATATGAATCCTTTCCATGAATTTGATGAATAATGAAAGGTACTAACCACAAGGATTCAAATTTTTTATGGTTTCCTTTGTCCTCAGCCCTAGCATTCCACTGAAGAACCATATCATTGGGCTGGAACTTTCTAGTAGTTTCTCTTTTGTCAAAAAGATATTTCATTTTCTGCTACAACTTTACATTTTCCTTTTGACCCTCTCTCTTGAGTTCATCCAACTCCACTAATTGAATCATCCTATCCTGTAATGGATCACTGATCTCCATCTCTTCTTCTCTTATGAATCTGTAAATAGGCAAAAAATTATTCATAGGAAGCCTGGACTTTACACCGTAAACCATCTCAAAAGGGGATTTTCCTATTGCCTTCTTTTCAACAATTCTATTAGCCCATAGCACCAATTTTAACTTTGCATGCCAACTCCTTTTGTTTCTTTCCAAAGTCTTCTTCAAAATTTGCAGAATACTCTTGTTACTAGATTCTACTTGTCCATTGGCCTGTGAATGATATGATGGAACTATTCCCATTTCAGAACAAAATTCAGTGAATTCTTGTGACCTAAAGCTCATAGCATTATCCATTACCAGTGTCATGGGTATGCCAAACCTAGTAATTATGTTGTTAATCAGAAATTCAATTCAATTACTACTGCACTGGTTTCCTTCTTGGTTGGAATGGCTTCAATCCATTTAGTAAAATAATTGGTGGCCACCAAAATGTGACTATGTCCTCCACTGGACTTTTCTGAGAATTCCCCAATAAAATGCATACCCCACATAGCAAAAGGGGCTTCCACAACCATAGGATTCAGTAGCAAGGCACCTGAGAATTTTAATTTCTTTGAAAATATTTGACATGATTCACATCTCCTGACATATGAATGGGTATCCTTGAACAATACCAGCCAATAATATCCAACTCTCAAAATCTTATGAGCTATAGACCTAGCTAAATGATGCCCCCCACACAATCTTGAGTGCATCTCATGCAAAACCTTTTTAGATTGGTGCTTGTCTAAACAAAAGAGCAATATCCCATCATTGTCCTTCCAAAATAAATCACCTTGTATCAACACATACCTTTGAGCCTGCAATCTTAAGCTTCTTCTTTGATTGTCATTCAACTCCTGTGGGCAGCTAGCATGCTTGAGAAAATGAACAATGTTTGTGTACCAAGGTTGCATTTCAATGCTAGTTACATATCCTTCACCATTGGCCACATTGTTTACTTTTACAAGATCCATATTCTCCTTTGTCATCAACTTTGCAAGCCCCAAACCTCTTACAAGCTTGGTAATGTGGAGTTCTATATCAAATTCTTGGATCCTATTAATCAATTTACATCTTTTTCTAGTGACCTCACTCTAACTTAAGATGTCTTTTACTGCTACATGAGGTACATATGTGTTCACTTTAGCACAGACAAGATAAGGTCTAAAATCCTTGACTGCCTTTACTAGTGCATATGCTTGCTTCTCCATCAATTCATAATTAAGCTTAGTAGATTCTAGTATTTACTAAAGAAGGCAATAGGATGTTCAAACCCCTCTTCATCCTTCTGTAACAAAATAGAAGTAATTGTGTGCAAAGATGCAAAGGAAAATAAAGAGAAAGGCTTGGAATAATCAGGAGATATCAAGACAGGAGCCTCCTCGATTTCTTTCTTAATATTTTCAAAAGCTTGATGAGCATCACAGTTCCAATCAAATTTTACATCCTTTTTCAAGAGCTTTACTATTGGTTTGACTAATTTTGCAAAGTTTTCAAAATTTCCTTAACCCTTTCAGGGTCAATTCTAACTCCCTCTTTTGATACTATGTGACCAAGTAATTTTCCCTTAGTTACAACAAACTGACACTTTTTGGGATTCAATGAGATACCAAACTCTAAAGCCTTGACAATGACCTTCTCCAAATGGTTATAATGATCCTCAACCTTCTTAGAGTATGTAGTTAAATCATCTTGGTAAACCACCATAAGGATATTAATCAAATCTTTGAAAGCAACATCCATTGCCCTCTGAAAGGTTGCCCCAACATTTTTCAAACCAAATGACATTCAGAAATATACATAAGTTCCCTAGGGGGTGGTGAATGTTGTCTTGAATTGTTTAGATTCTTTGACCAATACCTAATTGTACCCTAAAAAACTGTCCATCATAGACAACAATTCAAAACTAGTTACCCTATGCAACGTAGCTTCCATGTTTGGCAACTCATAATTGTCTTTGAGTGAAGCAACACTTAAATTCCTAAAATCAATGTAGAGTCTATTATCACCATTCTTTTTCCTTACTGGAACAAGATTAGAGACCCATGAGGAATGTCTAATAGGCTCAATAATACCAGCATCTCTTAACTTTGTCAATTCTGCTTGCATCTTTGTGGCCAATAAAGGATTGATAGGCCTCTATTTTTGTCTAAATGGTTTGGTATCTTCCTTTAAGGGATTCTCATGTTGAAAAAGATCTTCTCTATAAGCTTTGAGGTCATCATAAGACCAAGCAAACACATGCTTGTACCTTTTCAACAATCTTATCAAATTTCCCCTAACCTCTCTACTCAATTTTTTCCCAATGTATACCATTTGAGGGGATGTTTCAGATCCTAAGTTTATTTCCTTTAGGTCCTCCATTTTGGTATTAGACTTTTGAGATAGATATCCATCATTTATCTTAAACATACCTTCTAATTCCACTAACCCTTTTGGTATATGATTGGTGGGTAGCTGGACTATCTCATTTCCCATAACACATTAATTTCCATCAATAGTCTATTGTAAAGTACTGAAATCTATCTGCTGCTCATCATATTGATCTAAACCTTGTAGAAACCTAAGCATATCAAATTCATCTTCAAAGACTTGCCAGTTATATATATTTTTTGGTATTGCAGGCCTACTTTTGACTTCTAACATAGATACACCGATCAAAGTAATATCATTGTTTTTCAGAGAAACATTGGCAAGGAAGTCAGCCATAATATTATTTGACCTCTCTACCCAAAGGATATTGAAAGCTTCAAAGAACTCTAATCTATCCTAGACAGCATGCTTATACAATTTCAATCTATCATCCTTAGCAGCATACTTAGATCTAACTTGGGCTATAATCAATTGGGAATCACTGTGGACCTTTAAGCATATGATGCCATGTTTTATAGCAACATCTAAACCCAATATTAAAGCCTCGTACTCAGCGGTATTATTAGTGCATTCAAAGGTTAATAAGAATGAGTATTTGAAAGTAGTACCTGAAAGGGAGATAAACACAACACTAGCTCCTGAACCTTCCTTGGAGCATCCACCATCAAAATACATTTGCCAGAGCCCATATTGTTGTAATATTAATTCATCCACTATTGGATCTATGTTATTCATTTGAGGCACTATCTCTTCAACCATGAAATTATCCATGCCAATGTCCACAAAATAATTTAAATCCTCTGGTGCAACCTTTTCAACCATTACTGAAGAACGAGTCTCTCTATACAACTTTACTTCAGCTCCATTGACTGGAATAGTGGCATATGACATATCCAATTGCAATTTTCCTCCAAGTGCTGCAACCCACTTTCTTGACAGAAGCATACCATAATGGGGTTTTGTGTCAACAACAACCACATCCATCTTGTATGTGGCCTTCAGGAAGGTAGCAATCTTCACTTCAATTCCAACTAGAGTTCCTACAACAGGCATTTCCATATTATCCATGGCATAGCATCTACCATTGGATGTTTCTATTTGCAATCCTAGCTCCTTCATCACATGATAGGGCATTACAATGGCAGCAACACCAGAATCAATCATACAATTTTTTAGCAAAAAATTGTTCACAATTGATGTAACATAAAAGTGATCAATAGAAGAAGGCTCTTGTATCACAATAATTCCAACACACACATCAGAAATGTCCTTAATTGAATCGGGCCCTTCCACTGTATTCCCCTTTTCTTGCATAATAGGACCCACTCCTTGTTCACTTATGAGAGCCAGGGTTGCTGTCTTGTGCTCTTTGATTTTTAGCATTTCCATTAAAGGGATAGAAACCTTCATTTGAGATAGGGCATGTCTCATATCAAAATTAGGGGGATCAACAGAAAGATCAAGAGAATCCCTTAGTCTACGATCCCTCTTCTTAGCCTTATCAACAACAACTTCCTCATTTTTTTTCTTTCAGCAATAGGCCCTTCCCTCTTATTATTAACAACACTTGGCTTTGGGGAATCTTTGTTTTGAGGGTTATCCTTTACAAATACTAACCTCGATACTCCTTGATCAACATCTACCCTTCTATTCCTCAAATTGTATGAGGACCTAGCTAGTGTTATAGAGGCCATAATTAAAGTTCTAATCTCCTCTTCACTAGGCTTTCTCCATTGTTTCTCATTTCATCCTGATCCAACCATATTAGTTTTTCATGTATCATTATCATATTCATCATGATCAGAGTGAGTAAAGACTTGCTACTCATAATCAGAGAGAATCTTCCTCTTATGATCAACATCAGCACAAATTTCTTCATCATCTGAAGACAAGAGATCTTCCACCATTTCGGTGGTAAACATATTGATAGAAGGCTTTTCAGATTCTTCATAATCTCCTACATGTGAGTTATCATCTTCATCCCCTAAAGCTTGAGCTACAACACATTGGTAAGGTGAATGAGGCATTTTATAAGCCACACACCAAGGAATGCTCTCCACATTGTGTGCTATATTTTTCTTCAAAGGGTCTGGTATATCTCTCCCCTTTTGAGGCTCATTTTTATCAAAGACAAGCTTCCCATCTTTCCTATTTGTCTTATAAGGCATATCATGTAAATTAGGGAGTCTTTCTTTCCTTTGATAAGGTAGTCTAGCATCTTGAAAATTTCTTCCACCCTTTTCAAACTTTGTTGAGAGATACTTGACTGCACTAGCTAATTTATCAACTTTGTCTTCATCCTTGGGTGGCCTTGCAGCTTGTGGTTTAGTTTCTTTCCAAAATCTTCCTTCATCCCTTTTGTACATCTGACCAGATGCCTTTCTATTTCTCTCAACATTTATAGCCAATTTAAAGGCATCTCGCAAAGTATGAGGATTCTTATCTCTCAAAAGGTATGGCATCTTTCCATCCAAGGCATTGAAATAAGTAGTCAAGCAAATAGCATCATCCAGTCTCAATACTTGGAACAATTTGTACATGGCCTTTTGGAACCTACCATTAAACTCTGACATGCTCTCATTCTGATGCTTTTTGATATTGTTAAACTTATTGAGCATGTAACTTGAATTAACATGTTCTGCATATTGTTCCTTAAAACTTCTCACAAACTCATCCCATGAAGTAATGTTGTTTTCTGGCAAACCTCTATACCAATCCCTGACATCTTCAATTAACTACTGAACAAAGAGTTTTATTACAACATCCTCATGCTTAATTTCATAGTCATTGATTTTATCTATGAAGAACTTAAAATTCTCTTCACATGTGATCACATTGTTTCTAGTGAACTTAGGGATTTTGTCTCAAATCTCATTTGGGATGACATTAGGCTAACCAGGGATACTATAAAAAAAAATGCCTATATCTATCTAGGTGAAATGGTCTCCTTTGGAAATGTGGTGGGATTTGGGTTGTTATTCCAAAATTTTGACCAGGTATAGTTGCAACTTGACCACCAATCACAAGAACTGTTGGGTGGGTATTTGACACATATCCAAGTACAGCTACAAAATAAACAACATACAAGTACAGGAAATAGAAAATGTTTTTGGTGATGCAAGATTTCTTAAGACCCAAGATACTCCTACATCAATTGAAAACCATCTAATTTGGTGGATCAAAGAACCCAAATATTTTCATTTAGATCTAAATAGGTGCATAAAGAGAACCCTACAATTTTCATCTAGTTTTAATTAAGAAGGGAAAGAAGAACAACTTGTCCTATTTTGATCATATTGCCTTTCTTTATGGATTAATAAACAACAATTTTCATGTAATTTTAATTAGGAAGGATAAGAACTATAATTTTTAATATTTTGATCACATTTCCTTTCTAATTGGAAAATGGACAATCTCTTCTTGGTGTTTTTGGTGCATTAGGCACATTTTGTTTATTCCAAAAAGAAATAGTGAATGTATCCTCTCCCATTTCCTTCATGGATCTTTGGTGTAACATAAATTCATTCTATTTTTTTTAGAGGGCCTACCTCCAGAGAAGCCCATAAGGTCAGGTGAGAGGGAATCAACAAAGTGATAAAATGATAAAGCCAAGATACTCTCAATCATTATATAAAATGAGTGAGGCCAAAATTCCTCACTATGGGTGCTAATTGCCTACCTATGTTGACCTCCCCAGTACAAGTGTTCTACAAGAAGGAAGTCTCCCGATGGAGAGATCTTGCATGGCCTCCTGAACAAGAGTCTCGAACTAAAATCCAATTGTTCTAGTTTTACAAAATCCTTCTATTTGTTGGTGTAGGGGGTCACCCTTGCCTTTAAATTTGTTCCATGGTCTTGCAGTTCTTTGGAAAGTGATGACCCAAGGACTCCAAATTTTGGTATTCCTGAGAAGTGGGTGCACTACAAGGAGGATCTCATGCCACCAAACTTCTTAGCTATCCACTCTAAATTAATATGGCTTATATTTATCCGCAGTGGGAATCTAGCAAATATTCTCTCAACAACCTAGGTTGTAAAGTGTTTGTGCATAAAGTCAAAATAACTATTTCTATTTGAAGTGTCTTATGTAAGTTTTATAAACAATTTCATTATTCAAAACCTCACCAAAACATTTCAAAAGTTTCAAAAATCTTGTCAAAGCATTCAAAACCATTTCAAAAAAATACTCAAAATAATTTCAAAACCATTTCAACACCATGTCAAAACACTCAAAACTATCTCAAAACCTTTTTATAAACTTTTCAAAATATAGAATTTCACAAAAACCTGAGTCTTGTTACAACATTAGGGAAAAATTTGCATTTGGTTCTTACATTTAAGTTCATCCCAAAATCATAATCAATTTCATAATTCCATATTGCATCCTCATTTTCAACCCTTATCATATCAAGTCCCCATTATAGTTGCATTGTCATTTCATTATCATCTTCCTTTTTACTTATAACATTCTTAAACTTTGTAAAATCCCAAAAATTCAAGTCTTAGTGATGTAGGAGCATCTTGGGTCCTTGGCAATCCTGTGTCACCAAAAACATTTTGGATTTTTTATGTGTTGCTTGGTTCCTTCTTTGACTGAGTTGGTCGATTTCCTTTGGTTATCGAGTGTGGTCAGTTATCTCCTGGATGGTCGATTGTTTCACTGGCGCTCGACGATGCTTGTCTATTGCTCAGTCATCCTTGCTTACTGAGTAGTTTCTTTTGAGTCCTTGTTGAGCCAACTTGTGCATTTATTATGGGTCATAGATTTAAAGTTGGAATCCATCATTGGGAAGCATGTGGTCCTAGATTTGACCATTCCTTTTGTTGATTGTGGATCTGAAGGCCGACTTAGTTTGTTAGACTCTTGTATAAATGTAGTTGTTTGGTTTTAGTTTAGGGAGTGGAGTTAGAAGATAGAAGATAGGAAGAATAGAGATTGTTCATAGATCCTCACATGTTGGAGGACTTCTATAATTCATCGTAATATTTGGCCCTAACCAGGAAGGCCTTACAACCTGACATGTATGATTCTATTTGATGAAAATTAAAGAAAGATCCTGCATTCTCTCTCTCTCACTCTTGTGTGTTGTTGTTTCCACATGTTTTTGAGAAGGTTTGATCATTAGGGTGTGCCTTTGTTTGGCCCCTCTTGGCCCTAACCTTGTGTTAGGTGGTATCAGAGTGAGGTGAGATCTTGATCTAGGTCTGCAGATCTAGGTTTGTAGGTTCCTCTTGAGAAGCGCTAGTTGATTGTTATGGGGTAGCAGATTGCGATCTGGCCTGCAATTGTAGAGGGTTGTAAAGATGGTTCATGGGAGGTGAGATGAAGATCCAAGATTGGTAGATATGCTAAGGTAGATTGCTGCTAGATTAGAAGCTGTTGAAATAGCCCAGAGAAGAGGTAGACATCTTGAAGATGTCAGTGATGATGAAATTGAAGAAGAATAGGCAAATGAAGAACCTGCACTTGTTATGGATCAAGGTGAAGAAATATTTTTGAAGGCTTTGACAAGTCTGAAGTTTATACTACATTTCAATCCCCTTGAGTATGGTGGAAAATAGGATTCTGATGAATTGGTGGACTGGATCACCGAGATGGAAAAGTATTTTGAGTATGAAAACATTCCTAAAGACAAGAAAGTGAAGATTACAAGCACAAAGTTCAAAATTCATGCATCCTTATGGTGGGAACATCTTCAATTGGATAGGAAGAGGAAGGGAAAAGAAAAAATCAAGGTATGGAATAAAATGGTGAATAACTTAAAAGGAAAGTTCTTACCTTGTGATTATCAAATTAACCTAGTTCGGCGAATGCAAAGTTTAAGCTAGAAAGATAGCTCAGTAAAAGAGTATAATAAGGAATTCTATAGATTAGATATCAAATTTGGACATGATGAAGATGATGTGGAAAGAATTGGTAGATACTTGAATGGTTTGAGAGTTTCCATCCAAGAGGAAATTAGTTTGGTCAAGTTGGAGAATATTGAAGAGGCTTATCAATTTGTATTGAAGGCCGATGAGAAATTGAACAAGAGACATGAGCAAAGACAAAGAGATCAAGGTGGTAGATTCCCTAGAGGAAGAGGTAGATCTAATGGTGAAAATGGTAGATCTGAACCAGAAAAGACAAATCTGGACAAAGGTAAGACTGAGTGGAAAGGTGAAAGTTCATCTAGAGGTAGAGGTAGTAACTATCAAGGTGGTTATAGCAGAGGAAGTTTCTGAGGAACTTGTTACAATTGTGAAGAAGGATATAGATCTTTTGAATGTACACATGCTAGTAAGAAGGCTGGTAGTAGTAGAAATGCTTTGGTGCAAGAAGAGTCACCGAATGAACTTGAGAAAGAAAATAACTTGATGGTAGGGAGAGCACTATGGAATGAAAGAAAAAAGGAGGATCTGGTAAGGAAAAGTTTGTTCAAGACTAGGTGTAGAGTTTTTGATAAAGTTTGGAAGGTAATCATTGATAGTGGTAGCTCAGAGAATTTGGCATCTGAAGAGATGGTCACAAAGTTGTAGCTGGAAAGGTTGGTGCATCTGAAGCCCTATTAGATTTCATGGATAAAAGATGAGCATAGACTCCTGGTAAGTAAACAATGTTATGTGACTTTGAAGATTGGAAAGTACTATGATAAGGTGTTATGTGATATCATGCCTATGGATTGTTGTCATATTTTATTGGGTAGACCTTGGCAATATGATAGACATGCTATATATGATGGAAGATTGCATAAGTATATTATTGTGGCTGATGGAAAGAAAAAAATCTTGTTACCTTTGATGGAAGAACCTGTTAGTAATGTTTGCACATCTGTGAAAGTTTGTTTGATGGAGGGAAGAAATTTTGTTAACTCTTTGAAGAAGAATGATGTATGTTTTGTTGTGATTCCTAACAAACTGAGTAAGAAAATAGAGGATAATGTCCTTGAGGAGATTGATAAGTTACTCATCGAGTACAGTGATATCATTTCTAATAATGTACTTGATGTTTTTCTACCAAAAAGAAGCATTGATCATTTTATGGATCTAATCCCTGGAGCTAGTTTACCAAATAAGGAACCTCATTAGTTGACACCTACTGAGAAACAAGATTTGAACAGACAGATTCAAGAGTTGCTGGAGAAAGGTTTGATCAGAGAAATTTTAAGTCCTTGTGCACTACCTACTGTATTGGCACCAAAAAATAATGGAGAATGGAAAATGTGTACTGATTCCAGAGCAATCAATAAAATAATAGTGAATTATAGGTTTCCTATACCAAGAATGGATGACATAATGGACAGTTTGACTAGAGAAAAGTATTTCACCAAAATTGATTTGAAAAGTGGGTATCATCAGATTAGAATAAGAGAAGGTGATGAATGTAAGACTACTTTCAAGACAAAAGAAGGTTTGTATGAGTGGTTGGTTATGCCTTTTGGTTTAACTAATGCACTGAGTACTTTTATGAGGTTGATGAATGAAGTTTTGAAGAAATTATTGGGTAATTTTATGATTGTATATCTTGATGACATTCTGATATTCCGTAAGACTAGAGAAGAACATTTGTTGCATGTTATACAAGTTTTGCAGAGATTGAAAGAGGAAAAGTTGTTGATCAATCTGAAAAAGTATTCATTCATGAAAGAGGAGATTGTGTATTTGGGATTTGTGATCTCAGCTGATGGTTTGAAGATGGATCCTGAAAAGGTTGAAGCTATTTTGAATTGGCCTACACCTGTGAATGCTAGTGAGGTAAGATCATTTCATGATTTGGCAAGTTTTTACCAATAGTTCATAAGAAATTTTAGTTCAATTTGTAACGCTATGACTAAAACTGTGAGAGGAGATAAAAGGGAATTCAAATGGACACATGGAGCTGTCAAAAGTTTTGAGACTCTGAAGCAAAAGGTTACCGAATTACCTATTTTGGCATTACCTAATTTCAGTAAGGTATTTCAAGTGGAATGTGATGCAAGTGGAAGTGCAATTGGAGTTGTGTTGAGTCAAGAAGATAAACCTATTGATTTCTTTAGTGAAAAGTTGAATGATGCTAGAAGGAAATATTCTATGTATGATCAAGAATTATATGCTATTGTTCAAGCACTGAAGAAATGGAGACATTATTTGATACCAAGTGAATTTGTGTTGTATACTGATCATAAGGCTTTACATTATTTGGGTAGTTAGAATAAGTTGAATCAGAGACATATGAAATGGGTTGAGTATTTGTAGAGTTACACATTTGTGATAAAGCATAAGAGTGGAGTCACTAACCGAGTTGTTGATGCATTGAGTAGAAGAAGATCTTTGATGATCAAGATGAAAATTGAAGTTCTTGGTTTTGATGAGATGAGAGATTCTTATGAGTTTGACCTTGATTTTTCTGAGCCATGGAGAAAGTGTAGAGCACCTATTGAAGATCAACAAGATACTAAATGGGATGAATATTTTATTTAGGAATGTATGTTGTTTAAAGGTGTTTAGTTGTGTATACTAAGAGGATTAATAAGAACTAATTTGATAAAGGAGAAACATAGTAGTGGTTTGGCTAGACATTTTGGTATTGATAAAACATGGAATTTTCTTAAGGATAAGTACTACTAGCCATAGTTGTATAAAAATGTTTAGAAATTTGTGAAAAGTTGTAGAATTTGTCAAGTTGCAAAAGGAGTAAGTAAAAATACTGGATTGTATGTACCAATTGTTGTACTTGAGAAACCTTGGATTAACATCAGTATGGATTTTGTTCTTGGCAAACCGAAGATAGTAAGAGGTAACGATTCAATATTTGTTGTTGTAGATAGATTTTCTAAGATGGCACATTTTATACCTTGTAGAAAGACATCAGATACAGTACATGTGGTAGATATTTTCTTTAAGGAAATTGTCAGATTACATGGATTACCAAGGAGTATTATCTCTGACCGAGACAGTAAATTTGTTGGATTAATTTGGAAAACCCTTTGGAAGAAATTTGACACTGAGTTGAAATATAGTTCTACATTTCACCCACAAACCGATGGACACACTGAAGTTGTGAACAGAAGTTTGGGAAATATTTTGAGATGTTTAGTTGGAGACACACTGAGTAATTGGGATTCTATGTTGGCACAAGCATAGTTTGCATACAATAATTCAATGAATAGGAGTACTGGAAAGACACCATTTGAGATTGTGAATGGCACATAGTTGAGAGGTATATTTGATTTGAGAGACATTGCTAATGAAAGTAAGAGATGTTGGATACAATTGTCTAAAGGACATTGTTGGATTAGCTATGTGTTGTCTTTGATGTCACACAAATGTCATATCAATTATCACACTCAGTATCTACCGAGCTTAGTCGGTCAGCTAGGTAGTTTTTAGTGTCTACCGAGTTCTCTCAGGTGTCTAAAGGAAACATGACAGGGTAACAGTGTTAACCGAGCCTCCTCAATTATCAAAAGAAAATTAGTGGTTACCGAGCTCTCTCAATCTCCAAAGGATGTTGTAGAATTCACTGTGGTTACTGAGTTCTCTTGGTCACCGAAGGAAATCTTTTCAGGATTAATGTTTACCAAGCAAGGTCGACCCTTTCAAAGAATTTTGTTATTACAGTTTGTTTATCCCAGCTGACTGTTATAATAATTATTAGTGCCAACTTGACAATCTAAATGATTATGAAATGGCATATATACATAGAAGGTCAAGTGGTGAATAAAAGATATACAACATGCAGAAATCATTTTGAAGAAAGGTGTGTGTGAATTTTGAAGGATGGTCAGATATCCTTGAGGAGCAAGAAAGATTTAATTGATCAGTAAGGATCTAGTGAAATAGAACAGAGATCTATATTCAGTAATTCAGTTGCAGGTCATTTCATTGTTACTCTCTAGCAATTGTAGCAGTGATATCAAAATCTCTTAACTGAGTTGGTTTAACAACCATTTTGTAAATCCTCTAACAAGGTAACAGTTCTATTGAATTGTTTCAAGACCTCTTACAAGGCCACTCCTAGCAGGGTGATTAAATCCTCTAACAAGGTCACACCTACCAGTGTGTTTTGTAACCTTTTACCGGGTTGGCTTCTAACCGGGCATCACTTCAGAAGAGTGAGAAATAGTAACTAGTTACATTGGTGGTTTTTCCCATATTGGGTTTCCACGGTAAATCTAGTGTCTCTTGTGTTCATGTTATTTTCTTTATTCATGTAAGTTAATCAATGATGAATGCTTAAGAACAGTTTAATTATTAAACACTTCAAGGATCAAGTTTTCAGCATTTCTCTGTATATTTACCGAGTGGCACAGTAAATAATTTGTTAAGATATTTAAGGGATCAATGGTAATATTTTTGTGGTTAACTGATTCACCCCCCCCCTCTTAGTTACTGCATCTATATTTCCAACAATTGGTATCAGAGCTTTTGGTGCTTGCAGAAAGGGTTTCAAGGACCTAAGCTAAAGATCAGGATGTCTTACAAAAGAGAAATTCCAAGGCTTAATAGAAATAAATTTTCAGCATGGCAAGGTCTCATGAGACTACATCTGGCTTCCATTGGTGATACAGGATGCAAATATATTGATCAAGAATATACAATTCCTACTGGCACATTAACTGTTGAAGACATTGTAGAGAAGAAGAACCATAACACTATGATGATAGACATTGCATCAGCTCTTAGCTATGAAGAATTTGATGAAATCAAAGACTGCACAACTGCTCATGAAATGTGGAACAAGCTGAAGAAAATCTATGGTGGTGATGACAATGTGAAGAGAGCCAAAGCAGAGAGCCTAAGAGGACAGTTTGATCAAATGAAAATGAGAGAAGAAGAAAACATTGAAAAATATGTTGAAAGGATCAAGACAAGTGTTAGTGCAATCAGAGCTTCTGGAGGAAAAATTGATGATCAAACAGTTATAAGTAAGGTTCTTAGAACATTACTCCCTATTTATGCAATAAGAGTTTCTGTTATTCAAGAAAGAAGATGTGAAGAAAATCACAATATAACTTTGGATGCCTTAGTTGGAAGATTGATAGCCTTTGAACTAGATAACTATGACAACTATGTTCCAGCTTCTAAAAATATTGAATCAGCTTTTGAGACAAACTTTCACTCAAGAAATGGAAGAAAATCCAATCAGAAAGTGGAGAAGAATCAGAGGAAAGTTCTGATAGCGATCTTGAAGTTATTGAAGCATTACTTGCAAAGAAGTATTCAAGAGGTAGAGGAAAATACAAAGGTAAAAATCCCTTAATCTATTTTTCATGTGAAGAAATTGGTCATATTGCAGCTAGGTGTCCAAACAAGAAAAGCAAAGATGAGAAGAAAAATTACAAGTACAATGGCAAGAAAAATTTCAAATCATTCAAGGATAAAGGTAAGAAAACGTTTTTTACCTAAAGATTCGGATGATAGTGAAGAGGAAATTGTTTTCATTGCTGTAAAAGATGAATCTGATAATGATGAAGATGAGATGGCACTTATCTCTCATATAAGCAAGAATGATACATGGATTATAGACAGTGGATGTTCACATCATATGACTGGTGACAGGACCAAGTTTGAACACTTTGAAAACTTTGATGGTGGTAATGTAAGGTTTGGAAACAATGAACCCTGTTGTATAAAAGGAAAGGGACGAATTTCATTAACCAAAGAACTTATATGTGATAATGCATATTGGGTCGAAGGACTAAAGCATAATCTTCTAAGTACAGCACAGCTAATCAACATTGGATTCAAGGTTGAATTCATGAATGGCAAAGCAAGACTGCTGGATGAAAAAGGAAAACTAATAGGATCAGGCAAACAAACCAAAGGTAACCTATTTTATCTTGATCTTGGTGATTACTCATGTTTTATTGCTCAAATTGAAGAAAGTTGGTTATGGCACAAAAGGTTATGTCATGTAAATTTTGACAACGTGATGAAAATAAGCAAATTCAAGAAAGTAAGAGGTATTCCTACTTTGAAGAAACCTGATGTTGGTCTATGCAAGAATTGTCAAATTGGTAAAATGGGAAAGTCTAGTTTCAAAAGTAAAAACTATCAGTCTGAAGATATTTTGGAAATTGTGCATATTGATTTATGTGGACCTATTGGAATTGAGAGCTATACCGGAGAAAAATTCTTTATTCTCTTTGTTGATGATTATTCTAGAATGATGACTGTTATGTATTTAAGAGAAAAGTCTGAAGCATTTGAGAAGTTCATATGGTATTTAGCAAGAGTAGAAAAGGAAACAGGAAAAAGAATAAAATGCTTGAGATCAGACAGAGGTGGTGAATTCATCTCCCATGAATTCAATAATTTTTGCATTGAAAGAGGAATCAAAAGATAGGTATCAGCCCCAAGAACTCCTGAGCAGAATGGAATAGCCGAAAGAAGGAACAGATCTATCATGGACTGTGCAAGGACTCTAATGATTGAAAAGAACATTGCTATGAAATACTGGAAGGAAGCTATCAGCACTGCAGTTCATACCTTGAACTGAGTATAGCTGAGAAAAGACACATTCAAGACTCCATATGAGCTATGGTATGGCTACAAACCAAATGTAAGTTACCTAAAAGTATTTGGTAGTAAATGTTACATCTTTAAAGAATCTAGAAAAGAAAAAATTGATGTAAAAAGTGATGAAGGAATATTTTTGGGATATTCTTGCAAAAGTAAGGCATATAGATGTCTAAATTTGTCTACTCACAAAATCATAGAAAGTGCACATGTGAGAATTGATGAGTTTGTAGAAAAGATTGAAGAAGAAAGCAAAAAGGAACCAGAGGACTACATAAAATTTGTTTACATCAAACCTGATACATTGCAAGACACATGTAAGGAGACTACATCTATTGAGCCCAGTACAGTAACCAAGTCACAAAGTACCGAGTCTCAGTCTGAAGCTACCGAGCAAGTATCTACCAAGCCTGAGCAATCTGAACTTGAAGATGAAGAAGATGACAATGGAACTCATTCAGGAAGCAAGGAACCTATATTAGCCAAGTATGTCAGAAAGCATCATAAACCGAATCAGATTATTGGAAACAAATCAGATGGTACTATGACAAGAAGTAAACTAAAAGGTACATGTTTATTTTCTGATTTTGAACCTAAAAATGTCAAAGATGCATTAGAAAATGAAAGTTGGATTGAGGCTATGAATGAAGAAATAAAGCAAATAGAGAAAAATAAGACATGGACTCTTGTACCTAGGCCTAAAGATAAAAATGTAATTGGGACAAAATGGGTATTCAGAAATAAGTTGAATGAAGATGGTCAAGTATCAAGAAACAAAGCAAGATTGGTATGTAAAGGATATTCTCAAGAAGAAGGAATAGATTATGGAGAGACTTTTTCTCCTGTTGCAAGATTAGAAGGTGTGAGGACTTTACTTGCATATGAAGAACATAAAGGATTTAAGGTATATCAGATGGATATCAAATCTACTTTTCTCAATGGTATTCTTGAGGAAGAAGTCTACATTAAGCAACCTGAAGGTTTTATTGATCTAGACAAAAGGGATATGGTTTGCAAATTACACAAAGCATTGTATGGTCTAAAACAAGCTCCTAGAGCATGGTATGAAAGATTACATAACTATCTTACTCAGATTGATTTCAAAAGGGCTAATGACAACAACAATTTATACATCAAAGAAGGATTAGATAACAAAATTGTTTTGGCAGAAATATTTGTGGATGATACTGTGTTTATAGGAAATGATGATCAGTGCAAAGAATTTTCAGAGCTTATGAACAAAGAATTTGAAATGTCTATGTTTGGTCAGATAAATTTTTTTGTTGGACTTCAGATTCAGCAAAACAAAAATGGTATCTACATTGCTCAGTCTAAATATATCAGGGAAATACTTACGAAATTTGGTATGGAAGACTCAAAACCTGTTGGTACACCCATGTGTACTGGACTGAAGCTTACCAAAGATGATGATTCAAAAGAAGTAGATCAGACCTTATACAAATCAATGATTGGAAAATTACAGTATGTAGTACACACAAGGCCTGATATTACCTTAGCAGCTGGAATAGTGGCAAGATTCTCGGCTAAACCCAGAGAAAATCACATGATGGCAATCAAAAGAATCTTGAGGTATTTAAGGGGAACTGAAGATTATGGCTTGTGGTATAAATTTGGAGGCAATCTAGATTTAAAAGTGTTTACTGATGCTGATTGGGCAGGAAAAATTGATGATAGAAAGAGTACAAGTGGTGGAGCATTCTTTCTTGGCAAGAGGTTAGTATCTTGGACTAGTAAAAAGAAAAATTGCACATCCCAATCCACAACAGAAGCAGAATATGTTGCTACAGCAGTAAACTGCTCTAATATTATATGGTTTAAATAGCTTTTGGAAGGCATTAAGGTTGAGATCAAAGAACCAGTTGTTATGTTTTGTGATAATACAAGTGCAATAAATATTTCAAAGAATCCAGTAATGCATTCCAAAACCAAGCACATTGCAATTAAATATCACTTTGTCAGAGAATTGGTGGAGGACAAGGAAATCAGACTGGAATATATTCATACAAAAGAGAAAATTGTAGATATCTTCACCAAGCCACTACCTAAGGATGCATTCTTGTATCTAAGAGGCAAGTTAGGGGTCACTCCCCTATCCGAGGTTCACTAAATAAAGTTTTAGTGATGCACCAACTAGAACATGTTGAAGATCAATCAGTTGATGCAGCATAGTTAGGGAATCATTGCATATGAATCAGTACATAAGGTACATTGATATTTACTGAAACTGTGTAAGTTGTCTTTGGCATGTGTTGTCAAAGAGGGAGAGTTTGCTGTCATTTCAAGAAATTTCTAAGAAGAATAATTTGAGAAGTTAAGAGGGAGAGTTCTCAGTCAGAGAAAGAATTTTGAAGATGATGGGAATTAGAATGAAGCTAAGGTTATGTTTCTTACTCTTGGTTTCTCTGTGAAATTTCATTGTGCTATGACATGTTGTGTTGCCATTAATGCCAAAGAGGGAGATTGTTGGATATAATTATTTGAAGGACATTGTTGGATTAGCTATGTGTTGTCTTTGATGTCACATAAATGTCATATCAATTATCGCTCTCAGTATCTACCGAGCTCAGTCGGTCAGCTAGGCAATTTTTAGTGTCTACCGAGTTCTCTCAGGTGTCTAAAGGAAACATGATAGGGTAACAGTGTTAACCGAGCCTCCTTAGTTATCGAAGGAAAATTAGTGGTTACCGAGCTCTCTCGGTCTCCAAAGAATGTTGCAGAATTCATTGTGGTTACTGAGTTCTCTCGGTCATCGAAGGAAATCTTTTCAGGAATAATGTTTACCGAGCAAGGTTGGCCCTTTCAAAGAATTTTGTTATTACAGTTTGTTTATCCTAGCTGACTATTATAATAATTATTAGTGCCGACTTGACAATCTAAATGATTAGGAAATGGCATCTATATATAGAAGGTCAAGTGGTGAATAAAAGATATACAGCATGCAGAAATCATTTTGAAGAAAGGTGTGTGCAAATTTTGAATGATGGTCAGATATCCTTGAGGAGAAGCAAAGATTTAATTGATCAGTAAGGATCTAGTGAAACAGAACAGAGATCTATATTCAGCAATTCAGTTGCAGGTCATTTCATTGTTACTCTCTAGCAATTGTAGCAGTGATATCAAAATCTCTTAACCGAATTGGTTTAACAACCATTTTGTAAATCCTCTAACAAGGTAACAATTATATTGAATTGTTTCAAGACCTCTTATAAGGCCACTCCTAGCAGGGTGATTAAATCCTCTAATGAGGTCACACCTAACAGTGTGTTTTGTAACCTTTTACCGGGTTGGCTTCTAACCGGGCATCACTTCAGAAGAGTGAAAAATAGTAACTAGTTACATTGGTGGTTTTTCCCATATTGGGTTTCCATGATAAATCTGGTGTCTCTTGTGATCATGTTATTTTCTTTATTCATGTAAGTTAATCAGTGATGAATGCTTAAGAATAGTTTAATTATTACACACTTCAAGGATCAAGTTTTCAGCATTTCTCTGTATATTTACTGAGTGGCACAGTAAATAATTTGTTAAGATATTTAAGGGATTAGTGGTAATATTTTTGTGGTTAACTGATTCACGCCCCCCCCCTCTCAGTTACTCCATCTATATTTCCAATAAGAGAAGTGCTGAAGGAGTGAAATTTGCTGAGTACATGAATACATTGCATGAAGATGTGAAGCTGAAGTTGGAAGAGAGTAATAAAAAATAAAAATACAGAGCTGATAGATCAAGGAGACATAAGACTTTTGATGTTGGTGATGAAGTGATGGTTCATTTGAAGAAAGGCCAATTTCCTGTTGGAACATATGGGAAGCTAAAAATGAAGAAGTTTGGACCTTGCAAGATTTAGTTACCTAAATGATAGTGGAAATGCATATGAGATTGAGTTACCTAATGACTTGGACATATCACCAATTTTCAACATTAACAATTTGTATGAGTATCATGAACTTGATGAAGAAGTGACAATATTGATAGAGTATCTTAAGAAGTAGAATGAAGAAGTTGAGCATATCCTAAAGCAAAGAGTTGGCAAAAGTACAAGAGGAAAATAATATATGGAATATTTGGGAAAATGGAAGAATAGATTGATGGAGGATAGTTCATGGATTTTATAGTCTAAGTTAGATGTAGCTCAGATCATACCTACCAAATAATTTGGAGAATCATTTCAAAATAACCCCAGGTGTCTAATGCAAGAGCATCTTGGGTCCTTGGCAATCCTGTGTCACCAAAAACATTTTGGAGTTTGTCTGTGTTGCTCAGTTCCTTCTTTGACTAATTTGGTCAGTAGTTGGTTAGTTTCCTTTGGTTACTGAGTGTGGTCAGTTATCTCCTAGGCGGTCAGTTATTTCATTGGCGCTTGACGATGCTTGTCTTTTGCTCGGTCATCCTTGCTTACCGAGTAGTTTCTTTTGAGTCCCTATTGAGATGATTTGTGTATTTATTATGGGTCATAGATTTAATGCTAGAATCCATCATTGGGAAGCATGTGGTCCCAGATCTGACCATTCCTTCCATTGATTATGGATCTAAAGGCTGACTCAGTTTGGTAGACTCTTGTATAAATGTAGTTATTTTGTTGTAGTTTAGGGAGTGAAGTTAGAAGATAGAAGATAGGAAGAATAGAGATTGTTGGTAGATCCTTTCATGTTGGAGGACTTCTGTAATTCATTGTAATATCTAGCCCTAACAGGGAAGGCCTTACAACCCAACATGTATGATTCTATTTGATGAAAATTAATGAAAGATCCTACATTCTCTCTCTCACTCTTGTGTGTTGTTTTTTTTGCATGTTGTTGAGTAGGCTGGATCATTAGGGTGTGCCATTGTTTAGCCCCTCTTGGCCTTGCCCTTGCGTCACTTAGGGTTTCACCTTATGTTGTTGGAAAAGGAACTTGACCTTGTTTCAAATTTGTCCTTTTGTCATTTTTATCATTAATTCAATACCCAATCTTGGCAATGATGGGTTTGACTTGGACTTTTATATTTTTATTTTCCCTTTTGGTCCTTCAAAAAGTTAAGATCCTATTTCAATTTCTTAAGGTTTGACCATTAGGTTTTCATTTTTAAGGGTTTCAAAATCCAAAAACCCAAAAAATTAGTTGCATTTTCATTATCATCCCTAAACTTGCATGTTCCAAATTCTAAAAATCCAAAAATATAGTTTCATTTCATAAACCTTAGTTTACATCGTTTAATTGCATTTTACAAAATCAAAACTCCAAAAATTTATCTTTCATATCACAACCCTAAGTTGCATACTTGTATTATTATACCTAATTTGCATGTTCAAAATTCAAAGTCTAAAACCCAAGTTTGCATCCCTTAATTGTATTTCAAAACCTTTCAAAAATCTAAAAATAAATTCCATATTTCATATGCCGAGTTTCATAATCATTGAAAAACCCTTCTCAAAACCCAAAAATAATTTCCATTTTTCATATCCTAAGTTGCATCAATCATTGCATTTAAAAACCTTCAAAATTTCAAAAGCATAGTCATGCCTTTTCATATCCTTAGTTGCATTGGTCATACTCATCCAAAATTTTCAAAAATCCAAAAACAAATTCCATTTTTCATTTACCCCTCATATAATTGAGTGGATTGTCATAAGGCATCATAGTTAAAGAAATATTCCAAGCTTCTTCAAAACAACACAATAAAAGTAACAATCTAATTTATCACAAAGAACCCTTCATGAAAGTCCAAAAAAGCATGATGGGTTGGTGTTATTGGTATTGTAGAGAAGGTGACCCTCCAATTGAAAGAGAATCACCCCAACATCAACCTTCTTACTCCTATGCGACTATGCCTATGCAATCAAACAATCATTCACATGAATCTCACTAGTTCATGTCCCAAAATTTGGAAGCAAAATTACCTAAAGAAGTGAAAATCTTTTTAAAAAAATGAAAAACATTGAAAAGAATAACATAGAGATGTCCAAAATCCTTAAATTTACAAAAGAAAAATTTCATAAAGTTGACATACAATCTCTCATTTCAAAATTAGACATACCAAATCTTATTCACAAATAAACAAGACAAAGAAACTTCAAACAACAAACATATATTTCATTCAAACCCAATTTAGTGAAATCCTAAGTCATAACCCATTCAATCAAATTCTAAATCAATCTTCATTTAATCAAACATCCTTGAATCAAGTTCCAAACAAAACCTTTGAACCAGATATTGGCATAATTCAACTAGGGTCATCATCCAATTTTTAACCAATCTTCATTCCAATGCAATCAAGTGATCCTGAAGAAGTCACACAACCCCTTATGCCAATTTTTCAAACAATTTGATCAATAGAAGGTCACAAAGAAATTTTCCTTCTATGACATCACATGTCAATGCACATCCTTTTATGTCATCAAATTCTCAATTAAGGGTTTCCTAAACAAACACAAGTTCAAACATGCCATCTTTTGGACATCAATCAAGCATAATCATTGAGAAATATATTGTGAAACATTTTCAATAAAAAAATATTTACAATATGCTTATATTGATGTGGTATCACCAGAAAGATCACCCATGTAGAGAAAATCTAAATTTGTCAAGAGATTATTTTGAAAACTGGATCGTACGTATGAAATTATTAAGTTGGATTAGAATAAATTATATGTATTTAGTAATGGGCCATTCCAAAATAATAACATGGATGAAACACCCATATCCTATCAAGAAATTGACCTTCAAGAAGCATACATGTCTCCCACCATTCCTTTATCCCCACAAGTTTCACAAGAGAAATTTCTACCGTCTACAAATGAAACCTTTCATGTTTACCCCCAAGGTCTATCCATAACATAAATTCAAGATAATTTATTCCTTGATAAAATTCCCACTAAATTTATTCAAAAAAATTAGAGCCAATGCCATCATGTGCTCCATTTCTAAGAAATCCCATTTTAGAGAGTCCAATCCAAAGTCTATCTCCCTTGTTTCAAAGCATTGATCCCTTCCCAAAACCCCCCTTGCACATCAAAAATCATATCCCATGTCAAGATGATGATTCAAAGGAAAAATAAGTGTTTCCTAAAATAAATCAAGATCAAGATCCAAACAATGACCAATCACATCCAATGTTGGCCAAGATCCTATTTTCCTTGAGCCTCATGATGATCCCATTATCCATGTCCCTCCTATCTAAGATGATTTCCTTCCATCTCAAGAACAAAGCGTCTTTCCAAATTTCATTGGCATTCCACTTACTAAGAAAGATCATGACCTCCCTTTCATTATTTGTAATGATTCCATTCAAATTTAAGAGAAGGAGACCTATAAAATGGAGTCCAATTATCTTCTTTCAAGTTAAGATAAAAGTATCCCTTCACCTTCATATCCACCACAAGGTATCATCCTCCCTCTTAGTCTTCTTCATGATCTTATCATCCCTTAATTTACTTTTCCTAATCCTCCATATCCTCCACAAGATTCTATCCTACCAAATGATCATGTCATTGCTCTTATTCCATCTCAAGATCCTATTACTCTCCCTAACCCCCCTCATGATTTGAAAAAAATTGTGCAAGTTTTTCATGAACCGAATATGTTTCAAATAGGTTCCTTTACTTCGATTCAGTATAATTCACTTCATGATCCTATTATTTCTTCCATATCTTATCCACCTCAAAATAGACTCGCATCTTGTAGAAAGTATTGTTGGCAAGTGATGTTTTGAGAGCACTATGGATCACTTGAGGGTTGTCATTTATAGAAACACTTATGTTGTAGTGATGGCATGAAGTGAGTATAAGTTTTTAAAGTTTTGTAAGTATGTTTTCCATTGAATTAAAAGAGGGAGAAGAAGAGAAGAGAAAAATGAGAAGTAAAATAAGAGACAAAGAAAATTGTAAATAAAAAAAGGAGGGAAAGAATATGTATATAGAGAAGTAGAAGGAAGATAGTGTTTTGACACTTAGTCATTTTTTGCTAACTGTTGCCATCAATGCCAAAGGGAGAGATTGTTGGAAAGTCATGTTTGAGAGCACTATGGATCACTTGAGGGTTTTCATTTATGGAAACACTTATGTTGTAGTGATCTCATGAAGTGAGTATAAGTATTGGAGACATGGTCATGAAAATGACTAAGTACAAAATCAAAGTTATAGTATACTACAGTACTGTTTTGGTCAGTGAAGGTGATATGTAATATGTTATGGCTTGCAAAATTAGAGGAAAATATTTTTTGATATGTATGACATTTAGTTAAGGCCGCATATGTTTTTGTGTTGATATCAGTAAGTTACTGTTAGTAAGTAAAGTCCACCAAGATAACTGAGAGGGGGGGGGGGGTGTGAATCAGTTATCAGATAATTATAACTTTTATCATCTTCAATAGCATTAAACCATATAAAAAATATAATTACCAACCACAGAAAGATATTCATACACAATAACACAATGACACAAGATATGTTGACTAGGGAACCTCTTGATCAAAGAGTAAACCCCAGTGGGAATGATGCCCACAAAAGATGAACTAATATGAATATTCCTTGTGAAAGGATGGACACTCTTAGGAGTCTTATGAAATACATTCAGTACACATGAATCCTTGTTAGGAGATTTTGAATCTCTATTAAAAGATTCTAACCCTGTTAAGAGTTATGGAAGACAGAAGGACCCACTGCCCAAACAGCTTTAGGGTAAGATCACTGAACACACTGTCCAAATAATCTTTGTATTACTCAACAAAATAATATGTTACCTCTTCTCTGACTATGCCAAACTGCACTCACTGTTACACCAGATCTCAATTTTAGATCTCTATACCTCGCATGTCTTCCTTCACATATTCGCTTTGACACTTAGCTCTTTTCTTCACTTCATGCATAAAACATCACACAAAACCACTTATACAAAAAGGAAATACATTCCTTCCTTTATACCACACAAATAATTGCAAATGAGTCGGCATACAGTTACAACATAAAAGTTTCCACAGGCTACATCAAAATTACACAAAACTGTCAGCTTCCAACTACAATAATTCTTCACTCGTGTGACCTCAAAGTTTGTGCTATCATCTACATCACTATCAATGTGCCTTCAACTTCCCTTTAACTATGAAAAACTAGATTCCATCCCAATTAGGAGATATCATCCGATTTCCACAAACCGCTACTCAGGAACACTGCCTGAATACTGCTTCCACCAAAATGCTCATAAATTCCATGAATAAATGAATTACTATCTGCGCTCTTAATCATAGACATATAACATATCAAAGAGTATATCCTCAACATAGCATAGCTCTGAGTATAATAACCCACATGCGCTAATCCAAACTATGTCTGCTTCTCTGCAAGTCTCCGGTAAATCACTGTGTTGACATCAATGATAATCATAGTCATGAATGTAACAACAACTGCTATAGAATGGATGCAAAAAATTTAGCATTCATTCCTAACAATCTCCCCCATTGGCATTGATGGCAACATAGATGAAAAAACATCCAATGTTCCAAAAATCCAATACTGCAACATTGCTGCTCCAAATCCTCTTCATCAATCAAATCTTGCTTCATTTTGCTATTCAGTTCTCTCCAACAGATGTTCAGATGGTTTTTCATGTATACTTCTCCCCCATTGACATCAATGACATAAATTTCATCATTATGTCAACAACAACTCCAATGTCAAAAGACACTATTCAGAAAATACATTCACTAGAGTCCTCATGACTCAGCTCAGATACACATACTCCCCCATAGAGGAAGTACCAACATCCAGTCCAAAAGAAAGATAAGGTTCATATACTACTAGATGGATGCAACCAACTACATCACTTTTCAAAAGTAGGCTGGAGCATAACCCCAAGCATACCTCTCAGATACTCAAATGTATCCTTAGGCAAAGGCTTTGTGAATATATCTGCTATTTGCTCCGTTGTACTTATGTACTCAAGTCTGACTTCTTTCTCAACAGCTTTCTCTCTTAAAACATGATACTTAATCTTTATATGCTTTGTCTTAGAATGTAATACAAGATTCTTAGACATACTAACTATGTTGGTGTTGTCTTAATGTATGACAATAGGTTCAACAAACTTTATTCCAATATCCTTCAGCATTTTCTTCATCCAAATTATCTGGTTATAATTGTTTGCTGCTACTACATATTCTTCTTCTATTGTGCTTTGTGAGATACAATTCTGCTTCTTGCTTAGCCAAGAAACCAATCTTCCTCCAAGGAAAAATGCTCCACTACTAGTGCTTTTCTTATCATCAACACTACCTCCCCAATCAGTATCTGTATATGCACATAGGGTAAAATCATCAGATTTTTCATACTATAATCCATAGTCCATTGTGCCTCTTAAATATCTCAGTATCCTCTTTACTACTGCATAATGTGATTCTCTAGGTTCAACTTGAACTCTTGCTACAATTCCAACTAAATGTGCTATATTAGGTCTTGTATGAGTCAAATACTACAATCCTCCAATCATAGATCTGTATTTCTTTTGTTCCACTGCAGGAGTCTCATCTGTGCTAGATAACTTATGTCTAGTCACCATGGGTGTTCCAACTGGTTTACAATTCTCCATTCTAAATCTTTTCAACAAGTCATTCAAGTACTTTGTTTGACTTACAAAGATACCATCATTGTTTTGTGTTATCTGTAATCTCAAAAAGTATTTCATTTCACCAATCATACTCATTTCAAATTCAATCTTCATTTCATCAACAAATTTGTCACTAGCTTCATCTTCTACTCCAAAGATAATGTCATCAACAAAAATAACTATAACCAACAAGCCATTTTCAATTTCTTTTGTCTACAGATTGCTATCAGTTGTTCCTTTTGTAAATCCACATTTTAACAAATACTTATCTAGTCTTGCATACCAAGTTCTAGGTGCTTGTTTAAGTCCATATAAATCTTTCTTCAATTTACATACCATGTCTCCTTCTTGAGTCAAAGGAAAACCTTCAGGCTTCTCAATGTAGACTTCTTCTTCCAATTCTCCATTTAGAAATGCTAACTTCACATCCATTTGATATACTTTGAATGTATTGTAAGTTGCATAAGCCAAAAAAATTCTTACTGCTTCAATTCTTGCAACAGGTGCAAAGGTTTCTTCATAGTCAATTCCATCTTGCTGTGAGTAACCCTTACATACCAATCTTGCTTTATTTCTTACTACTTCTCCTTGTTCATTCATCTTGTTTCTGAACCCATTTAGTTCCAATAACATTCTTGTCTTTAGGTCTAGGGACCAATTCCCATGTCTTGTTCTTTTCAATCTGATCTAGTTCTTCTTTCATAGCATTAGTCCAACTTTCATCTTCACAAGCTTCACTAGTAGTCTTAGGTTCAATTTGAGAAATCAAACATAAATTTTTCTTGTACATTATTTCGAGTTAGAACTCCTCTTTTGATGCTTCCAATAATTTGTCCAATAGGATGATTCTTTAACAAATTCTTACTAGTGTCAGTGTCTCAGATCTCACTTCAAATGTAGGTTCTTCAATGACTTCACTGTGGCTTTCATTCAACAAATCACGGTCAGTTTCATAAAATAATTTAGTAGATCCAGTGTTAGGTTTAGGATGAACTTCTTCATCTGATTCATAATCAAGCATTCTTTCCTGAATTTTGAACTTTTCATCAACTTTAACATTTGTGCTTTCAACAATAGTCTTAGTTCTTTTATTGTAACATCTATAGGATTTTATTTTCAAAGAATATACAAGAAATATACCTTCATCACTTCTAGGATCAAACTTTCCAATATCGTCATCTCTTTTTATATAACATTTGCTTCCAAAAATTCTAAAATACTTAACTGAGGGTGCATGTCCAAACCATAATTCATAAGGTATCTTGTCTATGTCTGCTCTAATTTGTACTTTGTTCATTATATACACTACTATGTCCACTGGTTCTCTCCAGAATATCTTCACCAAATCATTCTAAAATAACATAGCTCTTGCTTCTTCAGTCACTGATCTATTTCTTCTTTCTGCAATGCCATTTTCTTCACAAAAGGTGTTAAACTCTCTAGAAGTGAATTCTCCACCTCTATCAAATCTCAAACATTTAATCTTCATTCTAGATTCATTCTCAACTTTATTCTTAACAGTCTTAAACTTATCAAATGCTTCAGATTTTTCTTTAAGAAATGCAATCCACATCATTCTTGTAAAATCATCAACAAGAATCATAAAATACCTTTCTCCATAAAATCCTCTAGTCCTGGTAGGACCACTCAAATTTGTATGAACAATCTCTAGCTTTTCTATAGATGTAAACTTCTTACTGGGAAAAGAAATTATCTTCTATTTAGCCAATACACATTCTTTGCAAATCATGTTAGTAGGCTTCATAATTTTAGGTAAGTCTCTTACTGCAAGTGTAGTACTTATTTTCACAATGTTGTCAAAATTTATATGACAAAACCTTCTATGCCATAACCAACTATCATCAATCTTAGTAATCAAACATGTCATCTCAGTAGGATTCAACTGAAATACATTACCTCTGGTTCTAGATCCAGTTCTAATCAGATTTCCATCTTTATCCTTTATCACACAAGTTTTCTCAGTGAACCAAACTTGATATCCCTTCTCAACTAACTATCCAACACTCAAAATATTATGTTTCAATCCATCCACAAAATAAACATCATCAATACTAGTCTTTCCATCAAGAGTAATAGATCCTATACCTTTAATCAAACAAGGTGCATTGTTTCCAACTCTAACAACTCCTCCATCATATTCATTAAACTTTATGAGCTTTTCATGTCTCTAGTCATATGATGTGAACAACCATTGTCTATAATCCAATCAGCTTTCTTTTCAACTTGAGAAACTAAGGCTTTTTCTTCCTTAACATCAGTTTTAAGATTCTCTTCTTTAATTGCTACAAATCCTATGTCATCATTATTCTCAGTATCACTTTCACTTAAAGTTCTTTCTATAGTAGCTCCAAGATATTCATCATTAGCATAATAACATTCTTTAGATCTTCTAGGTTTGAAATTGTTTCTATACTTTTTAACTCTCTTAGGACATTTAGATGCAAAATGACCATATTCTTAACAAGTCCAACATTTAAATATTTTCTTACCATCTGGTTCTCTTTTCACAAGCAAGGCAATACCTTCTTCAATCTTCTTGTCTTCTTCATTTCTAGATCTGCTACTACCAGCATAATCTCTGCTCACACTGATGCTTCTTGACAAAGTAGGGAGAACACTAAGAGCATTGAATGCTATCTCCATTCTACGTAAGTCTCCTGATAATCTCATGTTCATTTCTACTGCTTCCAATCTTCCAAGAAGAGTCTCTCTTGTAAAGTTTGTAGTACAAGGTATAACTTGTTCAATCATCTGTGTTGTCTGCTTAAATATAGGGGTCAATGTGCTCAGAATTTTCCATATCACTTCATTCTCTATCTTTGTTCCTCCACAAGATTTTATACCTGTAATAATTTCTGACATTCTACCAATATAGCTTCTAATAGATTCATCTTCCAACATTCTTATATCTTCAAATGCACATATCCAATTATGTAATCTAACTCTTTTTGAATGTTCATCACCTTTAAAAGTAGAGTGTAAAGCATTCCAAATTTCATGAGATTTTTTCAAACATTTTACTTGACTGTACTCATTCTTTGAAAGGGCTGTCAAAAGTGCTTCTCTTGCAAGTATGTTACACATGAATAGACCTCTCTCATCAATAGTACATGTTTCAAGATTGTCCTCTTCAATGATAGTCTTATCATTCTTTGTAATCAACCAATAGCATGGTCCTAAACATAGTAGGTGTGTCTTCATCTTTTCTTTCCAGCTGTCAAAATTTACTCCATCAAACTTAGGGCTTTATTTCCTGAAATTCACCATGGATCTCCTTAAGTTGTTAATCTTCTTTTTCAAGGACCTGCCGCTCTGATACCAATTGTTAGAAAGTAAAGTCCACCAAGATAACTGAGAGGGTGGGGTGAATTAGTTATCAGATAATTATAACTTTTATCATCTTCAATGACATTAAACCATATAAGCAATATAATTACCAACCACAGAAAGATATTCATACACAATAACACAATGACACAAGATATGTTGACTAGGGAACCCTTGATCAAAGAGTAAACCCTGGTGGGAATGATGCCCACAAAAGATGCACTAATATTAATATTCCTTGTGAAAGGATGGACTCTGTTAGGAGTCTTATGAAATATATTCAGTACATATGAATCCCTGTTAGGAGATTTTGAATCCCTGTTAAAAGATTCTAACCCTGTTAAGAGTTATGGAAGACAGAAGGACCCACTGCCCAAACAGCTTCAGGGTAAGATCACTGAACACACTGTCCAAATAATCTTTGTATTACTCAATAGAATAATATGTTACCTCTTCTCTGACTATGCCAAACTGCACTCACTGTTACACCAAATCTCAATTTCAGATCTATGTACCTCGCATGTCTTCCTTCACATATTATCTTTCACACTTAGCTCTTTTCTTCACTTCATGCATACAACATCACACACAACCACTTATACAACAAGGAAATACATTCCTTCCTTTATACCACACTCAAATAATTACAAATGAGTCAGCATACAATTACAACATAAAAGTTTCCACATGCTACATCAAAATTATACAAAACTGTCAGCTTCCAACTACAATAATTCTTCACTCATGTTACCTCAAAGTTTGCACTATCATCCACATCACTATCAATGTGTCTTAAACTTCCCTTTAATTACACAAAACTAGATTCTATCCCGATTAGGAGATATCATCTGATTTCCACAAACCGCTACTTAGGAACACTACCTGAATACTACTTCCACCAAAATGCTCATAACTTCATGAATAAATAAGTTACTATCTACACTCTTAACCATAGACATATAACATATCAAAGAGTATATCCTCAACATCATATATCTCCAACTATAATAACCCATGTGCACTAATCCAAACTCTGTCTGCTTCTCTGCAAGTCTCTGATAAATCACCGTGTTGACATCAATGACAATAATAGTCATGAATGCAACAACAACTACTATAGAATGGCTGCCAAACATTTAGAATTCATTCCTAATAGTTACAACATGTTATGAAGGCATGCAAAGACAAAGGAACAGTGAAACCAGGCATATGAACAATTGTGATGATTAAGGGAAGGCAAGATGGAATGGTAATGTGATAAGTCAGATAAAGGTTTTATATTGCCAACACTTTGATAATATAAGATTGCCAACTCAGTATTTATTATTTCTATAAGTAATTATAATGTTTTGTGGTGTATTTGAGAGCCGACTGGATGGTAGAATTGATATAAGTATAAAGTGTTTTATGGAAGCGATAAGTGTGATAGAATTGTATGTATGATGGATGCAAATTTGGGATATCAATGATGAATGATAGTAGATGCGAGATCAAATATTGATAGAACTACAACTAGAACTATCAAAGCATAGCATATGCTTGTATTGTTCACTCTTGGAGAACACTTTTGTTATTGAATTATTGATTATAAGAGTTGTAAGCACAATATACCTTTAATAGGGTTTTTGTATAGTAGGATTCAGTAATACTGAGAGGGGGAGTGAATCAGTATTACAACACTTTAATTTAAACTTCAACCAATTATAAATAGACCATAACAATGCTGAAATGAAAATAACATAAATGCACAGCACATTACTCATGACACCATGATTTGTTTTCGAGGAAACCCTGGCCAAGGAAAAATAGCGGTGGGGATGGTACCCACAACTATGTACTAAAATATTATATCCTTGTTAGGATATCTACCCTATTAGGAGCTAATTATTACATCGTACATTTCCTTTTTAGAGGAATACAAAACCCTATTAGGGGATACAAACACTTTGTTAAAGGTGGTGAGCTTACAACTCTTACAATAAAAAATATTGTTTCAAAGAGTTCTCCAAAAATGAACAATACAAGCACTTGCTAGGCTTAGATAGTTCCAGTTGTAGCTCTATCAAATACTAATCTTGCATTTTCTCTCTGCTGTTAGATTTGCATCATCACATCATCATCACATTCACACTTATCACTTCCACAAAATACTTTATACTTATACAAAATTTTCTATCCAGTCGACTTTCAAAATACTTCACAAAACATAATAAAAACTTATGAAAATGTTGAACATAGAGTTAGAAATCATATATTACCAAAGTGTTTGCAATATACAACTTCTATCTAACTTATCATGTTTCCATACCAACTAACCTTGCCTTAATCTTCGTGACTGCTCATATACCCTATTACACTAATAATCTATCTTCGCATACCTTCACAATATTGTATCTCACTGATCTGATCACCAAAACACATGAGACCTTAACTAAAGGTCCTATATAGCCCAAAATGTCTTCTACTAGATTCAGAATCCATAATACATCATACATTGTCATCACTAACCAAAACTGTAACACAATATACCATTCTCCCGATTCTGTACTTAGTCATTTTCATGATTGTGACTCTAGTACCAAAAGTCTCTAGATGTGATCACTCTAGCATAATTTTTTCCATAAATGACAACCCTTAAGTGATTCCTAGTTCCCCAAAATATCTCTTGCCAAAAATCTCTTCCTTCAACATTGATGACAACACTTAGTGAAAAATGACTAAGTGTCTAAGCACTATCTCCATATATATATATATCTTTTTTTCTTGTTCTTTTTCTCTTTTTTTTTTAATTCTTTTATTTTCTCCTTATTTACTCTTCTCTTCTTCTTATCTTCTCTTCCTCTCTTCATTTTTATCTTCTCTTCTTGTCCCTTTGACATCAATGGAAAATGTACTTGCAAAATGTCAAAACTTTCTAAGCACAAAAAGATTTAGTGCTTACTCACCAGATTTAAGATATATTGGAAAGAGTTTTCCAAGGTCTTCACTTCCTCAACCCATGACTTGACCAAAATATCATTGACATGGATCAATCCATTTAGTGCATATGATGTTGTCTCATCTACCTTAAGCTCAGTGGGTATAGCTTTAGACATTGATCCTTCTACCTTTTCAATCTCTGTTAGATGAGTTTCAAGCATTGAAAGCTTAGGAGTTATTGGGCTCTTCAATAAGCAAAATTTGTCTACCACTCTCCCTTTCTCCATTTCTAGAGCACTAATTTTATCCAAAAGCTTGGATGGTTTCTTATCTATTTCAATTATATTTTGTGGAGATGTTTCACAACTGTCCATTAGATTGTCAAGGGTAGCCCTATTCTTGGCTATAATGTCTTCAATATTATTCATATGTCTACAAGGATTTATGTAGTAACTATATATTTTCTACCTTGTGCTACACACCCCTTAGCCTTAAGTGTAGATGCCTTAAGAATTTCCAAGTCCCATGAGATGGATTGACAAAATTCTTTCAACTTTTTCTCCAAGAAATTCTTCTTTGCCTTATTCTCTGCAGTCTTCAGTAGTGACTCAAAGTGACTATCAAAGTTTTCTAATGCCATGCCTAGATTTTCTACCTCATCCTTACCTTGAAAATTAATCAGTGTAGGAAGTATTATGTTTACTGTCTCTACTACCCTAGTCATTACCTTTACTCTTTTATCTCCTTTTTCCACTGACCTTTCCTTAGCCTTAGCGAAAGCCATTAAAGATAGCCTCATGAGCTCATCCTCATCCATGCTCTCTATATATGTGCTTACTAGCTTGGCCATACTTTCCAACAATATAGTAGAAGAGGTGTCAGGTTCTTGCTTTTGTTCCATTCTAACCTCAACTACTTTCTCTATTCTAGTCTCTTCTTCCTTCCTTCCTTTCTTCTTTCTATATTTCCTTCTCCTATATCTTCTCTTCCTATTTATCCTTTATTTTCTCCTCCTCTATCTATCCTTCTAATTCAACTTCCATTTCAATGACTAAGTTGTCTAGAAATGGATCATTTACATCATGAAAAGTGTCAAGGGTCATAGGCATGCCAGAGACAAAGAAGTTTGGTTGCATGCTAGCTTGTTCACTTACTTTTGCTACCTTGGAGCTTCCTCCTAATCCCAAAGATGTAGGCTTGGTAACCTTGGGAGGTGAGTTCTTCTTCGGCATATCACTCATAAGGATTTGATCTAGTGCCTTTTGAGTGTCCTTAATTACTTCATCATATTTCCTTTCCATGATTTTCACTAATCAATCCAGCTAGAGAAGGATATGGGCGCTTTTAGCCTTGGTCCTCAACAAGGGTTTCAATTCATTAATTATCCTCTCCCTTTCTTGTATTGAGACAAAAAGTAACATGTCCTCAATAGCTTTGTTCCTTATGTTCTCATCTTTTGACTATGCCAACTATTTTCTAATCTCTAGCTTGTTATACAGTTCCTTAGGGATACTCCCTTCTATCTCTAACACATTTTTCTTAAAAACCAATAGATACTTAATTATAGTGTCTTCAATGATTGCTTGGTTCTCAAAATCATATCTTTCATAATATCTGTCTACTATCTTCAAATTTCCATCTTTCATTACTCTTTTCTGCAACATTTGAATGTCTAGTTTCCACAGAGTTTGTGGATCCCTCTATGATACTTTTTCTTCTTTCTTCTTCATTTTCACTTCTACCTCTTTTCCCTTAGGATTTTTCTTCTTGGTAGATCTTTTAGATCTTCTAGGAATGTTCATAGGTACAATATCTTCTGCAGTCTTCTCATGTGTAGGAGATAAGTCAATTATGTCTGGTGTAGGACTTATAGTTTTTTTTGCCTCTAAAGGAATAGGTGCATCAATAGCCATGCTTGAAGATGCTTCTATGATCTTAGCTCTTATGTTCTTCATCTTCTCCCTAGTAATTCCTATCTTTGCAGTGATATCTTCAACAATTTTACTAATATTTCTTTTCCTTGTAACTTTTTCTTCTTCTTCTCTAACCTTTTCTGACTTTTCCCTATATGTTCCCCATCTCTCTTTAGTAGGGTCAATTTCTACTACCAGTACATGCTCTACCCGCATAGTCAAGATCTCAGAATTGACTTCATACCCCCATAGGGTAACACCATTTCTTCCTAGGTTCCACTGCCTCAAAGCAAACATAATTAGTTTCAACCATGAAATAAATAGTGTCCTTATACTTTTCAACTAGATCTTCAAGTATCCTATACCTTTCCTTCATCTGCCTTTGTAAGATTTTAGTCATAGAAAATAATTCTCCATCTACCCAATTCTTATCTTGACTTTGGTAGCTCTCAGAGATCTGAATTCTAGTAGGTACATTATCCTTCCATGCCCTAGGGTGCATGCCAGTGAATTTGTGAATAATATGAATATACATATGAACCAATAATGATCCAAACCTGAGTTCCTTAGTCTTATCTTTCTTAATAACTTTTACATTCTCTAGAAACTACTGTGCAAAAACTTTGCAAAGGTTGTACTTCTTGTTCTCCTTAACCATTCTATAAGCCATCATGATAACTCTAGCTGATATTGAGTTAGGTCTGATGCTATAGAACAATTTGTAACCTAAAATAATTGCCACTAGCCTCACAATATCTTGTTGATAGATGTCATTGAATTTCATTGCTCTCTTATCCCATTTTGAATGTGTTAGGGTTTCCACCTGCTTTCTTATATTCTTCTCTACTACTGGGAGGGCTCCATCATTGTCTAATCCAGTTATATCATGAATCATTTGTGCACATATTTTAACTGGTTGTTCTCCAATCCATATAAACTGATCATAGATTCTACTGAGAATTATCTTAAACCATTCAGTTTAAATGATTTCCACTACTAGGGTTAGCTTGATGATAGATTGATCCTCTAGGTACTTAAACTCTTCTACCATTGATCCATCTACTTCTATCATTGCATCCAATTCACTATAGATTTTTACATCTCCTATGATTTCATACTTTCAGTGTATATATGCCCTAATGTCCTCTACGTGCAACATGCCAACAGAGGTTTGTGAAAATGCTCCTTTTGGATCATCCTCACAAGACTTAAATGGATGTCTCAAAAAATTATACCTAGGACTATCCAAAACATCAAAGATTACTAGTGCATACATAGCTTTCTCAATGAGTATAATTCTAAATACCTTTATCACACTAAAATCTAGAACTTTGCTTCACGTGATCATGCAATCTTTCTGCTAGATGACTAAAATGATTCACAACTCTTCTCTCCTTAGTCATTGATCAAAAAATGGTGAAAAAATGATATCCTTCAAGCCTTTTTATCCTTCACAAGTTGAGTAAGTGCATTAATCACAAGTAGCACAACTTCACATGTTGTCTAGTCAACACAAATCTTGTAAACACAAAAAATGAATCTCCAAGCACTACGCTCTCAACCACACACTCTATAGTGTCTGTACATAGCATACCTAATCTTGCATGAGCTTAGTCCACACACATAGGGGCTGGATATATTTTTTTATCTACATTCAGTGCTTCCCTTAAGGCCATGCGGCCTTCTAGGTCAATGTCTCAAAGAATTCATCATGCGAAGACACAGTATCATCTACTGTCTCTCCCTGAACCAATGCCTTATTGAAATCTTTCACCTTCCATATCTTGTCATCCTCTTTACTTTCTGATTTCTTGAAATGATTCTCAAACTCATTCATATACTCATTAAGGCTTTTACCACTATCACCAAAATTCTTCTTTATAACCATAGGAGGTGGTCCTCTTGGTTCTCTTGGTCCTCTTCTATTTTCCTCTCCATTGTATTTGCACAAATTTTCTATGTGTCCAAGGTTGTTGCATTTGTAACATGTAGGTGGTCTCCTTTTTTCCTGATTTACTTGTAGCTTACAATACCTTGCAGTATGCCCAAAGTTATTGCATTTGTGGCATGTGATCTTGGTTGTTGACTCTTCTTTGACATAATCTTGTTTATACCTAGACTAATATGATTTTCTACAATCTTATTTCTTGTGTCCATAATTATAATAGTTATAATAGTAGCTGGTAAAGGGTTTAGATGTATCTTTACTTCTGCAATCTCTTTTCATGTGTCCAACTTTGTTTCATCCAAAGAATCTACCTCTGAAAGGTCTAATCTATTCTTCGGGTTCTTCATGAGTAGCTCTTTCTTCAGTATTGACTTCATTTGCTTCTTCATTAGTCTTAGAAAATTATACTTCATTGAATCCAACTCTATTCATATCTCCTTTAGGTTTTTGTCTCACTCTTTGCTCATCAATTTTATCACTGCTCATGTGCAAATTCTCAATATGTAATTTGGATTGAGTGAGTTCTCCTTTTATGATCTGATTATACTTCTCCAATTCCTAATATTTATCCTTGTAGTAATCAAGTTCAATCTTCATTTGACCAATATGCTCATTTTCTTCTTTTAGTGACTCTTCAACTTTGTATCTTGCATCCTTTTCATGTTGAATCTCTTTAATCATGAGAAGATTGATTTGCTCTTTTTCCTTCTCCAGCTTCTTTACTTGATCTGATGTATCATTGTCTGAATCTTCTTTGATCTTGTCCATAAGGTCTTGTTTTTGACTTCTTGAAGTTTCAAGTTGTTCCTTTAGTTTCCTAATGAAACCTTCTTCTCTTCTCAGTTTGAATTTCAATACGCCATTCTCAGCCTTCTCTTTGTCTAGATCTTCAAGTGCTGCTTCAAATTTCTCTTGCAAACTTTTTGAATCCATTCTGATCTCCCTTAAGCTATTAGGCTTTCTCTCCAAGGGCCAATAGCTCTAATACCAATTGTTAGGATTAGGTAATACTGAGAGGGGGGGATGAATCAGTATTACAAAACTTTAATTTAAACTTCATCTAATTATGAATAAACCATAACAATGCTGAATTCAAAATAACATAAATGCACAACACATTACTCATGACACCATGATTTGTTTTCAAGGAAACCCTAGCCAAGGGAAAACCCCGATGGGGATGGTACCCACAACTATGCACTAAAATATTATATCCCTATTAGGATATCTATCCATGTTAGGAGCTAATTATTACATAGTACATTTCCTTGTTAGAGGAATACAAAACCCTATTAGGTGATACAAACACATGGTTAAAGGTGGTGAGCTTACAACTCTTACAATAAAAAATACTGTCTCAAAGAGTTCACCAAAAATGAACAATAAAAGAGCTTCCTATGCTTAGATAGCTCCAGTTGTAGCTCTATCAAATACTGATCTCACATATTCTCTCTAATCTTAGATTCACATCATCACATTCACACTTATCTCTTCCAAAAACACTCTATACTTATACAAAATCTTCTATTCGGTCGGCTCTCAAAATACTTCACAAAACATAATAAAAACTTATGCAAATTCTAAACATAGAGTCAATAATCATATATTACCAAAGTGTCAGCGATATACAACTTCTATCTAACTTAGCATGTTTCCATACCGACTAACATTGCCTTAATATTTGCGACTACTCATATGCCCTGTTACACTGATAATCTATCTTTGCATACCTTCACAATATTGTATCTCACTGATCTGATCACCAAAACACATACAACCTTAACTGAAGGTCCTATATATCCCAAAATATCTTCTACTAACTTCACAAGCCATAATACATCATACATTGTCATCGCTAACCAAAACTGTAACACAATATACTGTTATCCTGATTCTGTACTTAGTCAATTTCATGACTGTGACTCCAGTACCAAAACTCTCTACATGCGATCACTCCAGCATAAGTGTTTCCATAAATGACAACCCTTAGGTGATCCCTAGTGCCCCAAAACATCACTTACCAATATTTTATACCCCTAACAAGTTTTTCTATTCCTCTAACAAGGAAATGTACTATGTAATGCTCAGCTCCTAACATGACTATATCTCCTAACAGGGATTCTATATTTTAGTGCATAGTTGTGGATACCATCCCCACTAGGGTTTTCCCTTGGCTAGGGTTTCCTTGAAAAAAAAAAATGGTGTTATGAGTTATATTCTATATGCTTATGCTCTTTTCATTTCAGCATTGATATGGTTTATTTGCAGTTGGTTGAAGTTTAATTTAAAGTGTTGTAATATTGATTCAACCCCCCTCTCAGTATTACTTAATCCTAACAATTGGTATTAGAGATATTGGACCTTGGAGAGAAAGCCTAAAAAATTAAGGGAGATTAGAATTGATTCAGGAAGTTTGCAAGAGAACTTTGAAGTAGCACTTGATGACCTGGACAAAGAAAAGGCTAAGAATAGCGAATTGAAATTCAAATTAAGAAGAGCAGAAGTTTTCATTAAGAAACTAAAGGAAAAACTTGAACTTTCAAGAAGTCAGAGACAAGACCTTAAGGATAAGATCAAGGAGGATTCAGACAATGATACATCAGACCAAGTAAAGAAGCTGGAGAAGGAAAAATAATAAATTAATCTTCTGATGATTAAAGAGATTCAACAGGAAAAAGATGCAAGATACAAAGTTGAAGAGACTCTAAAACAAGAAAATATGCAGATAGGAGAGATGAAGAAATAACTTAATCACTACAAGGAAAAATGCTTGGAATTAGAGAAATACAATCAGATCATTAAATGTGAACTCACTAAATCCAAGTTACACATGAGTAGTGATAAGATTGATGAACGGTGAGAAAGACAAAAACCTAAAGGAGACATGACTGGAGTTGGATATAATGAAGGAGATTGTTCTAAAACTCATGAAGAAACACATGAAGCAAATAAGGAAGAAAGACCTACTCTTGAGAGACCTATAGATAAGATCAGACCTTTCAGAGGTAGATGCTTTGGATGCAAAAAACTTGGAGACATGACAAGAGATTGTAGAGGTAACAGTCCTTTCAAATCCTTTCGTGGTTATTGTCATAACTGTTATGCTTATGGACACAAAAAGGAAGAATGTAGGAAACCTGGTCAGTCTAGAAATAAACAAGATTGCATCATAGAAGAATCAATAATGAAGATCACATGTTACAAATGCAATAGCTTTGGGCATACTACAAGCTATTGTAAGTTGTAGGTTAATTGGGACAAAAGACCACCTACACATTTCAAATGCAACAACTTAGGACACGTAGCAAAGTTTTTCAAGTATAATGGAATGAACAATAGAAGAGGACCACCACCTATGGTTATAAACAAGAGTATTGGTGACAGTGGTAAAATTCTTGGCGAATACATGGATGAATTCAAAAATCATTTTAGTAAAACAAAAGATGAAGATGATGGTAAGGTGTGGAAGGTAAAATATTTTAACAAAGCACTAGTTTAGGGAGAGACATTAGATGCTATTATGTCTTTTCTTGATGTCAACATTTCTACATCAACCTATAAGGCCGCATGGCCTTAGGGGGAGCATTTGATGAAGACACAAGATTATATCCAACCCCTGATTATGTGGAATAAGCTCATGTGAGCTTAGATATGGTGTGCACAAACACTATGGAGATTATGTTTGTGATCCCAGCACTTGGAGATTCATATCTTATGTTACAAGATTTATGTTGATTTGGATTAATGCATTTACTCAACCAACAATGGATAAAAGACCCTAAGGCATATCATTTCCTCACCATTTGACAATCAATGACCAAGGAGATCAGAGTAAAGAAGCACTATAACCATCTAGCAACCACATTGTGTTATCGATTTAAGTAGAAGCTCTAGAATTTGGTGCATTAAAGTTATTTAGATCATATAATCTTTCAAGAAGCTATGGGTGCACCTATGATCTATGATGTAGTTGATAGGCCAAGATACAAGTTTAAGAAGCACCTATTCAGGTCTTGTGATGATGATCTAGAAGGAGAACTTTTGCAAACCCCATACGACATGTTACATGTTGAAGATATTAGGGCTTACATTCACTACAAGTATGAGACCATAGGGGATGCAGAGATCTAGAGGGAGATAGATGAAATGATAGAGTTAGATGGAAAAATGAAAGAAGAGTTCAAACATTTGGAAGACCAATCTATCATTAAGTTAACCCTTCTAAATGAGTTCTGTGAAACTGAATGGTTCAAAATAATACTATGCAAAATTCATGATCAGTTCATTTGGATAGGAGAGTAGCTTATTAAGATATGTATTCAATTGATTCATGAGATAACTAGGTTAGACAACACTAGAGCCCTCCTAGTGGAAAGAAAAATATCAAAAAAAAAAAATGAAAACCTAACTTATTCCAAATGGGATAAGAGAGAGATGACTTTGAATGACATCTCTCAGCAAGATGTGAGATTGGTGGCAATGCTACTAGGATATAAGTTATACTACAGTAGTAGACCTAATTCTGTATTAGCTGGGGTAATCATGATGGCCTACAAAATGGTTAGGAAAAACACAAAATATAACCTATGCGAGATCCTAGCACAACAATTCTTGGAGAATGTGAGGATTATCAAGAAAGATGAGTCAAAAGCATTCAGGTTTGGATCACTTCTGATCCACATGTACATCCACATTGAGCACAAATTTTTTGGAATGCACCCTAGAGTATGGAAGGACAGTGTACCTACTGGTACACAAATCTTAGAAAGCTACCAAAGATAGACCAAGAATTGGGTTGATGGTGAGTTGTTTGCAATGAATAAGATCCTTCAAAGGAAAATGGAGGAGAGGTACATAATACCTGAGGAGCTAGTTGATAAGTATAAAGATACAATCTATTTCATGGTTGAAACTGATTGTGTATGCTTTGAAGTAGTTGATCCACCCTATGGGGTATGAGGTCAATTCTGAGGTTCTTACAATGCAAATTGAACATGTATTAGTAGATGAGATAGACAGATCTGAAGAAATATGGGGAACTTACTTGGAAAAGACAAAAAAAGAAAGAGAAAGAACGTATAGAAGAAAAACAAGAAGAGAAAGAACAAGAGAAGGAGAAATAGTAAGAGGAAAAGTGGGAAGAAGAGACAGGAGCAAAAAAAGAAGAAGAGGTAAGAGTTGAGATCAAGCAAGAACCAGATACCTCCTCCACCTTATTGTTGGAAATTATGGCCAAACTAGTGAGCGCTGATGTGGAAATCATGGATGAAGATGAGCTAATGAGATTATCTTTCATGGAATTTTCTAAGGCAAAGGAAAGGTTAGAACAAAAGGGGGATAAGAAGGTCAAGGTGATTGCTAGGGAAGTAGAGATTGTGAATAAAATACTCCCTACACCTCTCACATTTCAAGGGAAGGATGATGTAGAGAACTTGAACATGGCACTAGACAACTTTGACAACTATTTTGAGTCACTATTGAAGATCACAGAGGATAAAGCTGAGGATAGATACCTTGAAAATAATTTGAAGGAAGTCTACTAGTCCATCTCATGGGACTTAAGCATTCTAAAAGAAACTACAATCAAATCCAAAAGCTATGTGGCACAAGGAAGAAAGGTATATATCTATTGCATAAATCCTATCATACATGTTAAGAATATAGAATATATCTTAGCCAAGGACAACACTACATTAGAAAACATGATGGACAGTTGTGAGACCTCCTCACAATCTATATAAAAAATGGACAAGAAGACATCCAAAATTTTGGATAAGATAAGTGTTTTGAATGCAGAGAAAGGGAGAGTAGTGGAAATATTTGGTTTGCTAAAGAGTTTAATCACTCCCAAGCTATCAATTCTTGAAGCTCATCTCATAGAGATGGAGAAGATTGAGGGATCAATGGTGAACTATGTACCCAATGAATGGACTGAATGGACTGATCCATGTCAGTGAACTACTGATTAATTCATGGACTGATGAAGTAAAGACCTTGGAAGATTCCTTCCAAGACATTATAAATCTAGTGAGTAAGCACTAAGTCATAAGAGAAGAGAAAAATGAGAAGAGGAGAAGAAGTAAAATAAGAGAAAAAGAAAATTGTAAATAAAAAAAGGAGGGAAATAATATGTATATAGGGAAGTAGAAGGAAGATAGTGTTTTGACACTTAGTCATTTTCGCTAAGTGTTGTCATCAATGCCAAAGGGGGAGATTGTTGGTAAGTGATGTTTTGAGAGCACTATGGATCACTTCAGGGTTGTCATTTATGGAAACACTTATTTTGTAGTGATCACATGAAGTGAGTATAAGTATTGGAGACACAGTCATGAAAATGAAAAGTACAAAATTAGAGTTACAGTATACTACAATATTAGCGAAGGTGATATATGATATGTTATGGCTTGAAAACCTAGAGGAACACATTTTTTGATACGTGTGACCTTCAATTAAGGTCGCATATGTTTTTGTGTTGATATCAGTAAGTTATAATGTTACGAAGGCATGCAGAGATAGAGGAATAGTGAAATAGGGCATATGAATAGTCGCGGTGATTAAGAGAAGGCAAGATGGAATGGAAACATGCTAAGTCAGATAAAGGTTGTATATTGCTGACACTTTGGTAATATAAGATCTCCGACTCAGTATTTATTATTTCTATAAGTAATTATAATGTTTTGTGGTGTATTTGAGAGTTGAATGGATGGAAGAATTGATATAAGTATAGAATATTTTATGGATGCAAATTTGGGATATCAGTGATGATTGATAGTAGATGCAAGATTAGAGATTGACAGAGCTATTACTACAACTATCAAAGCATAAAAGATGCTTGTATTGTTCACTCTTGGAGAACACTTTTGTTACTGAATTATTGATTGTAAGAGCTGTAAGCTTAGTATACCTTTAACAGGGTTTTTGTATACCCCTAATAGGGTTTTCTATTCCTCTAAAAAGGAAATGTACTACATAATACTCAACTCATAATAGGGCTAGATCTCCTGATATGGATTCTATATTTTAGTGCATAGTTGTGGGTACCATCCCCACTGTGGTTTTCCCTTAGCTGGGGTTTCCTCGAAAATAAATAATGGTGTATGAATTATGTGTTATGTGCTTATGTTCTTTTCATTTCAGCATTGATATGGTTTATTTGAAATTGGTTGAAGTTTAATTTAAAGTGTTGTAATAATGATTCACCCCCCCTCTTATTATTACTTAATCCTAACAAGTATCCCACTTCTCAAAATAATTATCAATTCAAAGGGTTAAACCTCCATGAACAAGGTATATTAAAACTCTTTCATGTGAAATAAAATTATGATGGTCATGGCTACAATTAAAAATATCATTCTAAAGATGTTGGTATCCCTACCAAATCAAAATCCAAACATATACCTTCCCCTTCAGCTCTTCAATCTAACTTAGGTCAATACATCCATCCATCCACTAGCTTACAATCCACTTACACTTTCTTGCATGCAAGTTAGAAAAGGTACACATCTTGAAGAGCCTTCCACCCATCCAAAAGGCCTCCATACAATTCCTATCCATTCATGAATCACATTCCTTTTTTGATAAATTTGGATGCCAAGCATAAAATCCATAAGTCAAGCAATCTACATGCATTCAAGGATCAATATGTCTAGTCTAATTAATATTTAAAAATAAAGAAAAATATGATCCAAAAGGGAGAAATGTCCAAAAGGCCACAAAGGCCCATTGAGAAAAAAAATAAAGTCAAAATCCATATGAGCTACAAAATCCCTTGTGCAAGTAATACATTCCAAGGACCCACAAAAGAATGAAAAATCAAAGTCCACGTGGATTCCCAAGAAGCTTATTAAATTATAGAATCCTAAAGAAAAATTAAAGTTGGCATCTAAAATTGCTATCCCTTTATCTAAATTTTTCCCACCTTCCAAATCCATTTTGGGTCCTTATTTCCCAAAATCCATATCCATTCCTCCATCAGCTCTAAAATATCCTTTTCCTCCACCATTTCATCACCCCTCAAGGTGTGTGCCAATTTTATTCTTTCTCACATTTCCATTTATATCCCTTTTTCATTACCATAACAACATCTTTGAGCATACTATCATATCTATGGCCCACTATTACATGTACTTGAAGAGAACCATCCAAAGAGAAAGATTATTGAGTCCTTCCTTCATTGAGCTTATCATGCATCCATTATCTTCCTAAAAAGTCTAAAGTCAAAAGATTTGAAAAAGTTAAAAAAATGTCAATAAAAAGAAAAAAAATTGTTACCTTGATGAAAATGAGGTAGGCATGCATCTTGGTGGTATCAAAAAATAAAAAATAGTAAAGAGAAAAAAATTAGTTCAATAGTGGAAAATCAGCAAATAGGAACTTCAGGAAAGTACCATGATGAAAACCTGGGAAACATGTGTCATGCATAATTTATAAACTTCTTGTGTTCCATAATTGGGGGCAGGTTTCATCCATATTTTCCTATCCTATCATACCCTTGTCATTTCCTCCATTATACTATGCTTGTCATATCCCTCATCCTATCAACATCCATATTTCCTATTTCCCAACTTTGATCTTGACAAGGCTATAGATCTCCCTAGAAGCATCACATGTCCTATTTGTTTCATGTTGTCCACATCCCTTTGGTCCATATTTTCTATCTTATTGCAACCTTCAATCGATATCCACTTTGTCCATTATTGATCTTGCTTGTCCTATCCATATCTTGTCATGCTATCTAATTCATATCCTATTATTATCCTATCCAAATTTGTCCCTTTATCTTGATATAAAATAAGGAGATAAAATGCAAAACATGTTTTCCAAAAAAACTTCTTGACATGTCCATTCATATACATTGCATGCCATCTAGTGAAAAAATTATCATTACCCTATCATTTGTTAAACACCCGGTATACTAAGAAGGGAGGGGTGAATCAATATACCCTTGAAAAACTTAAATCACTTGACTAATTTACCATATCATATATTTTAACTTTACTTGAAAGGAAATAATAGAAAGATAAACATTGCAACACAACACAATAATTTTTTTGTGGAAACCCAAAATGGGAAAAATCATGTGAGAGGGCTATCTGTCAAGTATTATGCAACCAATTATATAATACATAGGGTGGCTCACTTTTGGGATGGCTCACTACCATTTGGACTCATTGTACATATAAAAAATAGCATTGATGGTTGGATATACAAAATTGAACTAATGTACATGCATCAACATATGAACATGTATAGTTCACAGTGTAGTACAGTTCTTGTTCTTTCCATCGATTTAATATTACATACACAATTTAATTTACAATACTTTTCATATAAAAAGAATCATAATAATACATAGATCACACACATGCATACTAAGCACATACTCTCCATATGATTATATACCATTCATAGATATAAAATCCTTTCTTGTCGGCTAAACATTAAACATATAGGAAAGAAACTTAATCTTTGCATAGTCAGCTAAACAAAAAAATGGATCTTAGTTAGAATACCATGTGACCTCTCGATCCTCCAAAACTATTGATAATCCCCACACAAACCAATTGTCGATGAGATTTATCGGTGTATGTTGTTGGTGACCCAAGCACCAATAGCCAAAGAAACAATCATAATACTGATACCAACAAGTTTGTACCGATACCGATAATGATATTAATGAAAACCAAAACTTGGGAAGGCTAATATCATTTCATGTCCAATCCCTCAGCTTGGCAAAAACATGCCTTCTATATTGCATGTTTGATCTTTATCATTCACCAATATCTTTTCATTCCTCATTAATTAAACATTGATTTTGTTTAATTAAACACTATAATTTCTACCTGATTCATATCATAATTCTATCAATTTGACCTAATCAACAATGTTGAAATGAATGACTTCTATCAAATTCGATCCTTTGTCATACCAATTTTACCAAAATTGATCAATCTATCCTCTTTAGGGGTAAACAACCATTAATTTATCCCTCTTTCCTAAGTCCTAGCTTTTATAAATAAATATCATTTACTTAACCCTTTTCCTTGGTCTCATAGTTAATTAATTTCACATTAATTAATTGCCTAGTTTTGAGTTTTTACAATTTCATAATTCCTAATTTCCTAATTTCTAATTTGTGAGGAATATTGAATTTTAAAATTCATGTAATTCTCTAACATTTCCATATGGGATTCAATTCCTACTAATTAGCTTTCAATCCATATTTTCTAGCCTCCAAATTCCTTACACTTTCCTCTTCCCTTTCCCACTAATTTAGCCTATCCCTTTCACTTCTAATTTCCCTTTATTTATGCATTCCATTTTGTGTATTTCAATCTTGTCATAATTTTTCATTAATTATGACACTTTTCCCAATTATCCTCAATTTTCCAATTCGGTGATTTCTCATCACAACTCTATTTTGGGCTCATTTCCTCTCAAATCTCTAACTATATTTTTAATCTTCTCATTATTATAGTCATTTTGATTTCATAATTGAGTTCATATTTTCATTATGGGAGCTTCATCAACTCACTTAGAGAAGCAAGAAAGGACATTAAAGACCGATTGAGGGGTTTTTTATTTTGTTTTGCATGTTTTTGTACTTTTTCTCAATGTATTTGATGTTTACTTAGGATCTTTATTTGAATGCATTTAGGGTTTTTGGTTGCCTTAGCATGAAATGGTTCCATTTTCCTACCCTACACTCTGGCTACTGAGTGGTTTATTATCTTTCCAATTCTAACTTTTGGAAGAACATATTTCTTTTCTACAAATATCAACAACAACTGCATCTTCTGGCTTGGGATTTGTAGAAGAGGCTTCAAGTGGGGAGAATTTTGATGTTCCACAAATAGGATAGATTTTTTGGAAAATAAATGCTAGTGGTGAATTCTTGGTGAAGAATACACATCTTTCACTCCTTTATGATGGTAATAGTGAAGAGTTGTGGAAAATCCTAATGTAGGATAATCTTATCAAGTGGGGGTTCTAACTACCAAATTGTTGTGTTCTTATTAAACATAGTGAGGAAACTATTGATCATTTGTTCATCCATTATCTATTAATGAAAGTCCTCTAGCACAAGGTGTTGTAAATGATTCATATTGATTAGGTTATGAATGGGGAGGTTCAATATCTTGTCTTTAACTAGAAATGGAATTCCTTCAATCCCATGATCAGGAAAATTTGGAGGAAAAATCTTCCTAGCATGAGTTGGACAATATATAAAGAGAGAAATAATAGAATCTTCTGAGGGGCAGAGCACTTGGTTGATGTTTTTTTTACTATTTTTCAAAAATTAAAATTGGAAAACATGACTATCACCACTTGGCCTTACCTTTCCTTCCCCCCCTCCCATTTTGATATTCAATTTGTAAGAAACTAGGGTCTCCCAAACTGCTATATGAAGTTTGACAATTCCAAAAGTTGAAAATAACTAATACCAAATAGATCCCCCCTATGTCTTGTTGGTCCAAGATGAATATTGATGGAGATATGAAGAATTTTTAGGGTGATGTTGTTGGTGGTATAGTTGAAAAAGAAACACAAAAATTAGTGGCTACTTATAGTAGACAATTATGGAATTGCATAAACAACAAAGCTAAAGGGTTGGGCCTACTTACGGAACTCAAGATAACACTTTCTATTGGTTTGAGATATTTATCAATAGAAGGATATTTGAAGATCATAGTTGATTCTATTACAGGGTTATCCAAGGTCAATTGGTTGATTGATGGAATCTTAGATGATGTTTGTAGACTTCTTCTGAGTTTTGATTCCTTTAAAATCAATCATGTTTACAGGGAAGGAAACATGATAGAAGACTCACCTGCTACAATTGGTTACAATTTGGAGGGATTGAGGTGTTGGAGAAATATTCATGAAAATTCAAACTTTCCTAAGAGGAGAGTTTTCAAATTCTAGTAAGGATGATGAGTGATAGCATGTATTGGTTATGGAACTTCTTGTTGTGTACCTTATGGTTTTGGGTCTTTCATTGCCCTTTTTAGTTTAGTACTAAGAGGGAGTTCCAAGAGGTGAATGCTATTTTAAATTTAAATATGGCCTTGATGATGTGGCATGACAACATGAGGACATGGAGTCACCTTGGCTAGCGTGAAATTAAAATCCCCCTAAGGTGTGCTATTCTTGCTAGATGGCCTTTGGTAAATCGTGAAAATCACACCAAACCAAAGGTGGGCCCTATCATGATAAGATGACATGTCAAGTGAATCACATATAGTCACTTGAACATTTATTATTACCTCTCTTGTAAAGGAGAATGCTCCTTGTACTCTATGTTGAAAAGACCCTAGCTTGTGAGGAAATATTGCTTGTATGAGGTTATTTTACAGGGAGGATGGCTTAATGATTACACCCAACTAGAAAAATTGGCATTTGTCTTACTTTTAAATCACCATGTGATAACAAGTTTCCCTAACTATATTAAGGGTTGCAATTTTTTATATGGTTTGGGTTATCTTGGTCATTTTATTATAGAGATGGGTGTGGACCGTGTCCACATTGATCTTTCCAAGTCAAATGATTTCAAGAAAAACCCTACAATGTGACACATTTTCAAGGAAGGAGGAGTTTCTTATTTTATCAAATCCATCAATAGGTTTGATGAGGGTTTTTGGATTAATTCTTCCAACTCATGGGAGGAAAGGAGAGTTATTGTTGGGGGTATCTCTTTTGAAATTAGTTAGGAAGCGATCACTAAGGCTACTGGGTTATTTTCTAAAGGAAGAAAATGGAAGAAGACTAATAGGATGGTAAAAAATGATAGGCTAAACATATTTTTCAAAGGTAAAAAGGATCTAATCAAGATGTAGAAGGGATACAATAGGGCTTAATTTTTCAACATTCGAACCAGGTTTGCCTCATTCTTATGAAGTACTTTAGTCTTGAAGATTGATTTATGGATTTTTATTAGTACCATAGGCCTCTCCTAAACCATTTTTTAATTATCATGTCCCTATGCTTGATACCACTAGCTTAAAATGAAAATGTCCCAAGATGGCCACCACCAAAAGAAAAGGGAAAACTCTCTCCCCCCACTAATAAAATCAAAATCTGCATCTATGAGGTGAACAATGAAGAGGAAGATGGTGCAGAAGAGGAGCATAATACTCCACATAGATCTAATAGATTGGCTATCAAGTCTAAAAAGAAAGGGAGAAAACTACTAGTCGATTATGATTTAGAGGAAAATATTGAATAGGAGAATGAGAAGACTAAGAAGGAAGAAAAGGAAAGAAGGATATGGAGTGTGATGACAATGAAGCTAATGTTGTTGGCATTTTGAACAAGTCAACTAGTAATATGTCTACCCACATCTCTGAAAACACTAAAGAGGATCCCAATGACCTCATAGGGGACATAATTCTTGAAGAGGTTAATGTTATCCATGCCAACACCAATGTGGTTTTTAATTTAGAGATGGCCGATTTGAAAATGTGATAGGTAATTTAAAAAATAAATTAACTCAAATGGAATGAAAGATGGGAATAATTTCATGGTTTTGTCTTTAGGTTACACACAACTTTGTGACTTCCTTGGGCCTACTATAGTAAAATATTCTTGGTGAAAGTGGAGAGGATGAAGGAAATTAGAAGGATTTGTTTTAGTTCTCATAGATGAATGAAACCATGTTCTATACCAATGTGCTACACATAATTGCATTAAGTGTTGTCATTAGTGTCACACATATAGTTGGTGAAGGAAAGCAAATAGACAAGTTGATCAAAACACTAAGTATAGTAACCAAGAAAAGTACAAGGAGAAAGACAAGTTAATTGAGCACATAATTGACTAAGCATAGACACCAAGCTAGATGATTACTGAGTATAGTTATAACTGAGCATACCTATTTACCAAACATCAGTATTTTACCGAGGTAGAAATATAGTATTTACCGAGTGATACAAGATCAACAAAGAAGTTTGGAATGATATTGAAATCAAGGAAAATAGTTTTTACTGAGATAGAAAATGGTTAAAATAGATTGAGGTAAAAATTTATTAGAAATATCATATTGATTGGTGATGATCCCTGTGTAGTTTTAAATTAGGTTGTTTATATGGATCATTGATCAAGTATTTTCTATATGATTCTATAACCCTAATTAGGTCTAAATTGTTATGATTTAAGATTTTCCAAGACATCAGCTTAGAACACAATACATGAGAATCAATCACCTATAGGATACATCTAAAGATCAGACATGGTTATGATGCTAAGTTTTTAACAAAGTATTCAGATTATATCAGAAGAAGACCATATTTTACCAAGAAGTATTTGAAGGAGATATCTATCATAGAAAGGTGATATCAGCTAAGGGCTAAGAAAATATAATAATCAACAAAGTAAGTTTCTACATCTAGATCATTACTCTATTACTTTATAATAATTATGACAGAAAAATCTCCTAAAAGAGCAGACTTAACCATACTGTTGTAAATCTCTTAACCGAGTGCACATTTGAAAAGTGTTACTAAAATCCTCTAACAAGGTAGATCTTAATAGGTCTTAAATGTTACTCCTAATAGGGTAAGATCATCAGAAGTGATCAAAAATTATATTCCCTAATAGGAAACTTTATTACTGTAGTAGTGAAGCTTTGTGGGTTTCATACTCACTACAGTTTTTACCTTCTAACAAGGGTTTTTGCAATACAAAAATATTTGTTTCTAGTGTATGAAGTTTCATCAATGTTTATTTGTTAGATTAGATGTATTTACATTTTAGTTATGTTCATGAGTGAATGGTAACTATGTAAATGACAGTTCTTTATTAAAGGATACCATCTTAATGATTGAGAACAAAAGTTTTTAGGGTTACTGATTCACCCCTCCCCTCTCAGTAACTCACCTTTCCATAATCCCAACAATTGGTATCAGATATTGTTCTCTTGTTAAAGAAGTTTAATTACTAAAGAGGAAACATCCATAGAAATGGAAAGGTACAAGCTTGACAAGATTATTCAAAATCAGAAATTGGAGTTGTAGATTACCCTAGAACAACTTAAGGATATCAAGGAAAAGTTGAGAGAGTCATTGAGCAAGAGGAAGGAATTAGCATTTCGGCAAAATGATACTCAGTATCATGAAGAAGAGATTGAGGAATTTTTTGAAGGATCTAAAAGTGTATCTGATGCATCTAAAGAAACTATCTCAGATCTATCTAAAAAGAATCAACACCTCACCAAACAATGTTTGAAAGCACTACAAATTGGACAAGAAACACAAATGGTAAGAATGATTGAAGTTATGAACAGTACAAGACAAGTTGAACAAGAGAGAAACATGGCTATTGAAGACATAAGAAAAATGACTAAAATATAGGAAGAAAAAGAATCATAAATATTAAGGTTGATCGAGCATCACTTTGAAATTTCTAATTAGATGGTTATAATAAGTCAAGAAGTTAACCTAGTGAACAATGAGCTTGTTAGGAAATTGGAAGACATTGGTGAATTAAGGGAAGAAAATGAAAGACTAAAAAATGAATTGAAGATTCAACAACAATACAATTAAATGATAAAGAAAACCGAGGAAAGCACCAAAAGCATGGATGAATTATTTATGAGTCAAAGGAAACTAGACAATACTACTGGATTAGGACATATCGAGCAAGGAGAGTCATCAAATCAAGTAGAGAAAAGAATGTCTATGAAAATCCCAGACCAAAGAAGCTCTCATGTTATCATTGTGGAAAAATAGGTCATACAATAAATTTTTTGTAGGAGTAAAGTAAGCAAAGCTAAAAGTACTCGCAATACTATTCCTAAATTTAATGGTTTTTGCTACAATTGAAAAATGTATGGACATTAAGCATATGAATGTAGATCAAAGTTGAAAAAGTCACCTAAGATGCACTTCATGGATATAAGAATTGTAGTACTTGCAACAAGCATGGTCATATATCACAAGAATGTAGGGCACAACTGAAGAAAGTTTGGAAACTGAAAATAAAAAACAACACATATCAACCAAGAAGACAAGGTAAGTCTTACACTTGGGATTACAACACATGGGTTAATTGTACAACATGTGGAAGATATGGTCATATTTCCACAAATTATATGAGACTACATTGTAGAGGAAGATCTATAAATTGGATAAATTCTAGAATGGCATGTCTACACTATCATAAGGTCGGTCACTTAAGAAGAGATTACATAAACTAAGCACCAGAACCAAATGAAGATATGAATAAGAATACCATTGATGGAATCAAAAGGAAGATGAGTCAAATGTGGAGAAGATGAATAAAATATAATGGAGGAACAAGTTCAATATTCTGTGACACCTCATCCTTTGGATTAGGTGATTTCACCACTTCTACTTAAGTCAATCAAGTAAGTATGTGAACTGAATTTTAATCATTTATATCTTACAACAGTTCCTTATATCTATTGCATAAATACCAAATCAGCATGAATTAAGATACACTAGGTTGTTATATGTTATGACCTTGAAATGAGCACAGTCGGTAAAGCTAGATGGAGTAATTGATTGTTAGTCAGTAAAAGATGTAAAGGTAACCAAGTTGCGTAGTCAACCAAACACTAGTAGTGTTAACTGAGCTGAAGTATCTAATGGAGATAACCGAGTGTTTGATCATTGACCAAGTAGTGGCTTGTAAAGCATTTAATGCACCATACTTATGGAAAAAATTATTTTTGGTATAAATACATGATGACCCAGCTCATTATTTATATTGCATTCGAAGAGAGAACCAGAGTGAAAAAGAGCAAAGTTTGAGCAACCAGCTTACAAGCTAATGCATTGATTTGTGAGTTCTACAGAGTGATTGAAAGCTATTCAGGAAAGTTTGAAGTACAACCGAGTGATTTGAATGAAGGTTTCTCAAATTCCTAATTTATCATCAATAATGGCTTCTACTTCAAAATATGTTCAATCTAATGATAAGGAAAATAAAGTGACATTAATCAAGAGCTCATCATATGAAGAACCAAATTACAAGTTACATCTAGCGATCATTGCGTAGATCAATGATAAAGGTAAGTTTTTCATCTATACCACCTAGGGTTTTACTCGTAAATGATATTAGGTCTTATATTCACTGCAAGATTAGTGAGATAGGTGATTTAGAGCTCCAATCTACCTATCAAGATTTCTACAAGGATGGAAAGCTAAAAGATGAACACAAGCATTTGGAAGAAAAAGATTTGACAAACGCACTTCATTTCCTGAAGTAGTTCAAGACCGAATGGATCAGGAATGTTCTTAAATGAGTTCATGATGGAAAAATGTGGTTATATGAGCTGGTAAAAATCACCAAGGATGTGATTCATATGGTAATAGGGCATCCAGTATATGACAAAGCTAAATCCCTAAGGCACCCGCGAAAGAATGAAATCAAGAAGTTGACTAAAGGATAATGGGATGGTAAAGGAATGAATATTAACACCATTACTGACCCCGAGACCACATTCGATGTGTATGTAATTTCTTACAAAATATTCCAATCTAGAAGACTAAACAATGTTTCATGTAGCATTTTAGATATCATGTATAAGATTGTGAAGAAGGGTCTTCAAATTGACTTATCTAAACTAATGTTGAGTCAACTTCAGGAGAACATGAGAACTATCTGAGTTGCAAAGACAAATACCTACAAATTTGGATCATTGTTGGTATGTATATTTTTATACTTGCAAAACTCATTTCCCTCAACTGGTAATATAGAATGTGAGGTTAATAAGCCCATCATTATTAAAATTGATGAATTCATAAACAGTTTGGATAAGAACTTTGAACCAGTAATGGATTATTATTTCAGTAAATTTAAGGACATAATGCATAAGAGAAGCATAATTCCTGCACAACTTGTTCAGAAGTATAAAGATGATATATGTTTCTTAGTGGACACCAACACTACATTGATTAAGGAATTTGAACCAAGCACTACATGGCTACCAATGATAAACTATGAATTGGATATAGACTGAGCCACTAGGTCAATAAAGGAACTATTAGTAAAACCAAAAGAAAAAGGAGCTACAAGGTTTGGAACTTATTAGGAAGAAAATACAAAAATAAAAAAGGACTTAGTTTGAGTAAAGATAGGAAGGAAACCAAAAAAAATGATCAAAACTTTAGAGAAACAATTTGGTGATATAGATGAGGAAGTAGAGAAGTCGGTTGAAGAGGCAACTGAAGAGAATAAATCAGTTGGTAAAGGTGAAGATGAAGATAAAACTGAATCAGATGAAGAATTATAGGAAAAGCCATTAAAGGCAATGAGAGGAAAAAAGGAAACAAGTTGATACACCAACACATGTAAGGACAAGGTCCACTATAGGTAATACCCCACCTTAGAGAAGAGGAGTTGCAAAGATCACATGACCTACACCTACTAAAATATATAAGAAGAAAAGTGGTACAAAAGCTTCCACCGAGGTACTTGAACCTAAGAAGAGGAGAAGATTGATAATAAATAAAGATGATGTTAACTCAAAGGAAGAAAAATATAGTTAATTTAGAGTTGTAGTTAATAAAGAACCATAGATAATAGATGAAATTACAAATGGCATACGTGAAAGAGGATGACTAAGTCATCCTAAACTTAAGCAATATTCAAATATAAACAAAGATGAACAATAAAAATTGGAAGAGGCTATCATTGGCATGATGATCAACTTCAAATGAGTGCCACTTGAATTTTCAAATAGTATTCCTAAGGAATTGTATGATAAAGTTTCAGCCCGATGGACCTATACACTGAATACAGAGAAAAAGATGAGAGAGAGGTCTCTGATTCTAGAAATTCCCAATCTATCAATTCCCAAGATTGATGTTGCAATGAAAACATATGCCAATGAATTCTTGATGAAAGAAAGGGAACTAAATATACTTCAAGGAAAATTACAAGATGTTGATGAAGGGAGTACAAATATTTGGACTAACATTCTTAGTTCAAATGATCAAACAGAGAAAACTACATCTACAGTTAACACTGAGAAAACTGTACTAGGTAGAGGAAAAGGTGTACAAATAGATGTTGATACTAACACAACACAAGAGCCCATTCACATATCTAACACCGAGAAACAAGAAGACCAAACATATGTTAAAGTTTTCATAGCTACTGTAGAAATTGAAATGGAAGATATACCAGAGATGTTGAAGATAACATGGGAAGAAAAAGTATTAATATAAGATATTATAGAAGGAGACCCCAATGATGAAGAAAAGGATGATGAAGATGTAACTGCTACTACCGAGAACCAAGAAGAATCACAACTTGTTGAGGTAGCTAGAGTACTTATACCAGGTAATTTACCCATTCTAGTATAAGTAATTGATATAGCTATCAAGCAAAAAATAGGTAATATACCACTCGAGAAAGTAATGGATATAGTTGAAGTCAAGGGAGATGAAGCCAAAAAATACATTACAAATTTTGGTGCTTCTAAAAATGATGGAGAGAACACCAAGACCACTAATGCTAAGGTAAACAATCAAGAGGATGATAATACAAATAAAGTAGATGATTCTACTACAAGCACAAGGACACAAGCCTTAAGACCTCAGATCGAGGGAATTTATAAGGGGCAAGACAAGAAGGAAGAATGTGTATCCATCAAGAAACCATAGATGAATCTGAAGAAAAATTCTCTAGTTCCATATAGTCAATCACCTACATCAAGAAATCAAGAGAAGAAGAAAAAGAAGAAACATAGAGGTAAAGGACTAGTCACACTAGATGAAATTATAGAAATCCCTAATTGTCACCCAAGGACATTAGACTTTGAAGCTCTAAGAAAGTATGGAGGGATATGCACTAGAAAAGTAGCTCAAGAAAAGCTAGGGCAAGAAAGTAAAAACAAACAGGTGCTAGAATATGTGAAATAAATTCTGATGCAAGTTTTCCTCGATGTCAATATTGGTAAGAACACTCCTATCATTGACCAAATTGCAATATTAACCAAGAATATTAATGCACCAACTACTGATGTAAAGAAGAAAATAGAGGAAAGAGATGAGAAAAAGATACAATAGAAGGTCACCAAGAAGATCAGCCAAGCAGTGGCAATACACAAGGTAAAACTTTTTGAAATAGTAACCGAGATAGAAGGTATAAGTCAAAAGATCGTTACTATTTTGTAAAAACTATGCACTTTAGATTCATTTATTGTAGAGATCAATGATAAGTTGAAGAAATTGGATGAAGATCTAAAGAAGAGTGCATAAAGTTTAATAACCAAACCCCATGCATTAATTTCATTATTCTAAGGTGAAACACATTCAATGGTTGAGACAAGATTTAAGGAATGAAGAGGACTGAATAAGAGAGCAGATAAATGATCTATATGACGAGTTATTACCCCACATTGAGGTGATGTAGAGGCATGTGAAGAAGTAAAAAGAGTTAATTTACACCCCCAAGTTGTTAGTTGTTGATCACATTTTTAGCATGCATGCAGAAGTAGGCCTAGAATAAATTGCTTTAGAAAGTCTAAAAGAGGAATAGGAAAACCTCTTGGCCAACCTTTATAAAATCCATAAGAATATTTTTGACAAGTTGTAAGTACATATTTTTTGGAATTATTATAAAAAAAGGGGAAATCATATGTACATAGTATGTACTTTACCAAGAGCATATTGACAGGTGGAGTCTACAAATTTTGAAGTTTACAAGTTTTGAATTTGGAAAATATTTTGGATATGGCATACATATGTATTTTTGTCACTAGCCAAAGGGGAAGAATGTTACACATAGTTTCATTAACTATTGTCATTAGTGTCACACATATAGTCAGTAAAGGAAAGAAAATAGACAAGTCAGTCAAATCACTATGTATAATAACCGAGTAGAGAACAAGGAGAAAGACAAGTTAACTGAGCACATGTTGTTGATCCCTAGGTTTTGTTGTCTATTAGTGTCTTATACTTAGTCATTTTCTAGGCAATGTTGGCTGGTCACCACTATGACCGAGCCATCTATTAATGGTTGAGTTATTTCTAAAATTGTATCTTGTACAATTATCGATCAGTAGTTATTGTTGAGCAAGTCAGAGGTCATCGAGTACTTCATTAATAGCTGAGAAGTTTATGCTGAGTTGTGTAGATATATTAGTGTCAAGCACTGGTATAAGAAGAAAATTTAATGCCAAGTGTCAAAGACTTCATATGTCGATCAAGCCAGATTTGACATATGTGTTTGTAATGATACAAACACTTAGGTAAACCATTTTAGCCACATCTATACAATGTTTTATGTTTGTTGAGGGAACCACGAAGGTGATTATGCCTTAGATTTGTAATCATTGATCCCTATGTAATCTATATAGCCTATCAGATTTAGGGAATTCTTAAGCGGCATAAGTAGAAAATCTAGATCATTGATTTTGATCTAGGGAGTTATTTTGTTGTCTAGATAAGATGAGATCTGAACCCTAAAATGATGTATGGTTGTGAGAGAGTATGGAAAGTCTATGAAGGATCTCATATGTAGAACATAGAAGCATTTTGATATAGGTAGAGATTAGTAAAAGTGACTGAGCAAGGCAGTGAAGGACAGAACAAAGATATATCTAATTGAGGAGATCAAATAAGTATTGGAAGGAGAAGATATGTTATCAACATCACAATGCAAACTAAAGGATCAAGTACTAAGACATTATAATAGGTGAATCAAGGAAAATTTCTTAACAGAGTGGTCCTAACAGACCTAAGTAAATCTCTTAATCGAGTGCTTACTTTGTTGTAAGTTTAAATCCTTTTACTAAGATAGATTGTATAAGTCTTTAATCTCTTAGCATGGTAGACCCCTCATAGGATAGATCAGTAGTTTATGATCAAACCTTTGTAGCCCTAACATGAAAAATTTAATACCGTAGTAGTGAAGATTTGTGGGTGTCATCCCCACCCTAGTTTTACCTTTCAAGGGTTTCTAGGTAACCAAAATCTATGTGTTATGTTTCAATTTCATGGATGAAGATTAGAATGTTAGATCTATTTCAGTATTAAATTTGATGTTTATGTTATGCAAGTGAATTTATGTCAAAATGGAGTAAATAGTAGATATTTGATTCACCCTCCTCCCCTCTCAGCATCTCACTTTCCCATAATAGATTTCCAACAATTTGTATTAGAGCTAAGTCTCTTAAAGAAGTCTAATCACTTGCGAGTTAAGGTCTTGGAGATGGAGGTTTATAAGTTGGGAAATATCATAGAGAATTATAAGATTGACATTCATCTTGCACTACATCAACTTGAAGTAGCCAGAGGTGAATTAAAGAAATCTCTAAGCAGAAGGAGAGAATTGGCATAAAACTCAATATCAAGAAGAGGATACTAGAGGTCTATTTGACAATGGTAATTCTACTAAAAGTGACAAAGCTATAATAGATCTTATGGAGAAAAAAAACATACTAAATGAAGATATCAGAAATATAAAGAGAGCAAGAAAGTCAATGAGTAAGATTATGAGAAGTAATTGAATAGAAAAAGAAAGCTAAAGAAGACAAGACAATGGCTGAAGAAGACAAAAGACAAATGTCTATAAGACTTCATGAAAGGACATGTTACATGTAGAGGCTGAAAAAAAATCAATTGGACATGGTGAACCAACTGGTACTTGCTAATCAAGAGTTCATTAGAAAAGATGTGGAAATCACAAATCTAAGATAAAAAAATAGATAACTAAAGAGTTCACTAAGATCTGAAAAAGAACTCAATGAGAGGATGAACAAGCTTAATGAAGTTGTGAAATACTTTGAAGAACTGTTAAGGTCACCTAGAAGATCTAGTGATACTTCTAGACTTGGACAAGATGAGCACTTGACATCCACTGAAGAAGGAGAATCATCAAAGAGTGGAGAATAGAGGAATGCAAAGTCAAAGAACAAGAAACCTACATGCCATCATTGTGGAAATCCATGGTACACAACAAATGTCTGTAGAAGAAAAATGGTAAGTCCAATCCTAAACAAAAGTTCAATGGAAATTGTTTTTATTGTAAGAAACATGGACATCAGGCACATGAATGTAGGTCAAAGGTCAGTAATCCACCTACCTCACATATATTTCAAGGACATTGTTTTAACTGTAAAAAATATGGTCATAGAGTACAAGAGTGTATATCCAAAGCTAAGTAGACATCCAATCAGCAGATCAAAGTACCTAGGAAAGGTAACACATACAATCGGGACTAGAATACATGGTATAGTTGTCATTAATGTGGAAAATATGGTCATATTGGAGAAAACTATTTGTAGACACATTTTAGAGGCAAATCCAAGAGTTGGATGAGTGGAAGTCTAGTTTGTTACAAATGTAATAAAATTGGTCACATAAAAGGAGATTGCAAAGCACATATATCGATCAATGAACAAGTCAAGAATGAAGAGATTGTTGAACATATAAGAAACCAGATGAACAAGACATCAAAATTTTTTAGAAAGAGGAAGCAGGTAGTAGTGGAGCCAGTGAACCTGAGGTCACCCAATCCAATTGATCAGGTGATCACACTACTTCAAACTAAGAAAATAAGGTATGTGAGGAACTGAATCTTACAATGCTTTATTTTACATCACTCCCTAACATTTGATAGGTTAAAGTCCATATTTGCATAAAATAATATGAATTACAACAAAAATAAAAATGAGAGCATATTGTTTATTTGATGTCGAGCATCAGTACTTAATTCCATAGTGACCGAGTCAGTAGTGTATGTCAAGCTCCTGTGATAGCCAAGATATGATATGTATCAAGATGAAACTGAATGGCAGTATTGACCAAGCTCATGTTTACCAAGTTAACATAAGAAGGATGAGACAGTTGTATACACCTACTCAATGTACATATCATTTAATGAAGCCCTAATCTGACCATTTAGTGTTTATAAAATGGAATGTTACTGTTTATTCTCATTTCATTAGCGATTTGAGAACTTGTAGAGCGATTCCAAAGTGATCAAATAGAGCTATTTGTGCTAAATGTAATTTGTGAAGATCTTTACAGTGTGGCATCGGCAAACATCTAAGAACTATTGGAACAAGGTATTTACTGAGCAACTTGAATTTTTTATTTGAACCCTAAATTTTAGAGATATGGCATCTACATCATTCGTTGCAATCAAGAAGCAAGGAAAGGAAGTATTAAATGTTCAACTTGTAAGGAATGATGTGTACAAACTGCATAAATTTCAAGTCATTCTTGAAAGTGCAGTGAAGGGAGATCTCATGGGTTCCCTGTCATTGATCCCACCTAAGGTCCTGATGATTAACGATGTACGCACATGCTACATGTGTAAGATTGGAGAAATAGGAGATTATTAGTTGAGGGAAGCATATGACAAACTATGTGATAATGGAGTGTTGAAGGCTAAACACCAGAAGGTTGTCAAGAGAGGGTTAGTTTTTTCCCTTGACTTCTGGCAGAATTTTAAGGTTGAATGGGTAAAGATTGTGTTGAACTAAATACATGATATGAAGATATGGCTGGAGGGTGGACCGGTCAAGATTACAAAGGAGATGATGCACCAAGTCACTGGTTACCCTAGTCTTATAGGGAAAAATACAATGAGATTCTAGAGTAAGGAAATTATATAAGCAATCACTTCGGTAGTATGGAACAAAAGAGGGATGACTATCTCTAAAACCACCAATCCAAAAATAGATTTTGTAGTGAGAGTGATTTCTCACAAATTATATCAGTCTAGTAGGATAGATAATGTTACTTGTATAGCAGTTGACCAGGCATGGAAGATGGTGAAGAAATATCATACTTATGATCTTGTTGAGCTACAATTGACCCAGCTTGCCAAGAAACTCACTTCTATTAGAAAGGAAAAGAATTTAATGTGTAAATTTGGTTCTCTGCTTACTTGTATATTATTCTATGTCCAGAATAGTTTTCCTACTGCTAGAGATGTAGTATGGAGTAAGGATCGACTAGTCACCCAATAGATAAATGAATTTATTGATCAGTTAGGAGAGAATTTTAGGAGTGTGATGGAAAATTACTTTGTAGAGTTAAAAAATAAAATGAGGAAGTGGAGTAGGATTCCAGTATCCCTAGTGGAGAAGTATTATAATGATATATGTTTCCTAGTGGATATCAACTTCACTTATGCTCAAGAAATTACACCAAGGGTATCATGGCTTAGGCCATTACCTTATGAAGTCAATATAGATGAGACAATAGTAGCCATAAATACCCTACTAGCTGAGGAAATAGACAGAAAAGATAAAAATTTTGGGACTTATGAGGAAGCTATGTCTAAGATAACCATGGGGTTGAAATATGCAGCCATGGAGAGAAAAAGGAAGAAGTTAGTTAAGAACCTAGAGAAGATGTTGGGGGAAGGAGAAGAGGAAAATGTACCTCTTGAGTTGACACAAGGGTTAGGAGAGGATAATTCTAGTGAATCGGAAGGAAGTGAAGAGGATGAGATTAAAATCACAAAGAAAGGCAAGAAGGCATCAATTGTCGAGCCTCGCAAGAAAAAACTATAGAAACCAAATCCCACTCCTCATGTAGTACTTAGATCGAGAATAAGGGAAACTTCTACTGTCACAACTACTGAGCCATAGAAAAAGACACCAGCATCAAGAAAGAGAAAACTAGTTCAGGCTAAGGTTGTGTTGAGCAACATAAGGAAGAAACCAAGAAGGATGATGATGATGAGGAAATAGATACTGATGAGAATACCAAGAAGAAGAAACCATCCCAAAGAATACAATTGACTATGGATGAGATATGCCACAATATCAAGAGCACTGTTGGATTAGTAAGTTTTAAACAAATAAAGTTTGAACATTTGAGCAATGAGGATAAGGAGAAATTGGAAGAGGCTATGCTTGAGATGCTATATACATTAAAAATGACATCATTACAGATGGGGAATATTACCCCTAATGAGCTATACAAAAGAATAGATTAAAAATGGCAGTATGCCATGACGACTAAGAAATAGATAAGGGAGAGTACTTTAGCTCAAGTAATCCTAAATATATCACCTGAGTACATAAAAAAATATATGGAGAAATATAGAAATAGGTTTGTTACCAAGCTCCAAGTGTACTCTATTCTATAGCATAAGGTTGAAGATATTGTGCAACAGAGCACAAGGATATGGAAGATCATCTTTGGACTGATAATTGACAAGAGTGCACAACTGAATGAAGGCACATCCAGTCGAGTGGAGTTGGATAATAAGGAAGATATTAATGAACCACATATTTCAGAAGAAGTAGGATAGAAGGCTAAAGTAAGTGGATCACAAGATGTGATCACAATTATGGATATCACCGAGGATACCCCAATAAAAACAAATGTATTAACTAGGGAGGAAATTTAGAAACAAATACTTACTAATGCAGCCTTAGATAAGTTTATACTGAGCACCAATCCAGTACTAATTTAAGTACAATATTATCCAAGGATTGAGAGTACATAAAATCTAGACACTACACCAATAAGCCCTCATATAGTCATAGTTGAATGCCAAGCCTCACACAGTACTAGTGCCAAGAAATTGGACAAGTTGGCACTCATACCTAAGACTACACTTGCCAAGGAGGAAAAGAAAGAACAAGATAAGGAGAGTCTTAAAGAGAAAGCATATAAGTCTGCATTAGTTGTAACAAGTCCTCATGTGGAGGGAAAGGAAAAGACTAAAGATGAGATAGCAAATGAAAAACCAAAGGCTAATGAACAAGAGGCCATAAAAGCTCTTATAAAGTTACCAAGTGGGAATACACCGAGGAAGAAATCACAGAAGAAGAAGGAGAAATCTCCTGGCACATAGGTTACACTCAATGAAGTTATAGTGATTCATAAGAGGGACATTGATAACTTAACATATGAGAAAATGTGGATATTACAAGATCTCTTAAAGAAGAAGAGCTAAGAAGAGAGCATCAACAGAAGCAAGTCTTACATGAAATAAAGGGTATCTTTATTGAAGGTTTTGAAATGGATGATGTGAATGAGTCAGAACATATCTTGGATAAAATTGAACAAATTATCAAGAAGGTGAATAATGATGACAGTGAGTCAAATGATAAACTTATGCAGTGGTCCAAGAGAAAGTTTGAGACCAAGGTCCTAGAAAAGGTTTCCACTGAAATTGCAGTGAAACAAGTAGAAATTTCTATCTTAGTGACAAACTAAGAGGAATTTATGCAGAATGCTCATAAATGTAATGTTGAAGAGTTCACTAAGGATAATCGGGATTTGATTAATAAACTACAATTAGACTTAAAGTCTACTGGTCATTCACTGAGCATGGATGGAAGTTCTAGCTCCATCCACTTCACTATATTGCTACATGCACAAGGAAGATTAGTCGAGTTGATGGCTAATGATGGAAGAATAAGGGAAAGGATAATTTCAATACAAATGATTATGACACCTCATCTTGAGGTTATGCAGAAGGAATTAGCCATGGAAAAAGAGTTAGTGCAGAGAGACCCTCATCTTTCTATTGTCAAGAGCCTAGTGGATCTAGCTGCCCAACTAGAAATTAAATCACAAGTTTTGGAGTCTGTAAGGTCTGGATGGGACAATGAATTAGGTATCATAATGCAGCTCCATAAACCATTTTTGGATAAATACTTTAAAACCCCTACACCCCAACAACTTCAAGTGAAAAAAACAAGGGGTAAATGAATGCCATGACAATTCAAAGCATAAATAGGGGAAATGAATGTGGAAATAAAAGAAATGCTACATATAGAGAAAATATAGGAAGGAATGTATATCATGGTATGATGTACTATTTTTTAATATGTATATATTCAGTCTTATGTCAAAAAGAGTCTTATGTATACGTATGTGTAAAATCTTTTGAAGACCAAGTCAAGTTTTAGGGGGAGTTTTCTTATTACTAAGTACTCATGTAATGTAAATGTCACGACAAAGTGTTTTTTCCACTAATGTCAAAGGGGGAGATTTTTTATCCCTAATTTTTTTTTGTCTATAAGTGTCTTACACTTAGTCATTTTCTAGGCAATGTTGGTGGGTCATCAATGTGACTGAACCATCTAGTAAACGCCGAGTTATGTCTAGAATTGTATCTTATACAATTACCGAGCAGTAGTTACTATTGAGCAAGTCAGAGGTCATCGAGTACTTCAGTAATAGCCAAGAAATTTATGCTGACTTGTATAGATATATCAGTGTCGAGCACTAGTATAAGAAGAACAGTTAATGTTGAGTGTCAAAGACTTGATACATCGAGCAAGCCAGTTTTGACATATGTATTTTTAAAGGCACAAACACTTAGGTAAACCATTTTGGCCGACATCTATATAATTTTTTATGTTTTTTAAGGGAATCATGGAGGTGATTATGCCTTAGATATGTAATCATTGATCCCTATGTAATCTATATAGCCTACAAGATTTAGGGAATGCTTAAGTGACATAAGTAGAAAATCTAGATTGTTAATCTTGATCTAGGGAGTTATTTTGTTGTTTATATAAGATTAGATCTAAACCCTAAAATGATGTATGAGTGTGAGAGAGTATGGGAAGTGTATGAAGGATCTCATATGTAGAACAAAGAAGCATTTTGATATAGGCAAAGATTGGTAAAAGTGACTGAGAAAGGAAGTGAAGTACAAAATAGAGATATATCTGATTGAGGAGATCAAATAAGTATTGGAAGGAGAAGATTTGTTGTCAACATCATAGTGCAAAATGAAGGATCAGGTACTGAGACATTCTAACAGTTAAATCAGGGAAAATTTCTTAACAGAGTGGTCCTAATAGGCCTAAGTAAATCTCTTAACCGAGTGCTTACTTTGTTGTAAGTTTAAATCATTTTACTAAGGTAGATTGTATAAGTCTTTAATCTCTTAGCAAGGAAGACTCCTCATAGCGTAGATCATTAATTTATGATCAAAACTTTGTAGCCCTAACATGAAAACTTTAATACTGTAGTAGTGAAGATTTGTGGGTGTCATCCCCACCCTAGTTTTACCTTTCAAGGGTTTATGGGTAGCCAAAATATTTTTGTTATGTTTCAATTCAATGGATGAAGATTAGAATGTTAGATCTATTTTAGTATTAAATTTAATGTTTATGTTATGCAAGTGAATTTATGTCAAAATGGAGTAAATAGTAGATATCTAATTCAACCCCCCCCCCCCCCCTTCTCAGTATCTCACTTTCCCATAATAGATTTCCAACATAGACTTGACGAAGCATAGACACTGAGCCAGAATATTACTGAGAACATCAAGTATAGTTATAATCGAGCATACCTATTTACCGAACATCACTATATTACCAAGGCAGAAATTCAATATTTACCAAGTGATATAGGATCGACATAGAAGTTTGGAATAACATTGAAATCAAGGAAAATGGTTTTTATTGAGCTAGAAAACTATGTACATAAATTGAGGTAAAGATTTATTGGAGATATCATATTGATTGGTGATGATCCCTATGCTATTTTGAATTAGGTTATTCATATGGATCATTGATCAAATGTTTTCTAGATGATTCCATAACCATAATTAGGTCTAAATTGTTATGATCTAAGATTCTCCAAGACATTAGATCAGAATACCATATATGGGAAGTAGCCGCCTACATGAGACATCTAAAGATCAGATAAGGTTATGATGCTAATTTTTTAATAGAGTATTTAGATTATATCAGAAGTAGACTAGAGGCTACCGAGCAGTATTTGAAGGTGATATCATTTAAGGGCTAAGAAGATCTGGTAATCAGTAAAGTAATTTACTACATCTAGATCATTACACTATTACTTTCTAACAATTGTGATAGAAAAATCTCCTAATAGAGTAGACTTAACCATCTTGTTATAAATCCCTTAACTGAGTGCACACTTGAAAAGTGTTGCTAAAATCCTCTAACAAGGTAGATCTTAACAGGTCTTATATGTTACTCCTAATAGGGTAAGATCATCAAAAGTGATCAAAAATTGTATTCCCTAACAAACAACTTTATTATTATAGTAGTGAAGCTTTGTGGGTTTCATCCCCACTGTAATTTTTACCTTCTAAAAAGGGTTTATGTGATACCAAAATCTTTGTGTCAAGTGTATGAAGTTTCATGAATGTTTATTTGTTATACTAGATGTATTTACATTTTAGTTATGTTCATGAGTAAATGGCTACTATGGAAATGACTGTCGGTTATTGAAGGATATTATCTTAAGGATTGAGAACAAAAGTTTTTAGGGCTACTGATTCACCCCTCCCCTCTTAGTAACTCACCTTTCCATAATCCTAACACAATGGAGTTATAGAATCAAACCCCCTGACAATGCTTAACTACTGGATGGCTATGGTTACTATCCCCCACCCCTTTGAGGTGTTTATAAATATTTTTCTTTTTGTTTTAGTTTTTCACTTGGACTCTAGCTCTAGGAAAAATATTTTGTTCAACTATAGGTTTCTGTGCTTTTTGTATTAGAAGTAGGTTTTTGTTGAATTTTATTATTACCTATACTTTATATGTACAATGATGGTAATCTCAATGATCTTATGTTGACAAACCATTTCTTGTGGTTACTTTTCATGGATTCCTCTCTTACTTGATTTTGATTTTTTCCAGCTATTAATGTGTTGTTAAATTTCTGGCCCCAAGTTGTGATTTTGTAAGGGTCAACACCCTTGCTTTGTTGTTGATTAATATCAAAACAAAAATATATATAGAAAAGTATACTTAATGTATTACAAGAAAAATTAACATTAATCTGAAGATAAAATCAATATTAATATCCTTTTTTATAAAGTTGATTATAAATATAATTAAATTCTAAAATAAAATAAATTTTAAAAATTAAAATAGTACTTTAATGAAATAATTAAAAAAATAAGATATATTAAAATTATCAAGGCGAAAACTTTAACTTTACTATTAAAAGTTACATGTAAAATCAGAGTTAAAAAGTAAAAACTAAATTGAAGACTATCAAAAGTATTAAAAATCAATTAGTTAATTAATAAAAAAAAAGTATGCATAATATAATAAAAAATATGCTAAAATACATAACTTCAATTCTAAAATATGTTAACTTAATTCACAAACAAAACTTTAATCTACTTACTAATAACTTAAAAAACACTAAAACATTTTATAACAAAAATAACAGTTTACATCAAAATTTAACTAAAAAATATTATATAGAATATTTCTTATCATTTACAAATATATATTTATTTATTTATTTTATCAGTAATATATAATTCTTTTAATAATTAAAAATTAAGTTACATAGATATTTAAAATACAAGAAATTACTATCTATAATAGTCTATTGGATATTGCTAATGCATTGGGGAAATGGTTGATACATTTAATATGTTTAATCAATGCATTGAGTGATGTTGGAGTTGTTGTTGTTGTTGTCATTAGTGTTTTGTCACTGATGTCAACATATGTTTATGTGAAGAGAACATGTTGGTTACTACAATATACGGACATTGTACGGATTTTGCAAGATGTGCAAAGACAGCTAAGAGTACAACAAGATGTTGTGATCTTATATCCAAGATTGCATCATGTAATGTTGCATATTGGATGAGTTGCAGATGTTTTGGTGAAGACTGGTTACTGGATTGTGACAGTGAAAGTTGACAAAGTGAGTCTCTGTGCTTCTGGTATATCTTATAGAAGGTATGGAATCAATGTGTGTGAGCTTAAGAGATGAAAGAAAAGGTACTCAAGAATGTTCATTGGTCAGAACAAGGTATAAAATGTTGGATGACATCAGTTGTGGCATGTGTACTAGAGATGACTTATTTGGAAGCCAACTTGAGCGATGTAGCGTGCATTTTGGTTAGCGAATGTAAATTAAGGATGTCGGTCCTTAATTGTTGTAATGTAATCATTGTATACTTGTTCTAGACACCATGTATCTTAGCAAGGGTTTATGTAATTATTTTTATATTAGGAAAGCCTAATTAGCTGACCTAATCATGTAAAATGTAATCAGGTATATATCTAAGATCTTTTCTTTGGAAAATATATGGTGAGAATGTATGTGATATAAAGAATATCATGGAAGCTGCGAGCTTATGTCTATTGGATGTAGAGAAGAGGATTAATGGTGTACTTCATTGGAATTGACCAAGCAAAGATAGTTGTTATCAGATAGTTCAAAATATTATGTATTTCTTCATATACACTTGTGTTGCGAACTGTGAGTTATGAAGGTGGATTTAACCTTCTTTGGGCAGTGAGCCACCCTTCTTTCTTGACTCCTAACAGGGTTTGTCCTCTAACAAGGACTGTGTACTGTAATGTTTCAATAAGCTCCTAACAGGGCTAAATCTTCTAAAAAGGATACTATACTCTCAGTACATCATTTGTGGGTGCTAATTCCCACCAGGGTTTTTACCTTTAACAAGGTTTCCCTGACACCAAAATATTGTGTTGTTGTGTTGGCATTCATTGTGTTCATTGGATTTGATATTGCTACTATTCAAAGTTTAAAGTTTAATATTTTGTCATACAACTGATTCACCCCCCCCCCCCCCCCAGTTGTATTGTGGACTGTATTCCTAAAAATTGGTATCACAACAACTGGTCCTTAGAGAGAAAGCTTAACAGCTTGAGGTGATCTTGGAGATGGCATTCTATAGGAAGGATAGTTTGAAATTTGATCCTGAAAAATTTGATAGTTAAAAGAACAAGATGCGAACTCATTTGCTATGTTTGGGCATCGACTACTGGTTGATTATAAAAAATAAGGTAACTATGAAGATTGAGAATGACTTTCCATCAGCTACTGATGATGAAAAGAATGTATTCTCATACAACATGGTTGCAAGGGAAGCATTGATCAACATAGTCTCAGAAGGAGAATTTACTGAAGTTAAAGACTTGGATTTGGCACACCAAATTTGGAAAAGATTAGAAGCACTATATGAAGGAGACAAGTATACCAAGCAAGCGAATTTACAGAACTAGAAAACAAAAATGGAGAACCTACAAATGAGTAATGATGAAAGCATTAGGCCTTATGTTCAAAGGGTTATAGAAGTTGTGGTTGGAATCAGAAACTATGGAGGCACTTATGATGAAGAAGATGTCATTGCGAAGATCCTTAGATCATTGACACCTGCTTACAAAATTAAGGCTATATCTATACAATAAACTATACCCTTGACTCTAAACTTTAGTAGAGAGATGTTGATTACAAAGATAACCACCTTTGAAGCTTCTGAAATTGACATTAAAGTCCTAACCTAAGGCACATCTGCACATTATCGAATCCTAATTGATTTTATCCTAAATTCTACATTGGGGAATATTCCTAGCAATATTCCTATTTATCCTAATTATCTTTAATTTAATGATTATTTGGCGATAAAATCCTATTTATCCTAAAGTTTGATTAATGGAATATTCTGAATATTTAATTAATTAGATTTAATTCTACCACTTAATTATTTAATTGGATCTAATTAAATTATTCCTAAATTATATTATTTAATTTTGACAATAAATCTAAAATCTCATTACTAATTGATTAAATATTTATTTAATTAATTCAAGTCAGTTGTCAATATTTAATAAATAGTTTTAGAATAAAATTTGATTTAATAATTGATTAACCCATAAATCAATTGTTTTAATTCAAAAATTAGTTAAGTTGAGAATAAATCACTTTATTTTTTTAAATTAATTTATAAATAAATCATGCACAATCAGAAAAGTAGTCAACTAGAAATCAACAATCAATTTTAAATTTAAACTCAACATCTGATGATGTGTTGAAATTTGATCTAAACTCTATTTTGAGTTAAACACTGCTTTTACATGATTTTTGTGAGTTAATCATCTCTGATTTCTTGTAAACTCAAAAATCAACCTTAGTCTATCAAGAGTGAGTTATGGCTTTTCTGCTACATCCTCAAAGCCCTGGATTTCTATAAAATCAAGGCTCAGCTCTTCATAATTACCCACCTTGAATTTGCACAATTACTCTGGCGAATTGGTGATTGAAGGATTAAGCACTTGCGACAGGTAATTTGTGAGATCTTTCGATATTGGTCATAGTTTCATAGTTTTTCATATCATAGCTTTGCATTCATAGTTTTCATATCATTCTTATATTAAATCTGCATTGAATCTCAATTTCATTCATTTAGCTTAGATTCCATATAGTTTTCATATTATTGCACAGAAAATACAAAAATATAGAATAATCTACATTCATATAGTCTTTCATATTTTGCATCCAAATCCTTCATTTAGGTGTTGTGTTGTCACTGATCTCGATTCCAATATAAGAACATCATACTCATACCTAGTAGAAGGTAGTAAATTGCCTGGTTAGCTTAGTTTCAATTCTTTGTCAGATTTTAATTTCTGCTAACCTCTAATGTTTTACTGAAGTGTTGTGTCTATAGCTAGGTACAAAATTCACACACACATTTCTGGCACCCACCGTGGGGCCTTGAAATAGGTTTCCCTTCTGTTCTATCAATTTTTTGTCTTTTTCTATCAAAACTATGATTTTTAATTTTCTATCCGTACTTCTGTACATCTCCATACGAATTCTCATGTGAGATTTTTCATCGTACCATGCAAAGTTTTTCTAGTTTCAGCACTTCCTCACACGGGACCGCATCCTTCATCGTGCAAGACCATATCCTTCCTCGCGCGAGACTGCATCCTGACTCGCACAGGATTTTGTATCCAGAGATACAAAATTTGCAAATTTGTATTTTCAGATTATTGATTTCTGACGCTTACTATTTGCTATTGATTTGTCTTGATTTTGTACTTTCAAAGGTAGCATAATACCGGATTGTAGATTTTTCAGATGTGTGCTAAATTCTGGATTGCGGAGCATTGGAACTAAGGTATTCTTCTCAATCTGATAATATTTCAATTTGGATTAAAATGAACTCTCACATGTCAAGCTTATGTGACTTTTCTTGCTTTCATATCACAGACTTCATTGTGGGCTATAAAACGAACATAGATTTTCTTTCTGCATATCTTTTACACATAGTAAATAGGCCCTATGAACACTATTTGTGGATGATCTTGAGAGAGTGGGCTTCTTTCACTTGTTCACACATGCAAAGATCTTCTTGATGAAGGATCCCCTTGTAGGTAGGGAAGGTACTGAGATTATCTTGCATTCTACTAGATTTGTGGGTCTTCAACTTTTCATTGATACATTCTCTCTTTGGAGAGGTTGATAGATCATAAGCGGTTGACAATATAGATCTTTGTGAGATAATTTCAGTCTTAGCCTGTCGAATTAATCTTTTTTCTTTGTTTTGGTTAAAAGTGAAAAGGCTAGAGGACTATGCTCTACTCCCTTTTTTGGTAGTATCAGAAACTCAGATCCTTGAATCTGGAACCAGTCCCCATGTGGTATCTTTTGTGAGTCACCTTTAGAGAGGGTTAACTGTAGTGGACATTCCCTTAATTGGGTCAACCATGTGGAAGAAACCTCAAGCGGTAATAGCCATTTTCACCGTGGTAGCAGCAGCCGCTATATAAATGTCCTTGTGGAGGAAATCTTCATAGGTGTGGTCTCTTGTTGGGCTGTCTAATCTCCCTAGTAGCTCTTGATTGATTAATTTCTCAGACTGTGTCAAAACCCCGGTGCACCTGGATTGGAGTTCACCCTCTTAAGATTACAAAAGTTGCAAAGTCAGACCATTACTACAAACCCTACTAAGGCCAAATTTTTCATTTTCTAGGAATATGTGCATTATTGAACAACTTTTTGGAACATTCACAAGTAGTATTTCTAGGGATTAGCACAATAAGTCACTATTGCTTGTTCATGCGCAAGGTTGCTTTTTCCCTGTCTCATTGTTTTCAGATGATTTTTTGTTCATGCACAAGGTTGCTTTTTCCCTATCTCATTATTTTCAGTATTAGATACTAAAACATTGAAAAAATTGCAAAATTTGAGCAAAAATCCTTTTCTAGTGTGAGAACTAAATATTCTATCAGAGAATAGCCAATGCTGTGTCTCAAAATCTATGCTCAAAAACTTTTCCAATGCTATCAAACTTTGTTCTTTTATCGCGCGAGATTTTAATTTTTTGAGCATTTCCTCGCGCGAGACAACATATTCTCATGCGCAACCTAGTATTTCCTCACACAGGGCAGCATTTTCTCACATGAGACTACCCCAAATTTTCAAAATAGTAAGCTAATTCCTATCAGTTAGTCAACTTTTTGTCAGATCTAATTTTTGTCTGGGGTCTGTATGCCTATTTTCTTGTTGGACACTGCCTAAAACTGGATGTCTAGAGTTGAGAAACAAATCTTGGAATCTATCAAACAAATCATTATATCAAAAATAGAGAAAAACCTATAATGAATCCATTCTTTTTCCTAAAAGTGGTCTCTTGAGTCCTATTTAGCCTTCTGATTTATTGATTTGAGTCTTTTTCATCTTGTGTCAAAACCTTGTCAAAATTATCTTCAAATTCAGTCTTCTTACTAAATGACTAAGTTATGTGAGCTCGTGCTTGCCATCTATTGGGCATCTACCCACACTACTTTGGCATAGTATCCTTCATTTATGTCTGATCTATTCTTCAACCAACTCAATCTTGACAAGGTTGCGTCATTTGATCTTCTTGAATCAGATCTTTCTTCAGTTGTCTTCATCTTTATTTTTTGCTTCACCCAAGGTTAATGGTGGAAACTAGAGCTTCCTCACACAATAAATCTAGAGAAGCACCCAACACCATACCTTTGACTATTCACAAGGGTCCAACTCTTGAGTAACTCTACAATTTTGGTCTTTACGAAGATGACAGTCTTGGAAACTTTTGATTGAAAACTGGTTACATACCCCCTCCATCAACTCACGAAGGTAATCAACAAACTCCACTTCAATCTATCCCAGGGATTCATAAAACTCCTAATATGTCTCACAGAGGGACACAACACGGGTCTCAAGGACTCCATTCTCAACATGGTGCATATCAAGAACCCACACCTTCTGAAATTGCTCAATATCAAAATGATGATGACTTAAAGAAAATGATGAGGCATTTCTTGAAAGAAGATTGAGAGCCATAGTTTCTAGAGTTAGCTCATCAAGGAGCTAAACTTCCCCCAAACTTTAATGCTGAAAATATCATTACGCATGAGGAATAAACTCCCATAATGGCTATGATGAAACAAATGCATGTCATGCAAGTCAAACTTAACAAACTTGAAAAAGAGAAGGAACCTAAGGAGTTCTCCATGGAGGCCCTATGCCCTTTTCCATTTGATAAGGACTTGTATATGCCACCATTCCCTAAAAGAGTGGAAATGCCTAAATATGATAAGTATGATGGAAAATCTGATCCTCGAGATCACATCAGAGAATTATGTACTCAATCTATGGAGTTCATGCATGAACCAACCTACTTAATGCATCTTTTCCCTTGATCTTTGGGAGGAGCAGCCATTCATTGGTTCCCTAGGATGCCTCCAACTATCAAAACTTTTGAGGATTTAATCGAATTGTTCTATCAGCAATACTCCTACAATATTCAACATCTGGTCACCATGATTGACATCTACAATCTGAAACAATATCCAGGAGAACCATTCCTGACATTTCTCAAGAGATGGAGGAAGAAATTTTCTCTATACGCTAGATGCATTCCAGAAACTGAGAAGCTGGAAATCTTCATCAATAATCTTATTCCAGAAATCAACTACCCTTTACAAATGCAAAATCATAAATCCTTTGATAAGATGGTAGATAATGTGATCAAAATTGAGATAGTACTTGTGAAAAAAGGAGATATCACAATTCAAAAGAACAAGTATGAATCCGGATCTAGTTCTAAGGACAAGAAAAAAAACTAGAACAAGAATAAAGGCATCGTCATAGATGGCATTGCAATCTCACTGTTGGCACCCAAGCCATCAAAGCTTTTGAAGCTAGAACATCTGAATCTAACAAAAGGTCATCTGATTATAAACCTTGGGCTACAGATCCTAACAGCAAATTCACTCCTCTTGGAGAATCCTTGGAATCTGCAATGAAAACTCTATTGGCTAACAAAATCATCTACTTGCTTGAGATAAAAGTCTTTGATCCTGAACCTAAACTGAAATGATGGAGAGAGAATGATTTCTATGACTTCCATCATGATAAGGGTCATAAGAATAATAACTGCATTCTCTTGAAACACATCATACAAGATAAAATTGATAATGGAGAAATCATGATTGATAATCATAAGAGCAATAATGATCATACAGCATTCACGGAACCATTTCCTAAACATGGTAAAGAAGGTTCTTCGTCTTGGCCTAATATGGATGCTAAAGTCAATTATGCCTACTCTGGAAACAATGATGGTATCAATATGGTTGAACCATGCCTATCTAAGCATTACAATGTCATCACAATTGTAAGAAAAGATTGAGAAAATCAATCAGCAAATGTAGTTACTCGATCACAAGCTCCAGCGCATCTGCAAGGACAAATACTAGATTCATCCAATGTCCCCAAGGTGCCTTTCAATCTTTCATCTTCTTCTAAATAGAAGGCTACATCTAAATATTCAAATCCTAAAGACATGAGGCCTACATCATATAGTATTGTCCAACAACTCCAACATACAAATGCTAAAATCTCCATGTTTGAGTTGCTTTGGATATCTCTAGCTCATAGAGCTATTCTAGACAAAGCTCTACTCAGATCCAATGTTCTTGATAACCTTGATTTAGATAGATTCCAGGTTATGGTTGGTCATCTTACATCTCCATAGTATATCTCCTTTTCAGAGGAAGATGATAACTCCTTGAGTCATCCGCATAACCAGCCCTTGCCTATTGAAGTCTTGATCCAAAACTGTCGTGTCAAATTTTTGTTGATAGATGGGGGCGTTGGTCTAAATATTTTTTCTTTCAGCTTGATTACATAATTGGGATTTTCAGAAATGGCCATTGATCCTAGAAAGAAGATAGCTATCAAAGCATATGATGAGCAAGAAATATCTTCCAAAGGAACAATTGTCTTACCTATTAGAATAGGTCTAGTCATCAGAGATACAATATGTCAAGTCCTTGATCTACCTTTGGCTTACAACATCCTTCTAGGGAGACCCTGGATACATGAAATGAAAGCTATTCCTTCTACATACCATCAATGTTTGAAATTTCCTTATGAAGGAGTAGAAGTGATTATTCCAGCTGATCTATATACAACTTGCAATGCTTTGAAAGAAAGCGTCAATAAACTCATTCCTAATAACAAAGAATCTTCCACTAAGCAGCTAGACGTTGCTTCAACATCCAAGATGGAAGACATTTATAAAGAGGTTAAAATCAAAGAAAATGGTATGAGAGAATATACTATAAAGCCAATCTTATCTTTGACATCTCTCCCTATCTCACCTAAGTCCTATGGAAAAACTCTGAAACAGTCCAAACTAGAGACTAAAGGACCTCTTGAGGCATATAAAGGAAATTTTGTTGCAGAACAAGTATCTAAACAAGAGTTTGAAGAGGATGAACCTATGCTTGCATGGCTATACAAAGATGAACCTGAATCTCAAATTGTTTAAAAATGTGATGCTAAAACACCAAAGATCCCTTCTAAGTCATATGGCCCAGGGGACAAATTGATCACAAAAATGGGATATAAAGGAAAAGGACCTCTAGGACTATAGGGTAAAGGTCTTCTATCACCTCTTGACTATTGAGGATGAGCAGAAAAGAATACAATAGGTCTAGGATATAAAAATAAGTCTTTCTATCTTAGCAAGAACTCCACACATGTCTTAGAACATATTGAGCCATCCATAGCAAATCAACTAAAGGGAGAAACAATAGAACAATCTGATAGTGATGATTCAAACACCACTAAAGATCTCATTCCTTATGAGCATTTTCCTAAAGAAATAAAAGGCCTCCTTGAAGCTAAAGATGATCCAATAAAAAAAATTAATGTAGTGGAAACACAAGAATCTACTATGGAGCAAGAGATAGTTGCACCACAAGAACCAAGTAATCTCAAAGACAATCAAACAAATAAAGAGGAAGGTGGTAGTTATTTTGAGATAGATTCCCATGAGTATGAATTCAAATTATAATCTAAGGGTAATCCTTCTTGGGGTATTCATCCTGACTTTACTCATGTTCTTAAATTTCCTAGAGGCATAGATAAGGAATCAAATGACTATGAATGGGGAGCCATTCCAAAAGAAGATGAACTTATCATAGAGAAACATGTTGATGTTATTCACTAATATGCACCTAAACCCAATGTAAGTCTAGAGCAAAATGATGAACTTAATGAGTCTGATCCACCGATGGCTAAAGTGGACTCCCATAATGACATTGAGCCTATTCACGAATTGAATGTTTTAAGTTGTAATATCACCTTTGAACTCGAGTGTTGGGTTAGGACCAATGATGATAGATCCATCTCCTAATCCTTCACCACTTTGACTATCCAACATCTTGAACCTCTTGACCAAACCTCTACGAATTTGAGCCAAGCTATTTATACCTTTCCCAATGACTATGCCCTTGCTTGCTATCTCAATGTAGTTGAGCCTATGAGGACTTCCATCAGTGAACTGAGCATTAGCATGATGGAGTTTGACATCAAGTATCTTAGTCAAAAAAATAAGAATATGAATAAAAAGAAAAGGAGTTCTGAGAGTGAAAACCACTTTGTGGCAGTCTCAGAACCTACAAAAGTAAAAATAAAAGGCATATCCAAAGGTGAAAACCTCTTTGAGGCACCTAAGGATGATATATTTGATGTCCTTCCAAGTTATTTATAGGACAGATATCCAATTCTAATTGAGCCCACTCAATCTATCAACTTGGGGACATCAGAAGAACCATAGTTGATTCATGTAGCACAATATTTATCAGAAGAAGAAAAGCAAAAATTTACTACATTCTTAATAGAAAAAAGATCAACTTTGCATGGAAACATTCAGATATGCCAGGGTTGGATCCTGATCTTATAATACACCATTTATCTATAGCTCCAAATGTCAAACCTGTTAAGCAGAAATTGAGAAAGATGCATCCACATGTTGCACTCTTGGTCAAAGCTGAATTAGAGAAACTACTAAAATTTGGATTCATCCATGTTATTGACTATGCTAAATGGATCTCTAATATTGTACCTATTTCTAAGCTAGACAAATCAATAAGAGTGTGCATAGATTTTAGATATGTAAACAAAGCATGCCCTAAGGATGATTTTCCACTACCTAATATCAATATGATAGTGGACATGACTGTGGGTTTTGAGATGTATTCTTTAATGGATGTTTTTTCTAGATATAATCAAATAAAAATTTCTCTAGAGGATCAAGAGAAAACCACTTTCACATGTGCATGGGGTACCTTCTATTAGAATGTCATGTCATTTTGGCTTAAGAATTCAAGTGCTACATATCAGAGAGCTATGACATCTATTTTTCATGACATGATGCATCAAACTATGGAGGATTATGTTGATGATACTTTAGCAAAATATGTGACAAGATCTAAACATCTAAAGGACTTGAGAAAGATACTAGACAGAATGGAGAAGTTTAGTCTCATACTAAACCCTAAGAAGTGTGATTTTGGTGTCACTTCTGGAAAGCTCTTAGGCTACATAGTTTCAAAGAAAGGAATTGAAGTAGATCCAGCAAAAGTTAAAGCTATCATGGAGATGCAACCTCCCAAGAATATTAGTCAAATGAGAACATTACAAGGGAGAGTACAATCTATCAGATGCTTCATATCTCAGCTAGCAGACATATCACAACCTTTTACAAAGATATTACATAAAGGTGTGACATTTGCATGGAACGAGGAATGTGAAAAGAATTTTAATCATATCAAGAAATATCTATCAAATCCTCCTATCTTGATGCCTCCTACCCAAGGGAAGCCTTTGATCTTATATGTCTCCACTATAGATACATCACTAGGGGCATTGCTTGCACAGCATGATGAGAACAAGAAGGAAAGAGCTATATACTATATCAATAGAACTTTGGTTGCATATGAAAAGAATTATTCTATGATTGAAAAGGCTTGTCTACCTATGATCTTTGCATCGCAAAAACTGATACATTATATGTTGGCTCATACCATGCATTTAGTAGCTAAGATTGATCCACTAAAGTACCTACTGAGCAAAGCTTCCCTCACAGGTAGACTAGCCAAATGGGTCATGCTCTTAAGTCAATTTGACATTGAATATGTTGAAAGAAAAGCTATTAAAGGCCAAGTTGTTGCTGATCAGTTAGCAAAGGCACCTTTGTTTGATAATACACCAATGCAAATGGAATTTCTAGATTCCTCTATCATGAATCTTTCTTCTAGAGAATGGTAATTGTTCTTTGATGGCTCCTATACATAGAATGGATCAGGAGTAGGCATATTGTTCATTACTCCTCTAGGATATTTAATTCCTAAGGCATTCAGAATCAAGTTTCCATGTACAAACAATATTGCTGAATATGAAGACCTTCTTAATGGTATGAAAATAGCAATTGAGTGGAGAGTAACAAAACTACACATTCATGGATATTCAAAACTTGTAATACACCAGGTCAATGATGTGTATGAAATGAAAGATGAAAAGCTCATTCCATACAAGAGAATGGTAGATGATCTAAAGAAATACTTCATATCTATCACCTTTGAGAAAATACCTAGAACAAAGAATAAGGTTTCCAATGCAATGGCAACGCTATCTTCTTTATTATAGTAGCCTAAACATGAGCTATGCTATGGGTTCCTGGTGGAAGCACTATCTTATCATGCATATGATTCTCCTGATACCCACATGATCTGCATTGTTGTAGGTCATGATTCATCCAGATATAAAAACCTTTTCTCCTATCTCAAAGACCAAATCATTCCTGATACCTTTAACCACCATGAAAATAGATACCTTATCCGTAATGCATCCTGATATGTTATCATTGGTCATGATCTGTACAAACGAGGTCTAAATGGCACACTACTTACACTACTTAGATGTTTAGAAAGGGAAGAGTCTCAACATGTGTTAGAGGAATTCCATGAGGGTATTTTTGGGTCACAATCGAATGGTTTAACACTATCCTAAAAACTTATTAGGGCTAGGTACTATTGGCCAGAAATGGAGAAAGAGTCTATCAAGTTTGCTAAGAATTGTCAAAAGTGCCAAGTGCATGGCAACTTAATTCATGCTCCAAGGAGAGCTCTAATTCCCTTCACCACACAATGGCCTTTTCACCAATGGGCATTTGATCTTATAGAATCCATACATCCTTATTCTTCTAATGGACATACCCATATCATAATAGCTATAGACTATTTCATGAAATGGGTAGAAGCAATTCCTTTAACACAAGAAACTGGTAAGCAAATATCTATGTTCATCTTGAACTACATCATATGCTGATATGGTATTCCACATTCTATAGACACAGATAATGGTGGACAATTCAAAAACAAAGACTTAGATGATCTATGTGCCAAATTCAAGATTACACAACATTGGTCATCTATCTACTATCCTCAAGGGAATGGACAAGTAGAGGCTTCTAATAAGAATCTATTGAAAATCTTGCACCGTAAAGTTAATAAAATAGGAAGAGAATGGCATCTCATGATCAATCTAGCTCTCTGGGCATATAGAACAAGTATCAGAATGCCCACTAGGGCTAAACCATTCACTTTAGTTTATGTTTTTGAAGCGGTACTGTCTATTGAGGTTGAAATCCCATCACTTAGAATTAGAATGCATGGTCTAGTAACTGATGATGACTAAAAAGTGTCTAGGTTGCAAGAACTTGAACTACTAGATGAGCACAGAAAAGTAGCGTATGATCATCTCAGATTATATCATAAGAGAATATCTAGAGGTTACAACAAGAAAGTCAGACACAAAGAATTTCAGGTTGGTGATCTAGTCTTGAGAGAGAATCCTAAAAATCAATCACATAGAGAACGCAAGGGGAAGTTTGAACCCAACTAGCTGGGTCCCTTTGTTATCATTGCTACTTTTAGCTTTGGTGCCTATCAACTCTCAATGACTAAAGGAGAACAACTCCGAGAACTAATCAACATTCCCCATCTAAAGAAATTCTAAAAAATTTGTACCTTGGTGCTTATATCTAATCTGACATTCTGAAAACAAAATCAATATTCATATGTCCATGGTTTTTTGGCCAGTGGACATTGTATTGATTTTTGTGCATACAAATCAATATTCATATGTCTATAGTTTCCTAGCTAGTGGACATTGTATTGATTTATCTGGTTACCTAAAAAAGTTCAATGATGACAACAAATCAACACATGATCAATGTGTTGGATACAATTGTTTGAAGGAGATTGTTGGAATGATTATTTGTTGTCTTTGATGTCACATAGATGTCATATCAATTGTCAGCTCAGTCAGTCAACAAAGCAGTTACCAATGTCTACCGAGCTCAGTTGGTCAACAAAGCAGTTACCAGTGTCTACTAAGCTCAGTTGGTTAGCAAAGCAATTACCAGTGTCTACTGAGACCTCTCAGGTGTCAAAAGAAAAGTATGGCAGAAAACAGTGTTAACCGAGCTTCCTTGATTATCGAAGGAAAGTTAGTGTCTACCGAGTTCACTCGGTCTCCAAAAGATGTTAAAGAATTCGTAGTGCTTACCAAGTTCTCTCGGTTGCCAAAGGAAATTTTCTTTCGATTAATGTTTATCGAGCAAGGTCGGCCCAGTAAAGGATTTTGTCTATTTGAGAAATAAATTTGGTTTATTCCAGCCGACTGTTGAAATGATTAGTAATGTTTGTAATAATTATGAGTGCTAACTTGACAATCTAAATGGTATATATATAGAAGGTCAAGTTGTGAATTAAGAAGTAAGAAAGAAGAAAGAGAAGAATAGTATGAGTGAATTTTGAAGGATGGTTAGATATCCTTGAAGAGTAGCAAAGATATATTTGATCGGGAAGGATCTAGTGAAGCAGAACAGAGAGCTGTAATCAGCAATTTAGTTGCGTCACTATTCAGGTCACTTCATTGTTACTTTCTTACCATTGTAGTAGTGATTTCAAAATCTCCTAACCGAGTTGGTTTAACAACCATTTTGTAAATCCTCTAACAAGGTGACAGTTCTATTGAATTATTTCAAGACCTCTTACAAGGCCACTCCTAGCAGGGTGATTAAATCCTCTAACAAGGTCACACCTAACAGTGTGTTTTGTAACCTTTTACCAGGTTGGCTCCTAACAGGGCATCACTTCAGAAGAGTGAAAATCAGTAACTAGTTACATTGGTGGTTTTTCCCATATTGGGTTTCCATGTTAAATCTAGTGTCTCTTGTGTTCATGGTATTTTCTTTATTCATGCATGTTAATCACTGATGAATGCTTAAGAATAGTTATAATTAACACTCTCTTCAATTATCGAGTTTTAGCATTTCACTGTATGTCACAGTAAATAATTTAATAGGACATCTAAGGGATCAGTGGTAATATTTTGTGGTTAACTGATTCACCCCCCCTCTCAGTTACTACATCTATATTTCCAACAATTGGTAGTAGAGCTTTTGGTGCTTGCAGGAAGGGTTTTAAGGACCTAAGCTAAAGATTAGGATGTCTTACAAAAGAGAAATTCCAAGGCTTAACATAGATAACTTTTCAGCATGGCAAGGTCTCATGAGACTTCATCTGGCTTCCATTGCTGATTCAGGATGCAAATATATTGATCAAGAATATACTATTCCTACTAGCACATTAACTGTTGAAGACATTGCAAAGAAAAAGAACCATAACACCATGATGATAGATATTGCATCAGCCCTTATCTATGAAGAATTTGATGAGATCAAAGACTGCACAACTACCTATGAAATGTGGAACAAGCTAAAGAAAATTTATGGTGGTGATGACAATGTGAAAAGAGCCAAAGCAGAAAGCCTAAGAGGAAAATTTGATCAGATGAAGATGAAAGAAGATGAAAATATTGCAAAATATGTTGAAAGAATCAAGGTGAGTGTTAGTGCAATCAGAGCTTCTGGAGGAAAAATTGATGATGAAATTTTTATAAGTAAAGTTCTTAGAACATTGCTTCCTATCTATGCAATAAGAGTATCTGCTATTCAAGAAAGAAGATGTGAACAAAATCACAATATAACTTTAGATGCCTTAGTTGGAAGATTGATAGCTTTTGAATTGGACAACTATGATAACTATGTTCCAACTTCTAAAAATATTGAATCAGCATTTGAGGCCAAACTCTCACTTAAGAATGGCAAGAAGAATTTCAAGTCATTCAAGGATAAAGGTAAGAAAACATGTTTTTTGGCTAAGAATTCTAATAGTGAAGAAGAAATTATCTTCATTGCTGTAAAAGATGAATCTAATGATGATGAAGATGAGATGGCACTTATCTCTCATATAAGCAAAAATGATACATGGATTATAGATAGTGGATGCTCACATCATATGACTAGTGACAAAACTAAGTTTGAAAATTTTGAAGACTATGATGGTGGTAGTGTAAGGTTTGGAAACAATGAACCTTGTTGTATAAAAGGAAGAGGATGAATTTCATTAAACAAAGAACTTATATGTGATAATGCATATTGGGTTGAATGACTAAAGCATTATCTTCTAAGTGTAGCACAGCTAATCAACAGTGGACTCAAGGTTGAATTCATGAATGGCAAAGCAAGATTACTGAATGACAAAGGAAAACTGATTGGTTCAGGCAAACAAACCAAAGGTAGCCTATTTTATCTTGATCTCGGTGAATGCTCATGTTTTATTGCACAAATTGAAGAAAGTTGGTTATGGCACAAAAGGTTATGTCATGAAAATTTTGATAATATGGTGAAAATAAGTAAATTCAAGAAAGTAAGAGGTATTCCTACTTTGAAGAAACCTGCTATTGGTCTATGCAAGAATTGTCAGATTGGCAAAATGGGAAAGACTAGCTTTAAAAGTAAAAACTATCAGTCTAAAGATATTTTGGATATTGTGCATACTAACTTATGTGGACCTATTGGAATTGAAAGCTATACTGGAGAAAAATTCTTTATTCTCTTTGTTGATGATCACTCTAGAATGATGACTGTTATGTATTTAAGAGAAAAGTTAGAAGCATTTGAGAAATTCAAATGGTATTTGGCAAGAGTAGAAAAGGAAATAGGAAAAAGAATGAAGTGCTTGAGATCAGACAGAGGTGGTGAATTCATCTCCCATGAACTCAATAATTTCTGCATTGAAAGAGGAATCAAAAGACAGGTATCAACTCCAAGAACTCCTGAGTAGAATGGAATAGCTGAAAGGATGAATAGATCTATCATCGATTGTGCAAGGACTCTAATGATTGAAAAGAATATTGCTATGAAATACTGGAAGGAAGCTATTAGCACTGCAGTTCATACCTTGAACCGAGTACAATTGAGGAAAGACACATTCAAAACTCCTTATGAGTTATGGTATGGCTATAAACCCAATGTAAGTTACCTAAAAGTATTTGGTAGTAAATGTTACATCTTGAAAGAATCTAGAAAAGGAAAACTTGATGCAAAAGGTGATGAAGGAATATTTTTGGGATATTCTTGCAAAAGTAAGGCATATAAATGTCTAAATTTTTCTACTCATAAAATATAGAAAGTGCACATGTGAAAGTAGATGAGTTTGCAGAAAAGACTGAAGAAGAAAGAAAAAGGGAACCAGAGGATTACAGAAGATTTGTTTACATTGAACCTGATACATTGTCAAACACATCTGTCAATGAGGAGATTACATCAACCGAGCCCAGTATAGTAACCGAGTCACAAGAAGAAGTTAAGACTGAGTCACAAGAAACTGAGTCTCAGCCTAAAGTTACCGAGAAAATATCTACCAAGCCCGAGCAAAATGAACCTGAAGATGAAATACAAGAAGATGACAATGTAACCCATTCAAGAAGAAAGGAACCTGTATTGGCCAAGTATGTCAGGAAGCATCATACACTAGATCAGATTATTGGAAACAAATCAGATGGCACTATGACAAGGAATAAACTAAAAGGTACATGTTTACTTGCTGATTTTGAACCTAAAAATGTCAAAGATGCATTGGAAAATGAAAGTTGGATTGAGGCTATGAACGAAGAAATCGAGCAAATAGAGAAAAATAAGACATGGACTCTTGTACCTAGGCCTAAAGATAAAAATGTAATTGGGACAAAATGGGTATTCAAAAATAAGTTGAATGAAGATGGTCAAGTATCAAGAAACAAAGCAAGATTGGTATGTAAAGGATATTCTCAAGAAGAAGGTATAGATTATGGAGAGACTTTTTCTCCTGTTGCAAGATTAGAAGGTGTAAGGACTCTACTTGCATATGCAGCACATAAAGGATTCAAGGTATATCAGATGGATATAAAATATGCATTTCTCAATGGTATTCTTGATGAAGAAGTCTACATTGAGCAACCTGAAGGTTTTATGGATCCAGACAAAAGGGATATGGTCTACAAGTTACACAAAGCACTGTATGGTCTGAAACAAGCCCCTAGAGCATGGTATGAAAGATTGCATAACTATCTAACTCAGATTAATTTCAAAAGAGCCAATGACAACAGTAATTTATACATCAAAGAAGGACCAGATAACAAAATTGTTTTGGCAGAAATATTTGTAGATGATACTGTGTTTACAGGGAATGATGATTAGTGCAAAGAATTTTCAGAGAAAATGAACAAAGAATTTGAAATGTCTATGTTTGGTCAGATAAAATTCTTTGTTGGACATCAAATTCATCAGAGCAAGAATGGTATCTACATTACTCAGTCTAAATACATCAAGGAAATACTTAAGAAGTTTGGTATGGAAGATTCATAACCAGTTGGTACACCCATGTGTACTGGACTGAAGCTTACCAAAGATGATGATTCAAAAGAAGTAGATCAGACCTTATACATATCAATGATTGGAAAATTATAGTATGTAGAACATACAAGGCCTGATATTGCCTTAGCAGTTGGTATAGTAGCAAGATTCTTAGCAAAACCTAGAGAAAATCACATGATGGAAATCAAAAGAATCTTGAGGTATTTGCAAGGAACTGAAGATTATGGCTTATGGTATAAATTTGGAGGCAATCTGGACTTAAAAGTGTTTACTGATGCTGATTGGGCAGGAAACATTGATGACAGAAAGAGTACAAGTGGTGGAGCATTTTTTCTTGGCAAAAGGTTAGTATCTTGGACCAGTAAAAAGCAAAATTGCACATCCCAATCCATAGCAGAAGCAGAATATGTTGCTGCAGTAGTAAACTACTCTAATATTGTTTGGTTCAAACAGTTATTGGAAGGCATGAAAGTTGAGATCAAAGAACCAGTTGTTATGTTCTGTGATAATACAAGTGTAATAAATATTTCAAAGAATCTAGTAATGCATTCCAAAACCAAACACATTGCTATAAAATATCATTTTGTCAGAGAATTGGTGCAGGACAAGGAAATTAGATTAGAATATATTCATACAAAAGAACAAATTTCAGATATCTTCACCAAGCCACTACCTAAGGATGAATTCTTGTATCTAAGAGGTAAGTTAGGGGTCATTCCCCTATCCGAGGCTCACTAAATTGAGTTTTAGTAATGCATCAACTAGAGCATGTTGAAGATCAATCAGTTGATGCAGCATAGTAAAGGAATCATTGCATATGAATTAGTACTTAAGGTACATTGGCATTCAACACAAGTGTGTTATCTTTGGCATGTGTTGTCAAAGAGGGAGAGTTTGTTGTTTGCTGTCATTATTTCATGAAATTTCTAAGAAAGAGATTTTAAAAAGAAGAAAAGAGGGAGATTTTTTAGTCAGAGAGAGAAGTTTACTGACAAAGGGAAATGAGAATCAGAATGAAGCTAAGGATACGTTCCTTATTCTATGTTTGCTGTGAAATTTCATTGTGCTATGACATATTGTGTTGCCATCAATGCCAAAGAGGGAGATTGTTGGAATGATTATGTGTTGTCTTTGATGTCACATAGATGTCATATCAATTGTTAGCTCAGTTGGTCAGCAAAGCAGTTACCAGTGTCTATCGGGACCTCTCGGGTGTCAAAAGAAAAGTATGGCAGAAAATAGTGTTAACCGAGCTTCCTCGGTTATCGAAGCAAAGTTAGTGTCTATCGAGTTCACTCGATCTCCAAAGGATGTTGAAAAATTCACTATACTTACCGAGTTCTCTCGGTCACCAAAGGAAATCTTCTTTGGATTAATGTTTACTGAGCAAGGTCGGCCCAGTAAAGGATTTTGTCAATTTGAGAAATAAAGTTGGTTTATTCCAGCCAACTGTTGAAATGATTAGTAATGTTTGTAATAATTATTAGTGCTGACTTGACAATCCGAATGGTATATATATAGAAGGTCAAGTTGTGAATTAAGAAGTTAGAAAGAAGAAAGAGAAGAATAGTATGAGCAAATTTTGAAGGATGGTTAGATATCCTTGAAGAGCAGCAGAGATATATTTGATCAGGAAGGATCTAGTGAAGCAGAACAGAGATCTATAATCAGCAATTTAGTTGCGTCACTATTTAGGTCACTTCATTGTTACTTTCTTACCATTGTAGTAGTGATTTCAAAATCTCCTAACCGATTTGGTTTAACAGCCATTTTGTAAATCCTCTAACAAGGTGACAGTTCTATTGAATTGTTTCAAGACCTCTTACAAGGCCACTCCTAGCAGGGTGATTAAATCCTCTAACAAGGTCACACCTAACAATGTGTTTTGTAACCTTTTACTGGGTTGGCTCCTAATAGGGCATCACTTCAGAAGAGTGAAAATCAGTAACTAGTTACATTGGTGGTTTTTCCCATATTGGGTTTCCACGTTAAATCTGGTGTCTCTTGTGTTCATGGTATTTTCTTTATTCATGCATGTTAATCACTGATGAATGCTTAAGAACAGTTATAATTAACACTCTCTACAATTATCGGGTTTTAGCATTTCACTGTATGTCACAGTAAATAATTTAACAGGACATCTAAGGGATCAGTGGTAATATTTTGTGGTTAATTGATTCACCCCCCCTCTCAGTTACTACATCTATATTTCCAACACAGTGACTAGGTCCTAGGTCTTAGGTTTGCATTTCATTTTGCATGTTTGCATGATCTCACAAATTGCTTGAACAATTAAGGAATTCTTCAAATCTATGCTAAATATGAATCAAGGACTGAGCATTGTATGAAGGTCCCTCCAATGAAACAACAAGTAGAATCCATTTTCGGGATCAAAATTGAAATCTGAGATCATTTATATTGTAAACTGCTTGCATAATCAACCTTCAATCATCACAAGAAATCTACAATTTAAGTTAACTGATTATCTTACATCATACTCTCAAAATTTCAACTTGGTCAACCATGGTCAACTCATGGTCAAACCTAATCAAACTTGGTCTCTAGGACCTCTAAATGATGTAGAATGCATTCTTGAACATATATAACCACTTTTGAAATGAATTAACATGCTTCTAAACTACATAATGCTGACTTTTCTTGTTACATTTCAATTTTCATCCCAAAGGGGGCATGGTATTGCACATCATTCAAAGTCTGTAACTCAATTCTATCAATCAAATCTTTCTCTCGGTAATCAAGACAACAACCACGTCTAGTTGTTGATTCATCTAAAGTCCTTGTCGCTTGGGGAAAATCTATTGATTCTTGGGGCATATTAGATTCAAAGAGATCCATATCAATCTGGTATCCTAATCTATCTTGTAAACTATATCATCTTTTCGTAACTATCAATTCATTAGTGTTATTTTCCTTGGTTCTTCGTAACTAATGGGTTCAGGATGTGATACCAATATGATTCTTTTTAGGACAATCAGGTATGGAATCGGTCACTCACTTCTTCGCAATCATAAGGTTCAGATTCAGGTGTTTTGGCACTTTTTCATAATCATCGATTCATTATTGCTATAGTTAACATTATCTTTGGTCAATCAGGACCTAAATCTAACATCTCCAAATCTTTCAATTGGTTTCTGTCTCGGAATTGGTGGAAATTAACATAAAAGTCCTAACCTAAGGCACATCTACACATTATCGAATCCTAATTGATTTTATCCTAAATTCTGCATCAGGGAATATTCCTAGCAATATTCCTATTTATCCTAATTATCTTTAATTTAATGATTATTTGGTGATAAAATCCTAGTTATCCTAAAGTTTGATTAATGGAATATTTTGAATATTTAATTAATTAGATTTAATTCTACCACTTAATTATTTAATTGGATTTAATTAAATTATTCCTAAATTATATTATTTAATTTTGACAATAAATCTAAAATCTCATTACTAATTGATTAAATATTTATTTAATTAATTCAGGTCAGTTGTCAATATTTAATAAATAGTTTTAGAATAAAATTTGATTTAATAATTGATTAACCCATAAATCAGTTGTTTTAATTCAAAAATCAGTTAAGTTGAGAATAAATCACTTTATTTTTTAAAATTAATTTATAAATAAATCATGCACAATCAGAAAAGAAATCAACAATCAATTTTAAATTTAAACTCAACATCTACTGATGAGTTGAAATTTGATCTAAACTCTATTTTGAGTTAAACATTGCTTTTGCATGATTTTTGTGAGTTAATTATCTCTGATTTCTTGTAAACTCAAAAATCAACCTTAGTTTATCAAGAGTGATTTATGGCTTTTCTCCTGCATCCTCAAAGCTCTGGATTTCTATAAAATCAAGGCTCAACTCTTCATAATTACCCACCTCAAATTTGCACAATTACTCTGGAAAATTGGTGATTGAAGGATTAAGCACTTGCGACAGGTGATTTGTGAGATCTTTCGATATTGGTCATAGTTTCATAGTTTTTCATATCATAGCTTTGCATTCACAGTTTTCATATCATTCTTAGATTAAATTTGCATTCAATCTCAATTTTATTCATTTAGCTTAGATTCCATATAGTTTTCATATTATTGCACAAAAAATACAAAAATATAGAATAATCTGCATTCATATAGTCTTTCATATTTTGCATCCAAATCCTTCATTTAGGTGTTGCATTGTCACTGATCTTGATTCCAATCTGAGAACATCATACTCGCACCTACTAGAAGGTAGTAAATCACTTGGTTAGCTTAGTTTCAATTATTTGTCAGATTTTGATTTCTGCTAACCTCTAATGTTTTACTAAAGTCTTGCGTCTATAGCTAGGTACAAAATTCACACACACAGTTGCACTGTTTGCTAGAAGAGAAAAGAGAGGTAAGGGTAAATTTGAAGGAAAATTACCTTTGAGATATTTTTCATGTAATAAGGTAGGTCATTTTGCATCTAGATGTCCTACAAGAGTTCCTAAGTACAAGCCTAAGTTTTTCAAGTCTAAGTATTCAAAGGATGAGGAATGTTATTATGCTAGTGAAGGTATTTCTGATGATGATGATTTAGATTATGAGGAGATTGGATTTGTTGCTATTAAACATGAACTAGTACCTGAGGAAAAGGCTTTAGTATCACATGTTGATAAGAAATCTAAATGGATCATAGATGGTGGTTGTTCACATCATATGACTAGAGACAAAAACAATTTTGTTAAATTAGTGAAGTATGATGGTGTTGTTGTGAGATTTGGAGACAATCTTCCTAAAGCTATCATAGGAGTAGGATTTATTATTCTAGATGGAAAAACTAATACTGATAATGTACTACTTTTTTATGGACTTAAGCATAACTTACTGAGTGTTGGATAGTTGATGGACAAAGAGTTTCACTTATAATTTAATGATGGTAAATGTTTTATCAAAAGTAAGGCAGGAAAGCTAATTGCAACCGGTACTAAATCTAGAGGTAATGTATTTGAAATAAATACATCTGGAGCCTCTTGTTTTGTTGTGAAGGTACATGACAGTTGGTTATGGCACATAAGGTTTTGTCATGTTAATTTTGATAACATTGTGATGGAAAGTTTGACTAATACAATAAGAGATCTACCAAAATCGTGAAACCATCTAACACTGTATGCAGAGAATGTGTTATGGGAAAACAAACTAGAAGCAGTTACAAAAGAAAAGCATATACATCAAAAGGAAAGTTTGATCTAGTACATATAGACCTTTGTGGACCTACAAGGACAAGATCATACTATGGTGAAAGGTATTTCATACTTTTTGTTGATGACTTTTATAGAATGATGTGGGTTACTTAAAAGAGAAATCAAAAGCATTTGATAAATTCAAGATATTCAAGGAAAAAGTAGAGAATGAATCAGGTTTAAAGATAAAATATCTGAGGTCAGATAGAGGTGGAGATTTTACTTCAGACTTATTCAATTCATACTACGAAGAGCATGAAATACAAAGACATACATCTACTCCTAGGACTCTACAACAGAATGGGATAGCAGAGCGAAGAAACAAGACTATACTTGATGCTACTAGGACAATGTTGCTTGAAGGAAATGTATCTCATATGCATTGGAGAGAGGCTATTGGGACAACAGTGTACACATTGAACAAAGTTCAAATCAAAGAAGGTACAATTAAGACTCCTTATGAATTATGGTTTGATCATACTCCTATAAAATATTTCAGAATATTTGGTAGTAAGTGCTATATCAAGTGAGATGATGAGATAGGGAAGTTTGATGCAAGAAGTGATGAAGGAATTTTCCTTGGTTATTCTACTAAGAGCAAGGCTAAAAAAAAATTTAATTTGAGATTTAGGAAGATGATTGAAAGTAACAATGTGAAGATAGATGAAAGTTTTCAGATACAAGAGAGAATGTATGACTAATCAGAATATAGAGATCAAAGAGGTTGCTGCTACAGAAGAAGAAGAACTTGTTGAGGGTGAATTCAAAAATGAAGCTTGTGATGATGACATAAATGAGGCTACTAAGATTCCTAAGACTCCGAGGTATGTAAAGAACAATCATCTTGAAAATCAAATTATTGGTAACTCTAATCAAGTAGTAATGACTAGATCAAAGGCTAGAGAAGAAATTTGTTTCATTTCTCAAGTTGAACCAAAGACTACAGATGAAGCTTGTAGAGATGAATCTTGGATAAATGCTATGAAGGAAGAGTTAGATCAGATAAAGAAGAATAACACTTGGGAATTGGTTCCTCGACATAAGAACAAAAATGTAATAGAAACTAAATGGGTTTTCAAAAAAAAATGAATGAAGGAGTTGTAGTAAGAAACAAAGAAAGATTGGTATGTAAAGGCTATTCACAACAAGAAGGCATAGATTTTGAAGAGACATTTTCTCCTATTGCCAAAATAGGAGCTATGAGATTATTCTTGGCTTATGCTGCACATAAGAACTTCAAGGTATAACAGATGGATGTGAAATCTGCATTCTTGAACGGGGATCTTGAAGAAGTGTATATAGAACAACCTGATGGACTTCCCTTATGCGAAGATGGAGACATGGTATGCAAGTTAAATAAAGCACTGTATGGATTGAAGCAAGCTCCAAGGGCTTGGTATGCAAGGTTAGACAAGTAATTACTTTGTATTGGATTCAGAAAAGGTAATGCTGATAGTAATTTTTATTTAAGAACTAGTGAAGATGGAGTTTTGATAATAGAAGTCTTTGTCGATGATATTATCTTTGGAGGCAATGATGATCTATGTGAGAAATTTTCTAAAGAGATGGAAAATGAATTTGAGATGTCCATGATAGGAGAAATGAAATTCTTTCTTGGACTACAAAGAAATCAGAGTAAGAATGGCATTTTTATTTCTCAGACTAAATATCTTAAAGAAATGTTGAAAAAGTTTAGAATGGAAGACTGTAAACCAATTGGTACACCCATTGTGACTGGTAATAAGCTGACAATTGATGATGAATAAAAGTGTCTTTTTTAGACCAAGTATAGATCAATGGTTGGAGGATTACTATATCTGACTCACACCAGACTGGATATTGCTAATGCTATTGGGATTGTGGCTAGATATCAGGGAGAACCTAAAGAGACACACCTAGATGCTATGAAAAGGATATTGAGATATCTAAAAGGACCAATAGACTATGGATTATGGTATGATAGAAATGATAGCTTTCAACTTTATGCTTATACTGATGTTGATTGGGAAGGAAATATTGATGATAGAAAGAGTACTATTGGTGGTGCATTTTTCCTTAGGAAAAAGTTGGTTTCATGGCTAAGTAAGAAGAAAGATTGTATAGCTCAATCTACTGTTGAATCTGAGTATGTTGTTGGTGCTATTAATTGCACTCAATTTTTTTGGATGAAAAAAATGTTGAAGGATATTGGAATAACTTTTGATGAGCCAGTGGTTATCCATTGTGATAACACCAGTACAGTGAATATGTCAAAGAATCTAGTGATGCATTTTAAAACTAAACATATTTCTATCAAGTATAACTTCTTGAGAGACAAGGTGGTAGAGAAGGAAATAAAGTTGGAGTATATTAGTACAAATGAACAAATTGCAGACATCTTTACAAAGCCGTTACCAAAATATACCTTTGAATGTCTCAAAGGTATGCTTGAGGTTCATGCCCATCCTAGTCAGAATTAAATGATGTAGGGATGCATCATTCTAGAGGTTTTTAGAGCCTTATCATAATCTGGACTTGATGTAGGGATCTACTCCTCAAAGAGAGTGATAGTTGAAGAAAGTTGTGAAGGATAGTTGATAACTTATGGAACCCTTTGCCATTGTTGTCAAAGGGGGAGTGTTTCTATGTGAAAATACCTACTGTATGGGGAGATTGTATGGAGGTGTACTATGAGAGTACTATTTGGTTACAAAACTTTGGATTGATAAAACTTTGTGTTAATGGATTTTCCCATTTGTTGACATTGCCAAAGGAGGAGATTTTTGGATATTGCTAATGCATTGGGGAGATGGTTGATACATTTAATATGTTTAATCACTACATTGAGTGATGTTGGAGCTTCTGCTATTGTCATTAGTGTTTTATCACCAATGTCAACATATGTTTCTATGAAGAGAACAAGCTGGTTACTACAGCGTATAGACATTGTATGGATGTTGCAGGACATGTGAAGATAGTTGAGAGTACATGAATATGTGATCTTATATTCAAGATTGTATCATTTAATGTTTCATATTGGATGAGTTACAAATATTTTGGTGAAGACTAGTTGTTGGACTATGACAATGAAAGTTGATAGAGTGAGTCTATGTGTTTCTGGTATATCTTATAGAAGGTATGGAATCAGTGTTTATGTGCTTAAGAGATGAAAGACATGGTACTAGAGAATGTTCATTGGTTAGTGTACGGTACAAAATGATGGATGATGTCAGATGTGGCGTGTATTCTAGAGATGACTTATTTGGAAGCCGACTTGAGGGATGTAGCGTGCATTTTGGATTGGGGAATGTAAATTAAGGATGTCAGTCCTTAATTATTGTAATGTAATTATTGTACACTTGTTATAGATACTGTGTGCATCTTAGCAAGGGTTTATGTAATTGTTTGTATATTAGGAAAGCCTAATTGGCTGACCTAATCATGTAAAATGTAATAGGGTATATATGTAAGATCTTTTCTTTGGAATAGATATGGTGAGAATGTATGTAGAGAAGAGGATTACTGGTGTACTTCATTGGAACTGATCAAGAAAAGATAGTTGTTGTCAGATAGTTCAAAAGATTGTTTATTTGTTCATATACACTTGTATTGCAAATAGTGAGTTCTAAAGGTGGATTTAACCTTCTTTGGGCACTGAGCTTGGGCAGTGAGCCCACCCTTCTTTCTTGACTCCTAACAAGGTCTTTCCTCTAACAAGGAATGTGTACTATAATATTTTAATAAGCTCCTAATAGGGATAAATCTTCTAACAAGGATATTGTACTCTCAGTACATCATCTATGGATGCTAATTCCCACAAGGGTTTTTACCTTTAACAGGGTTTCCCCGACACCAAAATATTGTCTTGTTGTGTTGGCATTCATTGTGTTCATTAGATTTGATATTTCTGCTATTCAAAGTTTAAAGTTTAATATTTTGTCATACAATTGATTCACCCTCTCTCTTAGTTTTATTGTGGACTGTTATTTCTAACACAACCTACAAAGATCAAATCTGATACCATATACCCAAAACCAACTAGCCCTGCTTAAAAGAAATAGATGATTAACCTGTAGACACGTAAAATTGGACAAGTGCTTTTTAAATTGCAAAAATCATTAAATGGCTCAAAATCATCAAAATGCATTAAAAGGGATCAAATCAATTAAAAATGGACATAATTAAATAAAGTTGGACAAAATCAATTAAAGCAAATGAAAAATCAAATAATGAGGTTAAATAATTAAATGAAAGCTTAAAGGGGTGAAAAACACTACATAATTGATTTTAATCAATTAAGTGTATAGTTGTTTAAATCAAAAATCAAAATGAACCTATTACCCTTACATGGCTAAATTTAATTAATTAATTGAATTTAATAATTCCTAATTTCTTTCAACAAAGTGGAGCAACCAATGAAAATTGAGGACAAAAAGATATAAATCACTTAAACCTTTAAAGTGTCCAAAGCTTTGAGACCATTTAAAGGATTGTCCCCTCATTGTCCCCCCATTTATGAACAAAGAAAAGTATTTGACTCAACCAAGGGATAATCATGATTACTTCACTCCACCCCCTACCCTTGGGAAATTACTATAAATATGAAGCATTTTGAGAGCAATAATGATCTTAGAACTTCATTTGCAAAGCATTGTTACTATAGGCAATTGAGAGCATTTAGAGTAATTTGCATTATATCTTGTCAATTTGAGCTAGATTAAGCATTGAATGAGCATTGTAGAAGCATAGTAGAAGCATTATTTCTCATTTTAGAAGTGTCACTAGTGAGGATTTGAGCTGAGAGCTTCACTTACCACCTCTTTCTAGAGAACCATGAGATGTCATAGATCATAGTTTCAATTCTAATTGGATTTGCATTGTATTTACTTTCAATTGTTGCTATTAGATCTTAATTTCATGAAGGTTATATTCATAATCACACAAATGGAACCCACCATGGGGCTCTAAGCCTCATTTTATCATTTTCATCATAAATTGCATGCTTGTATTTTCTATTTTTCGTGATTATCTTGCAGGAAACTGGTGAAGTCACGCTTACAGGAGATTTGTTCATGCCTGCAGTCATTTTACTGCCGCCTACAATCTCTGTACTGATGCCTATTATCTGGAGGTTCATGCCTAGCACACGACTTCGATCCGGCATTAATTCCTTCACAGTCGCTTGCTTATCATAAGCTCACGCCTACGAAAGCAATGCATTCAGCCTTTGGATCTTAAAGTCACGCCTATGACTCAAGGAGTATCGCTTTGATAAATTTTGTTGTCGGTTGAGTTAAAGCTTTACTTCACACTTTTCAATAACAATCACACATTGAATATTTCTAATTCCGCTTAGGATTACTAAAGTGTCACTTTGAAATAATCAGTTTCTACAATTTTTAGTTCTATTCATGCTTCGGAATAAACTATTCACGCCTGTGTAATTTTCAGTATCGTCTGTGGTACTGTAGAGTGTCGCTTTCTATCAGTAAAGTTACGCCTACTAATAGTTTGTTCCCACCTATTAGCTGGACAATGTCACCTACTACCTGTTGTCTGTATTTACTATTTAATTGATTAAATCATTTGTCTAGCTCCTTGTTTGTGTGATTTAACAGTAAATGAGCAACCATAAAAAGGTGCAGAAGCCTGAAAGCAGATTCAACCAAGAAGGAAAGCCACTAGCAAGGAAGATTAAGAAAGAAAATATAGCACACATCAAAGTTTTCCTTAAGACTACACAAGATGAGGATAACCAGGTATTCCAGCACTACCTTAAAAATTTTGAAGCATACAAATCAAAGTTTTCCTCTCTAAATTGGATTTTTAAGTCCTTAGATCAAGTTTTCTTTGGAAATTTGCAAATAAGCTCTATAAAATTCATACATAAGTATTGCTTCTTCAATTTTCAATTTTGGTTTCCCCTCATAATTTTTGTTAGTGTTGACTAACTTGCTGGTGGACAAGCACATTTGGAGGAGGCTATTGCTAAGGTGAGTGGGAAAACAATGACAAAACCTTTCAAAAATGCCCCTAGCTTAGGCTAGCTACAAAGGAAATGTATTCTTCTATTCAAGCTTGCACTTGATTAAATTGCAACATTATTTTTTAATATAGCTTAATTAAAATGGGAAATGAACCAAACACTTCAATTTTAAGAATCTCCTTGTTAAGAGATTGGGAAAGAACAAACTTGTGTTTGAGTGTTTGGAACAAAGAAAGACAATAGGGATATGCTCTTCACTTTTTAAGTGAATCAAATTCCCAAACTTGTCAACCTAAGTTCATTTCTTGTTTTTATGTACATGCTAGAGCAATAGTGGGCTCGCCTCCTGAGTTTTCCTTAATGAGGCCAATGAGAGGGACAACCCAAAGTGGGATATGCTCGCTTTTTCCACGAGGATCCAATCCACTATAAAATGAAATGCATACATCCTTAATGGGGTGTGTGACAAATGGATCTTGAATTTTTTGAATTTCCTCTAGTAATCCTCACGGATTGTGCAAAATCGTACCTTGGTGCATGTGGGAAACCCCTTAACATACTTGGGGGATGAAAATTTAAGATCTATTTAAACAAAATCCATAATAAATCCTGAATAAAATAGCAAGGCCACCTTTTAGAGCCATGTTTACAAGCCAAAATTGACTTTAGGTAGGCTGTTTGGAATTTTTTCTTGTGTTACACTTGTGAAAAACATTGGAGAATATACACATTAGAGTTTTTTTAGGGACATGATGACAAATTGATGTGTGTGTTGCGATTATTATTTAATTTTCAAACAAATAAATTTCAAAAAACCTGATCTTAAACATTTAAAAAATTCAAAATCTTAAAACCTAGTCAGAGAAGTACCACCTATGCACAAAACTTGCCCAATGAAACCTTATCCTTAATAAATCCCCATCTTATTGATTGGGACCAAACCGAGCCAAGTGACTTGCTTTACTTCCTGAATGACCAAGTAGCAAACCAATACCTTAATGCAGTTGAGCCCTCTTTCACCAATGAATTTGAACCAAACATGATAGAAGCAGCGGGGGTTCAATCTCTCAATCAAAAGCAAAAAATGAAAAAAAATAAGAAAAAGAAAAGTTCTAGTGCTGAAAACCATTATGTGGCAGCATTAGAACCCAAAAAAGTAAAGATAAAAGATGTTTCCTTTGGTGAAAACCCAATTGTGGCATCAAAGGAAGAGAGATTGGATACTCTACCAGATCATGAGGAAGAAAGGTCACCTATACTCATAGAGCCAACAAAAAAGGTTAACATTGGTATGGAAGTGGATCCAAAATTTATACACTTGGCAACATCACTCACACCTCTAGAAAGAGAGGACTTCATCAAAATTTTCCAAGAGCAACAAGTAAAATTTGCATGGTCATATGTCGACATGCCCGATTTAGATCCTGACTTTATAATGTATCATCTGAATGTTAGACCAAGGGTTAAGCCCATTAAGAAAAAGTTGAGGAAGATGCACCCACACATAGCTCTTTTAGTCAAGGTGGAATTAGAAAAATTGTTGAAAGTAGGATTCATAAGGGCAATAGCTTATGCTAAATGGATATCTAACATTGTATCAGTCACAAAACATGACAAATACCTTTGAGTATGCACAGATTTTCTAGATCTAAATCTTGCTTGTCCTAAAGATGATTTCCCACTTCTGAGCATTGATGCAATAGTTGACTTGACAGTGAGTCCTTCCATGTACTCCTTAATGGATGGTTTCAGAGGGTATAATCAGATCAAAATTGCACTTGAAGACTAGGAGAAGACTTCCTTTACTTGCCCTTGGGGCACTTTTTGTTGGAATGTCATGCCCTTCGGCCTTAAAAATTTTGGAGCCACATATCAAAGGGCCATGACAACTATCTTACATGACATGATCCATACATTCTTAGAATATTATGTGGATGATATATTGGCAAAATCCCACAAAAGAGAAGAACACCTCCAAATTTAGAAAAAGATATTCATTAGGTTGGAGCAATTCAAAGTCAGATTAAACCCAAATAAATGTACCTTTGGTGTCCAATCTGGCAAGTTATTAGGCTATATAGTTTCCACCAAAGGAATTGAAGTGGACCTAAAGAAAGTACAAGCCATAATGTATATGGATATACCAAAGACCATCAGCCAAATGAGATCCTTACAAGGCAAAATACAATCCATAAGAAGGTTTATTTCCCAATTGGCAAAAAAATGTCATTCCTTCACTAGGTTGCTACATAAGGATACTATATTCATGTGGGATGCCAAATGTGATCAAGCTTTCACATTGTTGAAGACCTACTTGATAAATCTACCTATTCTCATGCCACCAATCAAGGGAAAAGCATTGCTTTTATACATATCTGCTACCAAAAGATCCCTAGGAGTACTTTTGGTGCAAGAGGATGAACAAGGAAAGGAAAGAGCTATCTACTATTTGAGTAGGACATTGATCAAATACAAACTTAACTACACATTCATGGAAAGAGCTTGCCTAGCAGTTGTGTTTGCATCTCAAAATTTGAGACATTATATGTTGATGCATAAGGTCAAGCTAATTGCCAAAATTGATCCTCTCAAATATTTGTTAAGTAAAACTGCCTTAACGGGTAGGATAGCCAAGTGGGTTATGATATTGAGTGAATTCAACATTGAGTATGTCGATAGAAAGGAAATAAAAGGGCAAGTGATATCATATCACTTAGCTAAAAACCCCATGACTTCTACACAAACTATCCAAGTGCAATTTCTAGATTCTGCCATTGTAAACATAGAAGCAAAAACATGGAAGTTATACTTTGATGGCTCCTATACTCAAGGAGGTTTCAGAGCTGGCATACTATTGGTCACTCCTCAAGGATACACCATTCCTAAGTCTTAAAAGCTCTTGTTTCCATGCACAAATAATATAGCGGAATATGAGGCACTAGTCATAGGCATCAAAATGGCCTTAGAGTGGAACATCATAGAACTAAAAATTTATGGAGATTCTCAACTCATCATCAATCAAGTCAACAATGAATATAACACTAAAGATGAAAATTTGATGCCATATAAGACCATGATTGATGGATGGAAGAAGTACTTTGCCTTGATCACTTTTGAGCAAATTCCTAGAGAGAAAAATAGAGCAGCTGACGCCATGGCCACCTTGGCTTCCTTGTTACAAAAACCTGATCAAAATGAGAAGTATGAGTTCTTGGTGGAAGAGTTGGTGAAACTAGCATTTGACCTTCCTGAAACCCAAATTGTTTCCCTATTAAATGGACATGACTCCCCTTGGTACGGCCCTATATATGCATAGCTCAAAGACCAAGTGCTACCCTTAGACCAAACCCGAGCTCAAAAATGAAACTTTATACACCAATCATCCCATTACATAATCCTCTCAAAAACATTGTATCGTAAGGGTCTTGATGGGATGTTACTTAGGTGTCTAGAAGAAGAAGAGTCTAGATTAGCTTTGCATGAAGTTCATGAAGGCATTTGTGGGTCACATGCAAGTGGGTTAAATCTAGCTAAGAAAATCCTTCGCTTAGGGTATTTCTGGAAGACATTAGAAAAAGATGCTTGCCACTTTGTTTGGATATTCAGCAAATGTCAATATCATGGTGACATGATACATGCACCGGCACAAGAATTGCACCCATTTGTTACACCTTGGCCTTTCTATTGATGGGGGTTTGATCTAATTGGTGTCATATACCCACCTTCTTCAAATGGGCACAAATATATCATAACAACAATAGAATATTTAACTAAGTGGGTCGAAGTGGTTCCTTTGATCACAGCCATGGGTAAGAAAATTTCCATGTTCATCTTGAACCACATCTTTTGTAGATATGGCATTCCTCATTCCATCATAAAAGATAATGGAAAACAATTTAAAAACAAGGACATATGAACCTTGTGCTACATTTCATATCACTCACCACTCCTCATCAATCTATTACCCTCAAGGAAATGGCCAAGCCGAAGCCACAAACAAGAATATCTTGAAAATCTTGAAGAGGTTAGTCAATAAATCAGGAAGGGATTGGCATGTACAAATTAATCCAGCATTATGGACCTACAGAATGAACATTCGGACACCTATGGGAGCCACGCCATTTTCTTGAGTCTATGGTGTTGAAGAAATTATACCATTAGAGGTTAAAATCCTATCTTTGCAAGTTTCATTACAAGGATTGGTCATAGATGAAGACTATAGAGTTGCTAGACTTCAACAATTGGAGTTACTTGAAGAACACCAAACACAAGCTTATGACCACCTGAAAGTGTACCAAAATAGAATCTCGAGGAACTATAATAAACATATCAAACTGAGAGTCTTTCAGGTAGGAGACTTAGTGTTATGAGAGAACCCAAAGAATCAAATTGAAAGAGAGAAGAAAGGCAAATGGGAGGCTAATTGGCTTGGCCCATTCATCATAGTGTCTTCATTTGGCACAGGAACCTATAAGTTATCAGATTGTGAAGGAGAGGAACTCCAAGAACCCATCAACAACATTCATCTCAAAAGGTTCTACACATGAGGGAGATGAAAGAGTATAAAGAGTATCAGATGAGGAGCATCATATTTATTGCACATAGTCAAAGAGATCTTGAAAAATACAAAAAAAATGAAAAAGAAAAAATACAACAAAAAAAGAAAAAAGAGAAAAAAGTGCCTTGGTGAAAACCTAGCAATAGGTACCTTGGTAGCAAAAAATAAAAAGATCTAGAAGGTGAAAACTTGGTAAACAAGTTCCTTTTGTTCTCTTAAGTTTGTCTTTCCTAGTCACATATGTCCATATTGCATTTCCAACACCCCATTTGTACAACTGCCATTGCATCCGTCATTTGTACATAGTCATAATAAATTCATTCAATTGCATTGTTGCATTTCCCATTCGCCCTAAGTTTGTTGACCGATCACATTTATCACTTGGGGGCAGAAGAGGATTGAAAATTTGGTACCAAATGGATTCAATAAGTACTACAATCAATCACATCAGAGAGAGATTTATCAGAGTTTCAAAAGAGTGGAAAGTTATTGAACCTTTGATGGACGTCATTGGTCAAGCCCTAAGTATTTGATCCTACAACATGATCTTTGAGCCTTCATTGACTTTATAAATCAGGATTAAAAATTGACAAAAACACCTTAAAGATCAGAATGCTTGGAAATACTTTTTGAAAATCAAGAAACATTCCAAAACACTAGAAATTTTCTTTTTGATAAATCTTTAGGAAATTGGCTTTTTATCATATCTTTTGAACTATTCAATGATGTTTCAACTAGATTAGCCATGATAAAGATGTGATATTTTATTTCCTTTGAGTGATTGTTTGGAGGAAAATTCATCAGCTTATGAGAGTTCATCTAACGATATGGTCATCAAAGAACCATCGAGGACTATCTCATAAGAAGACGGATTGACCTTTTCTTGTTTACGCAAATGGATCCCTTGGCTATTTAGATCTTCTATATCTTAATACCAAAAATCCACTTGCAACATTGAATCCATTGACACTAGTATTCAGACTCCCATAGCTTGGTCATCCAACTAGTGAGGGTTGTACTTGGTTCAGAAAGGAGGTTACCAAAAAGTGATAAAAAGTGGTATTCATATCATCATGATGTGGTCAATGATGATTGTACTATCTTTTCGGTCCCAAACTGCTCAATGATGAAAATTTATCCTCGTGGCATTTATTTGCTAAAAGCTGGTGACACTTAGGTTGCATTGCATAATCATGTTACATTAATTGTAGTACATTATCCTATTAGGTTAATTGCATTATCATGTTAGATTAAATGCATTTGTTTGTGGTTAATTTTCCTAGGGAAAAAGGGGGTACATCAATAATCTTGGTTAGTCAAAACACTAAAGAAATGTGGGATTTAATCAAACATCTTACTCTTGATCAATCAAAACTACAAAGAAAATGGGATTATCTTTTGCATTCATGCATATCATTAATCATTAATCATTATCCATATACCAAAAAAGAGAAAAACATCCATACATCATTTGCATACATGTAGTTAAGGATAGAATTGCATTGGCATTGAAAAATTCAAAAACATAAGGGGCAGTTCCATATGCATTTCCATAAAACATTTTGCATTCATACATTGAGGAAAAGTGAAAACCATGTCACAAATCCATACATCATTGCATCATTTATCTATATCATAAAATAAGATAACTGCATCCATAGCATAAATCAAAGTAAATGCATAACACATCATATAGCTGCATAAAAGATAATCTCATAAACAACTCATCAAGGAGAACCAAGGAGTATATCATCATATATCATCAAAAAGTGTTCATCAATGATCCATCAACTCAGTATATCAAGATACAATGTCATACAAAAGAGGTACATCAAATGGTTTGATCAATCAAAAACATGACATGTGATACAAGACATCAGCCATGAGTGAATCTATCATCAAAGCAATCAAGATCCTATAGCACCAAATCCATCTGGACCTCTACCACCCTGTGGAGGAGGAGTCTGAGAAGTACTCACTCTGCTCTATCTTTGCACCACAGCCGACATAAACTGTTGCATCAAGGTGGCAACCTGATCTAAATGCCCAACAATGGTGGACATATCTATCCTCAGAGACTGAACCTCTCATACTACAACACCTATAGTAGGAGCATCTTGTGAACCTTGTCCATGATCTTGTGGCTATTGATCCTATATAGGTACCTGTTGTGCCAAAACCTGATCCTACTATGCTACATCATCATCCTGCTGAGCCAAGGCTACTCTCTACAACTAAACCAAAGGATCCAATCCACCAAGAATCTATCTAGCAGCATCAACATGAGCCTGTCTCTACTATCTTTGATGTATGTGATCTCTTTGCTATCTATCTACTCTAGGCTATCTATCAAGTGCATCATCATGACCCCTAGCATGATCTCTATCCCTCACATGACCATGTCTCACTCATCCTCTATCAGCAGTAACAAGAGGATCTCTCTGCCCTCCTCATCTCCACCATCTACCACCACCACCTCCACCACCACCTCCATCACCCCGACCTAGGATAGGCTCTACTAGATCAGTGAAACAAGTAAACCTATTACAAGCCCACCAATTAGAAAACTCATGAGACATACCTGCATCAACTACACTAGAAAGCATCTCCCATCTACAATAAGCCATACCAGCAATCTGATCTAAGGAAAACTCATAATCAATAAGAGGACCCCACATAGATCTCTTTGATTGTACCTGAGCATACAATGCTATACCCTGTGGCATATCTTGTGTCTAACCATATTGTCTAGAAACTCTACCAAAGCATAAGGACTCAATAGTGGTAGTAGTGCAACCAATCATCCAGCGAGGGGAAAACATATATGGCAACTCATCATCATCCTCCCTCCATAAATCGCAACCCCTGTATGGTCTCCATAAAACTTGATCTAGATCATTTATCTATCATCGCCAGAAGTCTAGATGACCCAAATGATGTTGTATAACCATCCCAGTGTATAGAAAAGCATATGGAAAACCTTCAGGCCGAACCCTGTCAAAAATAGGCCTAGTGATGGGAAGATGCTCCCATATCCACAACTGAAGAACCACTACACCAACTGACAATGATGCACTCGCTTGATAGACTACTTCATGAAAATCATGATATAGTTGAGCAAGGATGCATGAACCCCAATCAAAGTGTCAAGGATGAGCAAGCAAATCCTCTAATATCCTACCCCATCCAATGGAAAAACCATGACCTCATCGGTCGGGAAGAAGTAAACCACCAATCAATGCACCCAGTATTGCTGGCAAGGTAGGAAAGGAAGAAAACTGAGGCCAAGTGATTGTATCACCATCATCAATAGAATTTTCCCTGAACACTCATCGACAAATAGTAGAATCATAATACACTACCTCTCCCCTGCATGGGATACATAGTAATCGATACATGTCCTTAGGCATGATCGTCATCTCTCCATATGGCAAATGAAATGTGTTGTGATCAGAGTGCCATCACTCCGCCACTACAGTTAGTAAACCATGGTTCAGCTAGAACCGTGGAAGATCAAGGAGAAAACTCAAACCACACAACTCAATCACATGGAACTTAGCATCTGTAAGAGTTTGGCCCAAATCAATGACCCAAGAAGCTACTGTCCGGATGTATAAAGTAGGGAAGTTTGCCTATTGGAAAAGCAAAGGAATCATATTAGTATATCATATCAAGGAATTATCTCAAGTCAATCAATTTTTTCAAAGTATCAAGAAATCACACCAAGTACCATTTGTTCATTTCTCTATGTCCTGAGAACGAAGCAGCAGTATCAAATCATATCAGTTTTCACACTGATTGATTTATCCTATCAATATCCTATCCTAATTGGATTGACAAATCACATTTGTTGGTAACACTATCCTAATATCCTAATCCATTCATTTTGTTAAAAGCAATGGACCTAATCTACTCATTCGACTCGAGCATCGAAATTCATCAAATTTTTCATCAGACACAATCAAGTACAAGTGTAGAAAAAAGTACAATTTTTTTTTTCAAAAGTCTCTAGGCATGATTTTTATCAGCCCAGGCGACATTCCTCCTAAGTGATAGTAAAAATTTGTGAAGTGACATTATTCTGGTGTTAGGAGATAGTTCTTATGCTACGCGACACTGAATCATACTAGGCAACAATAGAAGGTGGCCTAGGTGAAAGTAAATTTGCTAGGGTTTCCTAAGCGATAGCATATATGAAAAAGGGCATTTTGACCTAGTTGTATGTGGGAGTATCCTATTCCTAGGTGAGGTTGAAAGTTTTTCATGTGGCATTAAACTACATGGAAGTGTGAAAGGAAAGCGCAGATACGACAATTAAAGGGTCTAAGTGACAGTAAAATATTTCTAGGCGTGAATTTGTAGATTCAATGCAATGATGGAACAAGAAAAATTGCAATAAATGCTTATAAATGAGCAATAAATGCAAAATAGAGGTTAGAAATAACTTACAGGAGGTCCATACTCAGGTGGCCTCGCATATCTCTGACACCTCTTGAATCGATGCTCTTGAATAGGGACAACCATCTCAAAATTCACCGCAGGATCAGAGCAAAATCACCAAAGAGAAAAGTAAAAATGAATAGTAAAACAAGGTTTTTCAACCTATTTAAGCTATTTGACCTAATTATGGAGGCAAAAATAGGCTTAGACCTATATATTGCCATATCAAACTAACCGTGACATCCTTGAATGCATTGTATATCATCAAATTTTAAAAAATGAAAACATATTCAATGAATCGAACATCATCAAATCTTTCAAATCAAGAAATTAATATGTTTTAATTTCTGAGGGGGCATCAGGGTATCAAATTGAAATTGAAATCAAACATCATGAAATTAGTGGGGCATCACAAAAATTTTGTATCAGCATCAGTATCATATCATATCGTATTAGGGGCAGCAATCAATCAGTATCAGAGGCATATCAGGGAATCAACAATCAGGATCTAAAAACAATCAGGACCCACAAGAATCTTTGAATCAATGTTCTTCACACATCAATTCAAAGAGGGGCATTTGTAGACACGCAAAATTGGACAAGTGCTTTTTAAATTGCAAAAATCATTAAATGGCTCAAAATCATCAAAATGCATTAAAAGGGATCAAATCAATTAAAAATGGGCATAATTAAATAAAGTTGGACAAAATCAATTAAAGCAAAGGAAAAATCAAATAATGAGGTTAAATAATTAAATGAAAGCTTAAAGGGGTGAAAAACACTACATAATTGATATTAATCAATTAAGTGTATAGTCGTTTAAATCAAAAATCAAAATGAACCTATTACCCTTACATGGCTAAATTTAATTAATTAATTGAATTTAATAATTCCTAATTTCTTTCAACAAAGTGGAGCAACCAATGAAAATTGAGGACAAAAAGACATAAATCACTTAAACCTTTAAAGTGTCCAAAGCTTTGAGACCATTTAAAGGATTGTCCCCTCATTGTCCCCCCATTTATGAACAAAGAAAAGTATTTGACTCAACCAAGCGATAATCACTCCACCCTCTACCCTTGGGAAATTACTATAAATATGAAGCATTTTGAGAGAAATTATGATCTTAGAACTTCATTTGCAAAGCATTGTTACTATAGGCAATTGAGAGCATTCTAAGAGCAATTAAGAGCATTTAGAGTAATTTGCATTATATCTTGTCAATTTGAGCTAGATTAAGCATTAAATGAGCATTGTAGAAGCATAGTAGAAGCATAATTTCTCATTTTAGAAGTGTCACTAGTGAGGATTTGAGCTGAGAGCTTCACTTACCACCTCTTTCTAGAGAACCATGAGATGTTATAGATCATAATTTCAATTCTAATTGGATTTGCATTGTATTTACTTTCAATTGTTGCTATTAGATCTTAATTTCATGAAGGTGATATTCATCATCACACATAACCATGCCCATTAATGAACAATTAGAGAAACCATAGCCACCAAACTCCTATAGAACCTAATACTTGCAAACCTAATATGCAAAAAATCAAACTTTTAAACTATACATATTCCATACTAGAATTGAAGCCCTACTATAACAAAAAGGGTTTTCTGGGCAAAAAATTCACTGGTACTAACTGAAAACTATATTCCTTTGGACTCCTTCAAACCTCCTTCTTGCTAATCTTCATCTTGAAACCTGGTTTGTTGGGTCCAATAGGGATAAATAATCCCCCTATTTATTTAAATTTGAGCCTTCTTGTCCTTCCTAGTCTCCTTCACCTTTTGTCCTTTTTCCTCTTCCATCTCTTGCATCACTTCCTTAAACATTTCCCATCTACCATGATAATTTGTAATTCAAATATCTTTCCTTATGGAAGTCCTCCAAATCAGAAATTGTTTGAAACCGGTTGTAGTTCCTTCCACCAGTCTCCAAAGCCCCTCATCTGACCTCAAACCAACCCCCATTTTTTCCATTCCTATGATGGGTACCATCCCTCCACACTAGTGTGACTTTACACATGTTTACATTCCCTATAGGGTCTCCTCCTTCATCCTTGCTTGAAGACCCCATGCCTAAAAGGTTGAGGATATGTTGATATTTATTTTGAACCTGTGCTCTATTTTTAAAAATTCATCTCGTAAAATTAGGTTGACACATTTACAGAGTTGTATATTATCAATGGTAAAAATTCCTTTCAATCTCTTCATCATTAGTTCCCCTTTGACTGCACTTGATTCCAAGTATCTCAGGAGTAATTTTCTATTGGAAATATTCAGGAATTAACCAAGTTACTGAGAGGGGAGGGGTGAATCAGTAACTTCAAAATTTTCTTTCAATATCAGATGTATTAACATATAGTTCACTTTATCCTTTTGCATATAGAAAGCATGAAACTTAAAAGCATTCACAACAATGACACATAGATTTGGTTACCCAGAAACCTTCCAAAAGAAAGTAAAATTGGGGTGGGGATGAAACCCACAAAGCTTTAGTACTACAGTATAAAGTTGGCCGGTTAAGGCTTACATTGATCACTTCTGATGATCTGCCCTGCTAGGAGCAATAAGGACTGCTAGGTCCACCTTGTTAGAGGTTTTACAAACATACAATGAAGTATGCACTTGGTTAAGAGATTTTAAAAAGACTGTTAAAGGATTTTAGTACTGATTCACTGGTTAAAATGAAACAGTATATCTCTTACTTTGCAACTGGATTGCTGAATGAGATTCGCTGATGTACTGATCACCTTCTGTGATGAATTTGTCTTTGCTGCTTCTTATACTATTGTAGCCCTTTGTAATTCACTTATCTCTTCCTTTCTTTCTTTTTCTTTTTCACATTCATACTCATTGGTATTTGTACAACATTGTTTATATACAAGTCTAAACAATTAATTACAATTACAAAGTCAGCTTGACAAATAAACATAAGTGCTACTAAGTCGGCCTAAGTATGGTTACACAATTCCTACAAATTGACTCTGTGACTTTTTGATACTCGGCCTCCACTGCATTACTCAACATCATCATGCACTCGGTAGAAGTGAAGGCACGGTTCATACTAACCACTCGGTAGGTTTCAAACTCGGTAAATACTTGTGACTCGGTAGACATAATGTCACTCGGTTTACATTGTCCTGCTCGGTTTGCACTGTTCTGCTCGGTTTGCACTGTTATGCTTAGTTTGCACTATTCTACTCGGTTTGCACTGTTCTACTCAGTTTGCATTGTTCTACTCGGTTTGCACTATTCTGCTCAGTTTTCACTGAGAATGCAAATAAGTGTTGTCACTAGTGGTAATCCTGCTTAATGCCAACATTTTCTTCCATTATTTATCTTCCCACTCTTAGCTTCAAACACTTGGACATTGGTTTACTTACCTATTCTATAAAAAAACTAACTACATCTCCTTTTACCTACCATGCTTCCTAATTTCTTCATCTAGATGCTTCCAACCCAAGTTATAATTCTTATAATGATTCCCCATGTCATACTAATTTGAGCTGATCTAATGACAATATTTTCTCATGATTTCATATATATCAGGCATCACATCTTACTAGTGCATTTACTCCTCCCCATCATTAATTTTGGTGATATTTCCAATGGCCATAGTTTTTTTGAATAAAGTATTAATTGTATTAAAAAAATAGAATTTTTTGGGGCTTTTAAATTCAACATGTCTGTATGCGATCCTTCCTAAACTATTGTCCTCTTATTTAGCTCCATGCTTCAAATGTTTATCCTTCAATAGTTTGAAAGTCCTCCACAAGTGACTATTTTCCTGTGTCTTTTAATGACACCCAAGCCTTTGACAAAGAATCAACTACTTCATTACCCTCTCTCCTTACATGAGTTAATTTTAACTCTTCAAAGTGCCTGAGCATAGATTTGATCCTTTCTATATTCTTGTATACAAATCACTTGATCCCCCTTTTATTATGTAATTTATAATTACTAATGAATCTCCTTCTAGATGGAGATTTAAAACTTTTAAATCCAGTGATATTTGTACTTCTAGTAAGGCTTCCTGAACCTTAACCTCATTGTTAGTCCCTTTCACTAAATTTTTTCCCCAAACATAAAAATGGTTCCTTTCCAATCTCTCACCATAAATCCTACACCTGATATCCCCAAATTTCCTTTTGAGGCTCTGTTGAAATAGATATTGATCCATCATGAGTCTGGAGTAATCCAAGTCACCCCTTTCACTCATTTGGACTAAGGATTATCCCTTAAAAGTCCTTGAATAGAACAAAATTTGATCAAGGGCCATCTCTTCTAGAGTCTACATTATTATTGAATAAAGGGGATTTTATCAGTATTGACCAAAGATCTTGCATTACTCACTAATTTTGATATTTCTCTTTCCAATCTTGCTAAGAATCTCTTTAAATCTTCACATTTTTCTTAGAATACCCTTTTATTCCACTCTTTCCAAATTTCTCATACAACCGTTGAGGGGAAAACTTGCCAAATACTTGAAAATGTTGAATTGATGCTTGGAATAAACCATCATTTAGCTAAATCATTCAAATTGTTTAGAAGAGGCCCATACCAACCAAGTTGATTCAAAACAAAATTCCAACACTCCTAGGAAAACTCAAAGTTAAGTAGAAGATGATCCAATGTTTCCTCCACCTTACTTAAAAAAACATTTTAATAGACCAACAAACGAATCTTTTTTAATCCATCCCAAGTTAAGATTCTCCCTTTAAATGCCAACTAGGAAAAGGTTCTCACTTTTGGCAAGAAATGTTTATTCCAAAATAATCTTCCACACCATTCTTCCAGTCATGCTTCATTCTCAAGGATGTTATATCCTATTTTGACTAAGTATTGTCCTCTTATCAAACTACACTAGATTATTGCATCTACTTCCCTTGTGAGGGAAAGGGGTATGGTATTAAAAATGTCTATCAAACCTTGGGTGTCATCATCATTCATCCCTAAATTTTTTGGGTATTTCCAACACCATTTTCCTATCTTTTTGTCCCTAACTAGCTTCACATAATCATTGAATTTAAGACCCCATATATGCTTTGTAAATTCCTTAACTCTATTGATGTTATCCTTATCAATCAACAACTCCTTGTTGCCCTAAGAGTTTGACAATAATTTTTAAGTCCTCCCATCTCTTAGGTGCACAATAATGTGGTATATGATGATTGACCTTCAACTAACTATAAAACTCCATATAGAGGAGCCACATGGATGAATCTATATTGTTAGGATTATGTTTTTATCACTATTATCCAAGTATTTTTCCTTTATATGATGCAGGAGCATCAATGAAAACCCCTAGGTGCATGGACAAGAAGGGTATGCAGGAAGACCTGAAGATTATCCCACATGTCAATTGTGATATATTGAAACCAATAATGAAGATTTGTAATGATCAATTTGGTCCAATTAGTAAATCTCCTAAAGGTACTGGTTAGGACCTTATGAGAAAAATCTTGTAAAATGAGCCATGATGAGCTCTATGGTTCAAAAAGGGTATATTAGGATTTGAATAAGTTCATTTGATCCTTTGATATCAAATCATTCAAATTGTATTGATTTGGATAGGTAGTTTGCATTAGTTTTAAAGATAGAAATTTCAAATTTAAATCCCAATGGCTAGTTGTGGATTTGGAGGGGAAAACTTGTTTAGAAGTTGTTTAGAGTATTTTAAACCACCCAACCAATTGGGATCGGTTTGGGAGGTTGTAGGGAGATTATTAAAACTTATTTGGATCCTTTGTGAGGAGGGATAATCATTGTGTACGGACTAGTGTGTGGAGAAATCAAGACTGTACCCATTTTTTACAATAAACAATCAATTTTCTTGCATGTTGTGATTGATCTTGGATGATTCTTTGTTTCTAAGTGTTGGATATACATTTTTGAATCCTTAGAAACTTGTTTTGAATCCTCTACAAGCCTTTTTGAATTGATTTAAATCCCTCAAGGCTGACTTGGAAAGTTGTATATGGATGATCTAAAGGTTATCCATCCATTATATTTATTGGTAATTACTTGGAGATTTTTTTTTGGAAAAACCCTCAATTTGGAGGCCCTAGAGAGAGCCTAGTTGGGAGTTGGATACTTGGAGAAGACTTGGGATCAGTTCAAGTGGGTTTTTGTCAGTTTTTAACCATAATGAGTCACTTTTGAGAGTTTCAGGTCTTTTTGATAAGACTGATTGACACTTGCTTTGTTAAATGACCATATTTTTTACCTAAAAAGGGGTCACTAGTGTGAGCAGCAAATAGTGCCCCAAAACAACCCTATCCAATCTTACAATATGTTGTGTATAACTGAAAAGGGTATCCAAAAGTATAATTTTTTTGGTTATTTTTTTGGGAAAGGTTGGATAAAAAGTCTATTTTATGTCTTTGCTTACCTACAAGGAAATCAATTAGGCCTTGAGGACAGTTTTGGTGTTTTGGATCTTGGGTATTGAGAAGGAGTCCAAAAGTGATTGAATCTTGGCTAATCCATCTTGTTTATTCCATTTACACTCACTCTAGCTTTTTGGAGGGTGTTGGAGTCATTTGGAGCTTTTGTGCTATTTGAGTGCCTTAGGGGTTAGTAGGGTTGTAGTGCCTAAACCTCTCAAATTTGATCATTTTTTGTCATTTATCCACCACCTCTATTGCCCACTCTATATCAATTAGTATCAGAGCCTAGGAGTATCCTAGGGTGAAGGAGATGAATCTTTTGAAGTCTTTGGTGTACTAGTTCCACTGTTGAAGCCTTGGAGTGCCTATCCCTCCATGTGTGTCCCAGTGTTGAAGCTGTTCTTGAAGATGTCATAAGGTGAAGGAGATGAGATCTCTCAAAGGGTCACCAATGTAGAACTTTCAAATATTGTAAGGGAACAAATGGAAGACAATAGAAGGTTGAGAGAAGAAGTGGGAAGATTGAAAAGTCTTGTGAATAGATATGAACAAAGAGAAGACCATGATGGTGATGAATAATTTGATACAAGGGAGGAACCATTGGATCTTGAAGATGCAAGGTTAGAGAGGATCTTGAAGGCTATGAGACTTGGTGAATCCAAGGTGAGATTTTAACTTCCTATGTTTGATGGGAGGATGGATGATGAGTTCTTACTAGATTTGTTCAGTGCCCTAGAAAATTGATTTGATTATGATGATGTGGAAGAGAGAATGAAGGTGAAGATAGAAAATTCCAAGTTGAAATGACATGTTTTGTTATGGTGGGATAACCTAAAAACTGATAGAATGAGAAAGGGTTGGTCAAATATTTCTTCTTGGCCAAGGATGATGGAGAAGATGAAAGGAAAATTCCTTCCTAAAGACTACAAACTTCAGCTTTTCAAGAGGATGCAAGGGCTGAAGCTGATGTAGGACAGGTAAGGAGGATCCAATTAAGGACAGTCCTCATGAGTAGCCAAACACCACAATGTGGAATTACACAATAAGACAATGTTTTCAACTAAATTTTCATTAACATGTCTGGCTGTAAGGCCTTCCGAGTTAGGGCCAAATACAATCAAAGTATTTCTGCAATCTTCTCTAGCTAGTCTAGTTCTGAAACAAATCAGCAACTGATGGAAACCCTAAGGTAGATTTAAACTTGAGCTCGCAAGCCTCCAAGAAATATCCTTGTCTCCAAGCATGCAACTACTAGCTCTACTATTACAAACTATCATATAACAATCTAATCTTCAAGATTTTGCAGGGTCCAAATCTAATCACTATCAATTTGATCTCTCATTCTCTACCTAAACAACTACCCCAAACACTCCTTAAATACTAATCTTCAGCCACAAGTCAGATGGATGAAACAATTAACTCCTAAGCCAAGTCGGCTCCTATTAAATTTTTTTTTTAAATGCACCAACAATCGGCTCTCAAATAGCCTTACAAACATTTAATTCTCCATGTCAACCTCTAGATCTACATAGGAGAATACAACAAAAGATACCAACAATAAATTTACCAAGTCAGCCAACCAAACCCTTAAGAACTCCAGTCAGTAAACCAGAACAACTGAGCACTAGAGAAACAACCAACCATGCAAAGCAACATCGAGCAACACAAGCTTCACCAAGCACAAGTTCCATTGAGCACAAGAGGTTTCACCAAGCATAAGAGGTTTCACCGAGCTCCTTTAGTGACCGAGCTCCTTCAATAATTGAGACTGTCGGTTAAAGATGCAACCGAGTACCATAGAACCAAAATAACACACCACCATGCAGATTTACTGTGTACCCTAGAATGCCCCTGCATCAAACACCCCAGGTTCAAAAAGATGTTCTCATAGGCTGGAAGAACATCTTCTACAATTTAGCACATAAACCCTGAACTGGTTCTTCACATACATGTCCTCCAACTTTTCAGCTTGCGTACTCTTCCACTTCAGTTTCCTCTATGTTTTCAAGTCTTTCCTAGATAACACACAAGCTTGTTCTTCATATTGATCATCATTCCTCTCAGGATCCACCAACTCAACTCAGCTACCATTACTCAAACTTCTCTTACTGAGTGTTGTATCCAGCAAAGGCATCAGGGAAAACTTCTAGTCATTCTTCTCAATAGTAAACACATTCTTGACACAATCATACATAGCTCTAAAATTGTATTTCCAAGGTTTACTAAGCAATAAATGACAACTCTTCATCTCCACAATATCACACAACACTAGATCCTTATACTGGCCAATCTAAAAATCAACAAAGCACTGCTCCCTCACTTCCAGAGCATGAACATTTTGCAACCAGCCAATCCTATAAGGATGAGGATGTTTCATTCTATTCAAACCAAGTTTCTAAACCATGTCCTCAGAAACAAGGTTATCAATACTAATACTGTCAACAATTACATCACAAAGTTTACCTCTAGACTTGCACCGAGTTCTGAACAAGTTACTCATCTGATAAGGTTCCTCCTTTGCACCAAGAAATGTTCTCCGAACCAGCAAGTTCTTAGATTCAGGTTCATTCTAAATGTTCTCATTTACTACAATATTCTATCAGTCACCAAGCTTCTTTTGTGTGCACTCAAAAGAATGGTGTCCTTCTTCACCACAATTATAACAAGTACCCTTAAAGATAACTCTACTTGTCTTCTTTTTCAATTCCATAGGTTTCGATTCACCTTTAATAGTAAGTTTATCCTTCACTGAGTGATCAATATTTTCCTTCCCTTGGTGATTACTATGTTGTCTCCTTTTCAACTTATCTTCTACCTTTAGAGCATATTGATAAGCATATTCAACTGAATCAATCTTCAACATACCAAGCTCATCCTGAATATTAAATCTCAAACCATTCACATACCGAGCTACTTTTTCTTTACCAAGTTCTTTGTGTCCAGACCGAATAGTCAACTTATAGAACTCCTCGGTATAGTCTTCCATAGTTAAATCTTTTTTCTTTAGATTCTGCAACTTCTTAAACAAGTCAAGCTCATAGTCGGCAGGTATGAACTTAGCTTTCAATTTAGTCACCATCAACCTCCACCGATTGATTTTCATTTCACCTACATCTTCTCTATCTCTTTTTAATTCTTTCCACCAAAGAGGAGCATGTCATTTCAACTCAATCTATGTCAATCTTACTCAAAGAGGATCTTCTATTTCTTCAAGCTCAAAGAAGTCTTTTAATTAACCAATCCAATCAATCAAGTCCTCAGGTTTCAAAGTACCAGAGAAAGTAGAAACTTCCATTCGGTAACTAGTACTTAACCGAGCTCTAGATCTATGTGTACACACTAAATAGTGCACTTCTCTAAATCATTTCTTCCAAGAGAATCCATGGATTGGAAACCTTGAGAAATTGATTTAGAGCTCCCTAGACATGGAGTGCAAGGATATTAAGAGTGCTCTCAGCTAGATTTATTAAGCCTATGACCTTGCTAGTAATCCATGCAATGGGAGATTCAAATGAAGACAAGGGAAAGAATGCCAATATCCCCAAGAATCAAATGGAAATGCAAATTCAATGCAACTATGCTAGAAATGGAAATGCAAGCTAAGCTATAAAAATAAAAGATAGAAGTATTACAAATCCTTACTATTTAGACTATGTGAGATCTAAGCTAGAGCTTGAAAGGAAACTAATCTAAGAAAGCATAAACATGGAGCTAAGCTAAGAATGCAAGAATGAAAGCTAAATGTAGAAAGATCTCCAAAAGGCTCCAAAGTCTTCAAAAGCTCTAAAGTCTCCAATAAATCTTGCAGCATAAAGTTAGCATAAAAAGTTGGGGATCTAAAATGAAGAAGAGAGCTCTCCTTTTATAAGAAATGAGAAAGAATGGACCATGGAGATTAAGAGGCAAAAGATTTAATCAAGGGTGGAGCATCAAAGAGGAGCAATCCATGTGCACAAATATTCTCCAATGAGAAAATAAGAGTTGACTTTTGTGTCCATATGAGACAAAAAGTACTTTTCTTCTTTTTATAAAATAAGAATAATGTTTTATTTGTGCAACTTAGGATAAGAGGAAAAGTGGGGACTTTTTTATTTAATAAAAGGGGAGGGAATTCCTTTTGATTAAATAAAGACTTTAGGATAAGATGGTTAGCCCATAGAAAATAATTTAAATAAATGATAGAACTAGGATTTGATCAAGAATAAGTAATTGATAATTTTAGCAAAGGGGCTAATAGTCTAGATGACCATTTTTAGATGATTACACTATGTAACCAACTAGTTTTGTCTTCACTAGATCTATCTCTCCGATCATCACCACTAGATCTAGCAGCTTCAAAGTCTTCAGTAGCTTCCTCATAACCATCATCAGTACCAAGATTCCTCGACATACCAACAATAGCTCTCATGACCTCAATGATTATGTCATTCTTCATCAATTCCATCTCAGATCTGAAATCAAATTTAACTTTCTCTATAATCTTTGATTTCACAACATCACAGAGATCTGCAATCGCTCTAGGGTCCAATCTTCTCAGATGCATCCTTCAAGATTTTTGAAAACCCAAAGAAATAAGTCACCAACAAGGTCCCGGTACAAACAGCCTCAACTGGAGATCAGTTTACACACTCAAGATCTTCAAGCTCTGATACCACCTGATGTAGGACATGTAAGGAGGATCCAGTTAAGGAGAGTCCTTATGAGTAGCCAAACACCACAATGTGGAATTACACAACAAGAAAATGTTTTCAGCTGAATTTTCATTAACATGCATAGCTATAAGGCCTTCTGCGTTAGGGCCAAATACAATGAAAGTAAATCTTCAATCTTCTCTAGATAGTCTAGTTTTGAAACAAATCAGAAACTGATGGAAACCCTAAGGTAGATCTAAACTTGAGCTTGCAAGCATCCAAGAAATCTCCTTGTCTCCAAGCATGCAATCACTAGCTTTGCTATTACAAACTATCAGATAACAATCTAATCTTCAAGATCTCGCAAGATCCAGATCTAGTCACTATCAATCTAATCTCTCATTCTCTGCCTTAACAACTACCCCAAACACTCCTTAAATACTAATCTTCAGCCACAAGTCAGTTGGATGAAATAATTAACTCCTAATCCAAGTTGGCTCCTATTACAAATAAATATTAAATGCACAAATAGTCGGTTCTCAAATAGCCTTACAAACATTTAATTCTCCATGTCAACTTCTAGATCTACATAGGATAATAAAACAAAAGCTACCAACAATAAATGCACCAAGTTGGCCAACCAAACTCTTAAGAACTCTAGTCAATAAACCAAAACAACCAAGCACCAAAGAAACAACCTAGTACTAGTGAAACAATTGAGCACTAGTGAGACAACCGACCACACCAAGAAACACCAAGCAACATAGGCATCACCGAGCACAAGAGGTTTCACCAAGTTCCTTCAGTGACCAAGCTCCTTCAATAACTAAGACCATCGGTTAAAGCTACAACCAAGTACCACAGAACCAAAACAACACACCACCATTCAGATTCACCAAGTACCCTAGAATGCCCTTACATCAGAAGAAAAAAGAAATGGATATCCCCAAGTACACTAAGGAGTTTCATAATTGGATATCAGGGCAGCACATGATGAGGATGTAGAGGAAAAGGTTTCAAGATACCTTAGAGGACTGAGATATAACATACATGATGAGATGAGCATGGCTACTCCTAGGACATTGGAGGAATGCTTCAAGTTGGCCATGAAGGCTGAAGATAAATTGAAGAGGAAAAATGAAAGGTAGGGTAATGGAAGAGTACAATCTATGAGAGGAAGAGGAGGTAGGTCTAATGAAGGACAAGTACAAAACACTTATCACAAAGGCAATGAATTTGTTGGTGAATCTACGCCTAGAGGAGGTAATAGGTATGGGAGGGGTAATGGTATCTTCACAGGTACATGCTTCACATGTGGAGTAGTAGGGAATCAATCCTACAAGTACCCTAAGAAAGGAGTGGACTTCAAGAAGGTGGAGAAGAGAGTCACCTTAACCCAAGGAGAAGAGGAGGAAAAGTAGTTTGGCAATGCAAATCCAATCTTGGAGGGAGATTTCTTGATGGTGAGAAGAGGAATGCAGTAGAAAAATGAGACAAGAGCATCCATCTTTAGGAAAAATTATATGAGCAATGGAAAGATTTGTAAGATGATAATAGATTCTAGTTCCTTTGACAATTTAGTGTCATATGAAATGGTTAACAAACTAGAATTGAAGAAGTTTCCTATTGTTAAGCCATATAAAGCATCTTGGGTAAGTGATACTCAAAACATTGTTGTGAGGGAGAAAGCAATAGTTGAATTCTCTATAGAGGAATATATGAATCAATATATATGTGATATCATCCCTATGACATGCTGTGATGTAATCCTTGGAAGGGCTTGGCAAGCCTCAAGGAACACAATTCATTTTGGTTCATCTAATGTCTATGTGGTGCATAAGGATGGTGTGAAATTTCATTTGAATCCTTAATCGGGTGATGGCATGGAGAGGATTGTTTGTTTTGGAAAGAAGGAATATGTAAAATTGTAGGAGTAGAGGAAGAGTAACCATGAAGGGATAGGTCTTCAAAATAAACCATCTCTTATGGTCTTGAGGAATGTGATTGATGAAGGCAAAACTCATAATTCTGATTGCAAGAAGGTAGTGACTAAGAATGGAGTGTTGATAGGTACACTATGGTGTCCTATAGTGGAAAAAATGAACAGAGATGTGAGCCTATCCATGAAGGATAATGGTAAGGTTCTATGTGATCCCAGACAACAAGTTATGAAACCTTTTGCAAGGGTAAAAAATGACTGTCCACAGTGAGCAATGCAAAAGGTTGTCAGGGATGGTAACAAGTATACAAAGTTTTTTTTTAATTCTAATAGTTTGATTGCAGGTGAATTTCATAAGAAGGATAATAAGTTGCAGGTCTCAAGTAGCATGAAACCATCTATGAGGATGGGAGGCTTAAGGACAAGGAGCATTGGCTCTTGGGACAAGAGCTCTTTTGAAGGTGGGGTGTATGATGTAGGAGCACCAATGAAGATCCCTAGGTGCATGGATAAGAAGGGTATGAAGGAAGACTGGAAGATTATCCCACATGTCAATTGGGATATATTGAAACCAATAATGAAGATTTGTTATGATCAATTTGGTCCAATTTGTAAATCTCCTAAAGGTACTGGTAAGGAACTTAGGAGAAAAATCTTGTAAAATGAGCCATGATGAGCTCTAATAGTCAAAAAGGGTAGATTAGGATTTGAATAAGTTCATTTTATCCTTTGATATCAAATCCATGAAATTGGGTTGATTTGGATAGGTAGTTTGCATTAGTTTTAAAGATAGAAATTTTAAATTTAAATCCCAACGGCTAGTTGTGAATTTGGGGGGGAAACTTGTTTAGAAGTTGTTTAGAGTGTTTTAAACCACCCAACCAATTGGGATCAATTTGGGAGGTTTTAGGGAGGCTATTCAAACTTACTTGGATCCTTTTTGAGGAGGGAGAATCATTGTGCACAGACTAATGTGTGGAGAAATCAGGACTGTACCCATTTTTTATAATAAACAGTGAATTTTCTTGCATGTTTTGATTGATCTTGGATGATTCTTTGTTTCAAAATGTTGGATATACATTTTTGAATGTTTAGAAACTTGTTTTGAATCCTCTACAAGCTTTTTTGAATTGATTTAAAGCCCTCGAGGTTGACTGTACCGTGGCAGTCCTTGGTTGGGCAAGGGTTTCAATGGTGAAATATTGATTCATCCCCTTTTCTATGGTATCTATGGTTGGGGATGAATAAATAGGTGTATTATATTATACTAATACCTTATAATGCAAGAATGATCCATATTTGTAGGGTAAGCAACAATGGAAGTGTTGATTGCATGAGAATTGGTGAAGAAAATGGTGCCATGGGTATAGAAGCCATTAATCTACCTTAAGGAGAGGGGTATTTTATGACCTGGAGAGTTTTATATGGATGATATAAAGGTTATCCATCCATTATATATATTAGGAATACCATGGAGAGGTGTTTTTGGACAAACCTTTGGTTTGGAGGCCATAAAGAGAGCCTAGTTGGGAGTTGGATACTTGGAGAAGACTTGGGATCAGTCCAAGTGGGTTTTTGTTAGTTTTTAACCATAAAAAGTCACTTTTGAGAGTTTTAGGTCTTTTTCATAAGACTGGTTGACACTTTCTTTGTTAAATGACCATATTTTTTTATCTAAAAAGGGGTCACTAGTGTGAGCAGCAGATAGTTCCCCAAAACAAACCTACTCAATCTTCGAATATGTTGTGTAAAAATGAAAAGGGTATCCAAAAATATAATTTTTTTGGTTAGTGTCTTGGGAAAGTTTGGATAAAAAGTCTATTTTATGTCTCTACTAACCTACAAGGAAATCAATTAGGCCTTGAGGACAATTTTGGTTTTTTGGCTCTTGGGTATTGAGAAGGAGTCCAAAATTTATTGATTCTTGCCTAATCCATCTTTTTTATGCCATTTACACTCACTCTAGCCTTTTGGAGGGTGTTGGAGTCATTTGGAGCTTTTGTGCTATTTGGGTGTCTTAGGGGTTAGTAGGGTTGTAGTGCCTAAACCTCTCAAATTTGATCATTTATTGTCATCTATCCACCACCTTTGTTTCCCACTCTACATCAAATTTCTTCACCCATTTCTGAGTTGGAAACCTATACATATTCCACAACAACTTTGCACCCATGACTTCATTTAAAATCTTCCAATTTTTGAGATTCCCTCCCCCAAAAACTTTTGGCTTAAATTATGATCCTAGAAAAATAACTGTATTTTGTTAAGATTTTGATTACCATTCCAAAATAAATTCTTCATCCTTTATTCAAGAATCCCTATCACCTTTTTATGAATTCTCAAAGACATAGTTGAATACCGTGGCATTGTAGATATTATAATCTTTGGCATCAAAATTCTACGTACTAGAGTTAACCATTTACTTTTTCATAACTCCATCTTTCCTAAACATTCATCCACCAACCCTTTTCAAAATGATGTTTTATACAGTCCTGCAAAAATAGGAATTCCAATAAATTTACCTAGAAGATTACTAGGTCGAATATTAAAAATGATCATAATTTCCCTCTGGACATTGTGATATGTGTTGAAGAAGAATACTTCATATTTTCTCCAATTAAATATTTGGCCCAAAAAACTTTCTATAAGTATCTCAGAATCTATTCATAACTCTTGCCTCCCTCTATCTCATGTTCCACATTAAAAGAGTATCATTAGTGAACTATGTATGGGAGATAACTTTGATCCCTCTAGCAAATTTTACACCCTTCCACTGCCCTTGCATTCTTTTCCTAGATATCAGCCTCCCTAGTACTTCAACCATCAAAATAAACATAAAGGGGGATAATGGGTCTCCCTTTATAATACCTTGAGAAGTAGTAAATAACCCTTGCTGACTCCCATTAACTATAATTAAATCACTATATTAAGATGTCATACCTTTAACCCAAGAAATCCATTGCTCATTGAAACTAAACCTCTCAAAAAATATATACAAGAAACCTCTATCCACTCTATCATAATCTTTTCGTATGTATAATTTCACCATCATTTTATTTTAATCACTAACTCTAATTGAATGAATTGCATCTTGTGCAACAATAATACCCTCTACTATTAGTATATTTGGTGTGAATCCACTCTATTTTTCTAAGATCAAACTACCTAAAAGAATTCTTTAACCTATTTGCAGCTATCTTTGATATGATTGTGTATATGACATTGCATAATGAAATAGGGAAAAATATTTAAAGGTCTCAGTAGCCTCCTTCTTTGGAATTCAAGCTACCATAGTGTCATTGAAGTATTTTAGAACAAAACTCTTTTGTATAGACTCTTCAACCAGTTCCCATGGTTCCCTTTTGATCTCCTCCCATAGTTTCTGGTAAAATATTGATTGAAATCCATCTGGTCCAAGAAACTTATCTCCATTCAAATAAAAAATCACCTCTTTGAATTCTTTGAGTTGGAACGGATCCATTCGCATTTCATTATCTTCTTTTAAAATTAACTATGAAATAAAATCCAAGACTTCATCATACTCTTCATCACAAACCAAATCATCCTTAGCCCAAAGTGCAAAAAAGAAAGTTACTACCTCCTTATTGATGTCTTCTACCTCACTACATTTCTAACTTGAGGCCAAGATAATAGATGAAATCCTATTAGAGGAACTTCTTGCTTTGACCGAGCTATGGAAGAACTTAGTTTTTTTATCTCCTTCCTTAAGCCAATTTTCTCTTGAATTTTGATGGTAATAAATTTATTCCCTTGCCAAAATCTCAGCATACTGAGCCTTCAAATCATTTTCATTTATGAAGTCTAGTACTTGATCCATACCATCTACTAGAAATTTACTATACAAATCTTCATGATGTCCTTCCACTATTCCTTTTTCAACAAAAATATCTTTGAAATGAATCCTATTCCATACCTTCAAATTGCCTTTTATAACTTAAATTTTCTTGAATAGATGCAAGCCCTTATTGATGCAAAAGCATCTCAGGTCCTTGAAAATCCTGTGTCACCAAAAAGATGTTTGAAGTTTTTTGTGTTGCTCGGTTCCTTGTTTGACTAATTTGGTTCGGTGTTGCTCGATTTACTTTGTTTACTAGTGTTGGTCAGTTGACTCTTTGGCACTCGATGAATTTCCTTGGCGCTCGGTGATGCTTGTCTGGCACTCAATTTCCTTTCTTACCAAGTTGTTTATCTTGGATTTTTGTTGAGGCCAACTTGTGCATTTAATTTGGGTCATGAATTTATTCATGGTATCTATCATTGAGAAGCATGTGAACCTAGATCTGGTTGTTCCTTCTGTTGATGGTGGCTCTGAAGGCCGACTTGATTTGATAGCCTCTTGTATAAATGTAGTTGTTTGGTTAGAGTTTAGGGGGTAGTTGGATAAAATATAGAAGATAGGAAATTAGATATTATTGGTAGATCCTCACATGTTGGAGGAATTTTGTACTTGATTGTAATATCTGGCCTAAATTGGGAATGCCTTATAGCCCGACATGTATGAATCAATTGAAGATAATATATGAAAGATTTTCATTCTCTCTCTCACTTGTCATGTTGTTGCTTTCACGTGTGATCTCTATAAGGTGGATCTGGTTAGGGTGTGCCTTTGGCCCCTCTCCCCATCCTCCCTTGTGTAAGGTGGTATCAGAGAGAGGTTAGATCTGGATCTAGGTTTGTGAATCTAGGTTTGAGGGTTCCTTCTTGTCAAACCCTAGTTGAATTGTTGTGGGGTAGTAGATTGAGATCTAGCCTACAGTTACAGAGGGTTTCAAGATGGTTCATGGGAGGAGAGATGCAGATTCAGGATTGGCAAACATGTTGAGACAACTTGTTTCTAGATTAGAAGTTGTTGAAACAACCCAAAGAAGAGGAAGACATCTTGAAGATGTTAGTCATGATGAAATTGAGGAAGAATAAGGTGATGTAGAACTTGCACTGGTGATGGATCAAGGTGAGGAAATATTGTTGAAAGATTTGACAAATCTGAACTCTACACCACACTTTAATCCTCCTGAGTATAGTGGAAAATTGGATTCTGATGAATTGGTGGATTGGATCACTGATATGGAAAAGTATTTTGAATATGAAAATGTACCGGAGGAAAAGAAGGTGAATATTGCAAGCACAAAGTTGAGGAGTCATGAATCCTTGTGGTGGGAACATCTGGAGCTAGATAGAAAGATGAAAGGAAAAGACAAAATCAAGGTATTGAGTAAAATGGTGAATAAATTTAAAGGGAAGTTCTTACAATGTGATTATCTGATTAACCTAGTTAGGCGAATGCAAAGTTTGAAGTAGAAAGATAGCTCGGTAAAAGAATATACTAAGGAATTCTATAGATTAGATATTAGATCTGGACATGATGAAGATGATGTGGAAAGAATTTCTAGATACCTACATGGTTTGAGAGTTTCCATCCAAGAAGAAATTAGTTTGGTCAAATTGGAGAACATTGAAGAGGCTTATCAATTTGCATTGAAAGATGAAGAGAAATTGAATAAGAAAAATGAGAAAAGACAAAGAGGTAGATGTGGTAGATTCTCTAGAGGAAGAGGTAGATCTTATGGTGAAAATAGTAGATTTGAACCTGAAAAGACAACTCTAGATAAAGGCAAGACCGAGTGGAAAGGTGAAAGTTCATCTAGAGGTAGAGGCAGTAACTACCAAGGTGGTTATAATAGAGATGGTTTCTAAGGAACTTGTTACAATTGTGGAGAAGAAGGACATAGATCATTTGAGTGTACACATGCAAGTAAGAAGGTCGGTAACAATAGAAATGAGTTGGTGCAAGAAGAGTCACCAAATGAACCTGAGAAGGAAAATAAATTGATGGTAAGGAGAGCACTTTGGAGTGAAAGTAATAAGGAAGATCCAGTAAGGAAAAAATTTTTCAAGACCAAATGTAGAGTTTTTGATGAAGTTTGGAAGGTAATCATTGATAGTGGTAGCTCAGAGAATCTGGCATCTGAGGAAATGGTGACAAAGTTGTAGTTGAAAAGGTTGGAACATCTGAAGTCCTATTAGATTTCATGGATTAAAGATGAGCATACACTCTTGGTAAGTGAACAATGTTATGTGAATTTGAAAATTGGAAAGTACTATGATAAGGTGTTATGTGATATGATGCCTATGGATTGTTATCATATTTGGTTGGGTAGACCTTGGCAATATGATAGACATGCTATATATATTGGGAGATTGCATAAATATACTATTTGGGTTGATGGGAGAAGACAAATCTTGTTACCTTTGATTGAAGAACCTATTAGTAATGTTTTCACATCTGTGAAAGTTTTCTTGATGGAAGGAAGAAATTTTGTTAAGGATTTGAAGAAGAATGATGTATTTTTTGTTGTGATTCCTAACAAACCAAGTAAGAAAATAGAGGATAGTGTTCTTGAGGAGATTGATAAGTTACTCACCAAGCACAGTGAAATCATTTTTTATGGCTTGCCAACAAAGAGAAGAATTGATCATTGCATGGATCTTATCCCTGGAGCTAGTTTATTGAATAAGGCACCATATCAGTTGACACCTACCAAGAATCAAGAATTGAACCGACAAATTCAAGAATTGTTGCAGAAAGGTTTGATCAGAGAAATTTTGAGTCCTTGTGCAGTACCTGCTATATTGGCACCTAATAAGAATGGAGAATGGTGAATGTGTACTAATTCCAAAGAAATTAACAAGATAACATTGAAATATAGGTTTCCTATACCGAGAATGGATGACATAATGGACAATTTGACCGGAGCAAAGTATTTTACCAAAATTAATTTGAAAAGTGGATATCATCAGATCAGAATTAGAGAAGGAGATGAATGGAAGACTGCTTTCAAGACAAAAGAAGGTTTGTATGAGTGGTTGGTTATTCCTTTTGGTTTAACTAATGCACCAAGCACTTTTATGAGATTGATGAATGAAGTTTTGAAGAAATTCTTGGGTAAATTTGTGATTGTATATCTTGATGATATTCTGATATTTAGTAAGACCAAAGAAGAACATTTGTTGCATGTTAAAAAAGTATTGCGGAGATTGAGAGAAGAAAATTTGCTGATAAATCTGAAAAAGTGCTCATTCATGAAAGAGGAGATTGTGTATTTGGGATTTGTGATTTCAGCTGATGGTTTGAAAATGGATCTTGGAAAGGTTGAAGCTATTTTGAATTGGCCTACACCTGAGAATGCTAGTGAGGTAAGATTATTTCATGGTTTGGAAATTTTTTACCAAAAGTTCATTAGGAATTTTAGTTCAATGTGTAATGCTATGGCTGAGACTATGAGAGGAGATAAAAGAGAATTCAAGTGGACACATGGAGCTGATAAAAGTTTTGAGACTTTGAAGCAGAAGGTTACTGATTTGCCTATTTTGGCATTGCCTTATTTCAATAAGGTATTTCAAGTGGAATGTGATGCAAGTGGAAGTGCAATTGGAGATGTATTGAGTCAAGAAGGTAAACCTGTTTCTTTCTTTAGTGAAAAGTTGAATGATGCAAAAAGGAAATATTCTGTGTATGATCAAGAATTCTATGTTATTGTTCAAGCACTAAATAAATGGAGACATTATTTGATATAGAGTGAATTTGTGTTGTATACTGATCATAAGGCTTTATAGTATTTGGGTAGTCAGAATAAGTTGAATCAGAGACATATGAAATGGGTTGAGTATTTGCGGAGTTATACATTTGTGATAAAGCATAAGAGTGGAGTCACTAACCAAGTTGTTGATGCATTGAGTAGAAGGAGATCTTTGATGACCGAGATAAAAATTGAAGTTCTTGTCTTTGATGACATAAGAGATTCTTATGAATTTAATCCTAATTTTTTCAAGTCATGGAGAAAGTGCAGAGAACCTATTCAAGACCAACCAAGTACTAAATGGGACAAATATTTTATGAAAGAAGGTATGTTGTTTAAGGGTATTCAGTTGTGTATACTGAAAGTAGCAATGAGAAATAATTTGATAAAGGAGAAACATAGTACTGGTTTGGCTAGACATTTTGGAGTTTATAAGACATTGAATTTTCTTAAGGAGAAATACTTTTGGCCATAGTTGTATAAAGATGTTCATAAATTTGTGAAAAGTTGATTTGTCAAGTTGCAAAAGGAGTAAGTCAGAATACTAGATTGTATACACTGATTTATATTGCTGAGAAACCTTGGATTGACATCAGTATGGATTTTGTTCTTGGTTTACTGAAGACAGTAAGAGGTTATGATTCTGTATTTGTTGTTGTGGATAGATTTTCTAAAATGGCACATTTTATACCTTGTAGAAAGACATTGGATGTAGTACATATAATAAATAGTTTCTTTAAGGAAATTGCCAAATTACATGGATTACCGAGGAGTATCATCTCTAACCGAGACAGTAAATTTATTGGATACTTTTGGAAGACCCTTTGGAGAAAGTTTGGCACCGAGTTGAAATATAGTTCTACATTTCACCCACAAACCGATGGACAGACAAAAGTTGTAAATAGAAGTTTGGGAAATATTTTGAGATGTTTAGTTGGAGACACACCAAGTAATTGGGATTCTGTGTTGGCACAAAAAAAGTTTGCATACAATAATACATTGAATATGAGTACTAGAAAAACACCTTTTGAGATTGTAAATGGCATATAACTGAGAGGTATATCTGATTTGAGGGATATTGCTGATGAAAGAAAGAGAAGTGTTGAAGGATTAAAGTTTGCTAAGTACATGAAGACATTGCATGAAGATGTGAAACATAAGTTGGAAGTAAGTAATCAGAAATAAAAAGAAAGAGCTGATAGATCAAGAAGACATAAGACTTTTGCAGTCAGTGATGAAGTAATGATTCATTTGAAGAAAGGTCAATTTCTTGTTGGAATATATGGGAAGCTGAAAATGAAGAAGTTTGGACCTTGCAAGATACTGAGGAAATTTGATAGTGGAAATGCATATGAGATTGAGTTACCTGATGACATGGATATATCACCTATATTCAACATTGCTTATTTGTATGAGTATCATGAACCTGATGAAGACATGACAGTACCGATAGATTATCCTAAGAAACAGATGGAAGAAGTTGAGTAGATTTTGGAATAAAGAATTGAGGGAAGTAAAAGAGGAAAATAGTATATGGAATATCTGGTAAAGTGGAGGAATAGACCGATTGAATACAGTGCATGGATTTCACAATCTGATTTGGAGGCAGCTCGGATCATACCTATTTCATGATTTAGAGAATCATTTCAAATAACCCTAGGTGTCGGATGCAGGAGCATCTCGGGTCCTTGGCAATCTTGTGTCACCAAAAAGATGTTTGAAGCTTTCTATGTTGCTTGGTTCCTTCTTTGACTAAGTTGGTTTGGTGTTTCTTAGTTTCCTTTGTTTACCGGTGTTGGTCGGTTATCTTTTTGGTGCTCAGTGAATTTCCTTGGCGCTTGGTGATGCTTGTCTAGCACTTGGTTTCCTTTCTTACCGAGTTGTTTATTTTGAATTTTTGTTGAGGCTGACTCGTGCATTTAATTTTGATCACAAATTTATTGTTGATATCTATCATTGGGAAGTGTGTGGATCTAGATCTAGTCATTCCTTCCATTGATGGTGGATCTAAAGGTTGACTTGATTCGGTAGCCTCTTGTATAAATGTATTTGTTTGGTTAGAGTTTAGAGGGCAGTTGGATAAAAGATAGAAGATAGGAAATTAGAGATTATTGGTAGATCCTTGCATGTTGGAGGAAATTTGTACTTGATTTTAATATCTGGCCTAAATTGGGAAGGCCTTACAGCCTGACATGTATGAATCAATTGAAGATAATATATGAAAGATCTGCATTCTCTCTCTCACTTGTTGTGTTGTTGCTTCTATGTGTGATCTCTGCAAGGTAGATCTAGTTAAGGTGTGCCTTTGGCCCCTCTCCCCATCCTCCCTTGCATCACTTATTCCCTACCCAAGAAGGATATTTATCCCACCACTTTGAGACCATCTCTAGAAAGCTAGCTTCATAAATCCACATATTTTCAAATTTAAATGAACACCTTAAAGGGACCGAATCCTTCTACAACATTAAAATCACATGGAAATAGCCTAATCTTATAAATGAAAGTATAAAAGCCTCAAATATCAATGAGAGAGAGTTCCAGACCCCATCTAAAAAAAATGATCTACTTATTCTGCAATATTTAAAAATCCTTGCCTTCTATTAGTTCATGTAAACACACCATTTCAAGTCTTCACTTCACACAACCTATTTCTAGTTACAAAATTCTAAATGTTCACTTGGACATTTCCCAACAAACCCTTACCTCCCTTTCTACCATTTCTAGGATTGCATTAAAGTCACCCCCTCAAATATAAAGCTCCCTATCTTTGTTAGATATTTTCTCATAAATATACCTCCAAACAACTTTTCTACAGTCTTTTTCAACACATACACATTAAACAATAAAACACTTTGTTGTAAATGCAACATATTAACCTTTACCTGTTGCATGTTCTTGAAATAGGAAATGCATTCCACCTTAACTATTCTTGGACTCCATAAGACTACCAATCCATCTGAATCCCCATTTGACCATACAAAGGATCCAGGCCAATTATTTCTCACCCCTAGAAAAATTCTTGCATCATTCTGATTTAGTTTATTTTCCTATATACAAAACATATTCAATTTCACTTGATCAAGGCACTTCTTGATCAAGCAACTCTTGTCAGGGGCATCGCAGCCCCTAACATTCCACATTAGGAACTTCATTACTTCCTAGGAGAGAAAAAGTCTCTCTTGGATATCATCCTTCTTTGATCTTTCATGTTTCTAGATACTTCCAATAACTATTAAGTAGATTTTCTACCTCAAACTTTCTTCCCTCCTATGTTAATCTTTTGGGATTTTAATTTTTTTTTATTGATATTTCTTTTCTCCATTATTCCTTCACCATATAAGATTCCCAATGTGTCCACTTTTCCCTCTAGGCCCATCAAACAATCTTCTTATGATATCTCTCTCTCCATTCTATTTGGGTCATCCCTCATAAGACACATATGAATATCTTTAAAAATAATTTTGTTCAATTCTTTCTCTTCTTAATTGCCATCCTTTAGTAAATCCACTTGACTACCAGTGATTACATCTATTGATTCTTCAACTGAAACAAAGATATTCTTGTTTTCACCCCTAGTGGCACTTCCCCACAATTAGCTTTACCTTTTGTTGTTACTAAGCCATTTATTTGGCTCTCATTTTGACTTCCTCACTATCCTTGCTCCTTCCCTTCTCTATTATCTCAGCATTATACTCTTTCTACTTTTGGTTCTTGTTGTCGTCATCCTATTTTTTATTACTGCTACCATACAAGGTGCATTCCTCTATAAAAGAAACTATACCCAACTCATTTCCTCCCCCTACTAATTTGTTCTATTTCTTCCATCTCCTTTTCCTAAGCCCCGACTTTAGAAATCACCACTATCTCCCTTTCCAACCCCTAAATAGGGGTATTTCCTTAAGCATCCTTCTTTTGATTATTAAAAAAATGGCAAGTTTTGTGTCCAAAAGGTCTTGTTCCAATCCTATGTCTTTTTTATGTGTCATCCATTCCTCTAATTGATGGCCCCAGTTGTATTTTTTGCACTTTTCTATAATTTTTTCCACTTCAATATCCTATCATCATAATCCTGCACTTGTCCAGATCTCCACCACATGTGGTAAAGGTGGGTTAGGCTCTAAGGTCCTTTTTTCTCTATTTCTTCATCTACTTTTATGAACTTCCCCAAATTTTTACCTCTTAACCTCAATGTATCCTCCTTCCAATACTCATGGGGTAAGTTATACAATCTAACCTAGATTGGGACTTCCTCTATCAAAACTTGTTTTGAATTAAAATTAGGCCACCAACCTTTAATGAAAAAGTTAATCCCATCCATCATGAAAGGGCGATTGTACATAACCCATTGTTTTTCCCTTGTACACCTTGTGATTACTAGAAAAGGATCCATTTGGTAGGGTTTTTATGGAAAAATGCTTACCCTAGTTGATGCTACACTATTCCCAAATGCATGGGTATATAGGCCAACCTCCCCCCCCACCCCCCCATTTCATTAAAAAAAATGCCTTTTCTTTGAATGGGTCCGCCGATTCTTTCCATCCCTTTGATTCTATGTGAACTGAGATGAACCTATTGTCCACCATCCTTGGTCCCTTATGTTGCCTAGAATGGATTTTTAGGACACCATTCCTTGGCCTTCACTCTTTTAAATCCTTCTTTATTTCCCTGGTATAGTCTCGAGTAACCCCATCTATTCCTTTCCACCACTAACTAACTTCTTCATGTTTGGTTTTCTACTCTAACTGATCTATCCCTAGTTTTTATTTGATCTTCCCAAACCCTTCTCGATGGTCTCCAATCTGATAGACTTCTCCTTTCATGTTTATTGTCATACGATCTCAGGTACCTACTACTAAAGCTACCTCCCTAAGACCCTAAGCCCCTAAATCTCTCTGTCATTCCTTATGATTTGATCAATCAATATTTATTTTAATGAAGATAATATTTACTATATTAAAAATTTAATATTTAATTTAAATTCAATTTAATTATATATAAATGAATAAACTATCAATAATTTTATTACATTTGTTAGCTCCAATATTTTATTAAAGGGTGTTTTATTCCTAGAATTTAAGTTTTTCCTTTGAAAAACACTAACATGCCATATAATTCTAATTATTATAACCTTATATCCTCCCACAAAATACAAACTAACTTCTCATTATTATTGCTCCATTAATGTTTTATATAATTCATTATTCTTTTGATCTAAAATTTCCTTTAGTATGACAATGATAAAATTAAATATTTGATGAAATTTTTTAGTGTGACGAAGATTAAAAAATCATAACATCCATCAACATACATGGTTAGTACAAAAATGATGCCAAATTATTATGCCGAGAGGCATAGCTACAATGGCAGGCAGCTTATGCTGAGTGCTCCATGTCCACAAAAACACAAAAACTAAAACAAATTTTAACAAAAATTGAACATTAAAACTCAACATTAAATAATAGTAATTAACAGGAGTTCACTTTAATGTTTTGTTTGAAAAAATCAATGAGAATAACCGCACTACTGCATGTTTATTATAAATTGTGCAAGATGTGGCACACGTGAATTTATACACTACAGTAAATTTATGAAACACTAAAATGTGTCATTTACTCATGTAAATATATGCAATGTGGATAAAAATCTGAAGTTGTTTCTAAAAAAATTTTAAATCGTTAAACAAATTTGCATATATATCTTCACTCCAAATTTCCAAAATGTTATCCGCACACCACAATCTACTATACAGAGAGGAAATTAGGTTGTACGCAACACAGGTAAAACTTATTTTTTCATAGAAAGTAAAACATGATTTTTTTTTGACAAATTAGTTTCACAGAAAGTAAAAAATAATTTGTGTTTTTACTAATTAGTTTTTGTTATGTATTATTTATTTACTATGTTGATAAATTCCATATGCCCACTGATTGCATTATCCCCAACACAGCTATAATTTTACAGCTTCAAAATCAACGTAAACCACAAAATAGCATTCACGAGATGTGCAGGATGAATGACTACAAAGAAGAATATTAAGTGATGGTTTTGGCTTTGGATTTATGAATATGGAAATAAAAATGAAAGGTGGTCCCTCAAAACATTTTTTTGTGGGATAAGTTTGATCAAAACGAGAAACAACACATGACAATGTAAAAGCTAATTGTGGAGCACGCAGAGAAAATGCCATGCAGAGAATTATGTTGTTTTAATTAGATAATTTTAGAAGGATAGAGAATGGAAATGAAAATGGAGATGGTTCATTTTATATTTGATATAGTTTATAGTAATGTTGGACTTGTTGGAATATAATGATTGATAGTTTGGTAGAACTAAGGTAACATTATTGTTCAAATAGAAATCAGATAATAAATTTACCATTAAACAAATTTGCATATATATTTCACTCCAAATGTCCAAAATGTAAAAAATGATTTTTTTTGACAAATTAGTTTCACAAAAAGTAAAAAATTATTATTTTTGACAAATTAGTTTTTGTCATGTATTAATTATAAATATGTTTCTTATAATTTATGTTTTATATTTCATATTAGTTTGAATCTTGGTCACAAGAAGTATAACACCAAAAATTAACACATTACATTGTTTCTAAATATGTATTATCACTTTTCAAATTCAATCTTTTAATATACTAAATTTTTCAAATAAATATTTATTTATTTTTTAAAAATAACAAGTATTTAAATAATATTAAAATATGAGAAAATTAAAATATTCACATATATGAATATTTAATTATTTTCAATGATGTAATTTCCAATGGGCATAATTGCTTTTCATTTTAAACCATGATCTAATTTATTTATTAGATACAAAAGAAAATTTTGGTGTTTTGTTGAAGTGATTATTGTTGCCAATCTTCTTGTATTTATACATTTTAGAGTTAAGATAGTTTTTGCATGTGACAATGGTCTTTGCTTTCATAATGTAATGTTTAATCTATTTTCATGCTTACCAAAAATAAAAAATTATCTTAATTTTATCTTAAGCTTGAAATATTTAATATTTATTTGAAATGTTTACATGTAGATAAAATATTTCTTTGGATATCAAATTGAGAAACAACTACTCTATCTATCAGGTTAGTAACAGATTCACACTTTAATTAATTTTATGTAAAAGTTATACACGGTTATTTTTTTTGTTTATGGTGTTACAGTAAATAAATAATTAAAATATTTTTTGTTAGTGATGTATCAACTACTAAATTATTAAAGCAATTCATTTTTTACTTTCGTGGTATTTGTCAATGGTATATTTGATAAGACAAATATAGTTACATAATAGTAGATAAAAATTATAGACTAAAACTTTATTTATTTAGAAATACATGAGTTGGATGAAATAATTTTAAATTTCATTATTTGTTTAATTGATCTTGAAATATAAAATTGTTATTATACATGAAATAATGTTAAATTTTGTTATTTCTTTAGATGTAAAATGGGCTTGTGTTGCAATGAACCAAACTTCATTGTAGAAATATTAGATACGAAAGACACTATAAATGGGCCACCTCTATCGAGCCCTACAATTTCTATAGCTTCAAATGGCTACATAGAAACACCCATCGAAAATGTAATGAAAAAAAATTGTGGCCATTTCACAGAGATGGTAAATAACATTGAGAACATAGCATTGCAAATAGATGTTGTTGACGATATAGATGTCAACACATCCAGAGAAATGGCAAGCTTCATACAGAAAGCATCTTGTAAAATAGGAAGCTTTGAATTATTTCTCACATAGTTGTTTTATGACAAACAATATGATTTAGGACACTTAAAAATTATACATGACGATTTCATAAGTCACTTGAAAAATAGAGTTTGTAACTTTGTTCTTTCTTTACATGTTGTTGCAAATAGCTCAAATAAATAAATGGTTAAAAACTTACGTAACCGTATCTATGTAAATATGTATATTTGTAATGTTTGTCACTTTTTTTAGTGTGTGTTATAAAATCAATTTAAAAGTACATCTCTATTGGATAAGTAAATGTTTATTGGATAAATAAATATGCACAAGATTAAATTTAATATTTAGTCATTACCTAGTTGTGTTATTTATAGAACAAAAAATATTTAAACATTTGTTAATCAAAAGATTAATCTATTAAAGGAAGAAAAATTATTTAGTTTGTTGACTTCAAGGTTTTTTCAATATCAGCTATGGTTTGGCCAAAATGAAATTTTGAATCAAAGGAGCAAAGAAGACTATATATATAAGAGAATATCAAAGAGAGTATCGTAGACAATATCTTAGGCAAAAAAGAGAACAAATGACAGATGCTCAAATAGAAGAACAAAGAATAAGATGTAATGAAGTTTATAGAGAAAGATATGCCAGAAGAAGGGCAAATCTAACTATACAAAATATGGAAGTTGAAAATATAGAGGAAAAAAGTGTGCGAAAAAATTTACATCAAAGGACAACTGATCAAACCTCTAATTCTCAAGCACAAGAAAGACAAGAGGTTAATTCCGAACCAAGTGAGAGAACCAATCCTCACTTAAATGGAAATATTCATTTGAATGGTGAGAATGAAAATTCAATTTCAATAGATTGTGTTCTAGGAACACCACAACATGGGAATCCATTAGATATGAATGCAACTATTGAAGATGGTGTAGATAATATAACAAACCCTAATGGTTCTCTTGAGTCTGATTTTAAAAGATTCTAAATGCAATTTAGAATTTAACTAGATAGTTTTAGAACCCCAAAGATGTGTTATGTATGTCAAGAATCTTATATTGGAATCAAAGTATCTCGAAGCTCTGAAGGTCCTATATGCAATAGATGTCGACAAGAAAGAGGAATTCATAGGTTTTCATCTTCAAATAATATGGATCCTAGACCACAACAAGAGGATCTATCAAAATTGACACAGATAGAGGAAATGGTGATTGCGCGTGTAAGCCCGATACTACAAGTGACACATGTAATAGGTGGTCAATATAAATAAAAAGGGCAAACAATAATTTTTCCTCAAAATATACAACAAATTTCAAAAATTTTGCCACACAATACATAATTTTCCTATTATTATTATTATTATGAGAAGAAGGAATCAACATGGCACAGATTATAAGTTTACCGTCAATAGGGATTGTGTATACAAAGCACTCAAATGCAAAACAGAGCATGAAAATTTTTACTCAGATGTTATAATTGATGAGAATGCTCTCAATGACCTACCAAGAAATACTAATGAAAATATTTTTAGTAAATTAAACATAGTGCAAATGGAATTTGATTCATTGACTAATGAAATCACATATGTTGGTCCTATTTTGGAGACTAATGAAGGTAATACAATAGAGCACACTACATCAATGGCTTCTGGACTAACAAATGCCCAAAGAGAAATGGAATTAATTCAATTATGGGTTAATAACCCCGAGTTAACTCCAACAACATTGATTGATTGGCCTGGTATTGGTGCTTCTCCTATCAATGACTATGTAACCTCAGGATTACTAGAAATCTCATTTCCAACTTGATTTCCTGATTGTAGATGTGACTGGTTAGAACCACGAATGAGACGTGTGCATCTACATAAATTTGTGAAGCATCTATTGCAATATAGGGATCATAGGTTTGGTAAACATCCATGGTTTAGATATTTTATGCTGAATATGATAATGCAACACCATGCACAAAACTCATCTATTGTGTCTGTGAAAAGAAATATCCAAGACATGCCCATTACTATCAATGAGTTACGTGAACATATGGAAGTGATTCCACAATCTCATCTAGATGATAAGTTAATGCGGTTTGGAATGACATTAAGAGGAACAAGGTCATGCTAGACTAAATGTTGTGCATAATTGACATACATGCTTCACCAAATTGGCACTCCAACAATATTTTTCACCTTCAGTGTAGCAAATATGCATTGGCCTAATCTTCATGCTTTGGTACTAGGAATATGTCCAAACAATGCACAAGAAGCTCAAAATTGGAAAAAACAAAATGTAATGAACTATCCTCATATAGTTGCACATTACATGCACTTAAGACATACAATATTCATAAAAGAAATTCTAGAAAATGGAATGGATGTCAAAGATTTTTGGTGTAGGTATGAGTTGGAATATAGGGGTTCTCCACATGTGCATGGATTTTTATGGATCAATGGTGCACCCAATATGGACAATATTGATTGGTCAAATGAGGAGGAATGAAGAACTATTGAGCAATATTTTCATCACACTATTCATGCATGGAACCATAGAGAAGATCCAAATCAAATAAATATACAGGTGAGCTCATAAAATTTTTATATTAAATATCTATGGAACCGTAGAGAAGATCCACATCAAATAAATATACAGGTGAGCTCATAAACATTTTATATTAAATATTTCATTAATATATGAGATAATTTAGTAAAAAATCTAATGATATAATTGATATATTTAATATCCTTATTTCAATTGTAGGCATTCCAAAATTTTGGTCAACATCCATGCCTCAAAAATAAAGCACAACTTGTCAAGATGGATATTGACAACAACTATGACACTAGTACATTTGAGACCTTTTTCTGATGGCCAACCATCAAAATTCTGATAGTATACCATTGATCAAGTGACACCACCCGCCGTCATAGTTTTGGAGTTGAAATAAATGACAGTTTTGATTTGTGTCATAATTACGACAACGTCATCACAAAAAAGGGGGTGCCAACATGGAAAACCTTTCATCGGACCTATTTGTGGCTATCGCAATAGGGACACCTATCCATCACAAAAATAAATAAATGATGGCGACCTGTCAGAATCTTCTAACGGGTCGCCGTCATTTGTAGTTTGTTTACCAATGGAGATGTTGTTAATGCGATAGCTATCTGTTGGAAGTTTATGATGGATATCTATTGTTTGTAGTTTTTAACAATAGTAATGTTGTACGTGTGACAGATACCTGTCACAAATTTGCAATAGATATTCATCATTTATAGTTTTCTACCAACAATGATGTTGTGCATGCGACGGCTAGATATCAGATGTTTTCGATAGATAACATAATGTGCTCCCTCTTTATTGACATCCATGGAGGAAGGTTATTGTTTATAACAAAAATAGGCCACACCAAGTAAATGGATCTCATCTCTCCATGCGGATTGACACCATCTAATGCCAGAGAAAGCCTGAGATTTCAAGGTTCTTCTTTAAAGTGTGGCAACTTTTCCTCTATGTCCATAAATGATGAACCATCCACAGGCATTCAAATAATGTCATCTCAACTCCTGCCATGTGCATGGTAATCCATAAATTGTGCCAAGCTATTGCACCTGAATAATTGTTTCAAATGTGGAATAATGGGGATGTGATAAAGAACCTTGCAAGGCACCTTTTTTGTCATTTGATCATCTCGATATCTACTCGTATGGAATTCAGGGCATTCTATTGCATTTTCATGTTCTTTATAATAAATAATATGATCTTCACGACAAGCATCTATTGTTTGATACTCCATTCCAATATGTTTCATAGTGGCACATAATTCTCGGTATGAGCGAGGGAGAACATTTGATGGTGGTAACAGAAAGTCACCTATCAATCTACAACAAATAATATAAGTCATTAATATAAACAATCTTAATGGTACATGTTTTACCTTTTATAGACTATAATGACATATATGACAAACCTTAGCATACGTGACATTGCTATGTTGGATAAACCATTCATAACCTTCAAATTCACCAACAACAATACAACAGAGAGAAGAGTAGATTGGGAGCCTTTGTAAAGGGTCATGTTTGCCTTCTCAAGTAGAGGTATATCATGGACATCATCAAGTCATCCTCATCATAATCATCATCAGTAGCACTAGCAGCACCAGTACCAAATGTGTCGACGATCAATGCATTCATACCATCATCATCAAATGTATTTTTTGGTGCATGATCATTATCTTCCATGGGATCATGATCTTCAACTTCAATACTCACACCTCCATGTTCCTCTATATTCACATTGGGGAGATCGACCTATATAAAAATGATGATAATCAAATCCCCCTTCAATGTGATAATCAAACCTCCTTCCATGGTTCATATGTATATTAATTGTGAAAACAATATAAAAAACAACTTACCACTAGATTATAATCAAACCCCCCTTCAATGTGACCATTCTCCCTACAATGTCTCTTTGTTGTTTTGATTTTCATTCTTCTTGTCTTTAAGCCATTACAACTCTTGCATGGAAAATAACATTTGTCATCACCTTCTCTTTGAAAGTTAGACAAAAATCTAGCGATTATCTCCCTATCTTGATCGAATTCCCTTGTATTATCTAACATGATCCTTAATGTGTATATCTACAAAACAAATTGGAGATGCCTCCTTTCATTAGCTTCATGTCACCTTCTCATAGCTTCTCATTTTCTGACAAATTTCACCAAAGGCTTTGTAGGAAACCAAGTAAGGGGTATTCTTGAGTTCAAACACATTGAGCTTCTACAAACTAAATTATAAATCATGAATTCACTATAAAATTAATTCACTATAAATCAAGGGGCATTAGAAATCATGAATTTGCTATAAAATTAATGTATTGCTCTAGATTTCATATGGAAATTTTGTCAAATGGTTGGCATGTATGTTTATTCAAATGGAGTTATATCATTTTGAATGGATATATGATAGGTTGATATCAAATTCTATGTCCCTATTTGATCTAATAGCATCAATATAACAAATAGAGCACCGACCAATCAAATAGGGACATGAGGTGCTCAAACAATGAGCTTGTAAAACAATATATTGTCTTAATAAAATCTTATAAAACAACATATATTGTGTGAAGTGTTTGATCTCTTTTTATTTGTTTTGTTGTTGATATTCACTATGTGGTACTCCCCGTTCATGATCATTTCATGAGGAAATGTCTTGATGGCTTGCGGGCTGCAAGCTAGGGCATCATGCGTTATTTATGAGCTCACTATTTGAGCACAAACCAATCAAATAGGGACATGATGTGCTCAAATAGTGAGCTCATAAACAATGCATGATGCCCTACTTGTAGGTAGTTATCTCTTCTATAATGATGGAGGAGTGAAAGGTAATGATCAATGAGGTTGTTGCTATTAGATCATACATGAATACACTTACTATTTTGAATTTGAACTCGGGCATCATGCAATGTTATCATTGTCATTTCATGATTATTGTTGTTGTGCACATTATATTGTTTTACGCACTTTTTATTTCATTGAGACCACGAGCTTGGCATTTGTAATGTATTTTTTGTTACTGGATCAATGCTACCATGTTGTTGAGGCTGTAGATGCATTGAATCACCACTGCCATTCTATTTTGATAGAAGCAATATAACAAACAGAGCACCGTCCAATCAAATAGGGACATCAATAAGACATTTCATGCATTATTATTTCATCATGATGATAAAAATTTCATTGGCTCAAACCACATAGAAATTCAAAATAGTGGGATATCTTAATCTTTATGAGCTCAAATTCAAAATAGTAAGTGTATTATTTTATTACGGATGTCCCTATTTATGTAATACCCCAAAAATGGGCTATAGGTTCATTAATCTCCTATACCGACATATCGAACGAAATCGACATCGAAGTCCTAACCAAAGGCACATCTGAACATCATTGAATTCTAATTGATTATCATAAATTCTGCATCGGGAAATATTCCTAGTAATATTCTTAAATTATCCTAATTATCTTTAATTTAATGATTATTTGGCGATAAATCTTATTTATCCTAAAGTTTGATAAATTGAATATTCTAAATATTTAATTAATTAAATTTAATACTGCCACTTAATTATTTAATTAAATTTAATTATATTTATTCCTAATTATTATTATTAAAATTTGACAATAAATCAAAATTCCTATCACTAATTGATTAAATTCTTATTTAATTAATTAAAGCAAGTTGTCATATTTAATGATATTGTTTTGAATAAAAGTTTGATTTAATAATTGATTAACCCATAAATCAATTATTTTATTTTTAAAATCAGTTAAGTTGGAAATAAATTACTTTATTTATTTATTTAATTCATAATTATTATGCACAATCAGAAAAGCAGGCAACTAGAAATTAACAATCAATTTTAAACTCTATTTTTGAGTTAAACACTGCTTTTGCATGATTTTGTGAGTTAATTATCTTTTATTGTTTGATAAACTCAAAAATCAACTTGTGTTTATCTGAGTGATTTATGACTTTTTCATGCATCCCCAAAGCCCTGGATTTCTATAAAATCAAGGCTCAGCTCTTCAATCTCATATCTCATAATTTTTCAAACTTATGCTACCAAATTGGTGTCTGAAGAATTGGAGCTTCTTTGCAAATCAACAACTTTTTGTGAGATCATTCATATTTAGTATATCATTGTTAGATTAATTGTATTGCATATCAGTTTTTATCTAGAATAGATTCATATCTGATTTTTTTCATCTTATTGCATCTAAAAACCAAAAAATAGATTTATTTGCATCTAATTCATATCTAGATTTTGCATTCAAATCCATCGTTTAGGTGTCTTCAAGGTCACTGATCTCAGTCCAATCTAAGAATACATACTCGCATCTACTAGAAGGTAGTAAATCTCCCGGTTAGCATAGTTTCAATTACTTATAGATTTTGATTTCTGCTAACCTCTAATGTTTTACTGAAGTGTTGTGTCTACAGCTAGGTACAAAATTCACACACACAATTTGACGTCCCTATTTGATCTAATAGCATCAATATAAAAAACAAAGTACTGACCAATCAAATATTGACATGAGTTGCTCAAACAGTGAGCTCATAAAACAATATATTTAGTCTTAATAAAATCTTATAAAACAACATATATTGTGTGAAGTTTTTGATCTCCCTTTATTTGTTTTGTTGATGATATTCACTATGTGGTACTCCCCGTTTATTATCATTTCATGAGGAAATGTCTTGATGGCTTGCGGGCTATAAGCTAGGGCATCATGCATTATTTATGAGCTCACTGTTTGAGCACTGACCAATCAAATAGGGACATGATGTTCTCAAATAGTGAGCTCATAAACAATGCATGATGCCATAGTTGTAGGTAGTTATCTCTTCTATAATGATGAAGGAGTGAAAGGTAATGATCAATGAGGTTGCCGCTATTAGATCATACATTAATACACTTACTGTTTTGAATTTGAGCTCAGGCATCATGCAATGTTATTGCTGTCATTGCATGTTTGTTGTTGTTGTGCACCATATATTATTTTATACACTATTTATTTCATTGAGACCATGAGCTTGGCATTTGTAATGTATTTTCTCTTATTGGATCAATGCTACCATGTTTTTTGATGTTGTAGATGCATTGAATCACCACTACCATTCTATTTTGATAGCAATAATATAACAAATAGAGCAGTGGCCAATCAAATAGGGACACTAGTAAGACATTTAATGCATTATTACTTCATAAATGCATTTTTGTGGATCCTCAAATAGGATTTGCGATGCAAAGGAAGAACACTTATATGGGTTTATCCACATAAGGACAATGGTTTCATTCATCTTTCTTTCAAGTGCTCTTGGGTACTTTCCTTGGCCTCTAGGCTTGGGCATCCTATAGGGGTTGAACCAAAATTACGAAGGCAATAAGGTCACATAGAACAATAGGTTTGGGGACTTAGACTTATGTTCAATCTTTAGTAATGGTTTGGGGAACTAATTACTAGATGAGTGACTATAGTACTCTAGTTTGCATTATTAGATGATCTTGTTTAATTTGTGTTCATTTCATGAAAAGATACATTTAAAGGAAAAGAAATTTTTGCATCTAAAGATTACATGTATATATATGAAAACTAACTTGTATATACTATACAAGGAAAATAACTTTCAGAAGAAAATGTAAGAGTACAGGCCCGACCCTTAGCAACCATAGTTCCTTAGCAGCTGCCATATGAAGAGCGGTGCAAGGTGGAAACTTTCCCATTTTACCACAGTTAGGGCCCTCTTTTACCATGCTTTATGAGATTTATATTTTTACCATGCTTTATGAACTTTATGTTTTTACCATGCTTTATGAGCTTTATGTTTTTTTTTAAGTGAAGACAAAGATTATCTTAATTTGTTATCTTTAAATTTTATTCATTTTATGATTTTAAAAATTGAAATAAAAAATATAAACTTTTAAGAAAATTTTACATCTTTTCATCAAATGACCCAAAAAAATCAAGAACTGTCATATACGGTCGCTAATAGCCAACTTTCAAAATAATATGAATGAATGCAAACATACATAAGTGGATGAACATAAATAATGAAGGTACCATACATTGCCTGATGTAATGAAGTGTTGACCCGAGGTTCAATCCAGTATGCTCTTGTATGATCCAAAACCTGCAAGGAAGGAAAAGATCGGGTTAGATCCAAAGGATCTGAGCAATCCTTGGCACCCTATTATTGATCCTCATCTACAATTATGCATGTACATAGTCAAGCCATACACATATGAGCAACAACATGGTAGCATTGACCTAATAACAAAAAATACATTACAAATGCCAAGCTCACGGTCTCAATGAAATAAATAGTGTATAAAACAATATCTGGTGCACAATAGCAACAAGCATGCAATGATAGCAATAACATTTCATGATGCTCGAGCTCAAATTCAAAAGAGTAAGTGTATTAATGTATGATCTAATAGCAGCAACCTTATTGATCATTACCTTTGACTCCTCCATCATTATAGAAGAGATAACTACCTACAACTATATTTCATAATTCCTCCTTTGAAGTCATAGGTTAGTTTAACAATGAGCTAATAGGAGTTTCAAATAGATTTGAATAAAAACTAAGAGTATTGAATTTTATTTGTTCCTATTGTGATTTCAAGGGAGAAGAAGGCTAAGACCTTTTCAGCAGATCAGAGTGGTGTATATAGCTTGTAAGTTTATACATTTGCACTTTTTTTGTTTGAGGCTTAATTATGCTAGTTTTTAAACAGAAAGATTTTTCTTTCTTATTTCAAATTCATTCTTTCATATGTCATACCTGATGCACAGTGAATTCATAGGAGTTTCAAATAGATTTGAATAAAAACTAAGAGCATTCAATTTTAACTATTCTTATTGTGAATTTAGGGGAGAAGAAGGCTAAGATCTTTACAGCTGATCTTGTGTGGGCAAGGTACGAAATTTATCTTGTCACAATCTAAAACTGTTTGGAGTTTATTTCAGCTCTTCATCATAGAAAGAGATCTATAATTTAAAGATCATTGTGACAAGTATTTTTAATTCAAATTTATGACTAAGTGTTACAACTAAGAAATGTAAATTAGGTTGACTTCCACACACCATAGGAAACTTTAGCAGATCATGTTTGATGAAAATGATAATGAAATTTGGCATGTGTGGGTAAAGGAATCATGTGGTCATCATTTTGTTTGGGCTATGGTTTTCATGTATAGTGTTTGTAAAAGTTTTCATCCTTAAACTAAACCTGTCCTTTCTAGTATCTAGATTATTGATGCTTCTATTGGTATTAATTTGGATGCTAGTTCTCGTGCTCTTTGGTGCCTTTCCATGCTTTATTTGGTGTTGAGTTTTTAACTTGCTAACCTCCTTGTTCTGTCAGCGTCCACTATGATTTCGGATGCTATATTTTCCCAAGTCTGGTTGGTGCCTTACTTTCCCCTCTTTGGTTCCATTCTTTCTTACATTAAGAGTTCATTTTGTCTTTGATTAGGGCACTATTTCTCCTTGACTATATTCTTTTGGGGTCTACTTTATTGTAGTTGTTTCTTTTTTCTTTGAATCATTGTTTAAAATTACTTTTGATGTAATATTTGTGTGAAGAACAAGAAAAAAATGGTGAATGAGTGTATTTGACAAAGATAAACATGACACATTTTGTTGGGGTGACTGGGTTGGCCTAGTACCATTTACATGGCCTAGCCAGATATTAAATAGTGAGCTCATGAACAATGCCATTATTAAACAATGAGCTCATGAACAATGTATGATGCCCTAGCTTGCAGCCCATGAGCCATCAAGACATTTCCTCATAAAATGATCATAAACACGGAGTATCACATATTGAATATCAACAGAAAAACAAATAAAGAGAGATCAAACACTTCACACAATGCCTTGAAGGTAATAGAAATGATGCCCTAGCTCTCAAAGCTCACAGGTCATCAAGCATTCCAAATGAAAAGATGTAAACAATGCCAGTATTAAACAGTGAGCTCATGAACAATGTATGATGCCATAGCTTGCAACCCATGAGACATCAAGACATTTCCTCATAAAATGATCATAAACGGGGAGTACCACATAGTGAATATCAACAATAAAACAAATAAAGAGAGATCAAACACTTCACACAATTCCTTGAAGGTAATAGCAATGATGCCCTAGCTCTCAAACCTCGCGGGTCATCAAGCATTCCAAATGAAAAGATGTAAACAATGCCAGTATTCAATAGTGAGCTCATAAACAATTTATGATGCCCTAGCTTGTAGCCCGCGAGCCACCAAAACATTTCCTCATGAAATGATCATAAACAGGGAGTACCACATAGTGAATATCAACAACAAAACAAATAAAGAGAGATCAAACACTTCACACAATGCCTTGAAGTTAATAGCAACGATGCCCTAGCTCTCAAAGCTCATAGGTCATCGAGCATTCTAAATGCTAAGATGTAAACAATGCCACTATTAACATTCATAATGTGCCATTAAATCAACAAATGCCATCAAAATGAAATTGAGTTAATCAGAAGACAAAGCTCAAATGCCTACCTCAAGTGCCAGTGCCCTCTTCCCACATGGTGCCTACCTCTTCGCGCACGCCAAAATCAAATGCCCTCTTCGCGCCATGCAAAAGTGAAGTGTCGTCTTCACAACAGCTCTTCGAATTCACAAAAATTACAAATGACACTTTCTTTTTCTTTTTTTTGTTTATAACCAAATGGGTGTCACAATTATGATGTCATCATCACTATTACGACACCATTGGGGGCACTTGTAAAAAAACACACAAAAAAGAAAAACAAATTGTAGTAGCATCACAAATTAGCGTCGAAATTCGACCCCAAATGTTATAGTGTGAAGAACTACTAAATTGTGTTGAACGCCACACAATCTGTAGAAAGGATGCATGCCTATGAAAAAAACAAGGATGGTTTGCAGGTGATTATTATACCAACTAATATTTGTCTATCATATTTTCATATCTACTTAAATAAGTAATAATATATATATTCCTTCTTTTTATTTTACAAATATCATGCTCCTTGACCATTGAATCTTAGGGGATCCAAATTATATGAAGATATAGAAACAATTGAAAAAAAATTTGAACTAGCAAGAAATGACGATAGAGTGAATTCACATAATCGTCACATACTACAATTATGGAGAGCAAATATAGATTGGCAGCCTATTTTGTCCAAACATGCAGTAATAAAATACATTCCAAAGTATCCATCAAAAGCTAAGAAAATCTCATAAACATATCACCAAATGTTGATGCATCTTTCAAACTTGGAAAACCCTGATGATTTAGCTACATGAACATCTAGAAGGCTTCTAATAGAAACTGTCATAGAATGAGACATTGGAGCTCAATAAACTTGTCACATGTTGTTAGAACTTCCATTCATGGAGAGCAATAGAAGATTTATCAATCTAAATGTCTCACAACAAGTGTTCAAATTAGTAACTCAAAATTATGAGCAGGACAATGATGAACAAACAAAATATTTCATTTATGGATATAAACAAAGGCATCTTTGTTAGAGTAGTCTTATGTTAGCTAATAATTAAATCATTTAATTATTAGTTTATCATACTCTAGGCTTAAGTTTCACTTAGGCGCTTTATAATTCTTTAGGGTTTTAGCCTTTAGGGTTTCGTGTTTCCTTTTATAAGGATTCACTTCTTTCATTTCATTAAGGAGATTGGATTATTTTCATCATTGTTAATAGAAGATTATTTCTGGCAACATGGTTTTGCAGTCTCTGGCCTTTTGGCCGCCATAGCTTTCTGTCTTTTTGCTTCTTCTTTGTGACAGTCTTGCATGCAGGTGTTCTTGGGATGATTTGCGTTTGTCAAATCTAACATGGTATCAGAGCCATCTTGCTGCTGGCTGTTCGAGTTTTATTGAAGCACAGAGGGTTTCAGAAGCTTTCTTGGCTTTTTTTAGTGGTTCTGGGGGGTCTCTATTTTTGGAGGCATTTTGGGCCCAAACGGACACTTCCATTACGTCCAGAAGGCCCAAAAACCCCAGAATCCATATAAAGCTCGTCCGATTTGGACACCGGAGCCTCTGGGGAATTTTTTCAGCCTCCTATGGGCCGTACGAGCTCAGAAATCGAGAAAAATTCTCGAAAAATGCAAAAAAAAAGGGTTTTTTTTCTTTTAAAAATGGCGCGCCGCCAGCGCACCGCCAACGCACCGCCAACGTGCCACCCGCAGCGGCTGCCAGCCAGCGCGCCGCCAGCGCGCCCCTCGCCGCGCCGCCGCAGCCACCGCCGCCCACCGCTCCGCTGCAGCGCCTCTCTGCGGCCTCCGCCGCCCTCGGCCCCGCCGCCCGCGCCCTCCGCTCCGCCGGCCCGCCCACCGCCGGCAGCAGCGCCGCCTCCCAGCCCCGCTCCGGCCCGCCCAGCCGCCACCCGGCCGGTTTCAGCCCCCGCGGGCTGCTATTCGCAGCAGCACGGTCATATGACCGACCAGGGGCTGCGGCCCAGCCCCCGGAGCGCTCCATGCGCCCGGGGGCCTATTTTTTTTAGCCCCTGGGGCTCTTATCTTGCCTTTTTGGGGGTACCTGGGCTTTTTTCGCTCTACAGGGAGCATACGGGGGTCTTTTTCTGACTTCTTTATATCATCGGAAAGCTTTTTCCGAGCCCTTTCCGATGATGGAGGTTAGGATTTTGGGTTCTGCCGTTTCAATAGTTTTTTTTGCTGTTGAAGTCTGATGTCTCTTTTTGCCTTCCGGGAGTCATATCTGGCTCATCTGGACTCCTTTTTCGGCAAATAAGATATCGTCGGAAAGCTGTTTCTGTGTACTACTCAGTGGTAGAGGTATTTCTTCCAGATTCTACTCTAGGTTTTCACTCCTCTGAGTTATGCAGTTTATGCCCTCTGGTGGTGTGCTTGGTTCTACAGGTCCGGGGATCTCTTCTTCTGGTTTCTTAGTGCACTCTTCTTTCTGACTTCTGAGCTTGCATGCTCTTTCTGATGCATCTTTGTTCTGTAAACGCACTGAGATAAAGTGCCCTCTTCTGCATTTCTGGGATCTTTTTCACCTGGTTCAGTTTTAGTATTCGCACTCAGTTATAAAGTGCCATGGGGGGATTCTGATGCATTTGCCACTATAGGCGCATCCACTCTTGTCAAGTGAGCGTACCTTCCACGACATTAGCCCATGTAGATTGTGTCTATGACACCGCCCTTTATCCTGTGTGTGTGCTTCTGTTGCACTGTTGGTGTTCCTGGTTCTTCTTCTGCAGCTGTTTCTGGCATCGCATTTCAGTGTTCCTGTCACCTCTCCCAGTTCATCATTATGGGGGGGTTCACCTGTTGGTTCTATTGCTTCCTGGTTCGATTGATCAGCTCTTCAGACACTTGTCTTCTCTACCTGGTCATGCACTTCAGTGGGGGTTCCAGCAGTATCTTCTAACAGAGTTTTCAGACATGCTTCAGAGGAGTTTCTTGCTCTCTTCTTGTTCCTTTCTCTGGGACATCTTTTGCTTTATGTTTGGGTACCTGATCAGGCCTAGTTGCCGGGACCCATCTTTCCTGCTTTCTGCAGTAGTTTAGCTTTTTTTGCTTCTCCCTAAGTTACACTTAAGGGGGGGTGTTAGAGTAGTCTTATGTTAGCTAATAATTAAATCATTTAATTATTAGTTTATCATACTCTAGGCTTAAGTTTCACTTAGGCGCTTTATAATTCTTTAGGGTTTTAGCCTTTAGGGTTTCGTGTTTCCTTTTATAAGGATTCACTTCTTTCATTTCATTAAGGAGATTGGATTATTTTCATCATTGTTAATAGAAGATTATTTCTGGCAACATGGTTTTGCAGTCTCTGGCCTTTTGGCCGCCATAGCTTTCTGTCTTTTTGCTTCTTCTTTGTGACAGTCTTGCATGCAGGTGTTCTTGGGATGATTTGCGTTTGTCAAATCTAACAATCTTTGTATGGAAGGCATCACATTAATTGATGTAGCCAAATTAGGGATATATAATCCTAAAAGAAGAAGAGACAACAAATGGGAGCCAAGGGAAAGAGCAGCTATTGTTAGAGTTTTTCCAAGGTTTGTATCCCTTCCTCCACGTGGTTTGCAAAAACGGGTCGAGTTTTGTTTTTCAGAGTTATTACTCTACAAACCATTTCATGATATAGAAAGGGATATCAGTTAGGATACTAACTCCATAATAGAAAAGTGGGACTCGTTCAATTATAATGCTTGGCATGTGCAAATAGAAATAATTATAGAGGAAGGTGAAAATAATAATAATTCACAAATTGAAGAAGATGAACCTATTATGGAAAATACCATAGACAATAAACGGGAAATCATATCTAGGCTTCATAATGGTCAAAATATGCAAGTTTCTAAAATAGGCATGTTGGGAAGAAGAGATTGATATAAATACAAGTTGGTCTAATGAATATTAGAGTGAAGAGTATATGATGGGAGCAATCAATTTCATTAAAAATATGAAGGAACATGGATGTCTCATTTATGATGATATTCCACAATGCATAAACTATACAACCCTTGGTAATAAACAACAAAAGGAAATGGACATAATTATGACACATTACCATAGAAATGAAAATAGAGGACCTTTGTCCATGATAATTCAAGGAACAACAGGAACAGGAAAGTCATATTTGATTGGTGCCATTCGTAAAGACCTTCAAAATTCAGAAATTCTCCCCTTCTTTTACTAGCGCTGATAGGAGTTGCAGTGTTCAATATTGAAGCTTTTACAATTCATTCAAAATTAAGAATCCCAATAAGAGATTTTTCTCAGCTATAAGGAGCACATCTTAAAATTTTCCAAGAATAAATGACACATAAAATACATTTTGATTGATGAAATGAGCTTCGTTGGCCAAATTATGCTGGAAAACATAGATTCTTGACTAAGGCAAGCATTTCCACAAAGTTGAGACAAAATCTTTGTAGGCATATTTTCTCTTTTATTAGAACCCACTACCATAATATGTCATTTTTAATTCAATACTTAACTATTAAATACAATATAAATATTGTATAACTTAGTTATGTGTCTTTTATATTATCTTTTAGGTATATCTATGATTTTGTTGGAGACTTGGATCAATTGCCTTCAATGAACGGTAGGCCTACCTATGATAGCAAAAGATGAGAAAAATTATTGTGGGAGGAATTGAAAACTGTGGTGACTTTAGATAAAATTTTCAAACAAGATGGGAAAAATATCGAACAACAAAGATTTCGTCAACTTCTGACAAATCTTAGAGATGCAGACCCACAAATTGATGACTGGAAATTGCTTATGACAAGAACTCCTATCAGTTTACATGCTGCAACAAATGATGAGTTTCAAAAATGTGTCCATTTGTTCTCCACAAATGAAAATGTGTATAATCATAACAAGATAATGTTATATTCATTGAAGTATCCAATTGCACGGAGCATTGCAACAAAAGTAGGAAGTGTTAATACAATAGAAGATTGTTCAAATGGTGAGCTTGATATTGAATTATTAATTACTAATAATTCAAGGGTGATGCTGACCTCAAATCTTTGGGTAGAGGCGGGTCTTGTAAATGGAGCATTGTGGTATATTCAAAAGATTGTCTACAAACCAGAAAGTGCACCACCTGAGCCACCAACATACGTTATGGTTGAATTTGACAACTAATATGGAATACCATTTGAAGATTGTCACCCAAATATAGTTCCAATAATACCAATACAAAGGGGTAGAACACTTCAATTACCATTAATATTGGCATGGGCATTGACAATTCATAAATCTCAAGGACTAACTCTCTCAAAAGGTACAATTGATATAGGTCCAAGAGAGAGAACAAGTTTGACATTTGTGGCTGTATCTCGAGTGAAATCTCTACAAAGTCTCTGCATAACATGATAAAATGAAAAATGGTATACAACTTTCAAAACAAAAGGATGAAGAAATAGACTCAAATGTTTAGAAGAATAATGAGGTATTTTTTATTTTCAAATTTGCATTAATGTTGATATTTTATAAGTAATGTATTGCTACATGTAGATGTCTATTTATAGCTCTTTTTAAAAATTTAAATATATTTTTTTATCATTACTCAATTATATCAATTTTAGATTTTACTTTTTTACTATTTATATTTAAATTTAATCTCCTCAATCATATATAGTGATTAGTTATATTATTTTAAAATTACAATCACTTAAAAACACTTCCATCCATAGTTACTTGCATATATATAAATATGGAAAACTCTAAAAGTAAATTTTAAGTTTTCACTGATTATGTTTTAATTTAATCTCCTAGGTCATATATACTAACATGGATTTAATAATTTCTTAATATGCAAGAAATATTTCAAACTATGGATCTATCAAAAAATGAATCTGAAATTGTTGATGCAAGTCCAAACACCTTTGTCCACTCTACTGCTTTATTTGAAACACCTATTGACAAGTGCACAAGATCTATTTTAGAGAGTTGCGCTAAAAATCTACAAGATATTGAAAACCTTGCCTTATCCATTGATTATGTTGAAGAGCTTGAAATAATGCAAATGAAAGATGTTGCACACAAGGTTAAGGAGACATATACAAAAGTGGCTTCTTTTCCAGGTTTTATGAAAGAAGTATATCACGATCATTTGCAAAATAAAGGTCGTAATACTATTCTAATCATTGAAGAATATGCAATGTATTTACACCATTACAACGAACTGTTCTTCATGTAGTTTTGATGTTGTGGTTTCAAAACTTTTAAATAAGTGTTATATGAACCATTTATAAACTTATAAATTTTTATGTAGATTATGGGGTTTTCTCTTCAATGCTTTGTTATAGTTTATGATTTATATTGTAATGTGATTTGACCTTTTTCCAACATATTTTAATCAAATATATACATTTGAACCATTTATAAACTTATAAATTTTTATGTAGATTATGGGGTTTTCTCTTCAATGCTTTGTTATAGTTTATGATTTATATTGTAATGTGATTTGACCTTTTTCCAACATATTTTAATCAAATCTATACATTTGAACCATTTATAAACTTATAAATTTTGATGTAGATTATGGGGTTTTCTCTTCAATGCTTTGTTATAGTTTATGATTTATATTGTAATGTGATTTGACCTTTTTCCAACATATTTTAATCAAATCCATACATATTATTAATATAAAGTATCATATATGTGGTTTTACTTTATGTGGCTTCAACTCCAATCTTTTGTTATGATTTATGTTGATAATTATAATTTCTCTTGATGTTACTAAAAATGGTTTTTGATAGAATATGTTATCAAATAAATTCAACAATTATAAATTTAGTATATCTGAACTATAATAAGTTTTTTTTTGTTTCAAAGATTAAAAATATTTTCAAAATATGCTCTAAAATATTAAAGCAAATATCATTTGATAACTCTTAATAAATGGAAATATTTGGAAAATGTTTCAAATTATAAGCAAAATCTTTTCAAATTAAGTTTCATTGTATACTCTTAATGAGTAACAAGTCATGGATATAATTCAATATGATTGAATAATGGAATAAAAAATTAATGCCTTCACCTCATGTATTACATGTCTCCTAAGTGTTGGTGCTACTACTAGCTTATCTATATTTATTTTTCATAATATATATTCAATACACCGATATATATATATGCTTCTCGAGGTGCCTATTTTCAATCATAATCACACTAAGATGTAATAGGCGCCTAGAGGAAGATATATATCAGCGTATTGAATATATATTATGAAAAATAAATATAGATAAGCTAGTTAATATGTCATATAGCACAAGTCCTCTAGAGTTATGGTTGTCGGGAACACAAAAAATAGCAGCTAGAAAATTTGACGATCATCATTCTTTTAATCCTCATGCTTCTTGGAGATGTTGTTATAGTCATTGTGCATAATGATCCTAGGTTATAGTAAGTTATTGTATACAATTTAAATAATTCTTTGCATGAATTAAATGGTCAAATTAAATATGTACTTCATAACACATTTTGAAATGAATACAATCTTGGGTTTGTATTTTTATTTCTATTTTTTATTTTTGGAGATCAACTTCTTCACCTAATATCGTATTGGAGTATAAATAAATTTCAATATATGATTTAATCTTCTATTTTTATCTCACTTTTAGAGAAAATGCACATATCATCAACATTTTAAAAATATCTTTAGCTCATTTTGTTGATACAGTATGCCTAATATATTCTCTCTAATATACCGAGATAGCTCGAAGGTATTTTTAAGTTGAATGATGACATCTTCTAATGTCTCAATATAGATGAGGATTGTACAAAAAACATCAAGATGAGTTTCCTAAGAAATAAAAAAAGTGTTTGGTTAAATAGCTTTATAATGTGAATGGTTCATTAATAAGGTCATTTAAAAAACCCAAAATTATATAGCCATCTCCATGAGTTTAAAAGGTGACCTTAGTAATTCCATCTTTATCATATAGATCTAACGATATCTAAACTATAAATATATATTAAAAAATAAGTGGGCTTCGTTTATCAACTCATTAACTATAAGAATTAGAAAATTAGTATTGATCATTATTTTGTTTAATTCTTTAAAAAAACATAAATACAATAAATCATATTTTATTTGAACAAGGAGTACTATAAAAGAGTATTTGACATAAGGATAAATGACCCATTCTTCCAACAATTCTAGTATCGTCCATTCAATTTCAATCTTCTATAAAAGGGATATTATTATGACTAGTAATTGCAACTTAGTATGCAATTTTTACGCCGAATAGATGTTATGTTGTTTAAATTTTTTGGTTTTTCCTTCATTTTTTTTTTTGGAGATACGATTGTTCATGATTAATTATAAAATAAAAGTTAATTATATGTTGGTATTAATTTAAGTAGATGTATTTAATTAAATATTGTAATTTTCTTTTTTATTATTATCAATATAAATATAGTAATTTATATATAATTTACTTTCATAATTTATTAATTTAACTATAGTATATTTTGTAATGTTAAATTGTTAGTTAATTTTAAATTGAATTGAAAATTTAGATTTTAATTTTAAATATTATAAATTTATAACATTATAAAAATTAGCAAAAAAATGAATGTATTGAATGCAATTTTTTAATTAATTAAATTTTCTTTTTGATTTATAATACTTTAAGAATATAAAGATAAAATAATATTTATAATATTTAATTTTATTAAAATAATTAATGAATATAAGTCACATAAATTTATAATGTCAAAATATATATAATTTAATTTCTAAATAATAATAATTAGTATTTTTTAATATTAATTTAAAATTGTAAATTATTATTTATATTATATATATATATGTGTGTGTGTGTGTGTGTGTGTATATATATATATATATATATATATACATATATATATACATATACATACATATATATATATATACATATATATATATATATACATATATATATACACATATATATATATATATATATATACATATATATATATATGTATATATATATATATATATATATATATATATATATATGTATGTATATATATATACATATATGTGTATATATATATACATATATGTATATATATGTATATATACATGTTTATATACATATATGTATATATACATATATATATATATACACACATACATGTA